>CM055120.1:304437442-305637442 GCA_029206835.1 Rana muscosa
GTGGTAATTTCACGAGCATAAGCTCCGCCCTGCGAGTTTCGTTACATCTGATGCCTGACGTCATTTATTTATGTAAAACCTTTACCCCAAAAGGGAAAAAAAGTTATTGTAACTGCTTATTAAGTATGAGCTAGAGTTTGGCTTAAGATTGTTAGTGTATCTAAATCTGCTAATACATCTAAAACTCCCCTCCCTCCCAGGCTGCTCTAGTGAATAAAATAGCGGTAGCTCAAATTTTTTATGTCACACGATATTACCGCAAAGGTAATTTTTTGGTAAAATATAAAAGATGAGGTTGCACCGATAAAAATATATACCTAACACGTCAATCCTTAAATTTGCGTGCGCCTGTGAAATGGCAACAAACTTCGGTACCCTAAATTTTCCATAGGTGACACTTTAAAAGCCCCCTATTGGTCACGAGTTTAGCGTTAAGGAGGAGATCCGGGGCTAGAATTATTGCTCTCACTCCAGCGTGTGTGGTTATATGTAACTTGTTTATCGCAATCAGCGTTTTCATGAATAGACGCCCCGACGCATGCGTTTATATTCGTGTTTGCGTATGTGTGGGGGTGGGGTCTCAAAAAAAAATGGGGGGGGGGATATTTTTTGTGCTTTGGTGTAACTTACATTTTTTACAATTTAAAAAAATACTTTTTTTACTGAACAGTTTTTTTTTTCATCACATAGGGGACACCTATGTAATGATTATTGGGTGACAGGTTCTCTTTAATTAGACATCCAGTGCCTAAAATACCCTGCATGCCTCCCCCGTGCTCCACTGAATGCACTGCATTCTTTCCTGGCCATGGGAAGACTGACCAGACATGTGCGGTTAGTTTCTTTCCGAATCAAAATTCGGACAAACTTTTCGTTATTCGGACGGGCCACGCCCCCTTCACATCCCTTAGCTTGCGTCACCGCTGACAATTGAAAAAGACTAAATGTTAAGCTGAAACCTTTGAAAGGCAGCCAACGCTAATGATATTCATTGATTTCCATTAAAGGAGCTCAGGGTATTGGCAGGACCCCAATAGGTGCCGTCTCTGGAGTAACACTTGGAAAGAGGACGGGTGGGGGGTGGTTGGGCGTCCCAGCTGGCGTGTGATTTTTAGAAGCAGTGCAAAATTTAACCCTTTGCTGCTCAAAAATTGCAAAACACAAGATGCCTTTTTGTATCAACATAAGCAAAAAGCATAGGCGTGCGCACAGGGTGTGCCAGGTGTGCCTGGGCACACCCTAATTACCCCATGTGGCACATATTCCCCCTGTTTAGACCCCTGATATTTCACACACAAAAAAAAAAAAAGGGAAAAAAATAATAAAAAAAAAAACAATTGTGAAAAATAATAACAAATAACATAATAAAAATAAAAAGTACCGACACCGTGCACTGCCCTACTGACACCGTGCACTGCCCTACTGACACCGTGCACTGCCCTACTGACACCGTGCACTGCTCTACTGACACCATCCACTGCCCTATTGACACCGCCCACTGCCCTATTGACACCGCCCACTGCCCTACTGACACCGTGCACTGCCCTACTGACGCCGTGCAGTGCCCTACTGACGCCGTGCAGTGCCCTACTGACACCGTGCAGTGCCCTACTGACACCGTGCAGTGCCCTACTGACACCGTGCAGTGCCCTACTGACACCGTGCACTGCCCTACTGACACCGTCCTCTGCTCTACTGACACCGTGCACTGCCCTACTGACACCGTGCACTGCCCTACTGACACCGTCCTCTGCTCTACTGACACCGTCCACTGCTCTACTGACACCATCCACTGCCCTATTGACACCGCCCACTGCCCTTCTGACACCGCCCACTGCCTTTCTGACACCGTCCACTGCCCTTCTGACACCGTCCACTGCCCTTCTGACACCGTCCACTGCCCTTCTGACACCGTCCACTGCTCTACTGACACCATCCACTGCTCTACTGACACCGTCCACTGCCCTTCTGACACCGTCCACTGCCCTTCTGACACCGTCCACTGCCCTTCTGACACCGTCCACTGCTCTACTGACACCGTCCACTGCTCTACTGACACCGTCCACTGCTCTACTGACACCGTCCCCTGCCCTACTGACACCGTCCCCTGCCCTACTGACACCGTCTCCTGCCCTACTGACACCGTCTCCTGCCCTACTGACACCGTCTCCTGCCCTACTGACACCGTCTCCTGCCCTACTGACACCGTCTCCTGCCCTACTGACACTGTCAGTATATATACACACACACGCATATGTGTTTGAGCTTTGCTGGCCATTGGGGGTCTATCGTCGCTGGTGGGAATATATTTTGTGTGGGGTCTATTGTTGCTGGGAGGGGTCTTATATTCCATGGGTGGTCAGTTGTTGCTGGGATGGATCCACTGTTGAGAGATAGAGGTCTAATGCTGCTGGCTACTGAGGGATCTGTTGTTGCTGCTAGGGGTCTATTGTTGCTGGGGTGGTATTTTGTTGTGGGAGGCAATGTTGTGTGGGGGATCTATTCTTCCTGGGGGGGTCTATGGCTGCTGGGGTGGTATTTTGTTGCGGGGGGGAATGTTGTGTGGGGGATCTATTCTTGCTGGGGGGTCTATTGCTGCTGGCTGCAGGGGATCTATTTTGCTGCTTTTCTTGTTATAATTAACACATTCCATACAAATTACTTATCACCCCAGAATGATACTTGGTTCTGTATTCTCTAAAAGGGGCGGTACTGGGAGGTGGATAGGGGATGGAACCGAGGAACGGTGCTCGGAGGTGGGTAGGGGGGACGGAGACAAGGGGTTCCTGCACCTATACTCTGAGAAAAAAAGCCCTTATATAAAATGTTGTTATTTATAAAATATATATTAAACTATATAACTATAATTTCCCTTTGGGATTAATAAAGGATTCTGATTCTTTTTATTTTTTTATCAAAAAGGTCCCAGAAGACAGCAGGGACCAGTGGGAACGCGCAGCGCAGAGTCGCGCATGCGCAGCAGGGAACCAGGAAGTGAAGGCGCAAGGCTTCACTTCCTGATTCCCTTACCGAAGATGGCGGCGGCAGCACCCGAGAGCCGAGCGATAGATCGGCTTCGGCTGCCGACATCGCGGTCGCCCTGGACAGGTAAGTGTCATTTTAAAAGTCAGCGGCTGCAGTGTTTGTCGTAACTCCGCTTTAATGACCAAAGCATTTTTTTGCGATGCGCCACTGCGTCGGTTTAACTGACAATTGCGCGGTCGTGCGATGCTGTACCCAAACAAAATTGACGTTTTTTTTTTTTTCCCACTAATAGAGATTTCTTTTGGTGGTATTTGATCATCTCTGCGGTTTTTATTTTTTGCGCTATAAATAAAAAAATGCATCAATTTTGAAAAAAAAAGCAATATTTTTTACTTTTTGCTATAATAAATATCCCCCCCAAAAATATAAAAAAAAATAATTTTTTCCTCAGTTTAGGCCGATACGTATTCTACAAATTTTTGGTAAAAGAAAAACCCCAATACGCGTATATTGATTGGTTTGCGCAAAAGTTATAGCGTCTACAAAATGGGGAATAGATTTATGGCATTTTTTTCTTTACTAGTAATGGCGGCGATCTGTGATTTTTTTAGCAGGACTGCGACAATGCGGCGGACACATCGGACACTTTTGACACATTTCTGGGACCATTGACACTTATACAGCGATCAGTGCTATAAAAAAGCACTGATTACTTTAAAAATGTCACTGGCAGTGAAGGGGTTAAAACCAGGGGGCGATCAAGGGGTTAAATATTCCCTAGGGAGTTGTTTACTAATTGTGGGGGGGTGGGACTTACTAGAGGAGGAGCCAGATCGCTGTTCCTACCTAGTAGGAACACACGATCTGTCTCTCCTCTCCTGACAGAATGGGGATTTGAGTGTTCACACACACACACATCCACACACATCCCTGTTCTGGCTCTCGTGCCCGTGATTGCGCGTGGCCGGCGGACATCTCAACCGCCAGCCACGCGCATCGTGTCCCCCGCCGAGCTTTGCCTCTTAAAGCAGCCGACGTACAGCTACGGCGATTCGCGGGAACTTTCCGACCTGCCGCAGTATAATGACGACGGCTGGTCCGCGAATGGTTAATATTAAGTGGTCCAGTATACAGGAGAAAGCTAACGCATTTCAGATTACAGAGCTTTGTAAGCCAAAACGCATTAGGTTTCTGCTGTATTCTTGAGTTTTAATAATCTCTGTGGACTGCAGAAATATTGGGGTGCCTTAACGGGGGGCTCTGTAGCTTACGCATGTATTTGCAAATGTGTGCAAACCAAACCTCTGTTTTTAACACATACTGTTAGACAGGACAATTCAGTTGGTATCTTTTGTTGGGAATTTGTGCTTGTAGGGAGGAGGGATCATTGGGGGGCATTTGTTCCAGAAGGGGAAATTTGGCAGTAGGGGGGATTTGTGCTAGTAGGGATTCTTGGGGGGGATTTCTTGCTAGGAGGGGAAATTTGTGGGGGGGATTTGTGCTAGTAGGGATGCTTGGGGGGCATTTGTGCTAGGAGGGGGAGTTTGTGGGGGGGGGTATTTGTGCTAGTAGGGATGCTTGGGGGGGATTCGTGCTAGGAGGGGGAATTTGGCAGTGAGGGGATTTGTGCTAGGAGGGGAAATTTGGCAGTGGGGGGGGATTTGTGCTAGTAGGGATGCTTGGGGGGGATTTCTTGCTAGGAGGGGAAATTTGTGGGGGGGGGAAATGTGCTAGTAGGGATGCTTGGGGGGCATTTGTGCTAAGAGGGGAAATGTGTGGGGGGGATTTGTGCTATGATGGGGGATTGGGCAGGGGAGTTTGTGCTGGGAGGAGGGATTTGGAATGGGGGGGGGGGGGATTTGTGCCCGGAGGAGAAATTTGCGGGGTAGAGGATTTGTGCTAGAAAAGAGGATTTTTTTTTGGAGGGGGAATTGTGCTGGGAGAATATGCGGAATGAGAGGATTTGAGCTAAGCATGCAGATTAGCGCCCAATTATTTGGGGGGGGGGGGGGGATTTTAGCTGACACATAATGCTCATACATCTTGGGCTCTAGATGACCAGCACTGCATTTTAGCCTAGGCAAAGTCACCTTATGGTTGTTCTACAAAGTGTCAATGCTGAGTGGGGGGGGGGGGGGGGGCGACTGAAAAAATGTTTCCTTCTGCCTGCAGCAGATTAGAGACATCATCCCAGCCTAGGCAAAGTCACCGGACTGGATCTCAAAGATGATTTTTTTTAATGATCAAAGGTGGATATTGTTTAAAAAATGATACTATACTGACAATACCGTCATCTTCCTTTCTCTCTCCAAGTAGGACGGCACCATCGTTGTTTAGTTATCATCCAGGGTCACCCTCTACTTCCTGGACTGAGATTCCGGCTCAGATGTTGTGATCCAAGCAATTCCTAGCTCAGTGTCTGACACAGATGTCGCCTCTCGTTTTGTGACTTGTTAGAAAGTTACAATGTAGATCACTGGAGGGGAAAGGGATGGAGGAAATGCTTCCTTCTGCCTGCAGCAGACTGATGACATATGAGCCTAGGCAAAGTCACCGGATGTTTTTTTAATGATAAAAGGTGGAGGTTGTGAAAAAAAAAAAAAATATTCTATTGCCGTATACTGCTACATGTCGGGAAGGTGTTCATGCAGACTTGTATGGTTTAGTTTAGTTATTGAATTGAAGTGGCTGCTCTGGATTATAAGTGGCGGCCCCAGGCATGAGCGGGGGCTGGGAGCTCTTCAGCTCATTTGGCGTGGCGCACAGCATGCCATCTTTCAGGTTTAGGACACACTGAGCCAGGATGTTGCTTGTCGCTGCCTGTACAGAAAGTCACTTCCCTGGCACAGTGATCGGCTTCTCACCGGTGGAGGCCGGCCTCACATAACGGGGATTTCTGTTTCCTGAGCCATGAATTTCTCTCCCATATACTGCCTACCAGTTTATTGCTGATCTGTTCATATGTGCCGCATGTGGGGGGTATTAATACCGTACGGCGCGTGACCTTGTGAAGGGATGGAATGCAGAGGATGCCGCTTTCCAATAATAATTATAATGCATTACAAGAACTGGTGAGGACCAAAGCTGTGTAGGTGGAGGGGGGGGGGGGCTCAATAGCAAAAGCATTAACTGCTTCCCATCCTTGGGCCATACCTGTATATATCCACTTAAAGACCGGGCTTTTTCTGGCATTTTTTGTTTACACCAGATTTATTTGCTACCGTGTTTCCCCGAAAATAAGACCTACCCCGAAAATAAGACCTAGCGCTATTTTCCAGGAAGGCTGCAATATAAGCCCTACCCCAAAAATAAGCCCTAGTTTAAAATGCTTGTAAAATCCTATAATCCACTCTATTACAGTAGAATATAATGTACAATGTGTGGGTTTCTGTAATATAATTGCGGAGAAGAGAGCTCCGGCGGGTCACAGAAGCGCAGAACGGCGCTACAACAAAGGTATTTGCCACAATTATATGTAGCACCCCCTCACCTCGTCCTCTTTAGCTAGGGGCATGTCACGCGACAGAGTGAGGTGCGCTACGGCCCATGTCCTCCCCATAACTGTGGGTGAGGTGAAGGCCAATATCTGATGTTTCCTCGGGCCGGTGTGTCTTGGGCATGTACCGAGTCTGTTGTGCAGAAAACCACCACACCACACTTTGCTCCCATTAACAGAGTCCATACACCGATCACAGTCCAACGGTTGGTTTTATTTCGTACCTCCACATACAGGCAATGCGATGGCAGGATACGGTGGGATGAGCAGGTCGGGGCACTATACTGATCTGGGTCCCTACACCCCCTGTGCTATGACCAAGGGTTGCAGGAGTCTTAATTCGAATACCTCCGTTGCGTTGCAGCCCCTATCAGGGGAAGATGTCCTCCAAGAGAGTTACCGGAGGCCCATCCGTCACCGGGTTGACGCTGCACCGGAATCTCCGGACGGGTGACCCCCCCCCCAGCCTCCTCACCTCAGATGCGGGTCCCCTCGCAAGGAGCACCCTGGAATCACTTCACCCTTGCGGGACCCAGTCGGAGTCACTGGGTCCCAGGCCTCCTCAATAGTACCTCATCCCAGGCTGAAGGTGCCTGGGATGGAATCCCAGCTTCATTCCGGCCAGGCCTAGGGCGCCTAGGCCGGAACCTTGAACCGCCCGCACCCAGGCCGAAGGTGCCTGGGTGCGTGACGAGATGATCCCCCCCGAAGACCTCGTGGCGAGGGCGTCTCCCCCCTTTTATCTCCTCCCATCAACACCACGGCGGGTTCCCCGCTCCAGCCGTACCATCTCCAGGAAGGGACAAAAAAAGGGTAGCACTGTGGTGATGATTCTACCTGAAGCCTGTAGGTACTCCGCCACCCACAGGCAAAGGAGAATATTACATCCCCCAATCCTCCACGAATAACAAAAAGGGGTCTAAACCCTGACATAATTACACACCTGGGTCACACTACCCCCAGGTGTATCCCACTAAATCTGAAGACCCCGCTACACACTCCCCCCTGTGATTTGACGCTGGTCCCCAGCGTCAGGTGCACACCCATGTCTCCCAAGGAGTGGTGACATGGAGCAAGCCCCAGAGGTTGTCCCCAAATTTGTGAATACTAAGTGTGCCAAGACCTGCTCAAAAGGGAAAGGAAAAATATAAAACGATAAACTTTTGCATAAAACATCTATTCTGTACACATGTACAATCCCTCCCATCACTGTCTAAGAACCACCCCATACTCAGTAGTCTTGACCGATGAAACTCCTGCAGAAGGGAAACAAAGACAACATCCTAACAATCTGTGTTGACTTGGAATGAATAGGTCTGTCAGCCGAGAGACCCACTCACTCCAAAAGCAAAGTGATGCATGTGTAAAATTTTCAAACAGTCGTTGCACAACACTGCCACCTGGTGACAGCACCGCGGTCATGACACTTGCCGAGATCTTCCTTCTTCCTTCTTTTCTACACTAACTTTTACCCCCAGAGTCTCTGCCTTTGGCACATGAAGAAGAGGGAGAAAAACAACAGCTCCCAAGTCTCCAGTGAGTGAAAGAAAAGCCCAAATCAAAACAAAAGTAGGGCGCAGTTCTGAGCGTCTGGGAATGTTCCTTCCAGAAAGTTCAACAGCAAACAAAATAGGAGCTCACTTCTCCTATAAGTAAAACCTTGGATCCGGCAAAAATAGGGGCTTCAGGTGCTTGTCAAACACTTCCACCGAATACTCGACATCCTCTCCTTCTTTCCTACAGATGAGCACCTTATCGGCATGAATATGGCGCCCCAGTCTCCAATCAGCTCTACAGTCTCTAAACTTTTTAGATACAGGCGGCGAACACGACAGGTATCGCCGGGCATGAGGCACTTTGAGCTTTTCCCATACAAACTCGTCGTACCACCTTTGTCGCAAAACTTCGACTTCATACAATAAGTCCCGAGGCAAGTAGGGGTACTCCCACCCATATTCACGGGCGACTCTTTGGGAGAAAAGTCTCTGCAATCTGGCTAGAGGTGGCATCACATCTCGCTCGCCTTCTCCTGGCTGTACGATGGCCTCCGGGTGCCGAGGTACCTTCACCATCTCGAGTTGCTTTGCCTTTGGTGCCCGCAATGAAGCACGCTGCGTCCCCACTATCGGAGCGGGTGATGTGGTTGAAAGTGGAAGGTCGGTCGGAGGACTAGATTTCCTCGGGAACTCCGGGGCCTGCGCCCGGAGAGTACTGTCTTCTATGGACATGGGGGAATCCTGCGGTTTACACAGCACAGGTAGTGGGCGTCTGTCCCAGCCCTTCCGGTGAAACAGTTTGTCTATTTCTCCGTCATCACCACAGTCTGACAACGACTCTAGGTCGGAGGTGTCATACATCTCGGCGGGAAGGTAGTCTCTAGTAGACGGAAGGCTACCCTCCCTTGCGGGCTCCACCGGCTGTGGACTCCTGACACCTCCAACCAACACCACAGTCCCAGCCCCTAGCTCACCTGGACCTTCTGAAGAACTGGGATGTCCGGGACTCTCTTCTCTACCGGCGCCATCTAGGCCAGGCAAGCGGCGGGGTGAAGCTCGACCACGACCATAGGATGTCTGTACCAGGCCGACTTTCCTCTTCGGAGGTGGCAGCAGGGAATCTGTGGTGACCGAAGCAGTGCCCTCGGATTTCTCTCTTTCCGTCTCTGGTTGGGCAGTCACGTCGCCCTGGTCAGCGCGTACGGGGACCGCCACAGAGGCCTGGATCTCTCCCTCCGGAGTGGCGGTTCCTGTGATGCAGTTGAGGCGAAGGGCCCGGGGCCTTACTGTGGATGATTCGACCTCAAAAATAAACTCTTTGCACGCTTCACATCGCCCGAACGGCTTTAGTTGGACCACCAGTCCCGAGCATCCGGGACAGATCACACCGAGAGCCTCCGTGTCTCTGCATGAATACAGATCCAACTGTCCTCGGGGCCTGAGCCTTATCCCCGTGTCCGTCAGGGGAGCAGCAAATGCAGTCATCTTCATAGGGTAGGATACCGGCATCCACGGAGAGCTTGAATTCATTCCGACCACTTGCTGCTCCATCACGCGCTGACCACGCGCCGGAGTCTTCACGTGTATCTCCACACGTGGCCAGACTCCTCCCACGACTTGCACGTTTTCGCGGGCTTCCGCCAGCCTCCGCCCACAAATTGCGCAGTCATGGGGTGCCTCGTGGCGCAGTGCATTAACAGTCCCCACATGTAGTACTTCACATGGCTGGACCTCTCCCTTTTTACGCTCCTCCGTGTGGGCCTTTCCCGACTTAGGGTCATGTCCACAACTCCGAGCAGGGATGCACTTTAGCCAATCACATGGCCGACCTGCTCGGAACTCCTCCGGGCAGCAAAGTTCAAACACAGACGTTCTCAGTTCCATCGTTGAGACACACACGCATCCCGGACGAGCCCCCACGTGTAGCACCCCCCTCACCCCGTCCTCTTTAGCTAGGGGCATGTCACGCGACAGAGTGAGGTGCGCTACGGCCCATGTCCTCCCCATAACTGTGGGTGAGGTGAAGGCCAATATCTGATGTTTCCTCGGGCCGGTGTGTCTTGGGCATGTACCGAGTCTGTTGTGCAGAAAACCACCACACCACCCTTTGCTCCCATTAACAGAGTCCATACACCGATCACAGTCCAACGGTTGGTTTTATTTCGTTCCTTTCACATACAGGCAATGTGATGGCAGGATACGGTGGGATGAGCAGGTCGAGGCACTATACTGATCTGGGTCCCTACACCCCCTGTGCTATGACCAAGGGTTGCAGGAGTCTTAATTCGAATACCTCCGCTGCGTTGCAGCCCCTATCAGGGGAAGATGTCCTCCAAGGGAGTTACCGGAGGCCCATCCGTAACCGGGTTGACGCTGCACCGGAATCTCCGGACGGGTGACCCCCCCCAGCCTCCTCAATCCTCACCTCAGATGCGGGTCCCCTCGCAAGGAGCACCCTGGAATCACTTCACCCTTGCGGGACCCAGTCGGAGTCACTGGGTCCCAGGCCTCCTCAATAGTACCTCATCCCAGGCTGAAGGTGCCTGGGATAGAATCCCAGCTTCATTCCGGCCAGGCCTAGGGCGCCTAGGCCGGAACCTTGAACCGCCCGCACCCAGGCCGAAGGTGCCTGGGTGCGTGACGAGATGATCCCCCCCGAAGACCTCGTGGCGAGGGCGTCTCCCCCCTTTTATCTCCTCCCATCAACACCACGGCGGGTTCCCCGCCCCAGCCGTACCATCTCCAGGAAGGGACAAAAAAAGGGTAGCACTGTGGTGATGATTCTACCTGAAGCCTGTAGGTACTCCGCCACCCACAGGCAAAGGAGAATATTACATCCCCCAATCCTCCACGAATAACAAAAAGGGGTCTAAACCCTGACATAATTACACACCTGGGTCACACTACCCCCAGGTGTATCCCACTAAATCTGAAGACCCCGCTACATATATTACAGAAACACACACATTATACATTATATAATACGGTAATAGAGAGGATTATAGGATTTTACAAGCATTTTAACTTGGTTCACACTGTTGATTCCTATCAGGGGAGAGAAGACAGCACATTACATGGTAAGACCTACCCCGAAAATAAGCCCTACTGTGTCTTTTGTTGCCAAAATTAATATAAGACCCGGGCTTATTTTCGGGGAAACACGGTATAAAATTACTTATAACCCCCAAACATTATATTTTTTTTTTTTAGCAGAGACCCTAGGGAAACAGATGGCGATTGTTGCAATTTTTTTCTTTCAATATGTTTTAATTTATGTTCAGTAAAAAACATACAAAAATTGCGTTGATCTTTACAACGTTACAACAATAAGTCAAGGATTAGACATTCTAATATAGATCCTTATGCCTTGTACACACAATCGGAATTTCCGATGAAAAAAGTCAGAGTTTTTTTCATCGGAAATTCCGACCGTGTGTGGGCCCCCATCGGACTTTTTTCCATCGGAGTTTAGAAATAGAACATGTTTTATTTATTTTTTCCGATGAAAAAAAAATCCCATGGGAAATTTCGATCGTCTGTGTGGAACTCCGTTGGAGAAAAATCCTACGCATGCTCAGAATCAAGTCGACGCATGCTCAGAAGCATTGAACTTCATTTTTCTCGGCTCTTCGTAATGTTGTACGTCACCGCGTTCTTGGCGGTCGGAATTTGGTCTGACAGTGTGTAGGCAAAACTGATGGAAGACAGCTTGAACGGAATTCCATCGGAAATTTCCCATTGTGTGTACAGGGCATTAGAGGTGAGATGAATAGTTCCTGAATAAGCTGGGGAAATGGTAAGAAAACACATAACATTTGCTGTCAGACTTATTCTTCTGGAAATCTCAAGTGTGAGAAGTGGTTTGCATGTAATTTGTTGCAATTTTTTATGTCACACAGTATTTGCGCAGCGGTTTTTCAAACACATTTTTTTCTAACAAAATACATTTTAATGAATTAAAAAAAAAAAACGCAATATATACCCCAATTTTTTGGTAAAATATGAAAGATGATGTTGCGCTGAGTAAATAGATACCCAACATGTCACCCGTTAAAAATTGCTTGTGGAATGGCGACAAACTACGGTATCTAAAAATCTCCTTAGGCGACACTTTATCATTTTTTACATATTACCTGTTTAGAGTTAGACCCCTTTCACAGTGGCGCGGTTTGCAGGCGCTATTGCGCTAAAAATAGCGCCTGCAAACCGACCCTAAACAGCGGCTGCTCCAGTGTGAAAACCCAGAGGGCTCACACTGGAGCGGTGCGCTAACAGGACCGCTCCAAAAGTCCTGCTAGCCGCATCGTTGGAGCGGTGTGTTTACTGCTCCTCCACTGCTCCTGCCCATTGAAATCAATGGGACAGCGCGGCTATACCGCCGGCAATGCGCCTCTGCAGAGGCGCATTGCCGGCGGTATTAACAGTTTTTCAGCCGCTAGCGGGGGTTAAAACCGCATCGCTAGCGACCGAATATCGCCGCAATTCCGACGGTAAGGCGCCACTAAAAAAAGCCTCGCTTTACCGCCACCGCACCTCCCGCCCCATTTTGAAAGGGGCCTTACAGAGGAGGTCTAGTGCTAGAATTATTGCTCTATGCGTTCACTCCTGCACGCAATCACGGAGAGATGGGGGCACTTTCAATTTATTCTTATTTTTTTGTTAATTTCTTCTTTTTAAGCTGTCCATTAATTTTTTTTTTTTTTTTTGATCACTTGTAAACATCCCTTGTAATAGAAATAAGGATGACAGGTCCTCCTTTTTTTGAGAGATCTGGCAAAAGATAAAAAAAAATTGTTTTCTTACTCCCTAGATCAGAAGTGACGTCATGACATCGCTCCGGTCCTCCAAGGCAATAGAGGGGATCAGAGAGGATCTGGTCTCTGTTCGCCTCTGCCAGTCGGCCACACCGTCGGGTCGTTTCTTGGGCGCACCAGTGAAAGCGGTAAGCCCGAGAAACACCGACAAGCGGTGGGAGGGGGGGGGGGGGTTGTCTCCTCCTGCCACTTCTGAAAGCAATCAAGCAGCTAATGTGCCGCTTGGAGCGCTTTCTTGAAAAAAAACAACCACCGGCTGAAAAAAAAATACCGGGGTTATGGGTGAAAGTTTCAGCCATAACCCCACGGCAAACCACTTGCAAACCGTAACGTGTGTGTGTATATATATATATATATATATATATATATATATATATATATATATATGTATATATATATCTCAATACGTATTGCTGTCGGCAAGTGGATATATGACCTCAAGATCAAGTGGTTACACCAGGTATCGTTTTTTTTTTTTACAGAAACCGGCTTTCCAGTAAATGTGACCCGAGGGGCTATACAGCCCCTAGATCCTAAAAAGGGATCCCCCTCCAGCTGCCGCCCACCTCTGTTGTAAGTGGTCAGGTCGGCTGCACACAGAGGAAGCACAGGGAGAAACATGCATTCATCCCTCTCCTCTGTGCTGAATGAAGTGGGAAGTGACAAGGATTTTGTCATTTCTGGGTTCAGCTTCGTCGGTACCAACCAGGGAAGCAGCCAATCAAACAGATCTTTGTTTGATTGGCTGCCTTGGATACCAGAGGAGGGATCAGGGGTCTTATAGACCTTTGATCTCTTAATAAAGAGTACCTGTTACTGCCCAAGGAATCACAACGGGTGTTGTTCGTCAATACTGTCAGCGTGCATTGATACCCGATGCCTCCTCTGTATTTCCGGTTCCTGTGAACTCAGAGGGAGGTGCCGGGAGTAGTGCAAAGAGCAGGAGGTGAAGCAGGAGGGGATTTCCTATGGCAGCGCTAATCAAAGACTGTGGGAGGGAGCACCAATGAATGTGTAAGACAGCAGTGTGATGCAGAGGGGGCGAGGGGGGAAGAGAGCCGGAGCATTATGTGTATAAGGCAGCAGTGTGATCCAGGGGGAAGGGAGCAGAGAGCCAGGGCATTTTGTGCGTGTATAAGGCAGCAGTGTGATCCAGGGGGAGGGGGGCAGAGAGCCGTAGCATTGTGTGTATAAGGCAGCATTGTAATCCAGGGGGAGGGGGCAGAGAGCCGTAGCATTGTGTGTATAAGGCAGCAGTGTGATTCAGGGGGAGTTGGGCAGAGAGAACGGGCATTGTGTGTATAAGGCAGCAGTGTGATCCAGGGGGAGGGGGGCAGAGAGTGGGAGCATTGTGTGTGTGTATAAGGCAGCAGTGTGATCCAGGGGGAGTTGGGCAGAGAGCCGGAGCATTGTGTGTATAAGACAGCAGTGTGATCAAGGGGGAGTTGGGTAGAGAGCGGTAGAATTGTGTGTATAAGGCAGCAGTGTGATCCAGGGGGAGGGGGGCAGTGAGCTGGAGAATTGTGTGTGTATTAGCCAGTAGTGATGAGCCGAACACCCCCGGGTTCGGTTCGCACCAGAACCCGCGAACGGACCGAAAGTTCGAACGAACATTAGAACCCTATTAAATACAATGGATGCGAACGTTCGAATTCTAAAGTGCTAATTATAACAACTATTATGCATGTTATTGTCCTAAAAAGGGTTTGGGAACCCGGGTTCTGCACCAGGGGACATGTATCAATGCAAAAAGAAGTTTTAAAAACGGTCGTTTTTCGGGAGCAGTCATTTTAATGATGCATAAAGTGAAAAAAAAAAAGTCAAATATTCCTTTAAATATCGTACCTGGGGGGTGTCTAAAGTATGCCTGTGAAGTGCCACGTGTTTCCCGTGTTTAGAACTGTCCCTGCACAAAATGACACTTCTAAAGGAAAAAAAAGCCATTTAAAACTGCTTGCGGCTTTAATGTAATGTCTGGTCCCGGTAATATGGATGAAATTCTTTAAGAAAAATGGCATAGCTACCCCATGACCCCCCCCCCTACCCCAGCCCATTACCAGCCCCTTTGGGTCTTGTATGGATATTAAGGGGAACCCCGCACATAAAATAAAAAAGGCCCTATATACTCTGAACAGCCCTATACAGGCGGTGCATACAAGACAGGGACTGTAGGTTTGTTCTTATGTAGAGTCTGTTTGTAATTTTGAACAGGTACATTGTTGAAGTGTAGCTCCAGACCAAAAATCTATTTTTAAACTTTTTGGAAAACATAGGTAAGGGTTATCACCCCTGTAACATTTGTTTTGCTGTCTGTGCCCCTGTTCAGAACATTTCACCTCACTTTCCGTCCCAATGACAACTGTTTTTGAAATGTGGTGTTTTTCTTGAAACAAGGATTGCTGATAAAGCATCAGTACAGAGGAGACACCTTTCTCCCATATTTATTCTTACAGGAGAGAATTTTCCTTCCTAGTGGTAGATTTCCTCTCACTTCCTGTTGTCTTCTTGCGTTTGCAAGTAGGAGTCGTTTGTAAGTTGGATGTTTGAAAGTAGGGACCTGCCGTATATACTCTGCAGAAATAGGCCCCTTAGTTGTTGGTGTTGGCACAACACTGTAAGCACTCACAGTTACTCTTGGTTGGTGCTGGAACGCCCTGCTGTCAACTATTATATCAGGAATTTTAATTACATATAATTGTTGAACAGTGGTAGTAAAAATTGGGCCTTTGATGGTGGTGCTGGTGCCACAACACTGTAAGCCCTGACAGTTACTCTTGGTGGGTGCAGCAATGGGCCCTGCTGTGAATTATTAGATCAAGAATTGTAATTACATGCCCCTGTTGAACAGGGGCTGAAAAATTGGGCCTTAGGCACTGGTGGCACAACACTGCAACCCCTCACAGCAACTGTACTTGGAGCACAGCAATGAGCCCTGTTGCAAAGTATTGCTTCAAAAATTGTAATGACACGCCCCTGTTAAACAGGGGCTGAAAAATTGGGCCTTAGGCACTGGTGGCACAACACTGCAACTCCTCACAGATACTGTACTTGGAGCACACCAATGAGCCCTGTTGCAAAGTATTGCTTCAAAAATTGTAATGACACGCCCCTGTTAAACAGGGGCTGAAAAATTGGGCCTTAGGCACTGGTGGCACAACACTGCAACTCCTCACAGATACTGTACTTGGAGCACAGCAATGAGCCCTGTTGCAAAGTATTGCTTCAAAAATTGTAATTACACGCCCCTGTTAAACAGGGGCTGAAAAATTGGGCGTTAGGCACTGGTGGCACAACACTGCAACTCCTCACAGATACTGTACTTGGAGCACAGCAATGAGCCCTGTTGCAAAGTATTGCTTCAAAAATTGTAATTACACGCCCCTGTTAAACAGGGGCTGAAAAATTGGGCGTTAGGCACTGGTGGCGGCACCCATAAACAAAAATGATCTTACAAGCTATCATCATCAATCGTATCATTGAGGACTCGGAGGAGGAGGATAGCCAGTCAACATAACAGCACAGGCACTCAGCATCAGCATCAGTCTTGAAGGGATGTGACATGTTAAAATCAATTAGTCTGTTATATCAGCATCAGGTGTGTGGTAGCTGGTGGTGATCCAAGACTGGTTCATCTTGATGAAAGTCAGTCGATCAACCGAGTCGGTGGACAGGCGCACCCTGTGATCCGTGACAAATCCTCCAGCAGCACTGAATGTGCGTTCCGAAAGAACGCTGGATGCAGGACAGGCCAGTAGCTCAATTGCATACTGTGCAAGCTCTGGCCAGTGATCCATCCTCAAGACCCAGTAAGCCAGAGGATTTTCGGTGGGGAAGGTGTCCAAGTCTGACCTTGCCCCTAGATATTCCTGCACCATGTTTATCAGACGCTGGCGATGGTTGCTGGAACCGATCATACTTTGGGGCTGCGGACTAAAGAATTGTCTGAACGCATCGGTCAGACGGCCACCTTCCCCACCGCTCCTTCTTTGACTGGCCGAAGCCTCAGCAACTCGTTGTCCAGGACCAGGAGTTTGCAACCTCCCAGTCTCTGGGAACGCGTTGCACAGACCTTTCTGCAAGGCCTCCCGGAGTTGTCTCATCCTCTGCTCCCTCTGCGACGGTAACATAAGGTCCGCAACCTTACCCTTGTACCGTGGATCAAGGAGAGTGGCCAGCCAGTAATGGTCCCTCTCCTTGATCCGAAGAATACGAGGATCCTTCCGCAGACTTTGCAGGATCAGGGAGGCCATGCAGCGTAGGTTTGCTGAGGCATTCGCTCCGGAGTCCTCTGGGTCACTAAGGACGACATGATCCGCAGCCACCTCCTCCCAGCCACGTACAAGTCCACTGGTTTCTTGGGACTGTAAATCATCCCTAAAAGACTGCTGCTGATGATGCTGAGTGCCAGCCTCCACCTCCATGCTGACACAATCCTCCTCCTCCTCCTCCTCCTCCTCCTCCTCCTCCTCCTCCTCTTCCTGTGCGATGGGTGGGACAGAAGGAACACTGTCTGGGTAAAGGGGGCCTTGAGAGGCAAGGAAGTCCTCCTCTTCCTGCCTCTGTTCTGCCTCAAGTGCCCTGTCCATTATTCCACGCAGCGTGTGCTCCAACAGGTGGACAAGAGGTACAGTGTCACTGATGCATGCACTGTCACTGCTCACCATCCTCGTGGCCTCCTCAAATGGTGCCAGGACAGTGCATGCATCCCTGATCATGCCCCACTGGCGTGGAGAAAAAAAACCAAGCTCCCCTGACCCTGTCCTGGTGCCGTAGTCGCACAGGTACTCATTGATGGCCCTCTGCTGCGTGTGCAGCCGCTGCAGCATGGCCAACGTTGAGTTCCACCTGGTGGGCATGTCACATATAAGGCGGTTCTTGGGCAGGTTCAACTCCTTTTGCAGCTCAGCCAGGCGAGCACTGGCATTATAAGATCTGCGGAAATGCACACAGACTTTCCTGGCCTGCCTCAGGACATCCTGTAAGCCCGGGTACCTGCCCAAGAAGCGCTGCACCACCAGGTTAAGGACGTGAGCCACACAGGGCACATGGGTCAGTTGTCCCTGTCGGAGGGCGGAGAGGAGGTTGGTGCCATTGTCGCAAACCACCATTCCTGGCTTAAGCTGGCGTGGCGTCAACCACCTCTCGGCCTGGCCCTGCAGAGCAGACAGGACCTCTGCCCCAGTGTGGCTTCTGTCCCCCAAACACACTAGCGCAAGCACGGCATGGCATCTTTTTGCCTGCGTACTTGCGTAGCCCCGTGAACGGCTACGGAGCACCGCTGGTTCATAGGACAAACCACAGGAAGAGGCCATGGAGGAAGAAGAAGAGGAGGGGGTGGAGGAGAGAGGTGTGTCACAACCAGTAGTAGCATTTTGGAGGCGTGGCGGTGGGACAACCTCCAACACTACTGCACCTTGTCCTGAATCCTTCCCAGCTGCCAAAAGAGTGACCCAATGGGCCGTGAAAGAAAGGTAACGTCCCTGTCCATGCCTGCTGGACCATGAGTCAGCGGTAATATGCACCTTACCGCTGACCGCCCTGTCCAGCGAGGCCAAGACATTGCCTTCCACATGCCGGTAGAGAGCCGGAATAGCCTTCCGTGAGAAAAAGTGGCGTTTGGGAACCTGCCACTGAGGAACTGCACATTGCACAAACTCACGGAAGGGGGCCGAGTCTACCAACTGAAAAGGCTGGGCATGTGGATGGCTGGGAGTGAACTTCTTTCGACGGTCCAGCAGCTGGGGCAGGGAAATTTGCCTGCTAGAATCGGACGTCGGTGTACTGCTAGCAGAGTGGGCGCAAGTACTTGGCTGTGACACACCTAATTCTACACCTTCATTCCTCTCAGTGCATGTTTCAGAGAGGACTGAAGTTATAGTGGGGTTGGAGATCCCAGCTGATGCGGTGCAAGGAGAGGTCCGCTTTGTTCTTTGGTGTGGGTCTTTGAGGTAGGCTTGCCAACGAGCTGCATGGCAGGTCAACATATGTCTGGTCAGGCATGTGGTACCCAAGCGGCTGATGTTTTGGCCACGCGATATACGCTTGAGACATATGTTGCAAACAGCAGCTGTGCGATCTGATGCACTAGCCTCAAAAAAGGCCCACACCAAAGAACTTTTTGAATGACGGGCAGAGGCAGCGCCCTGCACAGGCGGAGCTCTGCGGTGTGATTCCGTCGGTGTACTGCCCTTACGCTGGCCACCAAAGGGCATCCTGCCTCGTTGGAGATGTGCCTCCTCCTCATCCTCCTCCTCCTCCTCTCTCCTATTAGGCACCCACGTGGAGTCAGTGACCTCATCATCCCCTCCCTCCTCATCACTGGAGCCAATCTGGCAGTATGCTGCAGCTGCTGGAACATGACTGCCAGATTGGTGTCCTTCTTGAGCATCCCCTCTGTCTGCTCTCACGCTACTGCCTTCCTCTAGCTGGGTTTCATCATCAGACCCTTCGAAACGCTGGGCATCCTCCTGGAGCATGTACCCAACACTGTGCTGAAACAGTTCGGGGGACTCCTCAGGAGGAGGACATGGTGGGTCTAGGGAAGGAGTGACTGATGATTTGTCTGACATTGATACCAGGGAAGACGACGCTTTGGCAGCTGCTTTTCCAGTACCCTGAGCCTGGGTGAGAGAGGATGAGGAGGAGGAGGAGGGCTTGGTCATCCACTCTACCAAGTCTTCGGCATGATGTGGCTCAACATGTCCAGCTGCCGAAAAGAAGGACAAGCGTGTCCCATGGCCATGTGCTGATGACAATGCACCGCGTCCACGACCAGCACTGTTGCCCCCAGACACAGAGCCTGCTTGCCCTCTTTTATTGCCTCCTGACTGTCTGCCTCTCCTTGTTTGCCTTCCAGACATTCTAATAGATGGCCTGCAGGGAGATGGGAAAAAAGCAATAAGGGCTACCTTCAGGTGTCCTTCTCTGTCCCTTGAAACAAGGACTTGCAGAGTGAAATAAACTGACACTCTCCCTACCTACAGTTTTCTGTCCCTAGAATAAATGTTTTTTTTAATCACAATATAGCACAAGGACAATTCAGTCACTGTCCTTCCAGGTCCCTGGAAACAAGGACTTGCAGAGTGAAATAAACTGACACTCTCCCTACCTACAGTTTTCTGTCCCTAGAATAAATGTTTTTTTTAAGCACAATATAGCACAAGGACAATTCACTCACTGTCCTTACAGGTCCCTGGAAACAAGGACTTGCAGAGTGAAAGAAAAAAAACACTCTCCCTACCTACAGTTTTCTGTCCCTAGAAAAAATGTTTTTTTTAATCACAATATAACACAAGGACAATTCACTCACTGTCCTTCCAGGTCCCTGGAAACAAGGACTTGCAGAGTGAAATAAACTGACACTCTCCCTACCTACAGTTTTCTGTCCCTAGAATAAATGTTTTTTTTAATCACAATATAGCACAAGGACAATTCAGTCACTGTCCTTCCAGGTCCCTGGAAACAAGGACTTGCAGAGTGAAATAAACTGACACTCTCCCTACCTACAGTTTTCTGTCCCTAGAATAAATGTTTTTTTTAATCACAATATAGCACAAGGACAATTCAGTCACTGTCCTTCCAGGTCCCTGGAAACAAGGACTTGCAGAGTGAAATAAACTGACACTCTCCCTACCTACAGTTTTCTGTCCCTAGAATAAATGTTTTTTTTAATCACAATATAGCACAAGGACAATTCAGTCACTGTCCTTCCAGGTCCCTGGAAACAAGGACTTGCAGAGTGAAATAAACTGACACTCTCCCTACCTACAGTTTTCTGTCCCTAGAATAAATGTTTTTTTTAATCACAATATAGCACAAGGACAATTCAGTCACTGTCCTTCCAGGTCCCTGGAAACAAGGACTTGCAGAGTGAAATAAACTGACACTCTCCCTACCTACAGTTTTCTGTCCCTAGAATAAATGTTTTTTTTAATCACAATATAGCACAAGGACAATTCAGTCACTGTCCTTCCAGGTCCCTGGAAACAAGGACTTGCAGAGTGAAATAAACTGACACTCTCCCTACCTACAGTTTTCTGTCCCTAGAATAAATGTTTTTTTTAATCACAATATAGCACAAGGACAATTCAGTCACTGTCCTTCCAGGTCCCTGGAAACAAGGACTTGCAGAGTGAAATAAACTGACACTCTCCCTACCTACAGTTTTCTGTCCCTAGAATAAATGTTTTTTTTAATCACAATATAGCACAAGGACAATTCAGTCACTGTCCTTCCAGGTCCCTGGAAACAAGGACTTGCAGAGTGAAATAAACTGACACTCTCCCTACCTACAGTTTTCTGTCCCTAGAATAAATGTTTTTTTTAGTCACAATATAGCACAAGGACAATTCAGTCACTGTCCTTCCAGGTCCCTGGAAACAAGGACTTGCAGAGTGAAATAAACTGACACTCTCCCTACCTACAGTTTTCTGTCCCTAGAATAAATGTTTTTTTTAATCACAATATAGCACAAGGACAATTCAGTCACTGTCCTTCCAGGTCCCTGGAAACAAGGACTTGCAGAGTGAAATAAACTGACACTCTCCCTACCTACAGTTTTCTGTCCCTAGAATAAATGTTTTTTTTAATCACAATATAGCACAAGGACAATTCAGTCACTGTCCTTCCAGGTCCCTGGAAACAAGGACTTGCAGAGTGAAATAAACTGACACTCTCCCTACCTACAGTTTTCTGTCCCTAGAATAAATGTTTTTTTTAAGCACAATATAGCACAAGGACAATTCAGTCACTGTCCTTCCAGGTCCCTGGAAACAAGGACTTGCAGAGTGAAATAAACTGACACTCTCCCTACCTACAGTTTTCTGACCCTAGAATAAATGTTTTTTTTAAGCACAATATAGCACAAGGACAATTCACTCACTGTCCTTACAGGTCCCTGGAAACAAGGACTTGCAGAGTGAAAGAAAAAAAACACTCTCCCTAACTACAGTTTTCTGTCCCTAGAATAAATGTTTTTTTTAATCACAATATAGCACAAGGACAATTCACTCACTGTCCTTCCAGGTCCCTGGAAACAAGGACTTGCAGAGTGAAATAAACTGACACTCTCCCTACCTACAGTTTTCTGTCCCTAGAATAAATGTTTTTTTTAATCACAATATAGCACAAGGACAATTCAGTCACTGTCCTTCCAGGTCCCTGGAAACAAGGACTTGCAGAGTGAAATAAACTGACACTCTCCCTACCTACAGTTTTCTGTCCCTAGAATAAATGTTTTTTTTAATCACAATATAGCACAAGGACAATTCAGTCACTGTCCTTCCAGGTCCCTGGAAACAAGGACTTGCAGAGTGAAATAAACTGACACTCTCCCTACCTACAGTTTTCTGTCCCTAGAATAAATGTTTTTTTTAATCACAATATAGCACAAGGACAATTCAGTCACTGTCCTTCCAGGTCCCTGGAAACAAGGACTTGCAGAGTGAAATAAACTGACACTCTCCCTACCTACAGTTTTCTGTCCCTAGAATAAATGTTTTTTTTAATCACAATATAGCACAAGGACAATTCAGTCACTGTCCTTCCAGGTCCCTGGAAACAAGGACTTGCAGAGTGAAATAAACTGACACTCTCCCTACCTACAGTTTTCTGTCCCTAGAATAAATGTTTTTTTTAATCACAATATAGCACAAGGACAATTCAGTCACTGTCCTTCCAGGTCCCTGGAAACAAGGACTTGCAGAGTGAAATAAACTGACACTCTCCCTACCTACAGTTTTCTGTCCCTAGAATAAATGTTTTTTTTAATCACAATATAGCACAAGGACAATTCAGTCACTGTCCTTCCAGGTCCCTGGAAACAAGGACTTGCAGAGTGAAATAAACTGACACTCTCCCTACCTACAGTTTTCTGTCCCTAGAATAAATGTTTTTTTTAAGCACAATATAGCACAAGGACAATTCAGTCACTGTCCTTCCAGGTCCCTGGAAACAAGGACTTGCAGAGTGAAATAAACTGACACTCTCCCTACCTACAGTTTTCTGACCCTAGAATAAATGTTTTTTTAAGCACAATATAGCACAAGGACAATTCACTCACTGTCCTTACAGGTCCCTGGAAACAAGGACTTGCAGAGTGAAAGAAAAAAAACACTCTCCCTAACTACAGTTTTCTGTCCCTAGAATAAATGTTTTTTTTAATCACAATATAGCACAAGGACAATTCAGTCACTGTCCTTCCAGGTCCCTGGAAACAAGGACTTGCAGAGTGAAATAAACTGACACTCTCCCTACCTACAGTTTTCTGTCCCTAGAATAAATGTTTTTTTTAATCACAATATAGCACAAGGACAATTCAGTCACTGTCCTTCCAGGTCCCTGGAAACAAGGACTTGCAGAGTGAAATAAACTGACACTCTCCCTACCTACAGTTTTCTGTCCCTAGAATAAATGTTTTTTTTAATCACAATATAGCACAAGGACAATTCAGTCACTGTCCTTCCAGGTCCCTGGAAACAAGGACTTGCAGAGTGAAATAAACTGACACTCTCCCTACCTACAGTTTTCTGTCCCTAGAATAAATGTTTTTTTTAATCACAATATAGCACAAGGACAATTCAGTCACTGTCCTTCCAGGTCCCTGGAAACAAGGACTTGCAGAGTGAAATAAACTGACACTCTCCCTACCTACAGTTTTCTGTCCCTAGAATAAATGTTTTTTTTAATCACAATATAGCACAAGGACAATTCAGTCACTGTCCTTCCAGGTCCCTGGAAACAAGGACTTGCAGAGTGAAATAAACTGACACTCTCCCTACCTACAGTTTTCTGTCCCTAGAATAAATGTTTTTTTTAAGCACAATATAGCACAAGGACAATTCAGTCACTGTCCTTCCAGGTCCCTGGAAACAAGGACTTGCAGAGTGAAATAAACTGACACTCTCCCTACCTACAGTTTTCTGACCCTAGAATAAATGTTTTTTTTAAGCACAATATAGCACAAGGACAATTCACTCACTGTCCTTACAGGTCCCTGGAAACAAGGACTTGCAGAGTGAAAGAAAAAAAACACTCTCCCTACCTACAGTTTTCTGTCCCTAGAATAAATGTTTTTTTTAATCACAATATAGCACAAGGACAATTCAGTCACTGTCCTTCCAGGTCCCTGGAAACAAGGACTTGCAGAGTGAAATAAACTGACACTCTCCCTACCTACAGTTTTCTGTCCCTAGAATAAATGTTTTTTTTAAGCACAATATAGCACAAGGACAATTCACTCACTGTCCTTACAGGTCCCTGGAAACAAGGACTTGCAGAGTGAAAGAAAAAAAACACTCTCCCTACCTACAGTTTTCTGTCCCTAGAATAAATGTTTTTTTTAATCACAATATAGCACAAGGACAATTCAGTCACTGTCCTTCCAGGTCCCTGGAAACAAGGACTTGCAGAGTGAAATAAACTGACACTCTCCCTACCTACAGTTTTCTGTCCCTAGAATAAATGTTTTTTTTAAGCACAATATAGCACAAGGACAATTCAGTCACTGTCCTTACAGGTCCCTGGAAACAAGGACTTGCAGAGTGAAATAAACTGACACTCTCCCTACCTACAGTTTTCTGTCCCTAGAATAAATGTTTTTTTTAATCACAATATAGCACAAGGACAATTCAGTCACTGTCCTTCCAGGTCCCTGGAAACAAGGACTTGCAGAGTGAAATAAACTGACACTCTCCCTACCTACAGTTTTCTGTCCGTAGAATAAATGTTTTTTTTAATCACAATATAACACAAGGACAATTCACTCACTGTCCTTCCAGGTCCCTGGAAACAAGGACTTGCAGAGTGAAATAAACTGACACTCTCCCTACCTACAGTTTTCTGTCCCTAGAATAAATGTTTTTTTTAATCACAATATAGCACAAGGACAATTCAGTCACTGTCCTTCCAGGTCCCTGGAAACAAGGACTTGCAGAGTGAAATAAACTGACACTCTCCCTACCTACAGTTTTCTGTCCCTAGAATAAATGTTTTTTTTAAGCACAATATAGCACAAGGACAATTCACTCACTGTCCTTACAGGTCCCTGGAAACAAGGACTTGCAGAGTGAAAGAAACTGACACTCTCCCTACCTACAGTTTTCTGTCCCTAGAATAAATGTTTTTTTAAGCACAATATAGCACAAGGACAATTCACTCACTGTCCTTCCAGGTCCCTGGAAACAAGGACTTGCAGAGTGAAAGAAACTGACACTGTCCCTACCTACAGTTTTCTGTCCCTAGAATAAATGTTTTTTTTAAGCACACTATAGCACAAGCACAAAACACACTGACACTCTCCCTACCTATCCTTCTCTTTCCCTAAACTAAAGGAATCCAGGTTAAGCAAGAAAGAAATAACAGTCACTGTCCCTGCCTATGCTGCTCTATCCCTGCTCCGGAACACACTACACTAGGCCGCCGTGCTGGCGGCCTTTTATAGTGTGGGGCGTGTACTAAACACCCTCAGCAATAATTGGCCACAGGCATCCTGCCTGTGGCCAATCATTGCTCTCCTCGCTGCCGGCGCTGTGATTGGCCAAGCATGCGGGGTCACAGTGCATGCTTGGCCAATCACAGCGCCTGGATGACACTGCGATGGCGTAGTGCATTGTGGGCCGTTCGCGTCACTCGAATTTGGCGCGAACGGCCCAAATCGTTCGATCTTCGTCGAACGATCGAACAGCCGATGTTCGAGTCGAACGTATGTTCGACTCGAACACGAAGCTCATCCCTATTAGCCAGCAGTGTGATCCAAGGGGAGGGGGGCAAAGAGCCGGAGCATTGTGTGTGTATAAGACAGCAGTGTGATCCAGGGGGAGGGGGGCAGAGAGCCGAAGCATTGTGTGTGTATAAGGCAGCATTGTAATCCAGGGGGAGGGGGGCAGAGAGCCAAAGAATTGTGTGTATAAGACAGCAGTGTGATCCAGGGGGAGTTGGGCAGAGAGCCGTAGCATTGTGTGTATAAGACAGCAGTGTGATCCAGGGGGAGGGGGGCAGAGAGTGGGAGCATTGTGTGTATTTAGGCAGCAGTGTGATCCAGGGGGAGTTGGGCAGAGAGCCGTAGCATTGTGTGTATAAGACAGCAGTGTGATCCAGGGGGAGGGGGGCAGAGAGTGGGAGCATTGTGTGTATTTAGGCAGCAGTGTGATCCAGAGGGAGGGCAAATAGCCGTAGCATTGTGTGTATAAGGGAGCATTGTGATCCAGGGGGAGGGGGGCAGAGAGCCGGAGCATTGTGTGTACAAGACAGCAGTGTGATCCAGGGGGAGGGGGGCAGAGAGCCGGTGAATTGTGTGTACAAGACAGCAGTGTGATCCAGGGGGAGGGGGGCAGAGAGCTGGAGCATTGACCACTGATCTGAACCACCTGGGGGGTCCCCTACCACGGGGGGGGGGGGGTACTACACTAATCTCCAAATAAGGGGCAGTTCCTCTGTTGATATATTATACTAATTGCTTGTATAACAATTAAATAGAAGGTCCAAAACTCTTTACAAACGTATTTTATCCCAAATTATTTGCCGGTTCCATTATGATTTGTATAAATCACTGTGTAGCCAGGCCCCCCGGGGGCCGGGCCCCATAGTGTGTCCCCAAAAGGTGTGCTGCCTCTACCATCAACTAAAGTGCAAAAGTCTTTCTGATTGGATACAAACTGAATGGATTGTTGCGTGTGTCCTCATATTACATAGTTTTGGTAAATCGAAAGGAGATTATACAATCAGACTGTATAGTGTATGAATACCGTTAGACCCCGAATAACCCGAAGCCTGCATGATATCGGAGAGCAGATTAGATCAGGCCTATTCTTCCCTCTTTA
Source organism: Rana muscosa (assembly GCA_029206835.1). Classification (NCBI taxonomy): domain Eukaryota; kingdom Metazoa; phylum Chordata; class Amphibia; order Anura; family Ranidae; genus Rana; species Rana muscosa. The sequence continues at coordinate 304,464,051 of CM055120.1, forward strand.
TAAACTGTGCCAATCCCTTTTTAGTTCTTTTGTTTCCCGGAAGGTGTGCAGCGCCGTCCTTGAATTCAGCACCGTAGGCGTGCGGGTCTCAAGGACGAGCGCTGCCATTAGCTGCGATAATCAGCCCCGTCCTTCGGGAGCGGCGAGTCCTTGTGGAGACGCTGATAAGGAGGCACGTTGCAGCGAATGAATTTTCTCAATACTTTGCTACAGCTGCTGCCTACTCCTTCCGAGCGCCCCCCCGCCGCCGACATGTGTAGGTGTCTGTGGGCTCCCGGCACAATGATTTCTAGACGCCGAGTGAGTCATTGCTCTGCATTGTGATGTCACAGGCAGCGGCTCGCAGCGCACAGCCAAGCAGACGGGGAGATCAAGGTCGTTGCTTTATGTGCGTCTCTTGCTGTCGCAGCCAGGCTCTGAGGATCTGTGCCAGGAAATGGGTGAAGGCTGCCGCTGCTGCTCGACTCCCGCTGAAAAATGCTAGCTGCCTGGCTGGCTCTGGCTTTCACTGCTTTCTGAGTGAAGTCATAATTCCTTATCTGCATAATCTGGATCACTAACAAGGACATATAGACCAGCATTTCTCAACCTTTTTTCAGTCGCAGCACCCTTTAACCACTTCAGCCCCGGAAGGATATACCCCCTTAATGACCAGGCCATTTTTTGCGATGCGGCACTGCGTAGATTTAACTGACACTTGCGTGGTCGAGCGACGCTGTACCCAAACAAAATTTACGTCCTTTTTTTCCCACAAATAGAGCTTTCTTTTGGTGGTATTTGATCACCTCTGCGGTTTTTGTTTTTTGCGCTATAAACAAACAAAGAATGACAATTTTGAAAAAAATATATATATTTTTTTTACTTTTTGCTATAATACATATCCCAAAAATATATAAAGAAAAAAATGTATTCATCAGTTTAGGCGGATATGTATTCTTCTACATATATTTCGTAAAAAAAATCCCAATAAGCGTATATTGATAGGTTTGCACAAAAGTTATTGTGTCTACAAACTATGGGATAGATTTAGTTTTTTTTGGCGTAATGGCGACGATCTGCGCTTTTTAGCGGGACTGCGACATTGCGGCAGACAAATTTGACCCCAAATGACACTTTTTGGGGACCAGTGACATTATTACATTGATCAGTGCTATAAAAATGCACTGATCAATGTAAAAATGACACTGGCAGGGAAGGAGTCAACACTAGGGGGCGTTTAAGAGGTTAGGTGTGTTCCCTCAGTGTGTTCTAACTGTAGGAAGGGGGGGGGGGTGGGCGGGCTCACTGGGACATGACAGAGATCACTGTCCCTTGTCAGAACGGGGATTTGCCTTGTTTACAAAGGCAGATCCACGTTCTGCCTCATTACAAGGTGATCGTGGGTCGCCGGCGGACATCGATTCTGCTCGACCTGCGGGCACGATCCCGCAGTGCACAGCGGGCGCCAGGGGCGCACGCCCACCCGCAACTGCCCCTGTGGGAGCCAACGTAAAATAATGGCGATTCGCGCAGGAGAGCCAACCTGCTGCCATATAACGACGGCGGCTGGTCGGCAAGCTGTTAAAAGTGTGTAAAATCCCGAGGAACACCGGTCGAAAATGTAAAAAAAAAATGTAAATGTTACTTATCAATGGGGAACCTGATCCTGGAATGATGTATACCAGTGATGGCGAACCTTGGCAACCCAGATGTTTTGGAACTACATTTCCCATGATGCTCATGCACTTTGCAGTGTTGTTGGGCATCATGGGGAAATGTAGTTATAAAACATCTGGAGTGCCAAGGTTCGCCATCACTGATGTATACTATACTTGGGATTCTCCTTCACATCAGAGCCTCCCCATGACATCAAAGGTCCCCCCATCAAATCAGAGCCCCCTCCCCCCTTCACATCAGAGCCCCTCTTTTTTTTTTTTTCCCATAAAGTTTTATTGAGCAAATTCACAAACATCTCAGTACAAAGTAGAAAACAGAACAAGTGCATTCAAGGAGAATCAGTTTTTGGTACAACATAAACAAACATTACAGGCAGGTGTGTAATTGTCTCCAGTTTTTGTAAAAGTGTGAATGAGGGTGCATATGGGCCGGAGCCATTATTAATTTGAATCGCGTGCCGGCCGCCTGCTAACCTTGCTGCATTTCTTATTGTTTCCGACACCAAAAAGACGGTGTCTAAAGGCTAGTAATAGAGGGGTAGGGGGAGGGGAACCGTACCCACTCGTGCGGAGGGGGTATGGGACTGAAGGGGGGTAGGAAACGGGGAAGAGGGATCAGAGAAGAGAGAGCAGGAGCAAAGAAAAGGGGGGCCACAGGTGGTGTAATAATGGGGGTCGGAGAGCATTTGTAGTAGAGAAGAGAGGGGAGATTTTGGGGAGAGCTAGGGAGCAGCGAGAGGAATAGGAGCGGAATAACGAGGAAAAGGAAAGAGAGAGAAAGAGAAAAAGAGAAAAAAAAAGAAAAGGAAAAAAAAAAAGACCGGGGGGGGAGGAGGTGGGATAGGGGTAAGGGTGAGGATGAAGGTGTGGGGAGTGACCACTCGCTTGGGCCTCTGTATGTGAGAGGGGAGTAGAGCCCCTCAAAGCTCGTACATTAGTCAGGGAGAACATGCTGCTTGTATTCAGCTGTTGTTGTTTTGAAATGTAACCAGCAGGACCAAGTAAACGAGAAATTCTCCAGTCTCTCTTGCGAGATGTGGATCAGTTCTTCCATGTCGCAAATTCTAGAGATGGTCGCAAACCATTCTTTAAGTGGCGGTGCATGACAGGAGCGCCAGTGTTTGGGGATGCATAACCTAGCAGCATTCACCATGTGCATGGCCAGGGATTTAAAGTAATCTTTTCTCGAGAGAGAAGTGTGATGCAGGAGGAATTGTGCTGGTGTAAAGTCCAAGGTATATGTGGTGATCGATGCGATGCATCTGTGTACCTCCCTCCAAAAGGGTTGGATGTGTGAACATTCCCACCAAATGTGTACCATGGTTCCCACCTCTGTATTGCATCTCCAGCATATATTGGAGGTTGAAGGGGCAAATTTATGCAAGAGAGATGGGGTTCTGTACCATCTAGTGAGCACTTTGTACCCGTTTTCCTGTATGGCAACATTCAACGACCCCCTATGTGCGTATTCATGAATTCTCGTCCATTCAGTTGGTGACAGGGGGGTAGGTAGGTCTCTGTTCCACGAGGTCTGTGATGGCGAAAGGGTGGAGTCACTAGGTTCTATAAGCAAGGCGTAGAGAAGGGAAATAAGGTGTCGTTGGGAGGTTCTACGATAGCAGAGAGTTTCGAAAGGGGTAAGTGGTCTTGTCCAGCTATCACGTGCTGTATGTGTGGATAGAAAGTGACATATTTGTCTGTAAGTCCAGAAGGAGAAGGTAGAGGTGTTGGAAATGAGCCTAAGATCCTCTATCGAGGCGAGTTTGCCGTCAGTGTACAGTTGGGAGGCAAAGATGTCTTGAAACGGCCATTCTTGTTTGAGGAAGGAAGGTGACTCGCCTGGGATAAAGTCGGGGTTTCCTCTCAGCGTAGTCAGCGGGCCCGGGGTGGGTGAAAGGGAGTCTCCGGTCGGGGACGACCTAAGAAGCTTCAAGGAAGTGTGAATGAAGGGATGTGAGGACAAGGACTGTGGCCATTGTTTCGGGGACAGCCATGGGAGAAGACGTAGAGGAATGGGTGAGAAAGAGTCTTCAATAGAGATCCAGATCTTCTCTAGGGGGTGAATGGACCAGTCCGCGATTCTCGTAAGATGGCAAGCCACAAAATATTTATACAGGTCTGGGAGAGCAATACCCCCTTTAGGCTTGGGCAAGGTGAGTCTGGCATATTTGATTCTAGGAGGGGAGCCTTTCCATAAAAAGGTCGAGCATGCCTTCCGATAGGAGGAAAAGAATCCTGCGGGGATATGCATTGGGATGGTTTGGATCAAATACAACATACGTGGTAGTATAATCATTTTGATCAGAGCAGCTCGACCAAACCATGAGGCATTCAATGTAGACCACTCCAAAAAATGGTCTTGGGCTTTTTTCAGGGCAGGGTGGAAATTGAGGGCGTACAGATCTTTGAGGCAGGGCGGGATCCGAATCCCAAGATAGGAAATAGCAGTCTTTTCCCAGTGGAACGGGAAAGATTCCCGGCAGTGGGTGGCTTCCTGTGGTGGGAGGGTGATATTCAGGGCGTGGGACTTTGTATAGTTAATTTTAAGGTTTGAAATTGTACCAAAGGCTTCCAAGTCATGTAAGAGAGATGGAAGGGAGGTTCGTGGGGATATGAGGGAGAGCAGAATGTCATCCGCGAAAGCAGCGACTTTAAATTCTCTACCTTTGACCACCACTCCCCTAACATCCGGGTTTTCTCTAAGTTTGTTTAAGAGGGGTTCCAAGGAGAGAATGTAGATCAGGGGGGAGAGGGGACAACCCTGGCGTGTGCCGTTATTAATGGAGAAGGCGTTCGACAGGTGGCCGTTAACTCTCACCGCCGCCGTGGGGTTCGAGTATAATGCCATTATGGAGGTGAGCATGCGGTCTTCCAAACCCACCCCTTTTAGGACCTCTCGAATGTAGTCCCAGGCCACTCTGTCAAACGCCTTCTCCGCATCAAGGGAGAGCAAAAAGCCTGGTGTTTTAGTTGAAGTAAGCCAGTGATGTAAGTTAAGGGTTCGTATGGTGTTGTCCCGTGCCTCCCGGCCTGGGACAAACCCCACCTGGTCATTGGAGATAAGTCCGGGGATCAGAGGTATTAACCTATTGGCCAGTATTTTGGCATAAATTTTTATGTCAACATTAAGGAGTGAAATCGGCCTATAATTTGCCACTTGTAGGGGATCCTTCCCCTCCTTAGCAATTACGGTGATGTGAGCCTCTAATAATCTGTTAGGTCGGTCTTGAGGATTGGCCAGGGCATTAAATGTCTGTAGAAGGTTGGGGGTAAAGACATCTGCGAAAGACTTGTAATACTGAAGGGTGTACCCGTCCGGGCCTGGGCTTTTACCCAGCTTCATTTGTTTCAGGGCTGTCTCCAGCTCTCCTGCCGAGAACAGTCCCTCCAGGGACTGTGCTTGTTGGGAGGAGAGGGGTTTAGGGCCATAGTGAGAGAGAAAATCCGCAATGAGCGTTTGGCGTGTCTCCCCCGAGGCTCGGGGTAGCTGGGTGGGGTGAAGGTTGTAGAGCTTGCGATAGACTCAAATTCCTTCGCAATGTCCTCGCTCTTTGCCAGGAGGGTACCCTGGGGATCGCGTAAGGTATGTATGGTGGACGAGAGTTTGGCCTTCTGAACTGACCGCGCTAAAAGACGTCCACTCTTATTGCCATGTTCATAAAAGACCCTCTGGCCAAGAATGTAACGCCTTCTCGCGCGTTTACCTAATTCATCTGCAAGAAGTGTACGGCACTTGGTCAGTTCCTGTAGAGTGTTCTGGGCTTGTATCTTCTTATGGGACAGTTCTAGTACTCTAATCCTTTTGAGAAGAGTATTCACTCTCTCCTGGTAAACTTTTTTGGCCTGTGAATTCAGGGCAAGCAATTCTCCCCGTACCACGCATTTGTGAGCTTCCCATATGGATATTGGAGAAATGTCAGGGTTAGCATTTTCTTGGAAATATAGCTTGATGCATGAGCGAATGCGCTCTAATGAGGTCGGGTCTGTCAGGAATGAGGGGTTGAAACGCCAAATCTTAGTCTTGGGGTATGTTTCCGGGAATGATAATGTGACTGTGATGGGGTGATGATCTGATAGGAACATCGGTTCAATGGAGGAATGTTGGAGGGCGGGGAGGTCGGTCTGAGATAAAAAGAAAAAATCAATTCTGGAATATTTCTGGTGGGGGGCCGAGAAGTAGGTGTAGTCTTTAGTTGAGGGATAGAGGGTGTGCCACGCATCATGAAGGGCCAGGGTTTGTAGTTGGGCTTTAATTTGCCGTAAGGCCTTATAAGGTAGAGAAGTCGAGGCTGTGGAAGTGTCTAGGAAGGGGTTTAGGGGCACGTTGAAGTCGCCTCCCAGGAGGACCAGGCCGCTCTGGAACGAGGATAAAAGGGCACACGTCTTGCGAAAAAAGGAAACCTGGTGGTCGTTAGGGCAATAAATATTAGCCAGTGTGATAGGTTTAGATGCATAAGTTCCCTTAAGGAAGATAAATCTACCTTCTGGGTCCGCTAGAGAGTCAGACAGGAGGAAATTGGCATGTTTTGAAATGAGAATCGAGACCCCTTTGGTTTTGGCGACCGGGTTAGTGGCATGTAGGGCAGAGCGATATATGTGATTAGCCAGTTTCGGGATAGCATCAGATCGAAAGTGTGTCTCCTGCAGAAAGATAAAGTGAGCCTTGTGTTTTGTGAGCGAAGCTAACACTTGTGACCTTTTTTCTGGTACATTCAGGCCTTTTGTGTTCAGGGAAACACACTTCAGAGTCAGTGGAATATCAGTCCTAGGGGGGGTCTGCATTGTGAAGAGTTAGAAAGGGTTGAAGATATGTATCTGGTAGTCGAGAGGGTTAGAGTCGTTCTTTAGAGGATGGGTGCGAGGGTCACTCCCCTGGGGCAAGGGAGAAAGGGGAGGGGACACACAGGGGAAAAGGTAGGGTGGGAGAGAAAGACACACAGATGAAAAGGTCAGGAGGAGTTGGGGGTGGTAAGATTCAGGAGGATCAGATTAGAAAAAGGAGGAGAAAGAAGAAGAGTAGGGGGATCAGGGCCAAGAGAGGGAAGAAAGGGGGGCGAGAAGAAGCAAAGAATGACGAGGGGTAAAAGCAGGCTATGTGGGCCAAGGGTAGGGAGAGAGATAAGGGGAGGGGAAAAGAAAACCAGAGGTGGGTGTAGCTAAGCCACCCACCTGTAAGAACCAAGGGAAAACCTGGAGTGTCAGCTGCGTCTCAGTGAGACCGCTGTGTGGGGGTAGTAGTGTGAGCGGCAACCACAGCCTACCTGTGGACCGGGAGTCTGGGTGAAGCGGATGAGGGGTCCCGCTAATAGCGAGAACCCAAAAAGCGTAACAGGGAGCCTACCATGAGGAGCAAGCTACAGGGGGTTCAAATGTCGAGTGTGTACGGACATCACATAAACCAACATAACATAACAAAACATAACCTTCTCCAGCTCGCGGGGCTGGAGTCAATAAAAGCAACCCGTACTATTTAGAAAGTAAAACTTTGAGGTGTATTCAAGAGAAATCAACAACCCATGAGACATGCCGGGAGGGGGGACTCCCTCCTCAAGAGACTGCGTTAGGGCAGACCACGAGGAGGGGGAAGGAGGGAATAGGGGATAGGGGGGGTGCGGGGACGGATACAGGGAGAAGGGAAAGGGAGGAGAAACGGAAGGGGGGGATAGGAGAGGGGGGAAGGAAGGAGAAAGGGGGGCCGGGGGATGAGACAGGGGGAGGGGGAGAAGTGGGAGATTGGAAATGGGATAAGGGGAGGGGAGAGGGAGGGAAGGAGAGGAGGGAGGGGAGGGGGGAAGGAGGGGGGAGGGGGGAGGGGAGGAGCGGAGGGAGGGGGGGAGGGGTGAAGATAAGGGGGGGAGAGAAATGGGGGGGGAAAGATGAGGGGGAAGAAGGGGAGTAATGAGGAAAGAAGGGGAGGGGGAATGAGAAGTGGAGGGGGGGAGGGGGGGAGTGGGGGGGGGATGAAGGGTCAAGGGAGAGTGGCCGGGTAGAGCAAAAAGAGAAGGGGGAGGCGGGAGAAGGTGGGGGGAGCAGTATGCGGAGGGGTGAGAAGGGGGTAGGGAAGTGGGGGTGGGCGGAGGGGCCTCCATAATGAGCTAGGGGGGTGGTGTCTCCATTCTCGTCCTCGCTTCAGATAGGGAGGGGGGTTCTCAGGTCTCCACATTAAATGGTATCGCCCAAGTCGTACCCTGCCCATCTGATGCCTGGTACATCGCTTGCTTGCAATAGGGGATAGAGGGGAACAAGTGCGAATATGGGACATAAAAAAGCATTGGAAGAGGTAAAAAAAAAAAAAAAAAAAAAAACCTATATTGCAAATACATTGCCTGTAGGAGCTTAGAATCATCATCCCTGTAGTAAGCGTTCCAGAAGAAGATGATGCGACCGTGTCGCAGGCCGAGGTGCAGGGCAATAGATAGTTCAGGCCTCTCACATCCGAAGGGGGATGTCTGTGCGGGCTCAGGTTGCTGAAGGGTCTTTTAGGTCATCCAGGAAAGGATCTTTGTAGCTGCGTGGGGGGGGGGGGGGCGAATGTCAGAATCTCAGGCCTACGCCCGGGCACTCAGGGGAAGCCTCTCCCGGGACCGGTGCAGTTCATGGGGGTGCGCCTATCTTCCGGATGCCAGAGTGTTTAGCCCTTCAGTGTCGACTCCAAGCTCAGGGGGATCTAGGCATATGAGAGGGTCAAGGGCTGCAGGGTAAAAAGGTGTAGATAGCTTTTCCGGGGATACGCGCTTCCTACAGCCGACGCCTGGGTAAGGCGAGCCCTAGTCAGTCCGCTGTGTGTCATATTGTGAAGCGACCGGGTGCCTCCGGTTGGTTATGCGGTGTGGTGAATCCCGGGAGAGGGGGAGAGAGTCACCGTGAGGAGCATTGGGAAGCGGAGTTGCCAGCTGTGGGGTGTAAAGGACCGGGGTGGTTGTAGCGTGTCAATGCCAAATAGGGGTATGGAGATCTCTGACGGGGTAGTGGCTCAGGGAGTAACGTGGAAGCCCGCTAGAGGGGGAGGGAGGGGGGGGAGAGAAGGCATACTCACGGACCGCAGACCTCAGTCTATCCGGCAGACAGTCAGTCAATCAGCGTTTCGCTTCACATGCGCTGCGGTGAAGGACTGTGATGTTGCAGGTCTCGGCGTGAGGAGCGGGCAATCGGAGACATCGGTCTACGGTGGCGCTGTCTTTGGCGCGCCGCTTTCGGTGACGGGTGGAGTGAAACAGGGAGCCAGGGTTCCGCTGGAAAGTAGAGCGCGTACCAATCAGGAAGCTCCACATTAGGCAAGTCGAGTTGTTCACAAAATGCTTGAAGGTCCTCCGGTGTGCGAAGTAGGGCGGAGCGCCCCCTTGCGGATGCAGACAGGCCGAATGGGAACTTCCAGCGATACTGGATATTTCTCGCTCGTAAAGCATCTAACAGTGGTCATAGTGCTCTCCTATTTTGGAGAGTGATCTGTGAAAGATCCTGAAATAGTTTAACCTCCGTGCCATTATAAAGAATACGTCCCCTTTCCCTCGCCTTGCGGAGAATCTCTTCCTTAAGGGGGAAGTTGACTATACAGCATATAATGTCTCTGGGGGGTTTGTTGTCTCGGGGTGCGGGCCTGAGAGCGCGGTGGGCCCTTTCCATATCGATGGGGGAGTCCGCAGGGCGCTCAATCAGGTCATTGAAAATGGCGCTGACGGTTTGCTGTATGGCGGTAGGGTCTACGGTTTCGGGGACCCCCCGTACCCTAACGTTGTGTCTCCTTCCCCGGTTGTCCAGGTCCTCCACGTGTCTATGGAGCTCAAAAACTTGAGCCAGTTGGGAGTCATATGCCGACTGCACCTGGCGAATAGCCGCCGCGTGTGTCTGGGTCGTTTGCTCCACGCTATCCACCCGGTGCGCGACCGCGAGCATTTCGGCCTTCAGGTCTGCTATGGCAGCCGTAACTGTATTTTTAATGTCCGCTGCAACTTTCTCCAAGTCGAATAGGCTGGGAGGAAGGGCCCCGCTGGGGCTGGGAGAGGACAAACCCGGCATGTTGGCGGAGGGCAGGCCGTCCGGCGAGGCCGCGGCTTGGGCCTGTGTTGTCGCGTGGTTCTGTAATGGCGCCGAGGCCTGAAGTTTTTGTGGCCGAAATATATCCGGTATGTGCCTCCCCGAGTGGGTCTGAGAGTCCTTGGAGGTGCGGGAGGTGGACGAGCTCCTGGTAGATCTGTGCATAGCAGGGTCAGGTCGGTAGGCTCCCGTTTAAGAGGATTAGTCAGCCCGGTCACACAGGAGCTCTCAAATTAGGCGTCCATCTCGGTCTCCGCTCAGGCCACGCCCCATCAGAGCCCCTCTTTACCTTAGAGTCCCTCTATCGCATCAGAGGTTGAAATACATAGCGCGCAATTTCCATAATTCTTCAGTAGGATCCTTCTGATCGTTCTCTCCAGACTGATAACTGCTAATAACAAGCCACCGTGGCGGGAGAAACATTCTTTCTTCTAATGAGAAGTGTCAGTTTTACTCGAGCATCAATGACCTGTAATCACATTGGAGGTTAGCGGTTCTCTGGAAGACAAAATCTAGACAGTCCCATCATCAGTGAATATTCCCAATTACAAAGATCTCATGATATCCCTGCCTGCCATAGAACTGTTTGTTCAATGTATTAATTGCAACACTTCTAATGTTGAGTATGTAACTGAGTGCACAGCGTGGTCACGTCTTCAATATATTGGGGATTTGCATTGGGGAACTGTGACAGACCCAACCAGGACAGGGGCTTTTGGAGGGGACTGCAGGGTGGCCTCTTGCCTACTGACTATGTGGCATGGCTTTTGAGAGGGTTCTATTTGTAGCGGCCTCACCCTCTCTTCTTCTTTATCGGTTTTACACACCAACTCATGTCTAGGGGTTGTGAGAGTGAGATGTGCCACGGCCCATGTCCTCCCCATTGTAGTAGGGAGGTGAAGGCCACTTCCTGATGTTTCCTCGGGCCGGTGTGTTCTGTGAATGCACTGAGTCTGTAACCACAAGCTCACCCGCCTCCCCTTTGCTTCCAGTAACTGGAGTTCACACACCGAAGAAAGGTCCAACACTTGTTTATTTGGCACTCCAATAGCAAAGCACGATAAACAGTTCTTATTGCAGCAGACTGGTTGGGACCTATAACCTTTCCAACGGTGGGATGAGCAGATCGAGGCACTTCCTAAAGTTTAAGTTCTAAAGATAGGGTCTCTTCTAGCAACCCCTATGAACAGCAATGGAGCCCTCTTCGATACGCTGTGGCCCCTATCAGGGGATGTGTCCTCCCAAGAGAGTTCCCAGAGGCCCACCGTCACCGGGTTGGTGCTGCTCCGGGTCTTCAGTGGGTAACCTCCCCGGCCTCCTCACCTCAGGTACGAGTCCCTCCGCTCAGGGACCCTCGGACAGTCCACCCTAGCGGGACCCAGTCGAAGGTACTGGGCCCCAGGCCTCCTCGATAGTACCTCACCCCAGGCTAAAGGTGCCTGGGATGGACGCCAACATGACTCCGGACCAGGCCATGGGCACCTGGACCAGACTCCTGGATCTCCCGCACCCAGGCCTAAGGGCCCTGGGTGCGGACCGCAGCCCTCCTCCTCCGAGGACCTCCTTCTCCGCCCGACGACGACCACGACCACGACCACGACGACCACGTGGTAAGGGCGTCTCCCGCTTTTATCTCCTCCCTTCAACGGCCCGGCGGGTTCCCCGCCCCAGCCATACCATCTCCGGGAAGGGACAAAACAGGGAGCACTGCGAAGATGATTCTACCTGAAGCCTGTGGGTACCCCGCCACCCACAGGCAAAGGAGAATATTACATCCTCCAATCCTCCACGAGATAAAAAGGGGTCTGAATCCTAACACAATTATACACCTGGGTCACACTATTGCCCAGTTGTATCCCATCTATTTGAGGACCCCGCTACATATTCTTGGGAGGTGTGTGCCTGGGGGACCCTTGGAGTGGTCTTGCTTCGGGTTTAAGTCCATGTCTCCCTGAAACACACAGACTCTGGTAATCTGGGGTATAGATTTGGGGCCTTTTTGCCCAATCCAGCAATGACTGCTTTAGACTGTGAGACTCAGAGCAGATGTTAACCACTTGCTGCCCGCCATATAGCAAAATGACGGCTAAGTGGCTCTGTTATCCTGATTGAACGTCATATGACGTGATTAGGACAACTAGCCGGCGGGCAGCGCGGCGATCGGTGGTCCGGCGTGTCAGTCTGTCTCTGTCCAATCACGGCTGATCACAGTGTAAACAAGAAAAGCCGTGTATTGGCTCTGTTAGATGCGAGTCAATCAGCTGCTCCTCTGACAGGGGGTCTGTGCTGATTGATTATCAGTGCAGCCCCCCAAGGATGCCCACACTGGACAACCAGGGACGCCACCAGGACCACCAGGGATGCTCACCAATTGATGCCAATCATTGCCCATAATTGATGCCAATCAGTGCCAAACACCAATGCCTGCCAATCAGTGATGCCCATCAGTTCCATCCATCAGTGTACATCAGTGTCCATCATTGCCTCTTATCAGTGCCCATACATGCCCATCCGTGCCACCTATCATGGCCCATCAGTGCCCATCAGTTCTGCCTTTCAGTGCCAATCGGTGCCACCTTTCAGTGCCCATCAGTGCCACCTATGTGTGCCCATCAGTGCTGCATATCAGTGCCACCTATCAGTGCCCATGAGTGCCACCTATCAGTGCCCATCAGTGCCGCATATTCGTGCCTTTATCAGTGCCACCTAATTGGTGCCACCTCATCAGTGTCCATCAGTGCCACCTTATTAGTGCAGCCCCATCAGTGCCCGTCAGTGAAGGAGAAAACATACTTATTTACAAAGTTTTGTAACAGAAACTGTGAAAAACGTTTTTTTTCAAAATTTTCGGGCTTTTTTATTTGTTTAGCAGAAAATTATAAACCCAGAGGTGATCAAATACCACCAAAAGAAAGCTCTATTTGTGGTAACAAAATTATACAAATTTTGTTTGGGTACAGTGTGACCGCGCAATTGTCATTCAAAGTGCGACAGTGCTGAAAGCTGAAAATTGGCCTGGGCAGGAAGGGGGGAAAGTGCCTGGTATTGAAGTGGTTAATATAATCAGCTAAAAACAACCTGATGTTGGGGTCTCCTTCTTCTATAATTTGTTTAAAAAGGTGTCTTTCTTCCATGGTATCATTTCTCCATTGTGTGCCTACTAGGTGTGAATTCCCATTGTTAATTGAGTCCCCTATTGTTTCTGTCTGTACCCAGGGTTGTGGGCATGTTGCCGGGCAGTCTGGTTACCTTGGCTTGTTTAAGTGACTAGTTGTTAATTAGTTCATGTTAATTAGATCACTATCAGCTATTAGTTGCTATTAGTTGCTAGATGCGGATTAGCATAATGTTTATGTTGGCTGTTCCTTAGATGTGCTAATTGCCTTCTCTAACGTGATCAGGCCCCTACCTGATCTTGTGTGCTATATATTCGGTGTGAGTTTACAATAAAGAGTTCTTGTTCCAGTTTGCACCTAAGATAGTGTTGTCTAGGCCTTGGTTGCAATGTACCAAATTTTGGACATGAGTCAAGTGCATTTTACGTTGCATGTTTTTTATGCAGAAATTGTGCAACTGCTACCTGCATTTAAGGTACCATTAACTGCCCCCCCCCGCCCACCGTATAGACAAATGAGGGCGGAGCCAAGCGGCGCTCATTCTGGGACGCCGTCATATGACGGTGACAAGTCTTACTGCAATCGCGCGCCTGCGGGGGCACGCAGCACAGCGATTGTGGGCACGCCGTGTCCCTGGGGCGCGGCGCAACCCCGATCTCGGTAATGAGCCTTGGCCAGGGCTCTTTACCTATGTGATCGGATGTGTCCAATTGCAGCCGAACACTTGTAAACAAGGAAATGCCATTTATCGGCTCTCCTTACCACTGACAGAGTGTGAGGTGAGGAGTGCCGATCAGCAGCATCTCCCCACAGGGGAGACTTGTAGAGGTAATCAGGGCACTGATAATCGGTGCCCTGATTACAATGCAGTCCCAACAGTGCCCATCAGTGACGGCAGTATGTGCCCATTAGTGAGGCCAATTTGTGCCCATCAGTGAGGCCAATCAGTGCCACCTATTGTTGCCCATCAGTGTCACCTATCAGTGCCCATCAGTGCCACCTATCGGTGATCATCAGTGCTGCATATCAGTGCCTCCTCATCAGTGCATCCCATCAGTACAGCCTCATCAGCGCACATCAGTGAAGGAGAAAAATTACCAAATTACAACATAAGAAAAACGTTTTTTTCGGGAAAAAAAAACAGCGGTGATTAAATATCGCCAAAAGAAAGCTGTACTTGTGTGAAGAAAATGATAAAAATACATTTGGGTACAGTGTTGCATGACCGCGCAATTGTCATTCAAAGTGTGACATCGCTGAAAGCTGAAAATTGGCCTGGGCAGGAAGGGGGTGAATGTGCCCGGTATTGAGGTGGTTAAGAAAAAATGGCACCACAAGTATAAGCGTGCTGCCCGTTATAGCAGGTTTTTCAGCCGGTTTCCAAACTGCGGGCAGAAATGCGAGTTTCTGCATTTCTGCTACCCCAAGTGTGAACGGGGCCTCAGGGCTATTATTTACCTTTTTCCAATTAAAAAAGTCGATACAATGACATTGCTGTGGTACATTAGGCTCTTTTTATGTCATATCCCCTATCTTATTTCAATGTATTACTTCCTGAAACATGGGCAGTCCTTATTGATCTCCTTCTGATAACGCTAGTCACAGAAAGCATTGAGAACCAGAGACAGCCAGGCAACTGCCATTTTTAGATCAAGGTTAGCAATGGCAGTTACCTATCTCAATGACAGGTAGAGATTAACACGGGCCCCCACCCATTGAAGCGTCGGAAGGGGGGACGCGCTGTTACAGCGGCAGCTGTGGTTTGTATAAATCATTTTACATGCAGTTTTACATTCATAAATCACTCGGCTTCAGTACACGAATCCCCATTAACATAATCACCAGAAGATTAAATCCATAATCAGATTCCTCGCGGTGAATAGATGGGCCATTGTTTTTCAGCAAAAAGCTTTCACGGCTTGGACGGACATTCCAAGAGCGTCGGGGCGGGGAGACTCACAGAAGACTGCTCCTTTCCACAAAGAAAATCATGAAAAATACCCTCCACTGCAATAGTTTGATGTCATCTGTGTCCCATTGGGGAGATTTCCCTTCACTTCCTGTCCCCAGCTCTATAAGATTATAACCCTGAGTCCTTTTGTCATCTGTGTCCCATTGGGGAGATTTCCCTTCACCTCCTGTCCCCAGCTCTATAAGATTATAACCATGAGTCCTTTTGTCATCTGTGTCCCATTGGGGAGATTTCCCTTCACTTCCTGTCCCCAGCTCTATAAGATTATAACCATGAGTCCTTTTGTCATCTGTGCCCCATTGGGGAGATTTCCCTTCACTTCCTGTCCCCAGCTCTATAAGATTATAACCCTGAGTCCTTTTGTCATCTGTGTCCCATTAGGGAGATTTCCCTTCACCTCCTGTCCCAAAGCCCCATAAGATTATAACCATAGGTAATTTTGCCATCTGTGACCCAGTGGGGTGATTTCCCTTCACTTCTTGTCCCATTGCAGCATAAGATTATAACCATAAATTATTTTATTATCTGTGTCTCAGTGGGGAGATTTCCCTTCACTTCCTGTCCCATGGCCCCATAAGAATATAATCCTGAGTCCTTTTGTCACCTGTGTTCCATTGGGGAGATTTGCCTTCACTTCCTGTCCCAAAGCCCCATAAGATTATAACCATAGGTCATTTTGCCATCTGTGACCCAGTGGGGTGATTTCCCTTAACTTCCTGTTCCATAGCTCCATAAGATTATAACCATAAGTTATTTTATTATCTGTGTCCCAGTGGGGAGATTTCCCTTAATTACTTTTCGCATAGCTCCATAAGATTATAATCCTGAGTTCTTTTGCCATCTGTGTCCCATTGGGTAGATTTCCCTTCACTTCCTGCCCCTTAGCCCCATAAAATTATAACCATGAGTCCTTTTGTCATCTGTGTCCCAGTGGGGAGATTTTCCTTCACTTACTCTCCCATAGCCCCATAGGATTATAACCATGAGTACTTTTGCCATCTGTGTCCCATTGAGGAGATTTCCCTTCACTTCCTGTCTCATAGCCCCATAAGATTATAACCATGAGTCCTTTTGCCATCTGTGTCCCATTGAGGAGATTTCCCTTCACTTCCTGTCTCATAGCCCCATAAGATTATAACCATGAGTCCTTTTGCCATCTGTGTCCCATTGAGGAGATTTCCCTTCACTTCCTGTCCCATGGCCCAATAACATTATAATCCTGAGTCCTATTGCCATCTGTGTCCCATTGGGGAGATTTCCCTTCACTTCCTGCCCCCTAGCCCCGTAAGATTATAACCCTGAGTCCTTTTGTCCTTTCCCATAGCCAAAATAGGAAGTGAGAATAGGAAGTGAGAGGTAATCTCTCCAATGTGAGGGAATCCCTGGTTGTCACCAGAACTAGTGTCCCCATTGGAAGATTCCACTTTTATTCCTGTTCTGGTGTCAACCTAAATTTTGGTATTTTCTTCTACTTTCAGTTATAGCAAATAAACAGGACAAAAAGAGAGGGGCGAAGCTCTCTAAAGGCGGGGGGCAGGCAGCAATAAAATCCATCAAGTGTTCTTATCCCTTTCCACTCTTATCTAAAAAAGAAAAACAAAAAAAAAATTACCTTTAGTTAAACCTTAACGCCGAGTACACGCGATCGGTTTTCTCGTCGATCAAAAGACCGGCGAGAAAACCGAGCACCGGCTCGGTCACTTTTCTCCGTGTGCACACGGCCGGTTTTCCCGACATGTTTTCTCTTGGTCGGGAAAAACGGCCGTGTGTATGCTCCACCGCAGTGTTTCCCCATAGGAAAACTGCGGTGAAAAAAACTCTGCGATTCGCCATGGGGAAAAAATAGAACAGGTTCTAATTTTTCTCGTCGTGATTCTCGGCGGTTTTCCTGTCGGGAAAACTGCCAAGGGGCGTACACACGGCCGGTTTTCTCGACCAAGAAAAAAACATGACGGCTTTCCCGACGAGAAAACCGGCCGTGTGTACGCGGCATAATAGTTTGGTTGGACATCCCCTTTAACAATGCAGTATCACTGTTGGCCAGCAGAGGCAGTGCTGAGCCCTCCCGTTTTCAGATTTTTAGATTCCTGAAATAAATCGGGTTTTTCAAAATGACCATTTTCCTTATTGAAAGCGATGAAAACGTCACCGACACCTACATGTGCACTCAGAGCGCTTTGAAGAGGTGGCAGTCACTGCATACCAAGTATTATGTTACCATGGCTACGGTCAGATTAGTGAAATTTCCACTCTTTATCAGATTACAGGATTTATGAGTTAAAACTGAGGGCTGGAAATCACAGAACCACATGTCTAATGGGCGCTCTAATCTACAGGGGTGTAAAATATCAGCTGTGTAGATATAAAGAAAAAAAAAAAAAAGCTTATTTGACCGCCATTGCCCACTGCTATGGCTCAACCGAAGACAAGAGAACTACAGATCTCAGCAGGCCTTGAAATTTTGGATCTCAAAAGTTGCGATGTTACCTACAGCAACCAGTCAGATGCTTGGTTATGAATGCCAGAATTGTCCAGGTGGAGCCCTAAGCCTTTAGGAGCTCACTTATACCAAACTCCATTGGGCAGCATTGCCCAGCGTGGTCCCCACACAAAGACCTGTTGGTGTTCGCTGCGATAAAACGATGCAAGCACTGCGATAAGTTATAACAACGCATTGCAGCACACACACGTTATGTGTTATGCGTTGCATGGGTGCCAGGTGGTGTGAACCAGCCCTATAGTCAGGGTGCACTGCAGGGGTTTCAAACCTCTGGAAGATTTACCCCCCTTCATGATCAGGCCATTTTCTTTCTTTTTTTTGCGATACGGCACTGCGTTATTTTAACTGACAATTGCGTGGTTGTGCGACGCTGTACCCAAATAACATTGTTGTCCTTTTTTTCCCACAAATAGTTTTCTTTTTGTGGTATGTGATCACCTATGCGGGTTTTAATTTTCTGTGCTATAAACAACTAAAAACGACAATTTTGAAAGAAAAAATGTTTTTTTTTTTACTTTCCACTATAAAACACATCCAATAATTAAAAAAATAAAAAACGAATTTCTTCATCAATTTAGGCCAATGTGTATTCTGCTACATATTTTTGGCTAAAGAAATCACAATAAGCGTATATTGATTGGTTTACACAAAAGTTATAGCGTCTACAAACTATGGGATATATATTTATAGAGGGTTTTTTTTTTTTTTTTTTTTTACTAGTAATGGCAGCGATCAGTGATTTTTAGCGGGACTGCGACATTGCGGCGGACAAATCTGACACTTAAGCCCTGTACACACGATCGGATTTCCGATGGATTTTTCCATCGGATTTCCGATGGAGCTGACTTCCATCAGTCTTGCCTACACACAATCAGTCAAAAATCCGACCGTCCCAAACGCCGTGACATAAAACACTCCGATGAGCCGAGAAAAATGAAGTTCAATGCTTCTGAGCATGCATCGACTTGATTCTGAGCATGCGTGGGTTTTTTCTCCGATGGAGTTCCACACAGACGATCGGAATTTGCTATCGTTTTTTTTTCCATCGGATAAATTTAAAACATGTTCTATTTTTAATCACCGGTGGAAAAAAGACCGATGGGGCCCATACACGATTGGTTTGTCCGATGAAAAAAGTCCATCGGACTGTTTTCATCGGTAAAAACCGATCGTGTGTACAGGGCTTAAGGGGGTTATTTACAAAAGGCAAATCCCCTTTGCACTACAAGTGCCAACTACAAGTGCAAAGTGCACTTGAAATTGCACTGAAAGTGCACTTAGAAGTGCAGTCGCTGTAAATCTGAGGGGAAGATCTAAAATGGGGGAAGCTCTGCTGATTATATCATCCAATCATGTGCAAGCTAAAATGCTGTTTTTTATGTTCCTTGCATGTCCCACTCGGATCTACAGCGACTGCACTTCCAAGTGCACTTTGCACTTGTAGTTTGCACTTGTAGTGCAAAGTGGATTTGCCTTTTTGTAAATGTAGCGGGTGTTTGAATTTATGTGAGGACTCTGGTGGTGTGAGGTTCCTTGGGGCCTACAGGTGGCGTTGTTGCCCTGGGCCGGAGCTGAACTCACAACCCAAACTGTGCCTTTTTGTCCTCCCCTGGAGCTGGTACAGCGGGGTGGGGAACCCGCTGTGACGCAAAGGGAGAGGTCATAAAAGGGGCGGACGCCCTGACCTTAGGGGCAGAGAGTTGGAGGACGCGGCCGCACCCAGGCACCTTCAGCTTGGGTGCTGGCGTTCCGGTGTTTCAGGCCTAGGCGCCCTTGGCCTAGCCGGAGCGGAGATGGAGTCCATCTCAGGCACCTTTAGCCTGGGGTGAGGTACTATGGCGGATGCCTGGGGCTCAGTACCTTCGACTGAGTTCCGCGAGGGTGGAGGAATCCGAGGGGACCCTAATGCCTTGGGTGCCCGTGTCTGAGTTTGTGAGGACTGGTGCGCAGTAACTTCTCCAAAGAGTCCGGCGCAGCATCGCTGGTGACGGAGAGGCCTCCATTTCTCCCTTGGACGGATTTCTTCCTCTGACATGGGCAAAGTGAGCGAAGGTAATTCACGTTCTATATTACCTAGTCAGTGGCAGTGACTATTCACCACTGGTGACAGCACAGTGGGCAGCAGCAAGAAGGGAAAGAATTGTACCTCGATCTGTCCCCATTTTCCAAAGGAGAAAGATCGTTTTATTGCTTGGCAAGAAGAATAAAACTGAGTTGTACCTACTAACTGTGTGGAACTTGGGTTACTAAAGCAAAGGAGTCAGGGACGAAGGACTGGACTTGGCTCTAGGACACCTACACAAAAGCCCAATCTTCTGGCCTTCACCTCTTAGTTACGGAGGACATGGGCCGTTGTGTGTCTTATCCCTCTCTCCCAGGTACCCCTAGACAACAGCCATATAACCGATAAAGAAAGGGAGAGGGGTGAGGCCGATACATAAATAACCCCCTAAGTGACACTTTTTGGGGACCAGTGACACCAATACAGTGATCAGTGCTAAAAAAAATGCACTGTCACTTTTCTACTTTTCTATGGAGCTTATATTACATTGTATACTCCTTGATGGCACTTGAGACAGCACCGGGACCCTATACAATGTTGATTCTTTCATCCCCTTGGACTGGCACGAACAGCATGAAGCCATGGGACTAGTATGGGTACCGGGGGTCATCCATGAGTTCTTTTCCTCCATTCTTCTGCTGAAGAGCAATGCCATTAAGCTCCAGGATAACACTGACCAGGAAGAGCACTTACCCGTAGAATGAGGAGGACGGCGCCTGAGATAAAATGTGTTACTGGGAAGTTGTTTGTACATTACTAGTTATTGCCTTCTAAATACCTAATCATCTGACC
Source organism: Rana muscosa (assembly GCA_029206835.1). Taxonomy (NCBI): domain Eukaryota; kingdom Metazoa; phylum Chordata; class Amphibia; order Anura; family Ranidae; genus Rana; species Rana muscosa. The sequence goes on from CM055120.1 coordinate 304,484,182, forward strand.
TTTATCCAGTCACTGCGACTGCTTTAATAAAAAGGTGTAATTGTACACTAATAAAATAATAATAATTTAATATCTGTCTGTTCTTAGAAAGAGATATAACAAATCCCCTATATCTGTCTACTGTATCTATCTATGTATCTATCCAAAAATCTATATCCTTGTTCTCTCATTATGATCAAATATAAATCTAGACTATGTATCTAATTTCTATCTCTATCTATCTATCGTTTTTTTTTTTTATATCTATCTCTATCTATCGTATCAGTCTATCTTTTGGTAGGCAGATCCACCTATCTCTATCATCTACAGTACCTACTCATCTAAAAGTATCTCTCTGTCTGTCGTATTTATCTAGCTATCTATCATATCTGTCTATCTATCGGTAGGCAGTTCCACACCTGTTAAAATTTCAGTGGAATGTTGGCCCTCAACTTCCTAGTCCCATCCCCCTCCCCCTTAAGCCGCGTACACACGATCGGTTTTACCGATGAAAACAGTCCGATGGATTTTTTTCATCGGACAAACCGATCGTGTATGGGCCCCATCGGTCTTTTTTCCATCGGTGTCAAAAAATAGAACATGTTTTAAATTTTTCCAATGGATAAAAAAGCAATAGCAAATTCCGATCGTCTATGGGCAAGTCCATCGGTTAAAAAACCCACGCATGCTCAGAATCAAGTCGACGCATGCTCAGAAGCATTGAACTTAATTTTTCTCGGCTTGTCGGAATGTTTTACGTCACGGCGTTTGGAACGGTCGGTTTTTTGACTGATGGTGTGTGGGCAAGACTGATGGAAGTCAGCTTAATCGGTTTTCCGATGGAAAAATCCATCGGTTTAAAAACCATAGGAAATCCGATCATGTGTACAGGGCTTTAGTCTGGTATTTTTCAGAGCATAGGGACAAAGATTGTAATATCATTTCAGAGAAGACTGAGCATTTACATCTAAATATATGAAGTTGGGTAATTCAATTACAGCGTCATTGTTCAGGATATGGAGAACATCTTGGGAGGAGATGAAATTAGAAGGAGAAGATGACCTTGTGGATGACGAGAGTGATATTGATCAGCTTCTATTCTTCAGCCACTCCAAGGCCTTACCACTCTCGGATCTATACTGAAATTACCTCTGGGTGAACTTAGCAGATTCTGTCTCATGCTGGTTAGTGGATTGTTGGCCTTGTGTGATAAAGCAGTTTGAAGATTAATGGTAATATGGAAAGTGCTAAAGGTGTGACCACAGATGGGTAGATGTCTCACGAAGAGCAATGGATGGCGAGAAATCTGCCTGTCCTCTATTAGAGCTTGAACAGTATCTGGAAACTCAACCGATGGGCTCAGACAGTGGTGGTGACCTTCTTCCTTCTCAATGAGAAGTAGAATGGATCAAGGAAGACTTGTCTTATCTTGGAGATGGTCTTATCCTAGAGAATGGATCAAGGAAGACTTGTCTTATGCTAGAAAAGGTATTTTCTTAGAGAATGGATCGGGAAGTCCTGTCTTTTCCTAGAGAAGGTCTTATCTTAGAAAATGGATCAGGAAGACCTGTCTTCTACTAGAGAAGGTCTTGTCTTATCTTAGAGAATGGATCGAGGAAGATTTGTCTTATCCTAGAGAAGGTCTTATCTTAGAGAATGGATCGAGGAAGATTTGTCTTATCCTAGAGAATGGACCAAGGAAGACTTGTCTTATGCTAGAAAAGGTATTTTCTTAGAGAATGGATCGGGAGGACCTGTCTTTTCCTAGAGAAGGTCTTATCTTAGAAAATGGATCAGGAAGACCTGTCTTCTACTAGAGTAGGTCTTATCTTAGAGAATGGATCGAGGAAGATTTGTCTTATCCTAGAGAAGGTCTTATCTTAGAGAATAGATCGAGGAAGATTTGTCTTACCCTAGAGGTCTTATCCTAAAGAATGGATCAAGGAATGCTTTTCTTATCCTAGAGAAGGTCTACACAGCCTAGTCTTTGCCACTTGCCCTGGGCTGCTGTGGGCTGTTGTTAAAATTGGATCACTAATGGAAATTCTAGTCTACCGCAACCAACTGAATTTAGGTTTGCCATTAAAAATAGAATTTTGATTGGTTGCTGCAGTTTACCTCCCTTTGTATAATTATGTGCAGAAGATCAAATACACCAGCTTTTGAAAACTTGTCTCTGGACATGTTTTCCCTGGAAATGTCCCTGGTTATCCTATTTCACTAAAGCCCACCACACACACAATACAATTATTATGTACAAGCTCCTTTATATCTACCAACAACTTGTACAAGGGTCACCTGATTGTATACAGGCTGGTTGAATAGTTTAGGTAGGTCGTTATACTACATAATTTTGGTTTATTATACAAGATTGAACCGTCAGATTTTATTGTGTATGGTGACCTTAATTAAAATAAATTAACTTCTATTCTGCAGATTATTTTCAGTTCTTATCACTCCTATCATTCCTTTGTCCCCTGTGATTTAAAAAAATACTAATTAAAGGTCAATGGTTTCAGTGCTAAAAGAAATAAATCGCTGGTCAAATTTTGGTACAATCGAATTTTTATTTTTTTAATCCAACAAAGTTTTATTAACATTTTGCAGAGGTACAGGGCATACAGACACCCCTCGACATTGCGGGGTAAGAAGGCATTACAAATATACATTTCAGAACGGATCTAAACTAGGGGCCAACCGGTCATCAAAATGACTTACACACTCTCCCAAACATTAAAGCACTAGAAACACATCTCATCCTATATTGATGCCTAGCAATCTATCAGCCACCAAGTCCACCGGGGCCAAGCCCGGTACATCCAACCATTTTGCCCATAGCTTCTCGAATTTATGAGCACTACCCCTATGCTGATAAGTCATCTTCTCCATCCTCAACACCATCCCAATATTATTAATCCATTCCTTCAAGGTCGGGGAAGCCTCCGATTTCCAATGTACCATGATGAGTTTCCTCGCCTGAAACAGAGCTCTATGAACAGCTTCTCTGCAATCCTCGTCCCACTCGTATTCCTCCAAAGCACCCAAGAGACAAGCTCTCGGGTCCTGTGGAAGAGACACTCCAAAGACCGAATTAATGGTGGACACCACACCCGCCCAGTACATGTTGAGTTTGGGACATATCCACAACATATGGACTAGATCTCCGTGGTCCCTTTTGCATCGTGTACATGTGGGGTCAAGCTGTGGATTCATCAAATGCAATCTGTGAGGTGTGAAATAAGTACGCAGCAATATGTACAACTGAGTAAGCCTATGGGAAACGTTCAGTGAGCACCTACTCACATCCTGGAAAATTTCCTCCCACTGTTCACCATCCAACTGGCCAACGTCTGCCTCCCACTTCTCCCTTATCTTCAGAGGATGCTGCTTCATCATCACTGACTGTAACAATATGGCATAACATTGTGAGATAAACAATCTCATATTTGACACTTCCCCACCACTCTTGCTCCAAAGTCCATGTATAATTGTGAGTTTTTCATCTTTCTCTTCCTAACAGGGACCCAGATAGAGATGAAAACCTGATGGAGGTTCTAACACTTTTTGACTCTACAAAAACTGAAAACATTATTGCTTTATTGGACTTTTTGATGTGGGAGGGCAACAACGGAAGTTGGGTTACATGACAGAGGAAACCCTTGGTGGGTAAACTGGTCTGTGGTTCATTTAAAAATGGTTCATTTGGAAAGAATCCCAACGGACATTGACCACTTTATGTTTAAATGGGTCCAGTTTGGCAAATATACAGAAAATAGAAAAATAAGCCCCAAAATGATAAATGATAATGGTGGGTTTATATTGTGAAAATATCAGGTAGCAACTACCGATTCTGTTTGTTACTATTTAATAATTCTATTATTTATGCTTAATGAGTATCATAATTAGGATGTGTTTATGCCATATTTGTAATCTGTAATCACAAATCTGTGATTTGTAATCACAGTCATAAAATCTAATTGTGAGATAATTACTAGCCAATCAGGTACATAATCACATTAAGTAATTTCTGTGCTCTACATGGGAATTTAATTGCCATCACAAGTTACCACATGTAATTGCTATGTAACTTACACAGATGTCATGCTCTGGTTAGAAGGTGCCCTTGGATTCATTTCGTTGGTTGATTCTCAGATTATATTGCTTCACACGCAGTTGGCCATTATGTTGGTTGGTTCTGAAGATGGGTGTATGAGTCTCTATTTAGTTTTTCTGGTTGTTTCTGAGATTATTTTTCTCCACACGTAGTTGGCCATAGTTGACCATTGGCCATTGTTGGCTATGTCACAGTAGTTCATTTTTGGTAGATTCCTACTAACACATTGGCTATGTTGGTAGGTATCTATATATACTTAGTAGATAGATTCTGATGCTGGTGAGAATTTACTAGCTATTTTGTGGGTTACTAAATTATCTATTAGACCCCTGACAGCAAGCCCTTTTTGTTTTTTCACCACTGAATAAGTAAATATCGTATAGTGGAAATGTTTTTCTCAAATGTCCTCATTCTATGTGTAATAGAGATGGGCTCCTAATGACACTTTATGTCTCTGTGTCTGTTATCTACTGCTTTAATTATTGGCACAATATGGGAAGGCAATATGAAAGCTTATTTTAACCGCTTCCGGATCTCCCCACGTACATTTACTGCGGCAGGGCGGCCCATTAGCGCAAAATCACCTACCTGTACGTGATTTTGATTTCCGGGTCTGGGGCGCCGGCGACTCACTCCCGCTGTGATTGGACCCAGTGGGAGCCAATCAGCGGGTCTGGCGGACCCAATGTTCACCAGCACCCGGCGATAACTACCAAGAGAGGCAGAACTGCAATCTGCCTATGTAAACAAGGTAGATTGCCATTCTTTCACTGGGGAAGATGGAGATCTTGTGTTTCTGCTAAGCAGGCACACAGATCTCTGTCTTCCCCCAGTCAAAGCACCCCCCCCACAGTTAGCAAGCACTCCCAGGGAACACATTTAACCCTTTGATTGCCCCTGCTGTTAACCAACGTTAATTGATAATGAGTTGTTTTATCAATCAAATTTATTTTTAAAAGCACATATCAATCGATATGAATACAGATGAAATAGGGAATATTTAGCCATGTATTTACAATAAATAGTTTGATTATGGGTGACATAGATAAAACCTTACATAAAATACAAAATTATTTGCAACACTCGTTAATGGGTTTTGCCAAGCAATCAAATTAACTGCTTGTCCACCGCCCACCCTCAAATGACGGCGGGTGGAAGACCCTATTGTTCTGGGCGGACGTTGCGCCTCCCGAAGCCACTAGGGGGCGCGCGCGCGCCGGCTGCGTCGCTAGGGACCCGATGTGCGTGCCTGGCGGCCGCGATGGCCGCCGGGCACCTGCGATTGCCCAGTAACTGAGCAGGACCGTGGATCTGTGTGTGTAAACACACAGATCCACGTCCTGTCAGGGAGAGGAGACCGATGGTGTGTCCCTTGTACATAGGGACAACCATCGGTCACCTCCCCCAGTCAGTCCCCTCCCCCCCACAGTAAGAATCACTCCCAGGCAACACATTTAACCCCTTCCTCGCCCCCTAGTGTTAACCCCTTCCCTGCGTTGCATGACTGCGCAGTTGTCATTCAAACTGTGACAGCGCTGAAAGCTGAAAAATGGCTTGGGCAGGAAGGGGGTGAAAGTGCCCTGTAGGCAAGTGGTTAAAGTATACATTTCTCCCCGTGGACATAAAAACCATATGTATAGAATTAATTTTTAAACAAAACGTCTGCGATTTGCATAGCCAACAGTTACCCCTCTGCAGCAAGAGTATGAGTAAAACTACGCAAAACTGGTACGCTAATATAGCGCCAAACAAAAGATGGTAAAATTTAGACAAAAAAGAAAAATAAAGTTAAAGAAAAATCTACAATGGTTGTTATATCTGGGGAATAATAATCTAAATATCAATGAGCAATCAATAATCAGTATTTAAATAATCAATGAATCAGGAAAGATCAATGTGACATATTTTTTTTTAACAGAGAAGTGTTTTTTTTTAACAAATCAGCATTACAAGATATTCAGCAGTCGACATTCAAGTTTACATAGGTACAATGTCAGTCTAAGATAAGCGTTTCCAGATTTTAACATTTCACTAATCCACGACTCCTTCTCCCTAACATTCCTCAACCGGTGAATTGCAAGTATGTTCCCAACTAAAGCCCTCCCTCGAGTACATTAGGGTATACAATCGTTATCCCCATGAGAAATCATCATGTACATAACAAGTTGTGCCATGAGATTCAAGCCACAGTTAGCAGGATCGGGCGGCGCCCAGCGCAGAGAGGGGGGGCAACAGACCCCCAGGCCGAGCGGGGGGGAAATCCATCACTTGGTCCCCCACCTCCCCGGCCCCTCACCCGCGTGCATCCACCCAGGCCGACCAGACCTTGTCGTATTTAGCAGGGCACTGCCTACTCTCATACGTGAGTTTGTAAAGGGGTAACACTGATTCCACCGCCTTTCTCCAGGAGTTAAGGGTGGGGGGTTCGACCGACTTCCAGCGCAGCATTATCTCCCTCCTAGCATAGAATAGCAAAAATGTAATGCAGAGTTTAGTGTATCTGCCCCCCTCTACCTCACCCAAGTGGCTCAGGAGGAGCACCATGGGGTCAAACGGGACCCTGGTTCTCCCTATGTCACTGAGCATCTCCGCTATCCCCTCCCAATACGGGCTGAGCCTTGGAAATCCCAAACCATGTGCCAGTAGGTCCCCTCCTCGGTCCCACATCTGGGACATTTCGGATCTATATGTGGGTATATTCTGGCCAGTCTATGGGGGGTGAAGTAGGCCCTATGTGGGAATTTGAGCTGAATGAACCTGTCCTTGGCTGCTATCATGGACGGGATGTAAGTGTAAATGCAGTATTCCCATTCCTCCTCCCCCAAAGTCGGGATGTCCTCCTTCCATTTGTCCATTAAACGGGTGGGTTTAACGTAGTGGCCTACCGTCAGGTACAGGTACAGAGTGGGAAGGGGTTTTCCCATCATACTCTACATCAGCAGTCGCTCAATTGAGTCAGGTTCCAGAGTTAACTTATCCGGGAATTAGGCCCTCATCGCATGCCTAAACTGGCAATATTTAAACTCAAAGTATTTGGGTAGGGAGTACTGTTATTTCAGTTCACGGAAAGGCATGATCCTGCCATTTGCTATGACATGTTTGAGGGTGGTAATCCCTTGTTTAACCCATTGTGAGGGGTCAGGTAAGTTGCAGAGGTGGGGCAGGATGGGGTTACCCCACCAATGTGACATATTTACCCTTCCAAAATGGCTGCTGGCTTACAATGGTCGTTACCAGAGTCCCCTAAGATGGCTGCCTTTCCCAAAATGGGGTCTTGTTAAGGAGGAGCTGCGTCTTGAGTCCATAAAGTATCAGAGTATGAGGCGTGATTATGAGGGTATGAAACATGTATTATGGATGAAGTGTGTCAAGTGTATGTAGTGATGAGTGTGGTGAGTGTAAGCAGTGTGTATGAAGTGTCTGAAGTGGTGATCTCCTCATGGCTTCCTCTCCTGGTCCTATATACCGTTCTGGACAATAATTTCATAAAAATTATAATAAACCTAGCCTAGAAGGTGTAACTTCTTTCCATTGGTTGATGCAGATAAAAACAAACTTCCTTGTTTGATCAGGCATTGTCTCTTTTAACCACCAAATGTACTTCTAAGACCAGGGATATATTTGTTCTAAATAACTTGTTGTAGGACTGTGCACTTCTCATGATACAAATGTGGCGATGTGATATTTCTAATATATATATATATATGTAATGTTAGGAGTTCTGGTAAAGTGCATAAAAAGTGCAAAGGATATGCAAAAATTTAAAAAGTGAAGATATAAAAAGTGTAAAATATAAAGTTCATGAAGATTAGAAGTGATCCTCTTGAAAAATGTAATTATGTAAGTAGTGAGCATCCATCACCATTCAGATCTCCCAAATTGTGACACCGCCACCACAGTAAAGATGCAGGTTTACCAAATTCAGTGGACCCTCTAAAAAGAGAAATCAAATGGGCACTTTGCCACACACCCTGGCCAGGGTAATCCCAAGGCTCTCCTACAGGATCCACTTGAGGATAAGGATAAGGACTATATTGCTCATCTCAATGGCATCCCGATATGACTGTAATTAAACGTGAAAGTAGAAGCTCCACATAGTCTTAAATGCTTCTAAACATTTTATTAAAAGTAAAGGTTGCACTTACATCAATAGGTACCATAAATCGCATAGATAAAAATCGCAGACCGGCTAACAGCAAAGAAGCATCCCGCACTTCCTGGAACAAGCAATGGCGTCAGCACGTCACTCCTCCCTATGCATTTCGTCACATGTGACGTCGTCCGTGGCTCTATAAGGTTAGGGCCACCTCCCACCAGACACCTGACCCATGGACAATGCTTTAATATGTGGGATTGATCAGTCTGTGCCATGTGTGGAGGATTGGCAGGCAGTTAGAATGCCTCTAAAGTGTACCTGTATTAAATATTTAGGAGTAGCCATTTTCCTGAATGGAGCACAAGAGAAGAGATGGCATCCTGTCAATTATTTAAAGATGTTTGTGAGATACTTGGCTGGTTATATATGTGCAGAAAGGATAATAGATGATTGTCCAACCTACTCTAGGTAGAAAAGTATAAGGATAACACATTTACTCTTTTGTATAAGCATGTATGATGCAAGAGAACTCGAATACTTACCACACACATGACAATTTTCATTATCAACTAGTTTTCAATAGCAAAAATGATCAACAAGATTAAGTAAACTTACTAATAACAGTCTCTCAAAACCATAAAAACATTGAGACTGTTGACGAGACATCTACTGAACGCGGCCAAGTCCCTTATCCCGCTACACTGGAGGTCACAGAGGGTTCCGTCCGTTGCGGATTGGCTGAACAGGGTCTCAGAAATGCATGGAATGGAAGAGACCCTGACTCAAACGAATGACATCGTGGACAAATTCCACAAAACATGGCAACCTTGGATACTTTTTAAGTACTCAGCCGCCTACACAGACATAGTACCTTAGAGATCATCCCTCGATCTAATGGGAGGCTAGGGCGCGAGCAGCCACGGATTGGGCACCTTCTATTACTGCTTTCTCTTCTCTTTTCTTTAGAACTTAACTCTAATTTTCCAGGTATCTAGACTGTTCTTTTTCTTTGTCATTATCTATATTCGAATTATTCTCCACAGTTTTGTTTACAGTTGCAAGTCGCCGCTATGTATTTAGTAATTTCACGTTACGGGTCACCCCTAGGGGGATGACAGTAAAGAATTGATGTAATCAATGTGTACTACCACAGGGCAGAGAAGAACTTCCAGCGGAATAGACCGCATATTTTTTTTTTTTTTTTGTGGTTGGAAGCTGATGGCCCGATTTAAACGTTCTAGTCTGCTAACATACCTGTTATGTGATACTTTGTATGAGTTCCTATGTTACTTACATCTGCAGTTGCACCTGCATATGATGGCTCACACTTGTCAACTTTATGCTGTGCTTCAATAAACGTGAAATGTTAAAAAAAAAAACATTGAGACTGTTGATGGTGGAGTGAAGCCTGGTTGAAAGAGGTTGCTAACTCCACAAATTTGCAGTTACAAACATTAGTGTTGTCTATCTCAGTAAAATGTATAGTTTCCGTCTCTGCAATGACAATATAAAAGGGAAAAACAAAAAAGAGTCAAAGCTTTGGTCAACTCATAACTCTTTCTTTACACACCTTTATATCAGAGGCCATTTTCTCTTTGGTAATATAGAGCTTTGTCTTATGTTGATTTTTTACAAAATAGACAGTTTTACTAAGCTGAAGTCTTTTTTCTCCTCTTGTCTTCCTACAGAGAAAGATGGGGCGTGCTCGAGAGCCCCGGAAATGGAGGGATCTGAGACAGCAGGAGGGGGGGAAGCAGTTTCGGATGAAAAGGCCGTCATTGCTCCTCTGGTGCTGCCCGCCATGGGCCCGGTTAAAATACCTATTCCAGAGAGAGAAACCTGGACCCGACAGATGGACTTCATCATGTCCTGTGTAGGATTTGCAGTCGGTCTGGGGAATGTGTGGCGGTTTCCATATCTTTGCTACAAGAATGGAGGAGGTAAGAGGGGAGTCTTAAAGGAAATGTATAGCGTGTCTTGCTTCCTTGATTCTTTTTCCTTTCTTTATTTTTACACAGCTTAATACCTCAAGCTCATATTTGCACATACACACAACTGAATGAGTCAAAACAGTGGCCCCTCCTTTCCACATCATCCCTGTTCAATCTATTAAGTCTTAATGAGTGTCAGAGAGTCTGAAGGCAAACAGGTTCTGATTTGATCTCCCTTTAGAAAACCCAGAAATACACTGCTCAAAAAAATTCAAGGAACACCTTTTAATCAGAGTATAGCATCAAGTTAATTAAACCCCTGAGCTATTGATCTGGTCAGTTAAGTAGCAGAGGGGGTTGTTAAACAGTTTCAGCTGTTTTGGTGAAAATTAACAACAGGTGCACTAGATTGGCAAAAATGAGACGACCTCTAAAACAGGAATGGTTTTACAGTTGGAGGCCACTGACATTTTTTATCCTACTCATCCTCTCTAATTGTTTTTCACTAGTTTTGCATTTGGCTTGGGTCAGTGTCACTACTGGTAGCATGAGGCGATACCTGGACCCTCTAGAGCAGGGGTGCCCAACCAGTGGCCCGGGGGCCACATCTGGCCCACAGAGCCCTCTGATGTGGCCCGCGACACCCTGCTCTGGGATGGAATAGAATATCGTTATTAAAGGTAGGTTTATTACTAAAATCACAGTGTATATATGGGCATATCTGTTCTGCAGTAGCTACTGGGCTGCTTTCAAACTGATCCACAGGTACATTGAAGTGCACCTGTGGGTTACCTGCACTGAGCCATAGACTTCTATTACCTGCGAGTTTGGTGAGCTTTCTGAAAGTGCACCACACCTACAGGATATAATAGAAGTCTATGGCAAAGTGCAGCTAACCTGCAGGAAAGCCACAGGTGACCTGTGCTGGACCCGTGATACGGGTAAACAACAGTGCATCAGTGTGAAATCAGCCTTAGGCCCCTTTCACACGGTCAGTCCAACCCAATCGGACCCTCCATTCACCTCTAAGGAGTAGAAGATGTAAATGGACTTGTTTCCGTTTACAAACGCCTACCTCCAATCCAATCCGCCATCCACCCGCTGCGCTCATTGTGGCCCGCGACCGGTTACCAAGTCGCTTAAGTGGCCCTTGCTTTTCAAAGGGTTGGGCACCCATGCTCTAGAGGTTGCACATGCAGTCAAACTCCTCCAGGATGGCATATCAATATGTGCCATTGCCAGACGGTTTGTTGCATCTCCCAGCACAGTCACGTCAAGAGCATGGAAGAGATTCCAGGAGACAGGCAGTTACTCTAGGAGATCTGGACCGGGCCGTAGAAGGTCCTTAACCCATCAGCAGGACCGGTATCTGCTCCTTTGTGCAAGGAGGAACAGGATTGGCACTGCCAGAGCCCTACAAAATGACATCCAGCAGGCCACTGGTGTGAATGTCTCTGACCAAACAATCAGAAACAGACTTCATGGGGGTGGCCCGAGGGGCTGACATCCTCTAGTGGGCCCTGTGCTCACTGCCCAGCACCATGTAGCTCGATTGGCATTTGCCATTGAACACCAGAATTGGCAGGTCAGCCACTGGCGCCCTGTGCTTTTCACAGATGAGAGCAGGTTCATCCTGAGCATATGTGACAGACGTGAAAGGGTCTGGAGAAGCCATAGAGAACATTATGCTGCCTGTAACATCATTCAGCATGACCGGTTTGGTGGTGGGTCAGTGATGGTCTGGGGAGGCATATCCATGGAGGGACGCACAGACCTCTACAGGCTACACAATGGCACCCTGACTGCCATTAGGTATCGGGATGAAATCCTTGGACTCTACGCTGGTGCAGTGAATCCTGGTTTCCTTCTGTTGTACGACAATGCCCGGGCTCATGTGGCGAGAGCATGCAGCCAGTTCCTAGAGGATGAAGTAATTGATACTATTGAATGGCCCCCACGCTCACCTGACCTAAATCCAATAGAACACTTCTGGGACATTATGTTTTAGTCCATCCGGTGCCACCAGGTTACACCTCAGTCTGTTCAGGATCTCAGTGATGCTCTGGTCCAGATCTGGGAGGAAATACCCCAGGACACCATCCGTCTCATTAGGAGTATGCCCCCATGTTGTCAGGCATGCATACAAGCACTCGGGGGCCAAACAAACCACTAAGGACCATTTTGAGTTGTTGCAATGAAATTTCAGCAAAATGGACTCGCCTGCTGCGTAATTTTTTTTTTTACTGATTTTCTTTGAATTCAGCCCTCTGTAGGTTGATCATTTTCATTTCCATAAAACTATTTGGCATCCTTTCATTCTTAACACATTACCCAGTCCATACCAGTATAGATATCCAGCATGAGATTTTTCCCCATTGATATCTGAGTGTTTCTTAAAAAAAAATTTTAAGCAGTGTTGTTTGCTACATCAGTGTTAATTCTGTATTTAATGTTTATTTGTAAATTTAAAAATATTTATATAAATAGTAAAAAGGTATACAATATTAATAAAAAAATGTAAAGTTGAAACAAAATTGTGCCTAAACTGGTTTCTCTAAAGTATAAGGTCGCCGAGGGTTGTGTAGGGTGTGAATTTATCTTTAAAATTTTCTGGAAAAACTAACCCTTTAAGATAGTGACCTTTAATTCCTGTAGGCTTCAATTTAAGTGGTGGCTGGGTCCTTGCCAATATGTCCCATCTCTGGCAGTAAAACTTCAGCTCCAACCATAACCGACATTTCAGTTTTGCATACAGTGCCTTGAAAAAGTATTCATACCCCTTGAAATTTTCCACATTTTGTCATGCTACAACCAAAAAAACATAAATGTATTTTATTGGGATTTTATGTGATAGACCAACACAAAGTGGCACATAATTGTGAAGTGGAAGGAAAATGATAAATGGTTTTTATTTTTTTTACAAATAAATATGTGAAAAGTGTGACGTGCATTTGTATTCGTCCCCCCGAGTCAATACTTTGTAGAACCGCCTTTCTCTGCAATTACAGCTGCAAGTCTTTTTGGGGATGTCTCTACCAGCTTTACACATCTAGAGAGGGACATTTCTGCCCATTCTTCTTTGCAAAATATCTCAAGTTCTGTCAAATTGGACGGAGAGCATCTGTGATCAGCAATTTTCAAGTCTTGCCACAGATTCTCAATTGGATTTAGGTCTGGACTGTAACTTGGCCATTCTAACACTTGAATATGCTTTGATCGAAACCATTCCATTGTTGCTCTGGCTGTATGTTTCGGGTCATTGTCCTGCTGGAAAGTGAACCTCCACCCCAGTCTCAAGTCTTTTGCAGACCCTCTTCTAAGATTGCCCTGTATTTGGCTCTATCCATCTTCCCATCAACTCTGACCAGCTTTCCTGTCCCTGCTTAAGAAAAGAATCCCCACAACATGATGCTGCCACCACCATGTTTCACAGTGGGGATGGTGTGTTCAGGGCCATGCGCAGTGTTAGTTTTCCGCCACACATAGCGCCACACATAGCCTCAATTTTGGTCTCACCTGACCAGAGCACCTTCTTCCACATGTTTGCTGTGTCCCCCACATGGCTTCTCGCATACTGAAAACGGGACGTCTTATGGCTTTCTTTCAACAATGTCTTTCTTCTTGTCACTCTTCCATAAAGGCCAGATTTGTGGAGAGCACGACTAATAGTTGTCCTGTAGACAGATTCTCCCACCTGAGCTGTGGATCTCTGCAGCTCCTCCAGATTTACAGATTAATGCTGATGAATGCTCTCCTTGCCCGGCCTGTCAGTTTAGGTGGACGGCCGTGTCTTGGTAGGTTTGCAGTTGTGCCATACTCTTTTCCATTTTCGGATGATGGATTGAACAGAGCTCCGTGAGATGTTCAAAGCTTGGGATATTTTTTTATAACCTAACCCTGCTTTAAACTTCTCCACAACTTTATCCCTGACCTGTCTGGTGTGTTCCTTGGCCTTTATGATTCTGTTTGTTCACTAAGGTTCTCTAACAAATCTCTGAGGGCTTCACAGAACGGCTGTATTTATATTGAGATTATATTACACACAGCTTTATTTACTAATTAGGTGACTTCTGAAGGCAATTGGTTCTACTAGATTTTAGTTAGGGGTATCAGAGTAAAGTGGGCTGAATACAAATGCACCCCAAACTTTTCACATATTTATTTGTAAAAGAAATTGAGAACCATTTATCATTTTCCTTCCACTTCACAATTCTGTGCCACTTTGTGTTGGTCTATCACATAAAATCCCAATAAAATACATTTATGTTTTTGGTTGTAACATGACAAAATGTGGAAAATTTCAAGCGGTACGAATACTGTATACTGAGGCACTGTAGCTGCTGCAATCAAAGACTGTTTAACTGCCATAATGGCAAATCTAAAGCCAAATAATAGCATCACACTCTACCAATGGAACCACCCCGCCCCCCGTCCCTCGTCCCCCCCCCTGTCCCCCGTCCCCGTCCCCCCTCCTCCAATGCAAACATAATTGGAGTGTGTAGCTGTGGGAATATAAACTTTTACTATGACCTTGTAGGAGGGGTCAGGTGCACATTATTCATGTAATTCTGACCACTGGCGTCACCAAGTGACAAGAGGTGGCACATAATTCAACACAGTCCTACTGTTCAGCTTTGCTGTGAGTGTCTTCCCCCCACAAAGAGGAAGGAGAATTAATCACAGTATAATGATCTTCAGTCACATTCCACGTGATACTTTGCTCAGTCCTGGAATAGAAACAGCCCTAGAAATGGGATTTTGTATTCTGCAGAGAGTTTGCAGCACGTGAGAAGAAGCTTTTAAGATCGAAAGCTATTTCTAATTCTATTCCTGGATGTTCCGGATGTTCCATTACCAGGACAGCAGAATGGTGTCCTGAAATAACTAAGTGTACCATGGATCGCCTTATTGGGTCTTCATAAACCTGAGTCATAAGTCTCGTACACACGATCGGATTTTACGACGGGAATTGCGTAATGGCAGGATGTTGTCGGATAATCCGACCGTTTGTACGCTCCATCGGACAATTGTTGTCGGAATTTCCGACAACAAATGTGGGATAGCATGCTTTAATATTTTCCGACAACAAATGTGTGATGTCGGATTATCCGATCGTGTGGGAAAAAATCCAAAGTACAAACACGCATGCTCAGAAGCAATGCTAACTATAACACAGGATTAGCAGAAGTTGCCCAAAGGGTGGCGCTAAAGAACTGAAAAAACACTTAGTTTGTTGGACGACAATTCTTTGCCGTTTTGTATGCAAGACAAATTAACGGCCAACGCCCTTCGGACAAAAGTCCTACGCTTTGTCTGATGGAAATCCAATCGTGTGTATGAGGCTATAGTTTGGATTGTTCTCATAGTGATTGTACACTGTATGCCTTCTCACATAACTTTAAAGTGTGTGTAAACCCAAACAATGAACTTCTCTTATTTGCTCCCTTTTGGTCTGTCAAATATACCAAAAATTCCTATAAAATAACAAAATAGTCAGCGCTAGAAGAAACTCTGTATGGGCAGCTATCATCAAGGTTGATATACAGCAGGGGTGCCCAGCCAGACATGTGGCCCGCGGAGCCATCTGATGTGGCACGCAACCTCCTGCTCTGGGATGGCGGTTTGGCAAGCCACCACATAAGCATGTATAGTGCTCCTGTCACAGGCGGAGTGATACCAAATGCACTCTGCCTGGGGCAGCAACAGCCATCGGTAACTGAATGGAAGACTGTTTTTAAAAGTAAGTTTACTACTAAAATCAGTGTATAGATGGGCATATCTGTTCTGCAGTGGTTACTGGGCTGCTTTCAAACTTATCTGCAGGTGGAGCGCAGTGCACCTACGGGTTGCCTGCACAGAGCCTTAGACTTCTGTTAGCTGCAGGTTTGGTGAGCTTTCAAAAAGTGCACCACACCTTTAGGATATAATGGAAGTCTATGGCAAAGTGCAGCTAACCCGCAGGAAATCCACAGGTGCACTGCTCTGCACCCATGGTGTGGGTAAACTGCAGAGCATCAGTGTGAAAGCAGCCTTAGACTCCTTTCACACGAACAGTCCAACACAATCAGACCATCCATTCAACTCTATGGAGTGGCAGATGTAAACAGATTACCTCCAATACGATCCACAAAAAAAACAGAAGGGGATCCATCCCCTTCCGCCTGGGCAGATCGGATCGGGGGCCTATAGAGTAAAGTGGGCTGTATCCGTGTCAGCTTTGCATATGCAGACACGGACCTGTCATCTGCCTGCTCTGCTCATTGTGGCCCGTGACTGATTACAAAGTGGCCCTTGCCCTTGCTCCCAAATCCTATTCCCAGTTTAGGGTGATAGCAGCCAGGCACACACACACACTTACTCTTCTGGCTCAGGGAACACTCTAGGACTGGACTTACTTGAATAGGGCATAGTGAGTTGTGGTATTCTCCATGGAACATAAACAATAGGCTGAGGCAGTGGCGTAGCGTGGGGGGGCAGTGGGGCGGTTCCCCCGGGCGCAAAATTTAGAGGGACGCAGCGGCAGGCGGCAGGTTACCTGCAGCTCTTCTCCTGCGCTGTGCAGTCTAGGAGACACTGAGCTCTTCCGCTTGGCTATGAGGAAGAAGTTGCGGTGCAGTCCCGGCTTAGGCTTCAGCGGTGACAGACTCAGCAGTGAGTAAATGAACACTGAAGACCATCCATGATGATCCCAGGGATTGTGACCGTGCAGAGACTGGGGGGGGGGGGAAAGAGGAAGTCAGGCGACTCACAAGGCATCCTCTCCATTACACGCCACTCCCCACACACGAGGTACAGGATCCCGGCTCATGCGACTGAGGACACTTCACTGTGATATTGCCTCTCAGTATAGTTCCTCCAGCAAAGGCCCAAAAATGGACAAGACCGAGACGCCTTCAGTAATGTCCCAGGCCAGGCAAACACTAGTATGGCTATACTTGGGTTACCAGCAGCAAAAGTCATTAGGATCCTTCGTTTGAAAGCCCCTAAAATCCCATCTAGACCTGCTATTTTGATGGATTTCCAAACATAATAAACAGGTTTCATTACAATATGTACAAATGTTCCCAAATAAGAACCACATTCACTGTTTGGATTTTTTTTCTTGAACAAATGAAATTCTCTCTTCTTATTCTAATTTTCTTGTAAAAAAATGAATGTCACTGACCATTAGAAATTAAGAAAATGAATATTTTTGTACAAAACTACTGGTGTACGGCCAGCTTAAGTCTAGCCAATCGTTGCCCTCTTGTCTCTTTGACCTTCCCTAATTTCTGAAGATAATTAGGCCTTATAAATGTTTCTCTTTAATAAGCTGGACTGACCTATATAAAAGCAGCAAACAGCAATCAGAGCCTTTCCCCATCCAACGTCTCAGAGAATCACACACTCTAAAAATGGAAATCTGCTGCAGTGGGGGGGGGGGGGGGGGAAGTGTCATTGGTTAAAGAAAATATCGCCCAGAGGTGCGGGATAAGGAAAGGACAGAGAGGAAGATTTGAAGGTTGATGAATTATACATGTGACACAGCATGATCCTGTATCTCACATCTCAGCTTATGTAGCAGAAGACTGGAGACGCCCTCCTCCAAACCATTTCCATACGAGTGCCGCTATAACCCAACAGTGATGAATGCCACTGATTTACATAGAGGAGAACGACTGAACAGACCGCGTTGTACAATAAGGATGTGTGTGGAAGGGTTATGGGAAATTCTTACTTGCTACATGCACAGAAAGAAGGATTCATACTCCTAAGTTCTCTTTTTCTTCCCCTCTCAAGATATAATACAGTATATGTTGGCGCTATATAAATCGTGTATTATAATAACATTTTTTTACCTTTTAAAGTGTATGCAAACCCCCTAAAATTTTTTAATATGTTGCATATATTAATATATATATATATATATATATATCACACCATATATACTTGCGTATAAGCCGCCCCGAATATAAGCCAAGGCACCTAATTTTACCACAAAAAACTGGGAAAACGTAATTGACTCGAGTATAAGCCTAGGGTGTCCATCTGCATGCCTCACTGTGCCTCACTGTGTCCATGTGCATGCCTCACTGTGTCCATGCCTCTCTGTGTCCATGTGCATGCCTCACTGTGCCCATGCCTCACTGTGCCCGTGCCTCACTGTGTCCATGACTAGACTGACGTTTAACATGGGAGTCTATGGAAGGAATGCCCGGCTTTGAAAAATCGGTGCTCCCTGGCCGTAGGTCCCCTGGACAACAAACTTTGCACATTTGTAGAGGAGGTAATGGGGCTACATGTGTGCAAAGCTCCAGGTCCAGGGGATCTACGACCGGCTGGTACCGGGTCCCCAAAGACACTGGAGAAATTACCGTTTAACATTGGAGTCAATGGTAGGGTTGCCCGGCTTTGAAAAATCGGTGCTCCCCGGCCGTAGGTCCCCAGGACAACAAACTTTGCACACTTGTAGATGAAGAGTGGGGCTACATGTGTGCTGGTCCCCAAAGTCCGGGAGATCAGGCGCAAAAATGTGACTCGAGTATAAGCCGAGGGGGGCATTTTGAGCACAAAAAAATGTGCTGAAAAACTCGGCTTATACTCGAGTATATACAGTGTGTGTGTGTGTGTGTGTGTGTATATATATATATATATATATGTGTGTGTAGCGCCCTCACCTCTCCCCCTACCTGCCTTTTAATTTGGGCTCCTCGCAGGGAGGGGAGAGGCACACCGCACCACAAGCCCGTACCCTCCTGAGTAAGGAGGTTGAGCGGTGTTAGTTTTTGGGCCTGCCTGCGGCTGGAATTGAATTCTCCCGAGGATAATTCTCACCTCTACCTTAGGTAGATGCAAGTCCTTATGTTTCCCCCAGTAATGTAACTGTCCACACCAACTGAAAGTCCAACTTCTATATTTATTTGGAGAGAAAATTTGTTTGGACAGTTTCCAGAAACAGACTAGGTACTCCAGTCCCAGGTAGGTTAAAAAGAGGAATAGGTAAAGAGAGAGACTATGCTCTCTCTGTACGATTAAAGGGACTTTTATGGAGATCATAAGTCTGTTAAGAAGTAAGCACTATAACAGAGTATGTAGAAAAATATAAATTGTTTATTAAAGGCATACATTAAAACATGACAAAGTCATAATGATAGTAACAATTGAGACCATGTTGCAGCAATTGATGCGAGGTAATAGATGGGTTAGTGCAGAGTGCCAACATGTTTCGCCATAGGCATCATCAGGGCGCTGCATCCATCTAGTTTTGCATCTATTTACATGAGACATAGAAGGAACATATGTAAATAACATACAGTTTACATGTAATAATTTATACTGTTTGTTCCATGTATTACTCTTAATGATGCCATATTTATAACAATAGACATAGTGCTTACCTGGTCTACCTGCATACTAAAGCTCACATACGTTGCTCGTAGGATGTCTGAAATGACTGGGGGTAATATATACTGATCCACTCAACGGACTGCTAGCTGGTGGGAGTCAGACCCAATCAGCCAAGGCGTGGAGTCACTGAACCGTGTGTATCCTAGCTGTGAGAATCACAGTTGAGGATCTAAAAATAATAATAATAATAATAATACTAATAATAATTGGAAATACTCGCGAGAGACAAGAAAGGTACATATGTGTGTGAAATTATTGATAATAACTCCTAGAACTTGGAATGAATATAAACTTATATCAAACCGAGAATAGAGCTGGTAAAAATCAGATAAGATAAAGCAATATTTCTTATTAAACTATATAGGGATACCTGTAATAGTGATGGTATAGGGTTGCTTAATTCGTAAACCGAGAAGATAGGATACGCGGGTAGGACAAGTGGCTACTTTCCTGATATACAGGGCACTGGTGATTAGATAAAATAATATAAGATTGAATTTAATATAATGGTAAAAGTTAATTGAATTCGAAAATATATTTATATGCAGAGTAGAGAAAGAAAAAGAGGAAGAAAGAAAGAGAAAAGAAGAGAAAAGAAAAGAAAAGGAAAAAGAAAAGACAGAGGGAGAGGAAAGGAAAAAATAAGAAAAACGGTGGGGTGAGGAGTAAATGGGGTACAGAGACCAAGGGACCGGAGAGAAACTGGGAAAGTTAGTGGATATAAATAAACTAAATATCAGACCGCTAAACTAAGTTAGTAGGGTACTATGTATTTAGGTGGCTCGCCTTACAGGTAACACAGGTATACATAGATATACTTATGGCTTCTAAATAATAAATAGCAGTATCTGCTTGAACTTGGCACAATAAATGCACCAAAGTGCTTATATAGCAATGCAAGTCAATCAAGGGGCTTGCAATATACTTAAAGGGGTTGCTCCACCGGAAAAAAAAAATGTAAAGCCAGCAGCTACAGCTACAGCAGCTGCTGGCTTTTAATATTTGGACACTTACCTGTCCTGGAGTCCAGCGACGTCCGCAGCAGAGGACGAGCGACCGCTCGTCGCTCTGCTGCTCCCTCCGCCATCCTCGCTGAGGGAACCAGGAAGTGAAGCCCTGCGGCTTCATGCCCGGTTCCCTACGGCGCATGCGGGAGTCACGCTGCGCCGTTCTGATTGGTGCTCCTGTGTTCTGGGAGCCGAGTGTCTCCCAGAACACCAAGGGAAGTCTGCGGGAAGTGACGTAACTCCCGCAGATTCCTGGAGACAGGACTCCCGGATGTGGGTGAAAATACCTGTCTTAGACAGGTATCTTCACCCCCCTCCCCCCTGAAAGGTGTCAATTGTGACACCGGAGGGGGGGGAGGGTTCCAAATAGCAAAAGTTACTATTTAGGGTGGAGCTCCACTTTAAATGAATGCTGTTTAGTAAGAGGCACGTTCTATAAGACATGACAGAATATTAGGGCCATGTAGTAGGGAATATAGATAACTAGCAATAACCAGTAAAAGGGAAAGGCTGAAAGCATAGGGAAATGTAAGGGAATATATTGAAGGGTATAAGTTCTGCAGAGTAAATATATAATCTAAGAAGATACTAGTTGTAAAATTAGTTAACTAAGTTAAAGTCCAGTTCATAGCTAAGTATTTACCTCATATATAGCAGTGTCCTAGGTCAGGGAGCAGACCTATATGTCTTTCATCCACAAAGCTGCGTGTGCCGAGATGATACCGGCGTCGCCTGCTTATGTGGACACGATTCCACCGGAAGTGAAGGGTCACTAAGACGGCCCCTGACATCACTTCCGGCGCGGGTATCCCAAAGTGACGCTTGCGCTGCAGGACCCGGAAACAGGTCGGTACAGCGCATGCGTGTTAGCCACGCAACAATAGGTGCGGGCTAAAACAAGGGAAGGCTAAGGAACCGCCTCCCCTAATGGGAACACCGAGTGACTACACTTGCCTAATAGTGCCGATGAGCGGATAAGTGCCCCCGACATCCTACACTGCAATGCCGTTGCTAAATATATGCCTGAAGAGCTTGATAATAGATAAGTAGATATCAGTGTAGGCGATCTCAGTAAAAAAATACATACAAATACTATGCCCACAGAATGTCCATTGGCATAGAGCTATGGCTAACATGGTTCAGTAACCTGAAGGGCAGGCAGTAAAACATACAGAAACATATAACGTTTATATAAAACAAGAAAAGCTGTATACATATTCGACATATTGGCAGATACCCCAGACCAGTGTAAAAAAAAAAAAAAAAAAAAAGGGAACGGAAGGGGAAAGGGGGTTGCAGAACGCAAAATGGCAGAGACAGTGATAATGAGCAGAGCACTGATGACATCCCCAGATAGCTAAGGGATAGGCATGATGTTCATATCAATAGCAAGGGGCTATAAAGTATTGTAACCTATAAGAAGGGTTTGAATGATAACGCTGTATTTAGGCCTGGTGAATAAGTAGCTCTCTGGTTAAAGATCCATCTTGCCTCTTTTTGGAGAATTTTCTTATCGAAGTCTCCTCCTCTTTCCTGCTCAGGTATGACTTCAAGTGCGAAGAAAGAGATGAATGAGGGATCATAACTATGGTGTAGTCCGACGTGTTTGCATATCGGTGTATACAGCAGGCCTGCATCCAAATAATATAAATGGTCCTGTATTCGCTTGGCAAAGGGGCGTTTCGTTTTACCGATATAGAATGCGCCACATCGACACGTGGCCAGATATACAATGCCGATTGTTTGACAATCGGCATAAGATTTGGATTTGTGGAATCCTCCTCTAGGTAGGGGGCACCCTGGTCCTTCTTGTACCCATGGGCATTGATCGCAGCTTCCACATCTGAAAGTTCCCATTCCGCCCATGGCCCCCAGAGTAGGAATATCTGGAGAAAAGTGGCTATGAACGAGACTGTCTCTGATCGATCTTGATCTTCTGAAAACAATTTCGGGCCTTGCGGCTACATATTTGGAGACGATTGGATCCTCAGATAGAAAATGCCAATTATTGGCTACTAGCTTCCGAAAAATATCCTGGTGTGAGCTAAAAGTTGTAATAAACTTCGTAGTTTGTTTTTCTTCCTTTTTCTTTGATTTAAAAATCAGTGAGTTCCTAGTTTGAAGCTTGGCTCTATTGTAGGATTTTTTAAGTATCTTTTTGCTGTAGCCTCTATTTAGTAGACGCAAATAGAGTGCTTTGGCCTCTATTTCGAAATCATCCTCCATAGCACAATTCCGACGTGCGGATAATAAATATGCCTCTTTAACAGCAGACAGGTTGGAGCAAGACACAAGACAGCTTAGGTGGGAGGAGGTCCAGGCACAAACTTGAATCAGACTCTTTGACTGTTTATGTTTCACAAACAGTTATGGCGCACAATCTCTGTCACAGACCGTGAGGTTGGTCTCTGCCACAGACTGGGTGAATAAAGTCACTGCCACTGACTTGGAGAACTGGTCACTGCCACTGACCAGGTGAATAGGGCCTTGCCCTATGAAGTCACTGCCACTGACTTGTAGCGAGTAGAGTCACTGCCACTGACTTGAAGAACTACCTTCTTAAGAGTATTTGGCCCATGTAAAGGAGAAGACATCCCTCCGAAGAGTTACCAGAGGTCCCCACCATCACCACGACTCTGCGCTGGGTCTTCCGTACAGGTAACCTCCCTGGCCTCCTCGTCCCAGATCCGGGTCCCCTCACAAGGCGGCACCCTGGGAGTCCTCGATCCCCGGCGGAACCCAACCGAAGGTGCTGGGCTCTGGGCCTCAAATAGTACCTCACCCCAGACTGAAGGTGTCTGGGATGGAACAGGAACCAGGCCTTCGGGCCTAGGGCACCCAGAGACGACCCACACGCGCACCCAGGCTGAAGGTGCCTGGGCACGGACGAACCCCAATGGAAGATGGCCGCCCCCTTTTATACCCTCTCCCGACAGGCACAGCAGGTTCCCGCCCTGTCGTACTGCTGCCGAGAGGGGACAAGAAAAGGCACAACCTTGTATTGTGGTTCAACCCGGACCTATGGCGACAGCGCCACTCGTAGGCCCCATGGAACTATGCACCAATACTATCTCCCATGGCACAGAAATGGTCCATTAACCCTAACAATAGTGTGTCTGAGCCTAACTACCACTCAGACACTCCCCTAAATTGAACACCCCGCTACATATATATATATATACAGTGTATATATATTACTATATGCAATATGTTACATTTTTTAGGGGGTTTACATACACTTTAAAGGAAAAAAATATAAATATTATTACATTACAGGATTTATATGGCGCCAACAGTCAAACGTCACAACATAAGGGCAGACAGTACAGTTTCATTCCGATTCAATACAAGAGGAATCAGAAGGCCCTGCTTGTTAGCTCCTTCCCTGAAAGAGCCGCAGTAATTTAATCAGTTCTTTCCTAAGATTAGTGGAGAAGCAAGCAAGCACACAGAAACAGTTCATTCACTGTGGCTCAGAAATCAGTTTAGGGCAGGGATTAGGGTGACCACATTTCCAAACGGCCATTCAGGGACCCCCTTCCCAAAAATCAGCTTGTGCTGTAATTAAGCACAGCTGGGGCAGCGGATGCGCGCTCTACCCAGAGGAACTGATCACGCCCCCAAAAGTGGCATCGCCACTTTACTCACTGACAGCATTTGTCCTGACTGGCCGAGACCCGTTTTACCTTGTTCCAATGCTGGCTTTACACTGCCCTGCTGTGATTAGACACAAGAGGTGGGATTTATGATTTCTCCAATCACAAGCAGGGGGTGGGGATTGTGCCTCTCCAGACATTCCTGGCCAGGACAAGGGCTGTCAGTGAGTAAAGCAGCGATGTGGTGGCCTATTTTGGGGGCAACAGATAATGGGGAGGGGGGGTGGCTGTGTCAGCTTCATTCCGGGACACTGTATTGTCCTGGAATAAAGGTGCCCGGGACCTGGGACAAAACTGCAAAATGCGGGACTGTCCTGGGCAATCCGGGACACGTGGTCACCCTAGCAGGGATAGACAACCTTAAAGAGGTGGAGATCTACCTGAACAACATGGAAGAAGTAAAGGATCTCCGGGCACAGTGTTGCCTCCTCACACCTGATTTAAACCACCAATTGCCATACTACTTTGTCCTAATCGAGTGCATTGCGAGTCAATCATGAGTTTAAATCGGGTGGGGAGGAGGCAACATATCGCCTCCTCACCACCTATCAAACACACTTGGATTGCTTTTCAGAGGAATAACAGCACGTGCTGCACTTTTAAATGAGCCCTTAGTTGCATTTTACAGCGGCACCCTTAGGGCTCGTTCACGTGTAAAGTTGGGGGGTGAAAAAAACCTGCAGTTGTTTGCTGCCCGAAATCCCCACCCCCTTTAGCTGCTGAGGCAGCAGCCAAAGGTGTACACATGTTGCAGCAGTAATTAAACACCCTGTTGCTTTGGCTGGTGCTACAGCCTGCCCATCGCGACCCATTCAAGTAAATGGGGCCACTTTGCAAGTACCCCGCAACTGCATGCTTCTGTGGGGTCCAAGGGGTTAAAGCAGGTGGTGAGAAAGCATAACTCTGCATGGGACAGGAGGCGGCACTACAAAGGAGGCATCGGCTTATACAACTCTTGCTCCCTACTACAGCTCCAACTTTACAAATAGTCACACTGCATTGAACTCTGTTTGATGCTCTGGGATGGCAGATCAGGAAGCCCAGACCGCGATCTGCCAGTCTCCTGTCCGCCATCTACTGGTAGGTCACAATCCACTGGTTGCTGACCCCTGGTCTAAGGGAAGTGTTTATGTAATTTATTTCAGAAACTTGTAGCTAGGGAGGATAGTGGGGTATGGGATGCTCCGAAACGTCTGCACACAAAGTTGCAGAGGACACTTATCTGGGTGAGAACAACATGGTCTTTCACTCCATGGACCAGGAGAATATTAAGCTGGCGATAGACCGTGCGATTTTCTTTCCTGCAACATGTGGTTGCACTGGATTCTCACATCAACACAGTCAGTATTGATGGAGGAATCTCTCCTATTGTGTTCTCCCAGTGGGGAGGGTGTCCAGGCCGGGAGAACACACAGTGATTATTGCTAGTGGCTAAAGCCACTGGCAATAATAGCATGAACAATCTAACTGGCTGGTTGTACCCAAGTTGATCAATCAATCAACTTTGGTTCAATTAGCCTTTCCATACATGGTTAGAATCTCAGCCCTCTGTGGCTGGCTTTAGGCACAGAATTATCAGAGGAACCTTTCCACTGGGTGGGTAGTAGCCACAGTCTTTTACTCCCAGCTGCAGACCAGGAGAATGTTAGAGCATGGGTAGGATGTGAAAATAGACTGGAAAAGTCTAAGTTTCCTGCAGCTGACCACCACAGCAGTGGTCTAAGTTTCCTGCAGCTCAGGAAACTTAGGCTCTGCCCACGAAACCCAGTAGAAGTAAAGCCATGGGCTCTCCCCATCCAGCAGCCAGTCAGGAGGGCTTCCAGGTTTAGCAGCCCCCTGAAGCACACTGTCCCCCTTCCTCCAGGGGAAGAGCTCATCCCTTTGGGCTCCTGGCTATTTACTTGCCTCCCACCCACCATCTGGTGACACCTCCCTTGGGATTGGCTGGAGCAACTTCAGAGCCCAGCCTGGGCATATGAATTGGGTCCTCCAGTTTCCTCCCACACGCCAAAAACATGCCAGTTAGACAAAAACTGCATTATTTTCAAATGGTACTCTAATAACATGCACAGTCTTTGATTTCAGCAGTAGCGGCCTTTAATGCAGGGTGCAGGCCTCCTAATTTAGGCGTCAGGCCCCCTAATCTCCATTCAGGATGCCAAACGCATGGATTTCAATGGGGTTTTTTATTTATTTATTTATTATTTTGGAAGCACATGATTAGAGCCTGTGGCTCTAATTGGCTTCAAAAAAGGGTGGGCTCGGGGCACAGAGCCTTGTGCCCTGAGCCCACCCAGTTGTGTGACAATAGCGAATTAATATTCGCTATTGTCTTACTGATTCTCCTCCCGGCCAATCAGGAAGCAGGTCCTGAGACCTGATTGGCCAGGGACTCTTAGTCTCACTTCCTGTTCAGCCAGGAGGAGAAGCAACAACCCCGGAGCGAGGAATAGCAGCGAGGAGCAGCAGCCCTACCCGGATGGATCCTTGTCAGCTGCCTCCTAAGGTAAGGAGACCTCTGATCATCCGTCTCCCTGGGGGGGGGGGGGGATCGCTGCATTCCCGTCCATCTCCCGGGCAGGGTAAGGGGATTTGGCGTTGGTTTGCCGCCCCCCCCCCCCAAATATTGTGCACCAGCCACCATTGGATTTCAGAAATATGTTTACTGTTCGAATTCCAATTGGATTCACTGTAAAATTCGATTCGATTTCAATTAGAATTTCGGACGAATTTCGTTTCGTTATTCGGTAAACTTTGTTTATTCTGTAATTCGGGTATTCGGATGTATCTGAATCTCCAAATAAAGAAAAATTTGTCTATTACTTCGGAATGAAATGAGCCGCACATGTCTAATGCCAGTAGGTTAACTGGCTCCAGTGTGCATTGGCCCTAGTAGGGATATATGTGAGATAGGCACGTCAACAGACAGATCCCCGTTCTGACACGGGAGTAGAGAGAGATCTGCTGTTCCTAGTGATTAGGAACAGCTCCTTGTGGGCAGGGACTGATGTGCATGTAAAGTGCTACATAAATTGTCCACTCTATATAAATGCCTGTAATAAATAAATTAAATATGTTGTATAATAAATCAGTATAATGAGTGACCAACAGCTGGAAAATAGTGGAAGAGAAAAACCTGCGCCACTTATAGGGAATTAATTGACCAAAGTCTAATATGAATATTAAATGCACATAATAAACCAGCAGGCTTTGCACCAACTAGTCCAGTAATATTCCACAAATGTCCATAAATCCTTATGGCGGGGGAGCCACAGATATCACACCACAGTGACTATTCACAATAAACCGTGAGGTATCCACCACCAACAGAAGGGGAAGCAGCTTACCAGAAGGCAAGCGGTTTAGGGCGTCCGACTGTTACCCAGCCGCGGCCTTTAGTGCTGTAATCCTCCCTTCGTGAGCCAGTGCGTCCCGTTTGGATGGACCGTGAGTCGCAATATCCAGAACACCCCCCGATGTTCTCTGGATCTCTTCTGAGGCCTTCTACAAAATACACTCGGAGCTTCTCTGAGCTTCTCTTCGCTGGAAAATAGTGTTACTGACTCCCAACTTTCTCAGTGTATCTACAAGTACCTTTGTCAGATCATTCATGGTGTTAGGACCATCCACATTCATGGTAGTCAGTCCGGAGCTCATGTGTAGGAAGATGTTGAAATTTTAATTGCTCCAGTCCAAATGCACTATGATATGTCAATGTTCTTGAGCACCATATTGTTTTTTTCCACAGGTGTGTTTCTTATTCCCTACTTGCTGATCGTGTTTGTGGGTGGAATCCCAGTGTTCTTCTTAGAAATTGCTTTGGGTCAGTTCATGAAGCAAGGAGGAATTGCAGCGTGGAACATCGCTCCGCTTTTTAAAGGTAAAGTGTTCATGCTGGAGCTCAGATGGTGGTTGTGCAAAGCAACGCAGATCAGCTTTCATGTTGCTGTACGTTCCCAGGCTCCTCTGTATTTTTCAGGTCCAAATATTCAAGGCTGCATTCTCTGCATTGCGGAGATTTCCATTTCCTATTATGTTTCTGGAGATGGGAAGTAAAGAGAAATCAGCTTGGTGGAGACCCAGACTGCAATTAAAACCTGACAGAGGTTTACTTTTAATCACTTCCAATTTAAGTTATATTTTAAAGCGGAGTTCCACCCAAATTTGGAACTTCCGCTTAATCCACTCCTCACCCCCTTACATGCCACATTTGGCATGTAATTTTTTTTTTGGGGGGGGAGTGGGGGCTTCAGTAGGAGTGGGACTTCCTGTCCCACTTCCTCCTTCCGCCCTGGGGTCGCCTAGGTGATACGTCATATCGCCTTTTGGCGGCCCCTCCCTGTAGGCGATCACCTGGGACGTGACAGGTCCCAGGCGATCGCCTGTCCACTCAGTGAGCGCTGCGCCATTCGTGCATACGCAGTGAGTGCCTGGCCGTGAAGCCGAAAGCTGTCACGGCCGGGTGCCCACACTATGAATGGAGGCGCCGTCGGTGAGGGGGGGAGAGGAGCGGAGCTCCGGGCGTCGCGTCGCTGGATAGTGGAACAGGTAAGTGTATGTTTATTAAAAGCCAGCAGCTACACTTTTTGTAGCTGCTGACTTTTAATAAACATAAAAAAAGTCTGGAACTCCCCTTTAAGAAATTACACTTAATTATCTTTAACTCTATGTATGTCATTACTAAAAATCATCATGAGCTTTAAGAGCGATAGGGGGCGCCCGCGCGCCCGGGGCCGATGAGCGTGGCCAGCGGCCATGATGTCCGAGGGCCACCTGCTATTGATCCATAGGGCGCCAGAACGGGGATCTGTCAATGTCAACAGACAGATCTCCGTTCTGACACGGGAGTAGAGAGAGATCTGCTGTTCCTAGTGATCAGGAACAGCGATCTCTCCCCTCCTCCAGTCAGTCCCCTCCCCCCACAGTTAGAAACACCTCCCAGGGAACACATTTAACCCCTTTGCTCGCCCCCTAGAGTTAACCCCTTCCTTGCCAGTGACATTTACACAGTAAGCAGTGCATTTTTATAGCACTGATCGCTGTATAAATGTCAATGGTCCCAAAAAAGTGTCAAAAGTGCCCGATCTGTCCGCCGCAATGTCGCAGTCCCGCTAAAAAATCGCAGATCGCTGCCATTACTAGTAAAAAAATCTATATGGATATTTACTATAGCAAAAAAGTAAAAAATATATATATATTTTTTAAATTGTCGCAGTTTTTTTGTTTATAGCGCAAAAAATAAAAACCGCAGAGGTGATCAAATACCACCAGAAGAAAGCTCTATTTGTGGGGAAAAAAAGGACATCAGTTTTGTTTGCGCAATTGTCAGTTAAAGCGATGCAGTGCCGTATCGCACAAAATGGCCTGGTCATTAAGGGGGCAAATCCTTCTGGTCCTTAAGTGGTTAAATAGTGAATTTATATTTGAATTATTATTTAAATATATTTTGTAAAATCAAAAAAGTTTTCCATTTGTTGATGTGTGATTTGATTTGTTCATCCTTGCTCATAACTTAGACAATGTACTCGTTCTTCACAAGAAAAATCTTCATCCATCTATCATCACCCTGCAGACATCTAATTAGTCTTCTGACATGTTTTGTGAGGACCCTGACAGCTAAGAGAATGTAAAAACTTGTGGGCACTGCAAATATTATTATAAACTAGCCTTTCCCAATCCTTTCCATTCTATTAAAAACTTGCTACAATTTTTTAAATTATATTTTTAATTATGAGCATGCAATTAACAGTTAAGGTGGCCTCCATAGTTGGCCATTAAACTATAACAAATTATAATAATAATAACCATTTTGGTAATTTGACTTAAAATTAGGTTGGTTGTGTTACGTTTTAAAAATTGACGCTTAATTTGTTTTAACTTTGCGTATGTCAATCCAACTAATAAAAAAAATAAAAATACTAAATGAACAAGGAAGATTTAATTGATTCCCTTATAAGGTAAATCAGTAATTTGATGACTTTTTTTAATGTATCAAATATAATGAGGAATATTGAAATCTTAAATTGCATGATTGTTTGCAGTATTTAAGATTTTCTATGGAAGAGCCCTGGGGCCATCATAAAAAAAAATAAAAAAATTACAGAATTCTGAGTTTGAAAAAAATAAATAATATTTTTTATAAAAAAAATAAATAAAATTTATGATGGCCCCCAGGGCTCTTCCATAATTTTCTACTGAACAGACAAAATTAATAAATTTTGTAAAATCAAAAAAGTTTTCCATTTGCCAACGTGTAGTTAGATTTGTTCATCCTCGCTCATAACTTAAACAATGTACTCTTTCTTCATAAGAAAAATATTATCTTCGCCCGTCACCACCCACAGACATCTAATTACTCTGCTGTCATGCTGTGAGGACGCCTGCAGTTTTTATGAATGTAAAGACTTGTGGGTACATAAAATATTGTTATAAACTATTCTGTTACCTTTTTTCCCCTTAAGATAATTGATAAAATGTGTATTACACAGTCTGTGGAATCAGAAAATATACTTTGTTTCCCCAATGGGGCGATATATTCTCTCCATTCCTCCTGGTGACAATTATCACTGGGACTAAAGGTGATGGGGGGATTAAACATTTTGAGTTGTCACCAGATCAGGCATAGAAAGGAAAGGAAATCTAAAGTGATAGCACCTGTTACAGTAAAGCCCTGTCATTACGATCCGATTTCCTATGGATTTTTCCATCGGAATTCTGATGAAGCTGACTTCCATCAGTCTTGCCTACACACCATCAGTCAAAAATCCGACCGTCCCAAACGTAAAACACTCAAACGAGCCGAGAAAAATGAAGTTCAATGCTTCTGAGCATGCGTCGACTTGATTCTGAGCATGCGTGAGTTTTTTCTCCGATGGAGTTCCATACAGACGATCGGAATTTGCTATCGTTTTTTTTTTCCATTGGATAAATTTAAAACATGTTCTATTTTTTCTCACCGATGGAAAAAAGACCGATGGGGCCCACACACGATCGGTTTGTCTGATGAATAAAGTCCATCGGACTGTTTTCATCGGTAAAACCGATCGTGTGTACAGGGCATAGGGGTTACTGTCAGAGATCCCTCACTTCGGAGAGATATCCTTAATACTTCCTGTTGTGTCTAAAAAAGAAAAGAAAAGGAAGACCAAGGAAAAATCTTGAACTGGACACTGAGGGAAAGAATGATAAGAGCTTTAGCTATTCCATTCTCTATCACAAAAACAGTTTTAGATATACAGTACTTTCAAGTAAATATGAGATATTGCCCGTGAAAATATTGTAATTTTGGATCCAACCAGCAGGGGTATCTCTTGCCACCTTTTCACATGTCTTCCTAGGTCTTCTTTGCTATTCTGTGGGAAAAAACACAATTGTTTATAGAGCTCAATAAACTTAAAATTAACACAGAAAACAAGGATATTTCCCCCCGCTGGGGCAAATTTGACCACGCTTCATAGGGTATTTTTGTAAAAATGGAAAAAATCCGCGCTAACCGTGATTAAAATTAGTGAATTCATTAAATATAAGAACCATTATATATATATATATAAATAATAATGGTAAAATTAATAAAGTGAATTAATGGGTGCTGCAAAAAAATTATAGCTGGAATAACCACTACACAAATATATGCAAAAAGAATTAATAAAAATGCGCTACCCTTAAACAAGCAATCATAGTGCTAATGATTCATATGTGTTCACACACACCAAAAAACAAAAAACAAAAACAGAAAAAAAGTCCTGTTAATAAAACACGGCGAATATATCTGAAATATCCCCTGTGCACAGATAAATGAATAAATAAAAATTAAAAAAAAATATATATAAAAAAATGTGAAAGAGAGAAAGTCCAAATGAAGTTCATAAACAAAAAAGCCACATCTGCTGATGTATATATGACAGACTCTTCTAAGCAGCTGTAGGCGAAATATCCACATCCAACTTGCTCAAACGAATTATAGAAGAAATAGCAGCTTACCAAATATAATAGATCTCTGTCACGGAGATCTATAGGGGCTCAGATTCATATGGTGATCCCACCGGACATTCAGCCACGAAACACTGGAATCGAACGATATCCTCCTCCTCCTGGATATTTATTCCAAGAAAAGAGCTCTCCCTCCAGGTATCCGCTGATGTAATTGGCTCATGCAGCAAAATGAATGTTGATATGGAAGAAAAATAAATAAAACCTCATGGTGCAGTATTCCTAATAAAATAGGATTCCCTTTATTTATTCTGGGTAAAAAATGACATCCAGCAGGTTTTCAAAACAAGAGCGGCAAAACTCCAAAGAAACGAATGCTGGTACTCAGCTGCGGTCTGTGCCGATCAGCTGTAGCGTAGTGACGTCACGTTCGTTAGCTCCACCCGACGCTGCGTTTCGTCGTAAGAGGCGTCCACTGGGAAAGGAGGCTGAGCTCTTTTCTTGGAATAAATATCCAGGAGGAGGAGGATATCGTTCGATTCCAGTGTTTCGTGGCTGAATGTCCGGTGGGATCACCATATGAATCTGAGCCCCTATAGATCTCCGTGACAGAGATCTATTATATTTGGTAAGCTGCTATTTCTTCTATAATTCGTTTGAGCAAGTTGGATGTGGATATTTCGCCTACAGCTGCTTAGAAGAGTCTGTCATATATACATCAGCAGATGTGGCTTTTTTGTTTATGAACTTCATTTGGACTTTCTCTCTTTCACATTTTTATATATATATATATTTTTTAAATTTTTATTTATTCATTTATCTGTGCACAGGGGATATTTCAGATATATTCGCCGTGTTTTATTAACAGGACTTTTTTTCTGTTTTTGTTTTTTGTTTTTTGGTGTGTGTGAACACATATGAATCATTAGCACTATGATTGCTTGTTTAAGGGTAGCGCATTTTTATTAATTCTTTTTGCATAGGGTATTTTTGCATTCCTCTAAATCAGGGATATGCAATTAGCGGACCCCCAGTTGTTGCAGAACTACAAGTCTCATGAGGCATTGCAAGACTCTGACAGCCACAAGCATGACACCCAGAGGCATGATGGAACTTGTAGTTTTGCAACAGCTGGAGGTCCGCTAATTGCCTATCCCTGTTCTAGATCAGCTTGTGTATATGTGGTTTTTGTTGGTTGAACTAGATGGACATATGTCTTTGGTCAGCCTGAATTACCATGTAACCATGTAGGGAGGAATACAAAACGATTTGATTGAGGGAGTTTTCATTTGCCTAAATTGCAAAAGTAAAAAGACCTAATTAAAATTTTACCATTTTGGCAAAATGCATTGAAGTAAATGGAGAAGATGAAATGGAGGTGTTTTTGGTTGGTTTTTATGGGTGCAATAGGCCTTAAATGTCTTCTGCATGTGGAAAAAAACCTCATTATTTAAAAAAAAAAATCTCATCCTCCTTTAAATAGCTTGTAAACTCTGTTAAAAATGAAAAAGAAGAAAACATGTAAGACAAAGGCATAATGAGCTAGTATGAAAGTTCATTATGAAATACTTACCTTAGAACAAAGCCTTCCAGTGGCGCCCGCACACCGCTAAAACGGCTGACATCTCTCCCGGAGTGTCTTCCGGGTTCGTGGGCTCCGGCGCTGTGAGTGGCTGGAGCCGCGATGATGTCCTTCCCGTGCATGCACGCGGGAGCCGCCGTTCACGGCACAGGGTTCGGAAAGAACGGCACCCGTGGCCATTCCTTCAGAGCGCATGCGCAAGTGATGTCACTGGCTGCATGTAATGTAAATATCTCCTAAACTATACACGTTTAGGAGATTTTTACACTACCTATAGGTAGGCCTTATTATAGGCTTACTGTGAGGGGGTTAACTCGGTAGCGGGTGTGTGCGACCCCCTGGTTGGGCTCCCCACACAAAAACAGGGCCAGCAGACGGAGGTTGTGGTTTTCAAAATCAAAAGGTGCGGTTTATTTCTCTATGTACAGTGACAAAAACACAGCAAAGCCAAAAAGAAACATAAACAAAATAAATCCTGGTCAGTTTGACCTCTGACTAAACATGCAGGTTTCCTAAACTAACAACTGGGATCAGCCTGGTGCTGTCCTAGTCCCTAAGTCCCTGGTTTAGTAAAAGTCCAAACAAATAGCCACACAGGCTTTGCCTCACCGCACAGGGGTTCACTCTCCCTAGACAGTCCACACAGGTCTGGTTCCAGGCATGAGCTAACATCTAATGAAGCTGGGAGTTTTTATAGAGGCCTTTAAATGAGCTGACAAGCTTCAGCTGGTCTCATCAACTCCCTGCCTGCACGACGCCCAGCCCTCTCCCTAGAGGTATGAGTCATCCATGAGCCCACTAGCCTCAGCTGGGCTTCATCAACTCCCTAGTTGTATAAGTCGGCGTAAAGCCTGAATCTGGGCGAAATATATCTACCCCCCTGGATGCAACCAGGTGACTTTACCTTCCTGCTGTCACATACCCCCCCCTCTTGTTTTAACCTCGGGGTTGGAACACCAGCAATCAGGCATTCATGTACTCGAGACAAAGCATCCACATTCCCCATTTGAACGCCAGGGCGATGCTTTACTGTGAAGTTGAATTCCTGGAGGGCCAGGAACCACCTATTCACTCTTCTATTTGTTTCCTTGTTTTGAGCCATCCACTTTAACGGAGCGTGATCCGTAACCATGTCAAAGTGCCTACCTAGCAGATAGTACCGAAGGGAATCTAGAGCCCACTTCACCGCTAAACACTCCTTTTCAACCGTGGCGTAATTTACCTCATGGGACTTCAACTTCCTGCTGAGGTAAATGACTGGGTGCTCTTCCCCGTTCCAGACCTGGGACAATACTGCTCCTAACCCCACATCTGACGCATCACTTTGTACGACAAAGTCTTTAGAGAAGTCGGGTGAGTACAACACTGGCTGGCTACATAAGGCTTGTTTCAAGAATTGGAATGCTGCCTCAGCCTCGGGGGTCCATTTAATCATGACCGACCCTTTCCCCTTCGTCAGGTTGGTTAGGGGCACAGCCTTAGAAGCAAAGTGGGGAATGAAGCGCCGATAATAACCCGCGATTCCCAGAAAGGCCCGTACCTGCTTCTTGCTGTTGGGACGTGGCCAACTCTGGATGGCCTCGACTTTGTTGAGTTGGGGTTTTATCACTCCCCTGCCAATGGTGTACCCAAGATATTTGGCCTCCTCCTGCCCAATGGTACACTTCTTGGGGTTAGCCGTAAACCCCGCTTCCCGGATAGAGTCTAGGACTGCTTGCACTTTTGGCAGATGTGAGGCCCAATCTGTGCTATGGACAATTACGTCATCCAGGTAAGCCGCAGCATACTTCCGATGGGGCCTCAGTATCTGGTCCATTTTCCGCTGGAATGTGGCCGGCGCATTCTGTAACCCGAACGGCATTCTCTTATATTGGAACGCCCCGTCTGGGGTTACAAATGCGGTTTTCTCTTTGGCCGACTTGGCCAGGGGAATTTGCCAATACCCTTTTGTGAGGTCAAGAGTCGTCATGTATCGGGCTGTTCCCAGCCGGTCGATCAACTCATCTATACGTGGCATGGGGTAGGTGTCAAATTTTGTAACTTTGTTCAACTGACGAAAATCGTTACAAAATCGCCAGCTCCCATCCGGTTTAGGCACCAACACAATGGGACTAGACCAATCACTTTGGGACTCCTCTATCACCCCTAAGTTCAGCATTTTCTGTACTTCCTCCTGTATTGCCTCCCGTCGGGCCTCTGGGATCCGATAGGGTTTTAACTTCACCCTTTCACCGGGCGGGGTAATAATATCATGCTCTACCCCAGATGTTTGTCCCGGCAGCTCAGAGAACACCTCCTTGTTGCGAAGCACAAACTCCTTAACCTCCTGTTGTTGGGGTTGTGACAAGGTGGCTGCTATTCCAACCTCCGGAATCACGCAACCAGTTTGAGCTGGTGACCAAGTTTCTGCGACTAGGGACTCTCTATCCCTCCAGGCTTTCAACAGATTAACGTGATATATCTGTTTGGGCTTTCGCCTTCCTGGTTGTCTGACCTTGTAATTCACTTCGCTCACTTTTTCCATTATCTCGTAGGGGCCTTGCCATTTGGCAAGGAATTTACTTTCAACCGTAGGGACAAGTACCAATATCCTATCCCCCGGGGAAAAGGTACGGGTCTTTGCTCCACGGTTGTACACTCTCTGCTGTGCCAACTGCGCTTGGGCCAAATGTTCCTTCACGATGGGCATTACCTGTGCAATTCGATCTTGCATCAGGGCGACATGCTCAATCACACTCCTGTGGGGAGAACTCTCACTTTCCCAAGTTTCCTTGGCAATATCCAACAGCCCTCTTGGGTGTCTCCCATACAGTAACTCAAAGGGGGAGAATCCCGTAGAGGATTGGGGCACCTCCCTAATAGCAAACATCAAATAAGGAAGTAGACAGTCCCAATCCTTTCCATCTCTTTCCACCACTTTCTTCAACATTTGTTTTAGGGTTTTGTTGAATCTTTCAACCAGCCCATCGGTTTGGGGGTGATACACAGATGTACGCAATTGCGTCACTTTGAGCAATTTACACAGCTCTTTCATAACCCGGGACATAAAGGGTGTACCTTGGTCCGTAAGCAGTTCTTTACAAATACCCACCCGGCTAAAAACAAGAGATAGCTCTTTGGCTATGGTTTTGGCCGAGGTATTTCTGAGAGGGATCGCTTCTGGATAACGGGTGGCATAGTCCATTATAACCAATATGTACTGGTGCCCCCTAGCGGACTTGATTATAGGACCTACCAAATCCATTGCGATTCTCTCAAACGGGACCTCAATGATGGGTAGAGGGACCAGCGGGCTACGGAAATGTGGCATCGGGGCCGACCTCTGACACACAGGGCAGGAGGAACAATAATTTTCTATGTCCTTCATCACCCCAGGCCAATAGAATCTCTGTAATACCCTCTCTCGGGTTTTCTCTGTCCCCAGATGACCTCCAAGAATGTGCCCATGGGCCAACTCCAACACCAACTTCCTGTAAGGTTTGGGCACCACAAGCTGCTCAACGGTTTCTTCTGCCCTTTTTGCCACCCGATACAGTAGGTCCTTCTCTACGCTGAAGTATGGGTAAGTGCAGGTATTATCTGGGTTCACTAACTCGCCATCTATTTCCACTACGTTTTCCCGTGCCTTTATTAGGGCGGGGTCTTTTAACTGTTCTGTGGCAAAATTTTCCCTGTGAACCTCCAGATCAGAAAACTCCACAGACGGTAGGTTTTCGTCTGAGGAGGTGGGCTCCTCTCCAGTTTCTTGAGTCTCCCCTGCCAATACTGACAAGGGAAATTCTGGAGAGTCCTCACCACTCTCAGAGGAGTTCTGGCTATCACATTCCTGGTACATAGGGGCACCAGTGGGGGGCTCAGGATCATCCCACAGTTCCCAGAACTTCGGAAAATCCCTTCCCACAATGGCATCATGCGGTAATTGAGATACTAACCCCACTGGATGAGAGAGGGTACCTTTGGGGGTCTCGAAACACACTGTAGTCACTGGATACTCTCGGGTGTCCCCATGCACACAAATAACAGCTACCTTGCTATTCCCAGAGACCTCTGTTTTAACTAATTCAGCCTTTATCAGGGTCACAAGGCTACCTGAATCCAGTAATACCACAACATTTCTACCATTAATACACATTTTGCATAAATGTTTCTCAGTTCCCCGAATGGCAGTGCATGCGACTGTCGCACACAGCGACTGACGTCTGTCCATCAGAAAGTCACATTGCATGGGTTCCTCCACAACCGGGCAATTTGCTGCAATATGTCCCGCTTGCCGGCAGCGGTAGCAAACAATCCATTTGGCTGCCTCTTGAGCCCCTGACTTCCCAGGCTGTTCTCGCCAAACTTTGGGTAGAGCTCCCACCCTCTCACTCTCTCCACCCTCACCCCTTGGAATCCTCTTATCCGCCCCTGGGGATGGTCTGGTCTTAGGGTGGAAAGTCCGAGAGTCTCTGGAAGAGGCCGTCAGGTTCTCTGTAGCCAAGTATTTCTCTACACGATCCACAAGACCACCGGCCGTCTCTGGGTCTCCATGGCTTACCCACTTTTGGATGGCAGTAGGAAGAGCTCTCAAAAACCGATCCATTACAACACGTTCCACAATCTCTGGTGCGGACAAAGTCTCTGGCTGTAGCCACTTCCTGCTCAGGTGAATGAGATCATACATTTGAGACCTGGGGGGTTTTCCAAGCTGGAAAGTCCAGTTATGCACACGCTGAGCCCGGACAGCCAGGGTGACACCCAGCCTTGCCAATATTTCAGCTTTTAGCCTCACATAGTCTTTTGCTTGGTCAGGCTCTAGGTCATAGTAAGCCTTCTGCGATTCACCAGTTAACAGAGGAGCCACCAGTCCAGCCCACTGCTCCTCAGGCCACTTTTCTCTTTCAGCAGTCCTTTCAAATGTGGTCAAAAATACCTCTGGATCATCCTCTCCAGTCATTTTTGTCAATAAACGACTCACCCCAAAGGACGCGGTATTAGTGGGACGGCTTTCCTCACTGGTCTGCGGACGTTGCTGCATTACTGCTTCCATTTGTTGTAGTCTCTGCTCTTGCTTCTGTAACAGGTCTATGAAGCGGGCCTCAGATTGCTGCTGGGCTTGTTGATGAGCTTGCTGCTGGGCTGCAAGGCTCCTTTGCAAACCTGCATTTGTCTGCTGTTGATTGGCATTTGCTAGAGCCAGCTGTTTCAGTATCTCCTCCATGCTGGCTTAAAAAAAAACTGCCACTGGTTCTCCACCAACTGTGAGGGGGTTAACTCGGTAGCGGGTGTGTGCGACCCCCTGGTTGGGCTCCCCACACAAAAACAGGGCCAGCAGACGGAGGTTGTGGTTTTCAAAATCAAAAGGTGCGGTTTATTTCTCTATGTACATAGACAAAAACACAGCAAAGCCAAAAAGAAACATAAACAAAATAAATCCTGGTCAGTTTGACCTCTGACTAAACATGCAGGTTTCCTAAACTAACAACTGGGATCAGCCTGGTGCTGTCCTAGTCCCTAAGTCCCTGGTTTAGTAAAAGTCCAAACAAATAGCCACACAGGCTTTGCCTCACCGCACAGGGGTTCACTCTCCCTAGACAGTCCACACAGGTCTGGTTCCAGGCATGAGCTAACATCTAATGAAGCTGGGAGTTTTTATAGAGGCCTTTAAATGAGCTGACAAGCTTCAGCTGGTCTCATCAACTCCCTGCCTGCACGACGCCCAGCCCTCTCCCTAGAGGTATGAGTCATCCATGAGCCCACTAGCCTCAGCTGGGCTTCATCAACTCCCTAGTTGTATAAGTCGGCGTAAAGCCTGAATCTGGGCGAAATATATCTACCCCCCTGGATGCAACCAGGTGACTTTACCTTCCTGCTGTCACACTTACCTATAGGTAAATGTTAGCAGAGGAAGTTTACTTCCTCTTTAAAAGGTACATCCACACAATGAGGGTTTTCAGCTGACTTGAGGGATGCTTAGCTTCTGATATGTGGTTGTACATTTAAGGAGAATGGGGCTACCCCCAAAGCATGCTTTAAATTTGTACATTCAAATATTTGCGTCCCATAGTTGGGAACTTAAATAGCTTTCAGTTAGGCACCACACTTTGAAGAGTTGACTTGATGTTGACTTAGGGACCATGCTTTGTAGAATTGTCTTGATGGTAAGTAAGGGACCACACTTCGTAGAGTTGCCTTAATGTTGAGTTAGGAACAACACTTTGTAGATCTGCCTTGACGTTGAGTTAGAGACCACACTTTTCAGACTTGTCTCGATGTTGAGTTAGGGACCACACTTTGTAGAGTTGCCTTGATGTTGAGTTAGGGACAAGACTTTGTAGAGCTGCCTTGATGTTGAACTGGGGACCACACTTTGCAGAGTTGCCTTGATGTTGAGTTGGGAACCACATTTTGCGGAGTTGCCTTGATGTTGTGTTGGGGACCACACTTTGCAGAGTTGCCTTGATGTTGAGTTGGGAACCACACTTTGCAGAGTTGCCTTAAAGTTGTGTTGGGAACCACACTTTGCAGAGTTGCCTTGATGTTGTGTTGGTGACCACACTTTGCAGAGTTGCCTTGATGTTGCGTTAGGGACCACACTTTGCAGAGTTAAAACCTGACAGAAGCTCTAAACCCCCCCCTTTTTTTTATCCAACAAAAATGTTTTTTATTGTGAAAGATTGGTATACAAACATTGTCATCTTTACAATACAATACAGTATACACCCATACAACAAAAATTGACAATGATAAGAAAAGCCACCTAGAAGTAGGGATGAGCTTCGTGTTTGAGTCGAACATACGTTCGACTCGAACATCGGCTGTTCGATCGTTCGACAAAGATCGAACGTTATGGGCCGTCCGCGCCAAATTCGAGTGACGCGAACGCCCCACAATACACTGCGCCATCGCAGTGCAATCCCGGTGCTGTGATTGGCCAAGCATGCACTGTGACCCCGCATGCTTGGCCAATCACAGCGCCGGCAGCCAGGAGAGCCATAATTGGCCACAGGCAGGATGCCTGTGGCCAATCATAGCTCAGGGGGGTTTAGTACACTCCCCACACTATAAAAGACCGCCAGCGCGGCGGCCTTGTGCAGTGTGTTCCGGCGTGCAGGGAAAGAGATACATAGGCAGGGACAGTGTGTTCTACTTTGTGTTCTTTTCTCAGGCATCTTCAGGAGTTGCTGTTCATTGCTGTTCTCTAAGCTAGATAGGCATGCAGGGACAGTGTGTTCTTTTCTCAGGCATCTGCAGGAGTTGCTGTTCATTGCTGTTCTCTAAGCTACATAGGCAGGCAGGGACAGTGTGTTCTTTTCTCAGGCATCTGCAGCAGTTAGTGGGTGTTGTGTGCCCTAGTACAGTATACACCTGTATATTCCCATCATTGCTGTTCTCTAAGCTAGATAGGCAGGCAGGGACAGTGTGTTCTTTTCTCAGGCATCTGCAGGAGTTGCTGTTCATTGCTGTTCTCTAAGCTAGATAGGCAGGCAGGGACAGTGTGTTCTTTTCCCAGGCATCTGCAGCAGTTAGTGGGTGTTGTGTTCCCCAGCACAGTATACACCTGTATATACCCGTCATTGCTGTTCTCTAAGCTAGATAGGCAGGCAGGGACAGTGTTCTTTTCTCAGGCATCTGCAGGAGTTGCTGTTCATTTCTGTTCTCTAAGCTACATAGGCAGGCAGGGACAGTGTGTTCTTTTCTCAGGCATCTGCAGGAGTTGCTGTTCATTGCTGTTCTCTAAGCTAGATAGGCAGGCAGGGACAGTGTGTTCTTTTCTCAGGCATCTGCAGGAGTTGCTGTTCATTGCTGTTCTCTAAGCTAGATAGGCAGGCAGGGACAGTGTGTTCTTTTCTCAGGCATCTGCAGGAGTTGCTGTTCATTGCTGTTCTCTAAGCTAGATAGGCAGGCAGGGACAGTGTGTTCTTTTCTCAGGCATCTGCAGCAGTTAGTGGGTGTTGTGTGCCCCAGCACAGTATACACCTGTATATACCCGTCATTGCTGTTCTCTAAGCTAGATAGGCAGGCAGGGACAGTGTGTTTTTTTCTCAGGCATCTGCAGGAGTTGCTGTTCATTGCTGTTCTCTAAGCTAGATAGGCAGGCAGGGACAGTGTGTTCTTTTCTCAGGCATCTGCAGGAGTTGCTGTTCATTGCTGTTCTCTAAGCTACATAGGCAGGCAGGGACAGTGTGTTCTTTTCTCAGGCATCTGCAGCAGTTAGTGGGTGTTGTGTGCCCTAGTACAGTATACACCTGTATATACCCGTCATTGCTGTTCTCTAAGCTAGATAGGCAGGCAGGGACAGTGTGTTCTTTTCTCAGGCATCTGCAGGAGTTGCTGTTCATTGCTGTTCTCTAAGCTAGATAGGCAGGCAGGGACAGTGTGTTCTTTTCCCAGGCATCTGCAGGAGTTGCTGTTCATTGCTGTTCTCTAAGCTAGATAGGCAGGCAGGGACAGTGTGTTCTTTTCTCAGGCATCTGCAGGAGTTGCTGTTCATTGCTGTTCTCTAAGCTAGATAGGCAGGCA
This sequence comes from Rana muscosa, assembly GCA_029206835.1. Lineage (NCBI taxonomy): Eukaryota > Metazoa > Chordata > Amphibia > Anura > Ranidae > Rana > Rana muscosa. Next base: position 304,526,365 of record CM055120.1, read on the forward strand.
GGGACAGTGTTCTTTTCTCAGGCATCTGCAGGAGTTGCTGTTCTCTAAGCTAGATAGGCAGGCAGGGAGAGTGTGTTCTTTTCTCAGGCATCTGCAGGAGTCGCTGTTCATTGCTGTTCTCTAAGCTAGATAGGCAGGCAGGGACAGTGTGTTCTTTTCTCAGGCATCTGCAGCAGTTAGTGGGTGTTGTGTGCCCCAGCACAGTATACACCTGTATATTCCCATCATTGCTGTTCTCTAAGCTAGATAGGCAGGCAGGGACAGTGTGTTCTTTTCTCAGGCATCTGCAAGAGTTGCTGTTCATTGCTGTTCTCTAAGCTAGATAGGCAGGCAGGGACAGTGTGTTCTTTTCTCAGGCATCTGCAGGAGTTGCTGTTCATTGCTGTTCTCTAAGCTAGATAGGCAGGCAGGGACAGTGTGTTCTTTTCTCAGGCATCTGCAGCAGTTAGTGGGTGTTGTGTGCCCCAGCACAGTATACACCTGTATATACCCGTCATTGCTGTTCTCTAAGCTAGATAGGCAGGCAGGGACAGTGTGTTCTTTTCTCAGGCATCTGCAGGAGTTGCTGTTCATTGCTGTTCTCTAAGCTAGATAGGCAGGCAGGGACAGTGTGTTCTTTTCTCAGGCATCTGCAGGAGTTGCTGTTCATTGCTGTTCTCTAAGCTAGATAGGCAGGCAGGGACAGTGTGTTCTTTTCTCAGGCATCTGCAGCAGTTAGTGGGTGTTGTGTGCCCCAGCACAGTATACACCTGTATATACCCGTCATTGCTGTTCTCTAAGCTAGATAGGCAGGCAGGGACAGTGTGTTTTTTTCTCAGGCATCTGCAGGAGTTGCTGTTCATTGCTGTTCTCTAAGCTAGATAGGCAGGCAGGGACAGTGTGTTCTTTTCTCAGGCATCTGCAGGAGTTGCTGTTCATTGCTGTTCTCTAAGCTACATAGGCAGGCAGGGACAGTGTGTTCTTTTCTCAGGCATCTGCAGCAGTTAGTGGGTGTTGTGTGCCCCAGCACAGTATACACCTGTATATACCCGTCATTGCTGTTCTCTAAGCTAGATAGGCAGGCAGGGACAGTGTGTTTTTTTCTCAGGCATCTGCAGGAGTTGCTGTTCATTGCTGTTCTCTAAGCTAGATAGGCAGGCAGGGACAGTGTGTTCTTTTCCCAGGCATCTGCAGGAGTTGCTGTTCATTGCTGTTCTCTAAGCTAGATAGGCAGGCAGGGACAGTGTGTTCTTTTCTCAGGCATCTGCAGGAGTTGCTGTTCATTGCTGTTCTCTAAGCTAGATAGGCAGGCAGGGACAGTGTTCTTTTCTCAGGCATCTGCAGGAGTTGCTGTTCTCTAAGCTAGATAGGCAGGCAGGGAGAGTGTGTTCTTTTCTCAGGCATCTGCAGGAGTCGCTGTTCATTGCTGTTCTCTAAGCTAGATAGGCAGGCAGGGACAGTGTGTTCTTTTCTCAGGCATCTGCAGCAGTTAGTGGGTGTTGTGTGCCCCAGCACAGTATACACCTGTATATTCCCATCATTGCTGTTCTCTAAGCTAGATAGGCAGGCAGGGACAGTGTGTTCTTTTCTCAGGCATCTGCAAGAGTTGCTGTTCATTGCTGTTCTCTAAGCTAGATAGGCAGGCAGGGACAGTGTGTTCTTTTCTCAGGCATCTGCAGGAGTTGCTGTTCATTGCTGTTCTCTAAGCTAGATAGGCAGGCAGGGACAGTGTGTTCTTTTCTCAGGCATCTGCAGCAGTTAGTGGGTGTTGTGTGCCCCAGCACAGTATACACCTGTATATTCCCATCATTGCTGTTCTCTAAGCTAGATAGGCAGGCAGGGACAGTGTGTTCTTTTCTCAGGCATCTGCAGGAGTTGCTATTCATTGCTGTTCTCTAAGCTAGATAGGCAGGCAGGGACAGTGTGTTCTTTTCTCAGGCATCTGCAGCAGTTAGTGGGTGTTGTGTGCCCCAGCACAGTATACACCTGTATATACCCGTCATTGCTGTTCTCTAAGCTAGATAGGCAGGCAGGGACAGTGTGTTCTTTTCTCAGGCATCTGCAGGAGTTGCTGTTCATTGCTGCTCTCTAAGCTAGATAGGCAGGCAGGGACAGTGTGTTCTTTTCTCAGGCATCTGCAGGAGTTGCTGTTCATTGCTGTTCTCTAAGCTACATAGGCAGGCAGGGACAGTGTGTTCTTTTCTCAGGCATCTGCAGCAGTTAGTGGGTGTTGTGTGCCCCAGCACAGTATACACCTGTATATACCCGTCATTGCTGTTCTCTAAGCTAGATAGGCAGGCAGGGACAGTGTGTTCTTTTCTCAGGCATCTGCAGGAGTTGCTGTTCATTGCTGTTCTCTAAGCTAGATAGGCAGGCAGGGACAGTGTGTTCTTTTCCCAGGCATCTGCAGGAGTTGCTGTTCATTGCTGTTCTCTAAGCTAGATAGGCAGGCAGGGACAGTGTGTTCTTTTCTCAGGCATCTGCAGGAGTTGCTGTTCATTGCTGTTCTCTAAGCTAGATAGGCAGGCAGGGACAGTGTGTTCTTTTCTCAGGCATCTGCAGGAGTTGCTGTTCATTGCTGTTCTCTAAGCTAGATAGGCAGGCAGGGACAGTGTGTTCTTTTCTCAGGCATCTGCAGGAGTTGCTGTTCATTGCTGTTCTCTAAGCTAGATAGGCAGGCAGGGACAGTGTGTTCTTTTCTCAGGCATCTGCAGCAGTTAGTGGGTGTTGTGTGCCCCAGCACAGTATACACCTGTATATACCCATCATTGCTGTTCTCTAAGCTAGATAGGCAGGCAGGGACAGTGTGTTCTTTTCTCAGGCATCTGCAGGAGTTGCTGTTCATTGCTGTTCTCTAAGCTAGATAGGCAGGCAGGGACAGTGTGTTCTTTTCTCAGGCATCTGCAGCAGTTAGTGGGTGTTGTGTGCCCCAGCACAGTATACACCTGTATATACCCGTCATTGCTGTTCTCTAAGCTAGATAGGCAGGCAGGGACAGTGTGTTTTTTTCTCAGGCATCTGCAGGAGTTGCTGTTCATTGCTGTTCTCTAAGCTAGATAGGCAGGCAGGGACAGTGTGTTCTTTTCTCAGGCATCTGCAGGAGTTGCTGTTCATTGCTGTTCTCTAAGCTACATAGGCAGGCAGGGACAGTGTGTTCTTTTCTCAGGCATCTGCAGCAGTTAGTGGGTGTTGTGTGCCCCAGCACAGTATACACCTGTATATACCCGTCATTGCTGTTCTCTAAGCTAGATAGGCAGGCAGGGACAGTGTGTTCTTTTCTCAGGCATCTGCAGGAGTTGCTGTTCATTGCTGTTCTCTAAGCTAAATAGGCAGGCAGGGACAGTGTGTTCTTTTCCCAGGCATCTGCAGGAGTTGCTGTTCATTGCTGTTCTCTAAGCTAGATAGGCAGGCAGGGACAGTGTGTTCTTTTCTCAGGCATCTGCAGGAGTTGCTGTTCATTGCTGTTCTCTAAGCTAGATAGGCAGGCAGGGACAGTGTTCTTTTCTCAGGCATCTGCAGGAGTTGCTGTTCTCTAAGCTAGATAGGCAGGCAGGGACAGTGTGTTCTTTTCTCAGGCATCTGCAGGAGTTGCTGTTCATTGCTGTTCTCTAAGCTAGATAGGCAGGCAGGGACAGTGTGTTCTTTTCTCAGGCATCTGCAGGAGTTGCTGTTCATTGCTGTTCTCTAAGCTAGATAGGCAGGCAGGGACAGTGTGTTCTTTTCTCAGGCATCTGCAGCAGTTAGTGGGTGTTGTGTGCCCCAGCACAGTATACACCTGTATATACCCGTCATTGCTGTTCTCTAAGCTAGATAGGCAGGCAGGGACAGTGTGTTCTTTTCTCAGGCATCTGCAGGAGTTGCTGTTCATTGCTGTTCTCTAAGCTAGATAGGCAGGCAGGGACAGTGTGTTCTTTTCTCAGGCATCTGCAGGAGTTGCTGTTCATTGCTGTTCTCTAAGCTAGATAGGCAGGCAGGGACAGTGTTCTTTTCTCAGGCATCTGCAGGAGTTGCTGTTCTCTAAGCTAGATAGGCAGGCAGGGAGAGTGTGTTCTTTTCTCAGGCATCTGCAGGAGTCGCTGTTCATTGCTGTTCTCTAAGCTAGATAGGCAGGCAGGGACAGTGTGTTCTTTTCTCAGGCATCTGCAGCAGTTAGTGGGTGTTGTGTGCCCCAGCACAGTATACACCTGTATATTCCCATCATTGCTGTTCTCTAAGCTAGATAGGCAGGCAGGGACAGTGTGTTCTTTTCTCAGGCATCTGCAGGAGTTGCTGTTCATTGCTGTTCTCTAAGCTAGATAGGCAGGCAGGGACAGTGTGTTCTTTTCTCAGGCATTTGCAGCAGTTAGTGGGTGTTGTGTGCCCCAGCACAGTATACACCTGTATATACCCGTCATTGCTGTTCTCTAAGCTAGATAGGCAGGCAGGGACAGTGTGTTCTTTTCTCAGGCATCTGCAGGAGTTGCTGTTCATTGCTGCTCTCTAAGCTAGATAGGCAGGCAGGGACAGTGTGTTCTTTTCTCAGGCATCTGCAGGAGTTGCTGTTCATTGCTGTTCTCTAAGCTACATAGGCAGGCAGGGACAGTGTGTTCTTTTCTCAGGCATCTGCAGCAGTTAGTGGGTGTTGTGTGCCCCAGCACAGTATACACCTGTATATTCCCATCATTGCTGTTCTCTAAGCTAGATAGGCAGGCAGGGACAGTGTGTTCTTTTCTCAGGCATCTGCAGGAGTTGCTGTTCATTGCTGTTCTCTAAGCTAGATAGGCAGGCAGGGACAGTGTGTTCTTTTCCCAGGCATCTGCAGGAGTTGCTGTTCATTGCTGTTCTCTAAGCTAGATAGGCAGGCAGGGACAGTGTGTTCTTTTCTCAGGCATCTGCAGGAGTTGCTGTTCATTGCTGTTCTCTAAGCTAGATAGGCAGGCAGGGACAGTGTGTTCTTTTCTCAGGCATCTGCAGGAGTTGCTGTTCATTGCTGTTCTCTAAGCTAGATAGGCAGGCAGGGACAGTGTGTTCTTTTCTCAGGTATCTGCAGGAGTCGCTGTTCATTGCTGTTCTCTAACCTAGATAGGTAGGCAGGGACAGTGTGTTCTTTTCTCAGGCATCTGCAGCAGTTAGTGGGTGTTGTGTGCCCCAGCACAGTATACACCTGTATATACCCATCATTGCTGTTCTCTAAGCTAGATAGGCAGGCAGGGACAGTGTGTTCTTTTCTCAGGCATCTGCAGGAGTTGCTGTTCATTGCTGTTCTCTAAGCTAGATAGGCAGGCAGGGACAGTGTGTTCTTTTCTCAGGCATCTGCAGCAGTTAGTGGGTGTTGTGTGCCCCAGCACAGTATACACCTGTATATACCCGCCATTGCTGTTCTCTAAGCTAGATAGGCAGGCAGGGACAGTGTGTTCTTTTCTCAGGCATCTGCAGGAGCTGCTGTTCATTGCTGTTCTCTAAGCTAGATAGGCAGGCAGGGACAGTGTGTTCTTTTCTCAGGCATCTGCAGGAGTTGCTGTTCATTGCTGTTCTCTAAGCTAGATAGGCAGGCAGGGACAGTGTGTTCTTTTCTCAGGCATCTGCAGGAGTTGCTGTTCATTGCTGTTCTCTTAGCTAGATAGGCAGGCAGGGACAGTGTGTTCTTTTCTCAGGCATCTGCAGGAGTTGCTGTTCATTGCTGTTCTCTAAGCTAGATAGGCAGGCAGGGACAGTGTGTTCTTTTCTCAGGCATCTGCAGCAGTTAGTGGGTGTTGTGTGCCCCAGCACAGTATACACCTGTATATTCCCATCATTGCTGTTCTCTAAGCTAGATAGGCAGGCAGGGACAGTGTGTTCTTTTCTCAGGCATCTGCAGGAGTTGCTGTTCATTGCTGTTCTCTAAGCTAGATAGGCAGGCAGGGACAGTGTGTTCTTTTCTCAGGCATCTGCAGCAGTTAGTGGATGTTGTGTGCCCCAGCACAGTATACACCTGTATATACCCGCCATTGCTGTTCTCTAAGCTAGATAGGCAGGCAGGGACAGTGTGTTCTTTTCTCAGGCATCTGCTGGAGCTGCTGTTCATTGCTGTTCTCTAAGCTAGATAGGCAGGCAGGGACAGTGTGTTCTTTTCTCAGGCATCTGCAGGAGTTGCTGTTCATTGCTGTTCTCTAAGCTAGATAGGCAGGCAGGGACAGTGTGTTCTTTTCTCAGGCATCTGCAGCAGTTAGTGGGTGTTGTGTGCCCCAGCACAGTATACACCTGTATATACCCGTCATTGCTGTTCTCTAAGCTAGATAGGCAGGCAGGGACAGTGTGTTCTTTTCTCAGGCATCTGCAGGAGCTGCTGTTCATTGCTGTTCTCTAAGCTAGATAGGCAGGCAGGGACAGTGTGTTCTTTTCTCAGGCATCTGCAGGAGTTGCTGTTCATTGCTGTTCTCTAAGCTAGATAGGCAGGCAGGGACAGTGTGTTCTTTTCTCAGGCATCTGCAGCAGTTAGTGGGTGTTGTGTGCCCCAGCACAGTATACACCTGTATATACCCGTCATTGCTGTTCTCTAAGCTAGATAGGCAGGCAGGGACAGTGTGTTCTTTTCTCAGGCATCTGCAGGAGTTGCTGTTCATTGCTGTTCTCTAAGCTAGATAGGCAGGCAGGGACAGTGTGTTCTTTTCTCAGGCATCTGCAGGAGTTGCTGTTCATTGCTGTTCTCTAAGCTAGATAGGCAGGCAGGGACAGTGTTCTTTTCTCAGGCATCTGCAGGAGTTGCTGTTCTCTAAGCTAGATAGGCAGGCAGGGAGAGTGTGTTCTTTTCTCAGGCATCTGCAGGAGTCGCTGTTCATTGCTGTTCTCTAAGCTAGATAGGCAGGCAGGGACAGTGTGTTCTTTTCTCAGGCATCTGCAGCAGTTAGTGGGTGTTGTGTGCCCCAGCACAGTATACACCTGTATATTCCCATCATTGCTGTTCTCTAAGCTAGATAGGCAGGCAGGGACAGTGTGTTCTTTTCTCAGGCATCTGCAAGAGTTGCTGTTCATTGCTGTTCTCTAAGCTAGATAGGCAGGCAGGGACAGTGTGTTCTTTTCTCAGGCATCTGCAGGAGTTGCTGTTCATTGCTGTTCTCTAAGCTAGATAGGCAGGCAGGGACAGTGTGTTCTTTTCTCAGGCATCTGCAGCAGTTAGTGGGTGTTGTGTGCCCCAGCACAGTATACACCTGTATATTCCCATCATTGCTGTTCTCTAAGCTAGATAGGCAGGCAGGGACAGTGTGTTCTTTTCTCAGGCATCTGCAGGAGTTGCTGTTCATTGCTGTTCTCTAAGCTAGACAGGCAGGCAGGGACAGTGTGTTCTTTTCTCAGGCATTTGCAGCAGTTAGTGGGTGTTGTGTGCCCCAGCACAGTATACACCTGTATATACCCGTCATTGCTGTTCTCTAAGCTAGATAGGCAGGCAGGGACAGTGTGTTCTTTTCTCAGGCATCTGCAGCAGTTAGTGGGTGTTGTGTGCCCCAGCACAGTATACACCTGTATATATCCGTCATTGCTGTTCTCTAAGCTAGATAGGCAGGCAGGGACAGTGTGTTCTTTTCTCAGGCATCTGCAGGAGTTGCTGTTCATTGCTGTTCTCTAAGCTAGATAGGCAGGCAGGGACAGTGTGTTCTTTTCCCAGGCATCTGCAGGAGTTGCTGTTCATTGCTGTTCTCTAAGCTAGATAGGCAGGCAGGGACAGTGTGTTCTTTTCACAGGCATCTGCAGGAGTTGCTGTTCATTGCTGTTCTCTAAGCTAGATAGGCAGGCAGGGACAGTGTGTTCTTTTCTCAGGCATCTGCAGGAGTTGCTGTTCATTGCTGTTCTCTAAGCTAGATAGGCAGGCAGGGACAGTGTGTTCTTTTCTCAGGCATCTGCAGCAGTTAGTGGGTGTTGTGCGCCCCAGCACAGTATACACCTGTATATTCCCATCATTGCTGTTCTCTAAGCTAGATAGGCAGGCAGGCACAGTGTGTTCTTTTCTCAGGCATCTGCAGGAGTTGCTGTTCATTGCTGTTCTCTAAGCTACATAGGCAGGCAGGGACAGTGTGTTCTTTTCTCAGGCATCTGCAGCAGTTAGTGGGTGTTGTGTGCCCCAGCACCGTATACACCTGTATATACCCGTCATTGCTGTTCTCTAAGCTAGATAGGCAGGCAGGGACAGTGTGTTCTTTTCTCAGGCATCTGCAGGAGTTGCTGTTCATTGCTGTTCTCTAAGCTAGATAGGCAGGCAGGGACAGTGTGTTCTTTTCTCAGGCATCTGCAGGAGTTGCTGTTCATTGCTGTTCTCTAAGCTACATAGGCAGGCAGGGACAGTGTGTTCTTTTCTCAGGCATCTGCAGCAGTTAGTGGGTGTTGTGTGCCCCAGCACAGTATACACCTGTATATACCCGTCATTGCTGTTCTCTAAGCTAGATAGGCAGGCAGGGACAATGTGTTCTTTTCTCAGGCATCTGCAGGAGTTGCTGTTCATTGCTGTTCTCTAAGCTAGATAGGCAGGCAGGGACAGTGTGTTCTTTTCTCAGGCATCTGCAGGAGTTGCTGTTCATTGCTGTTCTCTAGGCTAGATAGGCAGGCAGAGACAGTGTGTTCTTTTCTCAGGCATCTGCAGCAGTTAGTGGGTGTTGTGTGCCCCAGCACAGTATACACCTGTATATTCCCATCATTGCTGTTCTCTAAGCTAGATAGGCAGGCAGGGACAGTGTGTTCTTTTCTCAGGCATCTGCAGGAGTTGCTGTTCATTGCTGTTCTCTAAGCTAGATAGGCAGGCAGGGACAGTGTGTTCTTTTCTCAGGCATCTGCAGGAGTCGCTGTTCATTGCTGTTCTCTAAGCTTGATAGGTAGGCAGGGACAGTGTGTTCTTTTCTCAGGCATCTGCAGCAGTTAGTGGGTGTTGTGTGCCCCAGCACAGTATACACCTGTATATATCCGTCATTGCTGTTCTCTAAGCTAGATAGGCAGGCAGGGACAGTGTGTTCTTTTCTCAGGCATCTGCAGGAGTTGCTGTTCATTGCTGTTCTCTAAGCTAGATAGGCAGGCAGGGACAGTGTGTTCTTTCCTCAGGCATCTGCAGCAGTTAGTGAGTGTTGTGTGCCCCAGCACAGTATACACGTGTATATACCCGTCATTGCTGTTCTCTAAGCTAGATAGGCAGGCAGGGACAGTGTGTTCTTTTCTCAGGCATCTGCAGGAGTTGCTGTTCATTGCTGTTCTCTAAGCTAGATAGATAGGCAGGGACAGTGTGTTCTTTTCTCAGGCATCTGCAGGAGTTAGTGGGTGTTGTGTGCCCTAGTACAGTATACACCTGTATATACCCGTCATTGCTGTTCTCTAATAAAGGCATCTGCTGGAGTTAGTGGGTGTTGTGTGCCTCCAGCACAATATAGACTACCCAATTGCTGGTTTTCCCATCTCCATGCAGGTCATTACTATGTCTGGAAGGTCAACAAGGAGAGGCAGACAGTCACGAGCCAATAAAAGAGGGCAAGCAGGCTCTGTGTCTAGAGACAACAGTGCTGGTCATGGACGCGGTGCATCGTCATCAGCATGTAGCCATGGGACACGCCTGTCCTTATTTTCGGCAGCTGGACGTGTTGAGCCACATCATGCCGAAGACTTGGTAGAGTGGATGACCAAGCCCTCCTCATCCTCTCTCACCCAGGCTCAGGGTACTGGCAAAGCAGCTGCCAAAGCATCCTCTTCCTTCGTATCAATGTCATCATCAGTCACTCCTTCCCTAGACCCACCGTGTCCTCCTGAGGAGTCCCCCGAACTGTTTGAGCACAGTGTTGGGTACATGCTCCAGGAGGATGCCCAGCGTTTCGAAGGGTCTAAAGATGATACCCAGCTAGAGGAAGGCAGTAGCGTGAGAGCAGAGAGAGGGGATGCTCAAGAAGGACAGCAATCTGGCAGTCATGGTCCAGCAGCTGCAGCATACTGCCACATTGGCTCCAGTGATGAGGAGGGAGGGGATGATGAGGTCACTGACTCCACGTGGGTGCCTGATAGGAGAGAGGAGGAGAAGGAGGATGAGGAGGAGGCACATCTCCAACGAGGCAGGATGCCCTCCGGGGGCCAGCGTTAGGGCAGCACACCGACTGAATCACACCGCAGAGCTCCGCCTGTGCAGGGTGCTGCCTCTGCCTGTTATTCCAAAAGTTCTTTGGTGTGGGCCTTTTTTGAGTCGAGTGCATCAGATCGCACCGCTGCTGTTTGCAACATATGTCTCAAGCGTATCTCGCGTGGCCAAAACATCAGCCGCTTGGGCACCACATGCTTGACCAGACATATGTTGACCTGCCATGCAGCTCGTTGGCAAGCGTACCTTAAAGACCCACACCAAAGAACAAAGAGGACCTCTCCTTGCTCCTCATCAGCTGGGATCTCCAACCCCACTGTACCTTCAGTCCTCTCTGAAACCTGCACTGAGAGGAATGAAGGTGTAGAATTAGGCGTGTCACAGCCAAGTACTTGCGCCCACTCTGCTAGCAGTACACCGACATCCGATTATAGCAGGCAAATTTCCCTGCCCCAGCTGCTGGACCGTCGAAAGAAGTTCACTCCCAGCCATCCACATGCCCAGCGGTTGAATGCTAGCTTGGCTAAATTGCTAGCACTTCAACTGCTGCCTTTTCAGTTGGTAGACTCGGCCCCCTTCCGACTCTCTACCGGCATGTGAAAGGCAATGTCCATGCTTCGGTGGACAGGGCGGTCAGCGGTAAGGTGCATATTACCGCTGACTCATGGTCCAGCAGACATGGATAGGGACGTTACCTTTCTTTCACGGCCCATTGGGTCACTCTTTTGGCAGCTGGGAAGGATGCAGGACAAGGTGCAGTAGTGTTGGAGGTTGTTCCGCCGCCACGCCTCCAAAATGCTACTACTGGTTGTGACACACCGCTCTCTTCCACTCCCTCCTCTTCTTCTTCCTCCATGGCCTCTTCCTGTGCTTTGTCCTCGGAACCAGCGGTGCTCCGTATGCGTTCAAGGGGCTACGCAAGTACGCAGGCAAAAAGATGCCATGCCGTGCTTTCGCTGGTGTGTTTGGGGGACAGGAGCCACACTGGGGCAGAGGTTCTGTCAGCTCTGCAGGGGCAGGCCGACAGGTGGTTGATGCCACGCCAGCTTAAACCAGGAATGGTGGTTTGCGACAATGGCACCAACCTCCTCTCCGCCCTCCGACAGGGACAACTGACCCATGTGCCCTGTGTGGCTCACGTCCTTAACCTGGTGGTGCAGCGGTTCTTGGGCAGGTACCCGGGCTTAGAGGATGTCCTGAGGCAGGCCAGGAAAGTCTGTGTGCATTTCCGCAGATCATATAATGCCAGTGCTCAGCTGGCTGAGCTGCAAAAGGAGTTGAACCTGCCCAAGAACCGCCTTATATGTGACATGCCCACCAGGTGGAACTCAACGTTGGCCATGCTGCAGCGGCTGCACACGCAGCAGAGGGCCATCAATGAGTACCTGTGCGACTACGGCACCAGGACAGGGTCAGGGGAGCTCTGTTTTTTTTCACCACGCCAGTGGGGCATGATCAGAGGATGCATGCACTGTCCTGCCACCATTTGAGGAGGCCACGAGGATGGTGAGCAGTGACAGTGCATGCATCAGTGACACTGTACCTCTTGTCCACCTGTTGGAGCATACGCTGCGTGGAATAATGGACAGGGCACTTGAGGCAGAACAGAGGCAGGAAGAGGAGGACTTCCTTGCCTCTCAAGGCCCCATTTACCCAGACAGTGTTCCTTCAGTCCCACCTATCACACAGGAAGAGGACAAGGAGGAGGATTGTGTCAGCATGGAGGTGGAGCCTGGCACTCTGCATCAACAGCAGCAGTCTTTTAGAGATGATTTACAGTCCCAAGAAACCCGTGGACTTGTACGTGGCTGGAAGGAGGTGGCTGCGGATCATGTCGTCCTTAGTGACCCAGAGGACTCCGGACCGAATGCCTCAGCTAATTTACGCTGCATGGCCTCCCTGATCCTGCAAAGTCTGCGGAAGGATCCTCGTATTCTTCGGATCAAGGAGAGGGACCATTACTGGCTGGCCACTTTCCTTGATCCACGGTACAAGGGTAAGGTTGCAGACCTTATCTTACCGTCGCAGAGGGAGCAGAGGATGAGACATCTCCGGGAGGCCTTGCAGAAAGGTCTGTGCAACGCGTTCCCAGAGACTGGGAGATTACAAACTCCTGGTCTTGGACAACGAGTTGCTGATGCTTCGGTCAGTCGAAGAAGGAGCGGTGGGGAAGGTGGCCGTCTGACCGATGCGTTCAGACAATTTTTTAGTCCGCAGCCCCAAGGTATGATCGATTCCAGCAACCATCGCCAGCGTCTAATATACATGGTGCAGGAATACCTAGGGGCAAGGTCAGACTTGGACACCTTTCCCACCGAAAATCCTCTGGCTTACCGGGTCTTGAGGATGGATCACTGGCCAGAGCTTGCACTGTATGCAATTGAGCTACTGGCCTGTCCTGCATCCAGCGTTCTTTCGGAACGCACATTCAGTGCTGCTGGAGACTTTGTCACGGATCACAGGGTGCGCCTGTCCACCGACTCGGTTGATCGACTGACCTTCATAAAGATGAACCAGTCTTGGATCACCACCAGCTACCAAGCACCTGAAGCTGATATAACAGAATAATTTATTTTGAAATGTCACATCCCTTCAAGACTGCCTATGCTGATGCTGAGTGACTGTCCTGTTATGTTGACTGACTATCCTCCTCCTCCTCCTCAATGATCCGATTCATGATGATAGCTTGGAAGAACATTTTTGTTTCTGGGTGCCGCCACCAGTGGCTAAGGCCCAATTTTTCAGCCCCTGTTTTTCATCCATATTGCCGGGACCAGACATTACATTAAAGCCGCAAGCAGTTTTAAATAACCATTTTTTTACTTTAGAAATTTCATTTTGTGCAGGGACAGTTCTAAACACGGGAAACACGTGGCAATTCACAGGCATACTTTAGACACCCCCCAGGTACGATATTTAAAGGAATATTTCACTTTTTTTTCACTTTATGCATCATTAAAATTACTGCTCCCGAAAAAACGTCCGTTTCTAAAACTTTTTTTTGCATTGATACATGTCCCCTGGGGCAGAACCCGGGTCCCCAAACCCTTTTTAGGACAATGACTTGCATATTAGCCATTATAATTAGCACTTTTGATTTCGAACGTTCGCATCCATTGTATTTAATAGGGTTCTAAAGTTTGCACAAACTTTGGGTCCGTTCGCAAGTTCTGGTGCGAACCGAACCGGGGGGTGTTCGGCTCATCCCTACCTAAAAGTTACAATAACCTCTGCAGCTCTAAACCCCTTAACTCCTCTGTTTACAGCTAAAATCTGTTTTTGGGCTTTACTGCTTATTTTTAATGGCTTCAATCACCATTTTCACTGCATTATCAGTTAACCTGTTAGCATTTTTTCTACAGTGCTGATACTCAGATTTTATTTTTATTTTTTTAATACAGGTCTTGGCTTTGCCTCAATGGTGATTGTGTTCTTCTGTAACACATACTATATTATGATCCTGGTCTGGGGCCTCTATTACCTGGTGCACTCCTTCACTAACACCCTGCCCTGGGCCACCTGTGGAAATCCCTGGAACTCTAAGGAGTGTACCGAAGTCTTCCTACTAGACCAGTGCTCCAACGTGACTTCAGCCAATGATACTGGCTCCGGCACCACACACAACATCAGCTGCGATGCTCTCCTGAACAAGAAATCACCAGTCATTGAGTTCTGGGAGTGAGTATAAAAGGCAATATTTTTTTTTTATAGATGGTGGTGCATTTACAGTAAAGTTCTCCCCTTTCATTGAGCTGTGGAGGACTCTTTTGGCTCTGCGTTTAACCACCCCCATACCATCACCATTACTGCATGTCCTACACAGCCCTGTACTGATTTTTGCATTGCAGTAGAAACCAATTTAAGTCCCAGTGTGTTTATTTTAAATCAGCTCAGTACATTTCAGGTGCATTAAAACAAAAGGTGTTCAAAGTCTTATGCTGCGTACACACGATCGGAAATTCCGACAAGAAAACCGTGGATTGTTTCTGACGGAATGTTGGCTCAAACTTGTGTTGCATACACACGGTCACACAAATCTTGTCGGAAATTCCGACCTTCAAGAACGCGGTGACGTACAACACGTACGACGAGCCGAGATCAATGAGGTTCAATAGGCAGTTCTGCTTGATTCTGAGCATGTGTGTTTTTTTGCGCGTCGGAATTGCATACAGATGAACGGAATTTCCGATAGGAACTTTTTCAGTCGGAAAAATAGAGAACCCGCTCTCAATCTTTTGTTGGCGGATATTCCGACAGCAAAAGTCCGATGGAGCATACACACGGTCGGAATTCCCGACCAAAAATTCACATCAGACTTTTCTTGTCGGATTTTCCGACCGTGTGTACGCGGCATTAGAATCTGTTTTCTATAGCTTGGGAATAAAATACTGTTTCCTGCTAGTATGCTGTTAGGAAGGACTTTTACTCTGTGTGGAAGCAGTGGTCTCTCTGTAGAGTTGTGACACCCCCCGTTCCCCCTTGCTGATTTAGACCTATAGCTCTGCAATTAGTAAAATTCATGATTCCTGCTGATTGGTGAGCTGTAGTTCTGATTCACTAGGGGGTGTCTCAAACCAATTCAGAGGGTCCACTGCTTCCACCTGGGAGAACAATGTAACATGTATGTCATATTAAATTATATAGGCTGCCTGTCTACTTTATCATTAAAAGGGCTTGTGTGGACAGTTTGGGTTTGTTTCAAATTTGTTTTGTGTTTCCATACAATCCTACTGGAATACAAAATCCCCTTGAAGCAGGCCAAATGCTGGTCAATGAGCTGTCAGTGATCTCAGAAGACACTCGAACTGATGTCATCTTGATGCCATTGACACAAGCCCATAAACCTATATGAGAATTTGGAAAATTGGCTTTGGCCCAAAGTTGGTTGACATTGGACCTAAAGTTGTGTTCCTTCTGCAGGAATAAAGTGTTGCAGCTCTCCGGAGGTCTGGATGAGCCTGGGCAGTTGAACTGGCAGATGATACTTTGCCTTCTAGCCACGTGGATCATTGTTTATTTCTGCATCTGGAAGGGCGTGAAATCGACGGGAAAGGTAACGTAATGACAAACGGAAAAAACACAGCATGGCAGCTCATGTACAGAGACTGAAAAAATATTCTGGTGTTACCCATGGTCAGCTAGATTCACCGCTTCTTCAACCTGCTCTAAAAATGTGGTCTTGTTTCATGACCTTTCCGGCACCATTATCTAGCCACGGAGGTCAATAATTGAGCGTAAATGCATCAGTCTCATTTTAGAGAGATGCAGCTAATACGCAGGCTTCTGAAAATTTAAAAATTAGGGGCCAGCATCAGGAATATGAGCAGCAAGTGTTTAAAAATACAGCTGCATGTAGCAGGGTGGAGACCCCGCTTAGCAAAGGTCTTTCTGTTTTAGTGGTACAGCCCGCCGTCACTCAGGAGAGGTAGAGCATAGTATATGAGGGAGGAGTGGTTAAAGTGTAGTACTGTAGTCAATAAAAGAGTAGGTGAGGTGGAGAAGGTGGAATGTAGACCCGGTACGACCTTCAGAAAAACTCCATCAGGTCCTTAGATGGGAGTATAATGGAAAACTATTATCGTATGAGACTAACATAGAATCATTACTGCGGCACACCTTCTGTACCACTTAAAAATGTGACAAGCTATGGTTGAACTCTGATGTACCTACTTTACCACATCTTTGGAAAAACCTCTGGAAACCATTGACTGTGTGTTAAATTATGCAAAAAGAAGTTACCGGTAATAAACATTTCAAAGCTGAATTCCAGGTATTATTTCATTGTTACATTGGACCAGCTTTGGCCAACTTTCCCGCCGAGCGGACGCTGATATGCATCCTCTGCTTTCGGGGGTTATACCGGGATGATGCCTGCAGCCGCAGGCATCATCCCGGTATAATTTTTTAGAGCCGGCGATTGGTTTTCTAGGAATAACAACCGATGCGGCTAAAAGCCGCTCGGTTGTTATCCCGGAGGAGCGAGAGGGGACATCCCCCCCTCCCGCCGCCTCCGCCGTCTTACCGGGCCTCCCTTCCCACCGGCATACCCGATCCACGATGCGCCACCTCCGACGCCTAGAGAGAGACTTAAACAAAGCCGCGAACGGCTTTGATTCAGTCTCTTCACTGTAACCACGGAAGCGACGTCATGACGTCACCTCCGGGTTACTCGGCTGCCAATGGCGCCGGATCTAAAAAAATACACAGTTTTCAGAACCGATCCCTCCATAAAGAGTACCTGTCGCCACTTATTACTGTCACAAGGGATGTTTACATTCCTTGTGACAGCAATAAAAGTGATCAAAATGTTTTTTTTTTTTTTTAAAAACACAATTTTTTATTATAAAAATAAATAAGAAAAAAAAAAAAAAAAAAATTTAAAGCGCCCGTCCCCTCGAGCTTGCGCAGCAAAGAAAACGCATACGGAAGTCGCACCCGCATATGTAAACGGTGTTCAAATCACACATGTGAGGTATCGCCGCGATCGTCAGAGCGAGAGCAATAATTCTAGCCATAGACCTCCTCTGTAACTCTAACCCGGTAACCGTAAAAAAAAATGTAAACGTCGCCTATGGAGATTTTTAGGTACTGTAGTTTGTCGCCATTCCACGGGTGCGTGCAATTATAAAGCATGACATATTTGGTATCTATTTACTCGGCGTAACATCATCTTTCACATTATACAAAAAAATTGGGCTAACTTTACTTTTAAATTTTTTTAAAATTCATGAAAGTTAATCTTTCCAAAAAAGTTGCATTTAAAACACCGCTGCACAAATACTGTGTGACATAAAATATTGCAACAAGCGCCATGTTATTCTCTAGATTCTCTGCTAAAATATATATATATATAATGTTTGGGGTTTCTAAGTAATTTTCTAGCAAAAAATACGCATTTTAACTTGTAAACACCAAATGTCAGAAATGGGCTTAGTCATGAAAGGGATAAGTACAGGCCGTCCCCGAGTTACAAACATCTGACTTGCATAGGACTCCGGGGTTGAGTCTCCTTCCCAATTTTTTTATCTTACCGTATTTATTTTCTCAGAAAAGATGATAGCAGGTTGCCCATGTAAATGAGGCCTCCTTAGCCTGCCCCTATACAACATCCTTTCTCAACCTTTTCAATACAGAGGAACCCTTTAACCACTTCAGCCCCGGAAGGTTTTACCCTCCTTCCTGACCAGGCCCTTTTTGCGATATGGCACTGCGTCGCTTTAACTGACAATTGTGCAGTCATGTGATGCTGTACCCAAATAAAATGTATGTCCTTTTTCCCCATAAATAGAGCTTTCTTTTGGTGGTATTTGATTATTTCTGCGGTTTTTATTTTTTGCGCTATAAACACAAAAAAAACGATATTTTTTACTTTCTGTTATAAAACACATCCAATAAATTTTTTAAAAAAAATCTAGGTTCTTCATCAGTATTCTGCTACAAGTTTTTGGTAAAAAAAAAATCCCAACACGCGTATATTGATGGTTTTGCGCAAAAGTTATAGCATCTACAAACTATGAGATATTTTTATGGACTTTTTTAAATTTTTGTTATTGTTTTTACTAGTAATGGCGGCGATCAGCAATTTTTAGCGGGACTGCGACATTGCTGCGGACAAATCTCACACTTAAGCCCCGTACACACGGTCGGACTTCCATCTGACTTTTCTGTGTTTTTTTTGTCCGAACGGAGTTGGTTGGGAACACCCATAGCATACACACCACAGGACTTTTCTGCAAACTTTCTTAAAACTTCTTACAACATCACGTGTTTTTTCTGCTCTTTTCTGATCTTTACTGCCACCCTTTGGTCAACTTCTGCTATTGTTGGTTGATTTTAACATTAGTTGTTTTGTCCATCGGACTAAAGTCCGATGGTTTTCTGTACACACGGTCGGACTTTGCTCCATCTAGCTTTTGTTGGGCAAAAGTTTGTCCGTTTGCAGACCCAACTTTTGTCCGATGAAATCCAAAACTAAACGAAAAATGTTTGTACGATGGAGCGTACACACGGTCGGATTGTTGGTCCAACTTGCTCAAAATGAAGTTTGTTGGCCAAAAGTCCGACCGTGTGTACGGGGCTTAAGTGACACTTTTTGGGGACCAGTGACACCATTACAGTGATCAGTGCTTAAAAAAAAATGCACTGTCACTGTACTAATGACACTGGCAGGAAATGGGGTTAACATCAGGGGCGATTAAAGGGTTAAGTGTGCTCCTAGGGAGTGTTTTCTAACTGTGACGGGAATGCTGTGACTGAAGGAAAACAGAGATCTGTGTTTCTCCATTTCCCTCCTGCACAAAACGGCCTTGTTTACATAGGCAGACCGCAGTTCTGCCTTTCCTCTGAATGATTACGGGTGGCGGGCGGCCATTGCAGCCGCTGGACCCTCTGATTGGCTCCCGCCGTGCCCTATCACTCGGAGCAGGTCGCCTGCGGCGCAAGTGCGCACCTCAGACCTCGTGCACGAAATTACTTACAGGAACGTGATTTCGCGTTGTCGGGCCGCCCTGCCGCAGTATATGTACGGTCGGTCCAGGAAGCGGTTACAATAATTTTTCTGATTTCAGGGAACCCCTGCTAAAAATGACTATATCTACAACCCATGATACATTAATGTGATGGTCATTGGGAAGAATTACCCCCTTACAGATAACGTATCTAAAGCCGTGTACACACGATCGGTTTTACCGATGAAAACACTCCGATGGACTTTTTTCATCGAACAAACCGATCGTGTATGGGCCCCATCCGTCTTTTTTCCATCGGTGTTTAAAAATAGAACATGTTTTAAATTTATCCGATGGTTAAAAAAACGATAGCAAATTACTATCATCTGTGGGGAACTCCATCGGATAAAAAACCCACGCATGCTCAGAATCAAGTCGACGCATGCTCAGAAGCATAGAACTTCATTTTTCTCGGCTCATCGGTGTGTTTTACATCACGGCGTTGGGAACGGTCGGTTTTTTGACTGATGGTGTGTAGGCAAGACTGATGGAAGTGAGCTTCATCGGTTTTCCGATGAAAAAATCCATCGGTTTAAAAACCATAGGAAATCCGATCGTGTGTACAGGGCTTTAGAGGCAGAAATTGCTCAAGAAACAGCTTTTGGAGGAACCCTGGTTGAGAAGCCCTGCTTTACCAGCTTAGAGATACCTGGAGCGGACAACATTTTACATAATTTTAATTAATAGGAAAGTAATCATAAAGTCAGTATTTTTTCCCCCCCCCCAGAAAAGGTGGCAGCTCTATCCCCGCTGGGCATCAGTCTGAGCGGCGGTTGGAAAAGTACAGCCAGATATGCGATGAAGGCTCTCTCCTCGCTGTCTCTCCGCATCTCCCCGAGGGGACCGTTTGCAGTTCTCAGCGCTGATTACCATGTGGGTCACGTGTCCCGCCCCTCTCCACTTCTCCTTCTCGCACGGCTGATTGCACCGGACAGGCAGATTAATCAAACCGCGTCAGAGTTTAATCTCTGCAGCTCTCCCTCCAATACTAATGCGTTTATCAAATAAAACAGGCGAACGTGGCCTGCATGGGCGCATGCAAGATACCAGCGCACGCTGGCCTTAGACGTAGGGCCCTTGACATGACTGTTCCCAAGAGGACCTGTCAGTCTTCAGAGATTCCCATTCATTTATTTGATTCCAGTTGCTAATTTTTTTTGTTAACAAAAGAAGTCAACTGTAATGCCGCGTACACACGATCATTTTTCCCGTCGGGAATAATTACATTTCTTTTTTTTTTAACAAGAAAAACGACCGTGTGTGGGCTTTTTGTCATTTTTCCCGACGGGAAAAACGGCATTAATCACGACGAGAAAAATTAGAACATGCTCTAATTTTTCTCGTCGTGATTCCTGTCGTTTTTTTCTGCTGCAGTTTTCCCATAGGGAAACACTGCCACGGAGCCCACACACGGTCGTTTTTCTCGACCAAAAAAAAAATGTCGGGAAAAACGGACGTGTGTAGGGGAACAAGCCGTTCCCTCGTTTTTCTCGTAGATTTTCTCGACTGTGTTTTCACCGTCGAGAAAATCGATCGTGTGTACGCGGCATAACTGAATGACATTTGGTTTGCCAAAACTTAAAGTGGAAGTAAACCCTCCTATCATTTTCAGGCAAGGAAGCTGCCATCTTGGCCTCTGTTTAATCTTCAACTGCCATGATGCTGCACATGTGATCAGTTATGACACCAGCCATTGGATGGTTTGACAGTTTGGTTGAGAGCACAACCAATGTGACAGTTAGCATTTCTGGCATGCCGGGAATGTAACTGTTTTTTTAAACTATTAAATCGTTGAGTTTACTTCCGCTTTAAATTACTACTTTATTATAAATAATAACTTAAGAGCCGGTTCACACTACAGTGACTTGGGATCCGACTTGTGTAGCCCTAAGTCGCACGACATGACAAATTACATTTAAGTGAATGAGAGCCGTCTTAACCTTCCTAGCGGTATTCCCGAGTCTGGCTCGGGGTTAAATTTCAGCACCAAAAGCGGTAACCCCGAGCCAGACTCGGGCTGCGTCGCAGTGATCCAGGCAGGAGTTACTTACCTTGTCCCCTGGATCCTGCGATGCCTCTCCGCTGTGTGATCGAGCCGTCATCTCGCTCGATTCACACACTTCCGAGTGCCGCCGAGCTCCGTTCCCTGCGACGTTACGACGCACGGGGACGGAGATCGGCGCCAAATTCAAAAAAGTTAAAACACAGTATACATACAGTACACTGTAATCTTACAGATTACAGTACTGTATGTAATAATTACACACCCCCATTGTCCCTAGTGGTCTGTCCAGTGTCCTGCATGCACTTTTATATAATAAAAACTTTTTTTTTCTGCCTGGAAACTGGAGATTGTCCATAGCAACCAAAAAGTGTCCCTTTTATGTCAAAAGTGGTTTTAGACCAGCTAAAAAACAGCGATAATAAATTAGAATCACTCGCAGAATTAAGCGATAGTGATTTGTGGGGAAATTCGTCATCAAACACTGAAAAACACTTTTATTATTATTATATTATTATTTGTTATAATTATTTTATAGTTATTTATTTTATTATAATGTATAATTTTGTTTTTTGAACTTTATCATACCTGGGATGTCTACTAGACTCTGGTTTGGACAGATTTAAGTGAGTTATCCCTAAGAATTACAGGCCTGCAATATAAAACGCCAAATTTCCATGCTTTCAGCACCTAAAATCTGACAGAATCATACCGCCAGGGAGGTTAATGTACACTACTGAAGTCGCTCCGACTTCACAAAAGGTTCCTGTACTACTTCAAGGCCACTTCTAGGCGACTTGTACCCATTGATTTCAATGGAAGTCGCCTCCAAAGTCGGATCAGTGTCTTAACTGAAGCAACTTTACCTGAGAAAATTGTTTTCTCAGACAAACCCCTCCCTCCCACAGAGCTGATTGTTTGATGGGCCACTGGCAAAGTCGCCTGTCCTGGAGGCAACTTGAAGTTGCCTGGAAGTTGCTTTGTAAAGTTGCGCTGGAAGTCGCGTTGCCCCAGTGTGAACCGACTCTTATGCCGCGTACACACGATCATTATTCACGGCGGTTAAAAAAACGCTGTGAATAATGACAGGAAAAACGAGGGAACCGCTTGGTTCCCTACACACGGTCGTTTTTCCCGTCATTTTTTCTCTTGACGAGAAAAACGACCGTCTGTGGGCTCCGCGGCAGTGTCTCCCTATGGGAAAACTGCCGCGGAAAAAAATGCTGGAAAAAACGATGAGAAAATTTAGAACATTAATTTTTCTCGTAGTTTTTTATGCCGTTTTTCTCAACGAGAAAAACGACATAAAGCCCACAGACGATCGTTTTTCTCGGCGAAAAAAAAAAAAATGCAGTTTTTCTCGTCGAGAAAAGCAGTCGTGTGTACGCGGCATTAAGCCTTAAACTTGCTGGCAGAGCTTTCTTGCCGAGTAAATCGGTCGTGTGTACGCGGCTATCATGTTTCTCATCAAGAAAACCGTCAAGAATCTCGACGAGAAAAATAGAGAACCTGCTCTCTTTTTTCTCGTTGAGATTCTTGTCAGCAGGTTTCTCGACGAGAAAAGTGTGTGTGTGTGTACACTTACCTGTCCTCTGG
Organism: Rana muscosa; assembly: GCA_029206835.1. NCBI lineage: Eukaryota > Metazoa > Chordata > Amphibia > Anura > Ranidae > Rana > Rana muscosa. Next base: position 304,548,506 of record CM055120.1, read on the forward strand.
GAAGCCCGCGCATGCTCGAAATGACTTTGAAGCATGCGCTGTAGCTTCCTAGGCATAGGTAGGGTGTAGAAAGATGGCGGCGACGGCATCAAATGTGACGAGCGCACGTCACCGCGTTCGCTCCATTCAAAGAACCGCGGGTTCTTTTGAATGGATCGTGTGTACACTCGGCCGGGACAAGTTTCTTGTCCAAGAATCTCGTCAAGAAAAACAACGTGTTTTTTCTTGACGAGATTCTCGGCCGTGTTCGAGGCTTTATTGTTTTCTTATCTTCTTGTATAAAACAAATTAGGGCATTAACAAAAAACAAAAAATGTTTTAATATAAAAGAAAAGTGTTATGTTGTAATTACAATACTTGTATTGTACAAACAAAATAATAAAATTATTTTAGCACATACAAAAAATGCATTTTCTGGACTGTAAAAAAATAAATAAAAAAAATACAACAAAAAGTCATAATTAAGCTAAAAAAGGAAAAATCTTAATAACAAAGTCTTTATCGCACAAAAAAATAATGTAGCGCTGGGGCCGCTGGTATTAACTGGTTCTTCCCTAAAAATACAGTGGCTGCTCACCACCACAATCACTAGACCATTCACACCGGGCTCCAAAAACATGTTCTAGGGGATTTCTTTTAAAGTGGTTGTAAACCCACTTTTTCAACTTGCACCTACAGGTAAGCCTAGATTAAGGCTTACCTGTAGGTGCAAGAAATATCTCCTAAACCTACACGGTTTAGGAGATATTTACTAAAAATGACAGGCGCCGCTGTCTACGGCGCATGCGCGCCGTAGACAACGGCGCATTCATGGGGTTAATCCCATTCACAAAATCGGCTACTTCCCAGCAATCGCTGGGCGTAGCCGAATGTGACGGCTCCCGCGTGCATGCGCAGAGTCACGTCTTCGCCGCTCCGGCAAATCACACTGCCGGAGCGGTGCTGTGATTGGCTGTTGCGGCGATACCCGGAAGTAACATTCCGGTTATCGCCGCAGTGATGGCTGCGTCTGGAGTGAGGGACGCGGACTGCTTCGGGGGCCCCGATCTAAGGTAAGTGGTACATAATGAGCTAGTATGCTAGTCATACTAGCTCATTATGCCTTTCTCTTTCTCTTGCAGGTTGGCAAAAAAAAAAAAAAACGATTAGTGGGTTTACAACTACTTTAATGCTTGAAGAAACTTTAGCAGGAGAGGGGTTAGGGCATGGCATACTACAAAATGATTAGCACATAGCAATTATAGGAAAATCTTCTCCTTAAAGCGGAGTTCCACCCAAAAATGGAACTTCCGCTTTTCGGAACCCCCCCGCTTCCGGTGTCACATTTGGCACCTTTCAGGGGGGAGGGGGGTGCAGATACCTGTATAATACAGGTATTTGCACCCACTCCGTGGGAGTCATGCCACTCACCCCCCCCCCCCAGCTGTGTTCTGGGAAACACACGGCTCCTAGAACAGAACGGGGACCAGTAGGATAGCGTAGCGCGGCTCGCGCATGCGCAGTAGGGAACGGGGAAGTGAAGCCGCAACGCTTCACTTCCCGATTCCCTCAACAAGGATGGCAGCAGCGGTAGCCAAGAGAAGAGAGATTGCTCGCCTTCGGCTGCCGACATCGCTGGACTCCAGGACAGGTAAGTGTTCATTTTTTAAAAGTCAGCAGCTGCAGTATTTGTGGACCTCGTCTTTAAGTAAATGTTGGACAGTCTAACCCCTCACAGCTGAGGAACATAAGGTACTATCTGACCAGGTTAAGACTTCAACTCTGAAAACCATGAGGCAAGTTACTCTGGTTACCTTGTGCCTATGTGGAACTACTGGTATCCAATGTGATTTCCTGAACACTGCACAGTCACAGGGATCAATTTAGGGTCTCCAGGACAGCTACCACCTTCCAGCTTCCTCCTGAAGTGGTCCAATGAGTGATTCTGCACACCATATCCTTTGTGATGAGGTCCTTCAATCAACTTCTAAGCAGATCCATCCATCCCTCAGCCCTGACACTGCTGAAGCCTCCAGAACACAGGCTGCCTCAGGGCAGCAGCCCTTCATGCTCTCGAATCGCCCTCGGGAGAACAAACCCATCTCTCCAGTGCTTCAGACTGTTTATTGCCTTTCCAGTCCCCCTTCTGGACACTGCTCTCCAGGGATTGGCTGGCTGTAGCATGATAAATATTCAGGCTGGTTATTTGCATCTTCCTCCCTAAGCTCTGGAAGCTTCTTCCAGAGGCAGGGGGAAGCAATCACACTCCCAGCCTGTAAAAACAAAATGTACCTAGCATCCTACACTAGAAGAGTGCTACAATAGCAAAGTTATTATGGAATACACATAAAAAAAAAATTCAGGACTGTCCAGAAAAAAACAAAACAATTCTAACCAAGCAGAAAAAAAGAAAACTCTTAATAACAAAGCCTTTTTTTGTATGAAAAAAAAAAATTATAGTTATTATAGCAAACATAAAAAAAAAAAAAAAAAATTCCCAGACTGTCCAGAAAAAAGTTAAGAGATGTATGTTTTTTTTTTTTAATCGGTCCAATGCTACAATTGTCCCCCGGCGCCTCTAACACTGAAAACCAGCTCCCTGAGCAGAGAGCTGGTGACTATCAGTCACCAGCTCTCTGCTCTGTCTCTCCCCCCCCCGGAAACGCTGGGCTGTGAAGGGGGTTGGAGTGGCCAACTCAGGCTCTCAACCGAGTGCTGGTGCAGGCATGTGGGCGGATCCTGACTCCATTGTCGTGATCTTGCCCGAGCCTGGACCGCCTCTGTGACGTCAACCGGCAACGGGCTTCAGCCCACTGTCTGCCGAAAACAGGTCACAGGTGTGCAGAAAGAACTGCCCTCCTGTGATCCACAGGAGAAATACAACAAGCTTTGGCTGTACTTCTCCTTTAAGAACAAGATAGGGAAATGGGAAAAAAAAACCAATACATTTTTAATTCCCTTATCTTGTTTTTAACAAATATTTGGCAGGCCAGGAAATGCATTTTTTTTTGTGTGCTATAATTTTTATTTAATTTTTTTGTACAATAAAGGCTTTTTTCTTTAGATTTTTATTGTTTTCAGTTTTATCAATTTTTTGCTTCTTTTTAAAAAAATAAAAATTTTGTACAAGAAAATAATAAAGTTATTATAGCACATATCTCAAACCCACTACCAAAATATATAATCAGGAATGCCCGACTTCAAATTTTTATATTATAAAGTGGAAATGTCTGAATAATGCCCTTCATGGTAGCATCATCAGGTATTATTGATGAAAGCTGCAATATTGAAAATCATTTTATTTTATTTTTTTAAATGATTATCTATCAGATTTTAGGCATTATGGTAATTTGTGTTGAGCTGTTTCCATAGAAAACTTTGGCATGGTGCGATTTGTTGTTCTGTTGAAGTGTAGTTTTTGACTTATGATGAGTGTAATCATCCCACCTAAAAATTCTAGTGGAATAAAATGATATTTTGCTTGCAGTCTGCTGACTGATCTTCCAAAGTTTCCAAATTAAAATGAATAGTGGACCTGTACTTCATCTACAGCAGTGGTTCTCAACCCTACTAGTGCCATGACCCCTTGATAAAATTTCCCAAGTTGTGGGGACCCCTCACAGTAAAATTATTTTCGTAGTTTGGGTTGTCAGCACCCAAGGCAAGACAAGTAATTTGCGCCCCTAATCCATGGACATTTAGCGCTCCCTGAGTCCCTTCTACTCGTACAGTATTAAAAGCCCTTATGATACATTTTAGGATGTACCACTCTTTCCCTTTTTGTTCTCCTTTCTTTCCCTTTTATCTCTCTCTATGCTAATTTCGTGGTTTTTTCCCCTTCTCTCTCTAGCCCTCTTTCTTGTTCTTTCTCTTATTCATTCTCTCCATTTTTCTTTGTTCCTCCCCTTCTTTTCCTCACCATTCCATGTTTTCTTTATTTTTACTCCTTCGCTTACTCCTTGGTTGTAGTGGTGGTGGTTGGGGGGGCGTAATGGGATAAGTGGCAGTGCTGGCGGGAGTTGGGATAAGTGGCATTGCTGGCGGGGGGGGGGTGAGATGCAGTTCTGGGCGGAGTTCTGATCAGCCAACTTAGGTGCTCTTGATCAAGGTCATCTGCTGATCTAAAAACTGTAGTGGGAATTTTAATTGCAACTATAATCACAGGTAGTGTTACTCACTGTGTCAGCAGTGACACCTATGCCGAAATCAGGAGATAGGGTCTCCTCCAGCCCCTCCTACTTCACAGTCAGCTTACCTCTAGTCTCTGCCCCCCAGCCATGCCGTGAACTGAATGGGTGGCTGCAAAGAGGCTGAGTGGGCTCCAGGAACAGATCAGCTGGGCGGCCGTGAAAAAGCTGGGAGAGCGTAGCGGGCTTCAGGAACAGCCCAGGATTCGGTGACCCCTGGCAAATTGTCATTCGACCTCCGAGGGGGTCCCGACCCCAGGTTGAGAACCACTGATCTAAAGGATTTAAAGGCTGGAAGAAAAAGCATAAAACATTGCAGTGCCCCTCTTCCCATACACTGCAAGTGTTAGAGGCTTTTAACGTCCAGAGGGTGATGAGAAGGCTGCATTTCTTACCGTAACCTCTGCTCCAACTTCCTCCAGTGCTGTCCTACACTTCTTCCAACGCTCTGGGCTGTGGGCATCCTTCAGCATCATCATGTACAGTGCAAGGCTAATAAACCTGCATTGTATTCAGAGAACGCAGGAGCGCAACCACAACTGGGAGCACCTTAAAAAAGAGGCTATAGGGGGCCGGTGTCACTGCTACAGGAGCCCTGCTGGAGCAAGCAATATCTCTCTTTACCCCTAGGCAAAAAACAAGCAAAAATATCCTTGGCAGTGTGGGGGAAGGTAGAGGAGACTCACTGCAAGGGTAGTTTTTTTATTGTGCCTAGAGTTGGACTTTTTTTTTTTTTAAAGTCACAAACATGTACCAAACACACAAACAAAGCATAAGAAATAGTGTGGCCCTCGCAGGGGATGCAGAGTATGGTATACAACAAAGCGCATTTTAGACTGCATAGAAGGGTCACACCAATAAGAAAGGAGGTATGGCTCCCAAAAGTCGACATGTAGCGCAAGCATCAATATTCATTGCTATCAATATGGTGATCTCCCAAACGATAGCGTTAAAATAACACACGTTAGACCGTGGGCACATCAGAAGCCATTGAGTGCTCTGCTAACCATTTGGACCTGATCTTGTCGTATTTTTTGGGGCAATCTCTGTTAGCATAGGTATCTTTGTAAAGAGGCAGACTATTGTCGACAAGTTGCTTCCAAAAAAAATAGGTGGGGGGATCGGTTTCCCCAAGTGAAGCGCAATAGCCATCCTGGCAAAAAAAAAAGTAGTGTGAAGGGTTACCAAAGTGCTCAAGACCTAGTACCTCTTCCCAGAACTTGACAATGGCAGGCCCAAAAAATGTGGGTAAAATCTCCAGGGTCCAGCACAGTGCCAGGGGGAGAGCTGGGATTCATTTTATGCAACCCATCTGGGGTGAAATATGCACGATGGACAGTGGCGGGGGGGTGGTAAACGAACGAGATGGACCGGAAGGCGGCGGTCACCACAAGCAATTGACCCCCACGGGAGACGGACGGCGGATTGGGAGGCGGCGGTCGCCACAAGCAAACCCCCCCCCCCAGCGTTAGACGGACTGACCTTAACTTAGGACTGAAAGCAGGGGGAAGGTAGTTTTTATACCTAACCCTGGCAAGGAGAAGTTGTTGTGTGGGTCCTACCATCCCATTTCTCTTTTGAATAACGATGTCAAGGTGTTGGCCAAAATTCTTGCCCTAAGACTCCAGAAAGTTATTTTATCGCTTATACAATCTGACCAATTAGGATTTATGCCTGGAAATAGCACTTTTGATAATATTCACAGGTTATATCTACATATCCATAAAGCATCCGGTATGAAAAGTAGTGTATTGGTACTCTCCTTATGGGAAACCATGACCACAGATGGGCTATGGTCCGCGCTATATTCAATGGATTTGTCTACTGTAAACTGACCCAAGGGCCAGATTTCACATGAATAGGGATGTTTCCCTACCGTTTGCAAGGATGCCCCCTCTCTCCACTTCTCTCCACTAGCAATTGAGCCTCTTGCTCTAGCGGTACTTCAGATGTCTGAGATTGGTGGCATCCGATATGGTCCGCCGGAGGAAAAAAATTTCCTCTATGTGGATAATGGCCTACTTTCCTTCAAAAAGTTGATGCAGGTGGTGGAGGAATTTGGAGTGGTGTCAGGTCTGCGGGTTGGCTGGGATAAATCTCAGGCCTTTCCTATTGGCCCTCCCTTGCCTTACAATTACCTACAGAAGTCTAACTTGCAAGTTGCCCAGTCTTTTAGATATGTGGGTACCCAAATTCACAACGATATTTCTAAATACGAGGCCTTAAATATTACCCCTATAGTCAAGCAGGTGGTGGACAAGCTTCATACCTGGTCCACACTACCTCTGAATTTAATTGGCCGTATAAATATTTTTAAAATGATCTTTTTGCCAAAATTCCTGTATTGTTTTAGAGCAGCCCCTGTTTTTCTCCCGAAAAAACTATTTCAATCTATTGAATCCACACTATTAAATCCTCTTTCCTTTGGAACAGTACTTAACCTCGTATTTGCCAGGTCCTCCCTACAGGCGTCAAAATCAGATGGTGGTCCCGCCTGTCCAAATCCATGCAACTATTTTATTGCATCTCAGCTTATTTATGTCTATAACTGGTTACACTCTGCTCCTCTGACACCCTCCACTGCCCTCCTTTCTGCTTTTTTTGGCCTCTCTGCCTCTCTGCGGGATGAACTACACAGATCGATTGGTCTAGATGTTCTCAGTATTCTCCTGTTGATGTGGGCTTTTTGGCCTGGCATGAGGGGAGATAATACCCCACCCTCATCCCAGGGGGTGTCACCACGGGTCCCTCTATGGCATAACCCTACACTCCCTGAGCTCTGTGGTCATCCCGACTCGACCTGGTGGGGTCACCTTGGTGTTACCCACTTTTCTCACATCATTTAACAATGTTTTTGTGTCCTTTGAAGCCCTAAAAAGTAGTCACGGTTTAACAAGTTTTTCTTTAAATATCTTCAGTTTCGCTATGCCATCCGGACGCAGTTTGGGACTTTGACTTTAGAGCTCATGGAATCCCCACTGGAAGATTTGTTATCCTATCCAGAAATCACTAAATTAGTATCCACTTTTTTTAGTCTTCAACTGGCAGGGACCAACCCATTTCAGAATTGCAAGTTGCTTTTGTTGCTGCCTGAGCTTTCTGAAGGGGGTTGGGAGGAAGCCACTGAAGTTTGTTTCCAGAATTTGATTAATACTGCATACAAACGTATTCAATTTAAGTTTATTCATCATTTACATAATACCCAAGCTAAACTGGCTCGTATGGGATATGAATCTGCTGCCATCTGTCCTCGATGTAGACTTGCTGGGCCAGATTTGCTTCACATGTTTTGGACTTGTCCGGGTCGAATGTTTTTTTGTAAGGATTTTTTTTATTTTTTTGAACATACCAATAATTTTCCAATACCTCAAACTCCGGAAGTTGGATTTCCAGGTATTCTGAATGACTTTGTTCCAAGGACTCAATGCTCGTATTCTGTTACGTATGTTATTATTTTATACACGTAAAGTAATCTCGTTATAATGGAAATATGCTAATCCACCCACAGCTTCAAAGGTTTATCGTGTTGTGAATGGGGAGCTAAATAAGTTTAAAGTAATTTATAAGGGCAGGGCGTGCTCTAAGAAATTTACTAAAATATGGCAACCATGGTTGGATGTCTCTGAGTCTTTTCGGTGGCAAAGTTTTGTCCTGAGAGGTCTCTCTGTATTATTTCTAATACTGTACTTGGTTGTAAACATTATGGTGCTGATATGGGTGTGGTATGTGTGTGTGTGTATGGGTTTCCTTCTAATGCCGCGTACACACGATCGGACCTTTTTCCGACCAAACTCCCATGGGAACAGGTTCTATATTTAAATTCCGATGGAATTCATCTGAATTTCTCTGATGGGGCCAACACACGGTCGGAATTTCTGATGAAAAAACTCTGTCTGACTTTTTTCATCGGAAATTCCTATTGTGTGTACGCGGCATAAGGGTTTATTTGCACCTATAATTTCTAGGAAATGTCACTGATTTTCTTCCCCCTCTTCTTCCCCACCCCCGTTATCTTTCTTGGAAAGGGGTGGGTTCTATAAGGGATATCCTTGGTTTATCCTGTTTTATGTTATAACTCCGTATACTGGTGATATTTACTGAATTTTCCAATGGTGCCCTTTATTTTGTTTATTGCTTATTACTTTCTTGTTTGTGTTTATGGAAAATACATTTAAATATTAAAAAAAAATCATGTTTGGCCTGCAGTTGACCTCCTTCTGATCTGGTTTTGCATTCCCATAGACTTGTATGGCAATGCAAAACCCACTTAATGTGAACAAAAGCCCCTTGATCCAGATTCTTACCATGTTATGGTCATTTCAAATCATTTTCAATATTCGTAAATTTGTAGTTTTCATTTAAATAATCGCTGGTGATCCCACCATGAACCTTGTTCAGACACTTCCTGTTATAGGGTGACAAAATTCTGTCCCTGTCTACCAGTTGTGTTTTCACTTTGTCACCAGGTCACATGGACTTTTGATGGAGAAGACAAGTGACCCTTTCAGCAGACATTGCACAGGCATGATCTACTGGTGTCACCATCTGGAAACCCAATGGTGAGGCTAAGGGGAAGGCAGTGCTTCTTGGACGTGCTCATACTACCTCCAAATTGTATACAGTCAAATGTTTTGTTGAAGGATTATATCTCTGGAGTGTGTGTAAAATACCTTATGTAGTATCCTTTCTCCAAACTCCCATAAATCAGGGTTGGAAAAGGTAGGTTTATATGCTTTAAAGTTCCCAACCTACCGTCTCCATCTTTGATTTATGAGAGTTTGGAGGAAGGATACTACATAAGTTTGAAAACATGGGATGGTGCTACACGAGGTAAATATAGGATAGTTCCACCCATATTATGACTAGGAATTTGGGTGTAAAAAACAATCCTGTTTTTGATTTGGATACCTTTTGAATAAGAAAATAAGCCTTGTAATACTAATAAGGGCTGGGTTAGCTCTGGGATTGGAAGGCAGGAGCAAGGTGTTATTTTCAGATCTAGGCTGGTGGTACAAGCTCTGATCCACCTGACGTCTGAGAACAATACGGTAGTATACATGAAGCTAGGTTACAACCTGATGGTATTGCTGCATATTGTTATCCTTATATACCCCTATGTCTGCCCATAGGAGTGTTTTTTTTTTAATGGTGCTGGTTCAATGCAAACAACACATAAAACATCACTGATCTTTCCTGAAGAAGCTAACTAAAACTGTTTGAAATTGATCATACAAATTGTAATAATTATTTATTTAGTTGGAGTAAATAGGTGAACCCAAATAACTTCTGGGGCAATGGTACAATGGTGCAAGGACTAACATTATGAGCAGCGTTTAGGCATGATTTAGATTGGTCTACCATAAGGTTTCTCAAAGAGTGTTCCATGGAACCCTAGGGTTTCTCCAGAGGTTCCTAGAGGTTCCTTGAGTAATGAGCAATTTCTGCCTCTCAGATAAGTTCCCACTGACACCATTGATCTTTTCAGAAATCTCTAAGGGGGGGTAATTCTTCCCATTGACCACAAGTGTAAGGAGCATTCTTCCCACTGACTATTACACTAATGTATCATTAATTGTAGATATAGTAATTTTTAGCATGGGTTCCCTGAGACCGGAAAGTTATTTTAAGGTTCCCTCTGTGTTGAAAAGTTTGAGAAAGGCTGGTTGACCACAAAGAACCTTTTAAACTTAAATAGTATGATCTCAATGATTACATCTGGATGTTTTCATGGAGATTTATTGTTTTGTGTGGTACCTTTAAAGTCTGAGTATTGTCTCCAAAAAGTATTATGAAAATATGGATGTAGTACCTATCCGATTTATAATTTTTATTTTTATTTTTAATTCTCTATTTTATTTTAAACAATTTTTCATACAAACAAACAAACATCATACAATTGCGTGCGTACTGTGAAATATAGCTTTAACACCATTCAGTTTTGTTTTTTGGTAGGCACACAAACTCCAGAGAGTCATATTCCTTATATTATGGTTCTAGTGGTAGCAGACTCTTGGACCTCTGCCATCCTGACTGTACAATAATCTTAAAACAACAATACAGTGACATATCTCACACCTATTTTGAAGAGGAAAAGGGGAAAAAAAGGAGAAAAAGAACAGGGAAAAAAAAAAAAAGCCCCTCTATTCCCCCCTCCACTAGCGCAAGGCCATATTCCCTAGAACAGACAAACAGGGACCACTGGATCAATTTTTTGTTGAATTTATCCTCTTTACCTTGCAAAGTTGCAATACCTTTCTCCATGGCATGTATGCCAGCTATTTAAGTGAGCCACAGCGAAATCAAAGAAGGCGATTCCTGCTTCCATAGGGCCGGAACGCATGCCTTAGCCCGCATTTAGAAGATAGAGCATCATTGAGTTTTTATATTTACGCTTTGAAAAATCTGAAAGATGAAGAAGATATCTGGCCGGGTCAGATCCCAGGTCATGATCAGTGAGCTGCCTTATGATGTCTCGCACTTTAGATCAAAACTCCTCCAATTTCCGGCAGGACCAAAAAATATGCAACATGGTACCCTCTGTCTCTCGACAACGCCAACAGGTATTCATCATATCAGGATAGATTTTCTGTAGCAGGGATGGAACCTTGTACCAACGTGTGAGGATCTTATAACTCAGCTCTTGATATTTACTAGCCACCGAGGAATAGTGGACAAAGTATAAAATATGATCCCGCTGCTTCTTGGAGAATGTAATGATTTATAATTTAGATTTATTAACCCACTCCGGCAAATGCCATGCAGCTATTTTTGCAGTAGATGTAGATAGGACATTATTTGTCCCTCCAGCCCTGAGATTTACACAGCCCTATGACCCAGTCAGGAGGTTGACTTTTCTCTACATTAAAAATTACTGCTAGATTTTCAGACTCAGTTTGGGTGCACTAGATTCCATCTCCAATCTAGTGACCTCGAGGCTTTGCTCAGAGATGATTCCCTCACTAAGGCTTTATCCGCTAACAATAAAAAATGATTTGTGGAAACTAGTAAACTACTCACTCCATGCAGGAATGCTTGAACTCAAAGATGTCCCTGGGCTTGATAATAACGACTGGGATGATATGTGAGAGGCTCCCTTTACTAGACTAGTGTCGGCTAGGGACTAGCTGATTCATTATAAGTTCTTACACAGAATTTACATGACCCCTGCAAGACTGGTCCGGGTGTATAGTACCCGTCCTCCACTTGTTGGCGCTGCTCTCTCCCTGCTATAGAGGTATGTCTGTTAAGCCTGGTAGACTCTCTGACCCCCATAAAAATTATCCGTACTCCATAGCTCCCAACTGTCGCTGATTTCGATGGACAGTCCCTGATTTGGAATAAAGTCCCTCTGTCCCTCTCTTCTCCTCATTTGTCCCTCATTTTGGTCTGATTTGTATAGCTGTATATAAAATGCTCTATTTATCTTTCAAAAAGTGTTTCTCAGTGCTAAACCTTTCATCCAATTTCTAAATTGTTGCATTTGTAAATTCCAAAAGCCAGTATAAAGGAATAGTAGAGGTAAAAAAAGCACTTGTGGGTTAAACCTATATATTTTTTTCTCCTTTAAGGGGGTGTGTCCTATGCCTACATATTTTTGCTAATAGGTGTCCCTCGTTCCCATCTCAGAAAGTTGGGGGCTATGGTACTCTGCTCACGCTTTTTTTTCTTCTATGCCAGAAAATGTATTATCCTCTCTTGGAAACGAGTTTCTGCGCCTACTATGTCAGCATGAAAGGTCCTGTTTAATAAGTCTGTGCTATTTTATAGAGCAACCTACGCTAGCAGGGGAGTGCCTGCAAAATTTGACAAGGTTTGGGGGAGATGGGTTAATTCAATGTAGCACCCTGGGGTTTAGTCAGGGAGATCCTTGACAAATTCTTTGTCAGGAGTAGCTACTGTAGTTATTTATTAGGGATCCATTGACTTCTCCCTAAGTTTGGCCTGTTTGTACTTTCCTCTTCTACCACCAGGTGGCCGGGCACTTGGAGGTATTGGATTGAGAAGGACAACTCAAGGACAGGTAATGGGTATATGGGGGTATCTCAGCCAATGGGCAGGGATTTTGTTGAATCCCTTGGCCTGCCGGGAGACCCTATGTATTCAGGTGAGGTCAGGTGATCCAGGTTCTTGTGTGCCACCCAGACCGCCGTCTGGGTGGACGTGTGTTGTCTGCCCCGGGCTGCTAGGCCGGAGATTGGGCCTATCCCGGGGGCATCAGGCTGCCAGGCTGTGTGAGGGCCTATCCAGAAGTAGGAGGGCAGCACAGGCTTGCAGTCCAACCAAAAGTGACGGTTCTGCCGGCCGGAGATCCTTGCGTGGTCGGAGGTAGAAGGGAACCTGTCGCCTCTATGGGACCAATCGCCTTTTCCAGGGACCACAGTGAGTAACTGAAGCAAGTACCGAAGCAGTATTCTCACCGAACGGGCCCGGTGGAGAATCGGGTAACTTCAGGTGATCAAGTCAGGGATCCAATCAGCGGAGGTGACGCTTGCAGAGCAGCCTTGTATGCCAAGCTAGGGACCGAGTCGGTCAGCACTCAGCAGGGGTGAAGCGTGAAGGTATCTGACGTGCCAAGCTAGGGACCCAGCAGGGAAGTGTGGGTGACACTTGAGGGAGATACCACCGCAAAAGCCCTGTGGAGCTCACGGGATTCAGAGCCAGTGAATCAGAGGGTCCAGTGAGAGACCAGGAGCTCAAGGGGCTGACGAACTACAAGGAGAAGTTGTAGTACAGCTGAGAGAACTGTTACTTTGAGTTAGGAACTGTTTAAGTACTGTAGCTATAGGAAACAGCAATCCTGCACGTGCAGAAGTGGCACCTTGCTGGAGCCTTTCCCTGTACGGCTGTCCTCCTGTTGAAGTCTCGGATTCTGCCATTTGAAATTGCTACTACTTAAGGGTGTCCTGGCCCTAACCCTCTTTCCCTTGCAAAATATAAAAAGGAATGTCAAAGAAATAAAACCTCTTTTACATCCAAGAAGTGTCTGGTGCCCAATGACTTTTACCACCTTTGCACCCACTATGCCCCACAACCCACCACATATTGAAGGATGTCAGCTATCTTTGGCCTTGAAGGTTCGCCTTAGACTGGAAGAAGTCAGAGATTCTGCTACATCTATGTTCACTGTATCAGATCGATTGCCCTATAATACCTACTAGTTTGATTGATTTATTCTACCTTCTGTGAGCTCCTTTGGGGTGCCATTCATTGGTTTTATTTCAATGAATCTTTAAGTGCTTTGCCCTGTCTCTACAGAACACCAGGGACAACATTTACTCTGTGGTTATATTTCAGGCTTGTCCTTTATAGTGCTTTTGTATCTTACGATCTGAGAATCTAGAATTAAATATCTTTCTCTCCCCAGGTTGTCTACTTCACAGCTCTGTTTCCGTACGTGGTTCTGATCGTTCTCCTGGCTCACGGAGTCACTCTGCCAGGGGCGCTGGATGGCATTGTCTTCTATCTCAAGCCCAACTGGTCCAAGCTGGCTGAAGCTCAGGTGAGAGATTACATGAAGTTGTATAATGGTATGGAGGGCCAATACAGTATAATCCAATATGTGTGTCCATGCCAAAGTTGATATTGTACTGTATATGCTATGTGGCAAAATGGACATCTGACCATGGCACCTCCAAATGATTGTGTTCAGGTGTTGCCGGTGAAGGGTACAAGACATTTTAAACAGTTGTAAGCTTACATCCTTGTGGCAACAGTTTGGAGAAAACCCTTATTTGTTCCAGCATGGCTTTGCCCCTGTATACAAAGCCAGCTCCATAAAGACATGGTTTAATGAGGTTGAAACACCAATTGGGAGCCAGGTCTTTTCACCCAACGACAATATGTGACCTCACTAACCCCAGTTGTCACCGATGAAATAAGAGGTGCCTAACCGGTGCTCTTTCCTTCCCGCTTCTTAGACATAAACATGGATTCACAGAAGTCCCAGACATGCATGTTTATACCTGAGATTCTGAAAAAGGCCTCTTTTGACAGGTGGATAGTACCTGTTTGATAGTCCTTTGTGACTACCATTATGCACTGTGTCAGAAACAGATCAACTAACTTGGCAACATTTACTTGTGTATGTCAGCTAGAGTACTTTGTTGTCAAAGGTAGGATCCTTGTGTATGGTTCCATGTTACGGACATACAAATGTTTCCAGTGGTAAATGAGCTTTAAAACAAACCCTCTCTGATCTCTGCAGCTACGGCCACTGTGGGGTAGTTCATCTTCAAAAATGTACCCACTTTACACTTTAGTTTTCAGCTCCCCCAGCTAATTTTTAAGGTGGCACTTACAGTATCTCACAAAAGTGAGTACACCCCTCACATTTTTGTAAATATGTTATTATATCTTTTCATCTGACAACACTGAAAAAATGACACTTTGCTACAATGTAAAGTAGTGAGTGTACAGCTTGTATAACAGTTTACATTTGCTGTCTCCTCAAAATAACTCAACACACAGCCATTAATGTCTAAACCGCTGGCAACAAAAGTGAGTACACCCCTAAGTGAAAATGTCCAAATTGGGCTCAAAGTGTCAATATTTTGTGTGGCCACCATTATTTTCCAGCACTGCCTTAACCCTCCTTGAAGCAGGAGCCTGGAGACTCAATTGGAGGACGCATCCCGGCCAATCTACCTAACAGTATTTGCCGGATGGCTGAAAGAAACTGGTACTATGTAACTGTTCTTTGACTTTGCAAAAGTTCTTGGTTGTACAATCCTGTGGCAGAGGATTGTACAACGACTCTAGTATATTCATCAAGTCTGTGGCAGAGACTATGACCGAGCACCGCACCGGCTGCTAGGTCAGTGAGAGAGGCCTATCCGGTGGTTGCTAGATCCAGTTGTGGAAGCTGTTTGTCCTCTGGATCAAAGAAGTACCCGTGATCCGCAAAACAAGGTACCTGAATCTCCCCTAACCCTCCATCCCTCTATCTGACATTGTTAATAAAAGCATTGGAAAGAGACTAAGTGTTTGGTGCGGACATCTGTGAACAACTCTCCAATGGGACCCCTATGGCAGATACGGTGAACAGTAAGGTAACGGCAGACCCAAAATTAAACCAGCAGCTCCTAAAGGGGTAGTACTACATGTGCATGCGCAGTAATGCCTCAGCCGAGACCGTTTGCTATAGAAATGTCGGCGTCGGCCTGTTGCTGTCAAGTTCCCTCCGCCCCCCCATCAGTGAAGTGGTGACAGGGCCAGCGGGCTGCAACTCAGCACAACTCAGGCAACGGCAGTGTGACAAAGAGGAGGCGAGCTGCGGGCTGTCAGAATGTTTCCCCCGCTCGCCCCCCTCCTCCCTTTCTCCTGTCATCAGAGGAGAGAGAGTGGATCTCTCACCTTTTCGCGTCATCTGCAAATAACGCAAGATTTCGGCAGTAGGCGATTCGCAAGGACTCCTGGGATGCATGACGCCGCTATCCGAGGAACCCTTGCAAATCGCCTAGTGACGTAATTGCCTAGGCGAGGAGGGGCGGAAGTCAAGAAGAAATAAAAGAAAAAAGGTATTCCTAGGCAGAAAAAGTTAAATTAAAATGCCAATTTGAAAAGGATTAGCTAAGGAGATGGAATATAAAGAAAGTTTAGAAAATGGGTGGAACTCCGCTTTAAATGCCCATAGCCCAGCATTTGGTTTACAGTAATGTTCACTTGGGAAGCATATCTGTATTTTAGGTGTTGGGAAGGTAACGCGTGAAGTGGCACCTCAATGGGTGTTAAGACTAACCCTTTCTTTCTTATAAAAGGGCTGGATTTTGCTGTGTTTATGGAAAGATGCAGGGTGCTCAAGAAAGTCAAAATTCAGTCTCCAGCAACCGCAGACCATTAAGTGCAAGGTGCCTGTCCCAAAACACCAAGCCCATCATTACTCTGTAATCGACTGCAGGTACTGGTGAGCGCAATAACTGTAGACACTTCAAGTGCATTGGAGAAAAAGAGAGGAACCGGTTTTAAATGGACCAAGGAAATCTTAGCTCTATAAACCAAGCTTTCTGTTTTCCATTGCAGAAGAAATTTGACTCTGAAACTTAGTGAATGCTGTCTCTTGTCTGAGACCTGTTCAGCATTTTACGCATAAACACTTTGGCTATTTCACGTATATTGCTTTGAGGGCCATATAAATCCTTTGATTTGATTTACAATAATGTCAAATAAAGCTTAACCTGCTCTTTCAGTGTAGGCATGCACTAATATATGTTATGCTCTGGTTTATATATAATGTAATTAAACTGTCTCCTTGCTCTGAACACATATTTGTGACCTTTTAAGTTGCTTATATTGTAAGCCATATATAATATATTTTTCCATGGGTCCGTCAAAGCATAGAAGTAGAAGCAGATTTAGCTATACAGTCTCTGGCATCTGCTTTGGCTCACGGCTTAAGTTGACGTTGGCTCAGATTTAATATATACCATCTTTTCCTTCCAGGTATGGATAGACGCTGGAACGCAGATCTTCTTTTCATACGCTATTGGGTTAGGGGCGCTAACAGCCCTTGGCAGCTACAACAGATTTCACAATAACTGCTACAGGTGAGTCTATGTGCAATGAAGGAAGACAACGATCAAACTCAATATGTCTTAAAAGCTTCATATCCAGGGTGACACTTGCCCCCAAGTCTCTGAAGTCTCCTTAGATGTCACTGCTTATATTCCTTAAATCCAATGAACTTGTTTCATGCTGACTAGGCTAACACATTTCATTCCCACGGGGCTGTCCAGTGCTGAACACAAAAAAAGGGCCACCAAACATAAATTTTACATGTTTCAGTTTTTTTTTGGAAGTAAGCAGGGAAGATAGGCCTGAGACTACCACCATCTTAGATGTGATGTCAGGACCCCCAGAAGACTAAGTGGTGTCACTCAAGTAACAGTCTATTTCAATCTTTTTCAGACCAAAACCATCCTTGCCCCAATAGTAAAAAAAACATTTATACTCACATAACAAGAGATATGGGAATGCAAAAGGTGATTGAAATGTTGGAAAGCCCTGAATGGGGCTGGGTGTCACTGTATGGGGTGGGGGGAGGTTGTGGAGCCGGTTAGGGGGTTCTGCAGCAGAGTTGGCGGACCTGAAGAGGATGGGGATTCTGGGGGGGGGGCACTGTGGGATACTATTGGAAGTTAGGGGCACTATGGAGGGCTGGAGGCTCTGCAGCAGACTGAAGGCCACTGAGGGAGGCTGATCAGCACTGAGGAAGGTCAGTGGGCACTGAATGCTCTTCATTGGGCATTGAGGAACTGTGGGCCACTATGAAAGGTTGTGGGGCACTATGGAATCTGAGAGGCACTGTGGAAGGTTGGATCAGCATATATATCATAAATATGCTTATCTGTACTGATAACACACCTTCTTCCTGCGTTCAGTTGCCTCCGCCCTCCTTTCCTCTGCCCGGTTCACAGTTCCAGTGGGTGGGGCCGAGCAGTGCCGCTGACATCAGTCGGGGAGGAGAGACAAAGCCGAGGAGTCACATGATCGCAGGGAGCCGCTGTGTTATCAGTACAGATATTATATTTATGATATAACACAGACACAGAGGAACTTATTGTTCTAATACAGAGGAGATGGGAGCTTTTAATGTTAAAAGAGAAGTATGGGTTTCCTTTTTTTTTTGCTTACATCTATTCTATGTGAGCTGCTGATATCTATAAACCCTTCCAGCCCTCTCAGAAGTGCCCCCATTCTGTTAAACTCAAGATAAATACCTGTGGGAGGTTCTACAGTCTTTCATACAGCATCATCCTGACAATGGTCTGGACATGAAGTCTGGATCCACCCCCTTCCCTGTCATTTTCCTTGATTGATGTCGTCTCTCCTCCCTCTTATAGTTCCTGAGACTTCACAGAGCATAGCTGCTCCTTCCTCTCTCCTCCCCCTCCCTCCTCCTCTGCAGTGTAATGTGAGTGTAATGTGAGAGAAGTCACTGATAGTGCTGTGTATGAGAATCTACACTATATATTTGTATCTATCAGCACAGCCACGTCTCTTAGGAGAGGGGGGACAGAGGCAGGGGGTGTGTTGGTGGAGATGTACACACCTCCTGAAACTTCAAACTGAAAATGGACCGTTTTTGCCAGTTGAAGGAAAGTTCATGTGCACATGCTGTAAAAACTAAAAGGGGTAGTAAAAAAAGATTATCTGATATGTGACTAATGTGATATGTACTAGTTATTTAACCCATCCCATACTTCTCCTTTAAGTAAGAGAGCAGCAGGAGCGGGGGAGGGGGTGCACGTGCTGACATGAGCAAACAGTCAGAGAGGGGAGGGGGAGATGATGGAGGAGAGGAGGACACAGGAGACAGAGAGGAGAGCTGCGACTGACGGAGGCACGTATGCTGACAACGGTGTCAGGGCTCAGCAGCGCTGATATATTGTGGTCAGCGTACAGGGGTAGGGCATAGCCAGGCAGGATTAGTCAGGTATTACAGGTGATACAGGGGGCCAAATGACACAGCACGAGCACTGTGCTTTATAACATGCTTTAAGGGAACAGGATCTGTGTTTGGGTTAACAAATGCTTTAAAGTACTTGATTTTTTTTAAACTTTTTTTAGTACTTTTTTTTTAGGGTGATGACAGGGTCTCCTTAAATCATATTATAGATTTGTTGGGAATGGTATTTTCTTAGAATGTTTGAAGATCCTGTTTTAGGTCTTGTGCATCCCTCTGTGTTATAGAAGGAATCCAGTGAATTTACTAAAGGCATTAAATTAATTAAACGTTGCCCTCCTTGGATTGGCAGTAGCGATGTGGCAATCCCTATAGGGTGATTTACAGGAGATTTCTCATTCCATAGCCCAGAACAGATCTTCAATCAACATAAGCAATTGTAAAACTATCCTAAACAGGTGTAGATGTGCATTTTTACACTGCCTAATATAGGAAAGCTTGATCAAATAAAAATATTCTTAGTATTGCAAAGACAAACAGAATTTTATCAGTAAGAACAAAATAACGTGGATTCAAACTCAATCAGAAGAAAATCTCATTTGAACTTTGGGATGTTCATGTAATTTCAAAAGTTGTTTTAAATTTTCAAAAATCGAATTTCTTCATTAATTTAGGCCAATATGTATTCTGCTACATATTTTTGTAAAAAAAAAAAAATCCCAATAAGCGTATATTGATTGGTTTGCGCAAAAGTTATAGCGTCTACAAACTATGGGATATATTTATGGAATTTTTATTTATTTTTTAATAGTAATGGCGACGATCAGCGACTTGTAGCGGGACTGCATTATTGCAGCGGACAAATTGGACACTAACTGACACTTTTGACACTTTTTGGGAACCAGTGACACCAGTGATCAGTGCTAAAAATATACACTGTCACTGTACTAATGAAACTGGCTGGGAAGGGGTTAACTTTGGGGGCAATCAAAGGGTTAACTATGTTCCTAGCAAGTGCTTTTCTACAGTGTGGGAGGTGCTTTTACCAGGATAAGGCATTGATCCACATCTCCGCTTTGCAGGAACACAGGATCCATGCCTTCCCTACTGACAGAACGGCGATCTGCCTTGTTTACATAGGCAGACTGCCGTTATGCCTATGTACTGAATGATCGGCAGGTGCTGGTAGACATTGAGTCTGCGGTACCCACTGATTGGCTCCCCCTGTCTATAATCACAGCTAGAGCGAGCCGGCAGCACGCATTCACGCCCACTACCAAGAAATGCCGGATCATGTATATATATGTGATCCAGTGCACAGCTGCCGCCCTGTAGCAGTGAAACTGCTATAGGGTGGTCAGCAAGTGGTTAAACCTCCAGCTTTCATTAAAATAATACCTAGTGACCCTGCCATGAAGACCCTTATTCAGACTCTTTCTATTACATGGTGACAACACACGGTTCCTTTTCTCCCAATTGTGTTCTTACGTTGTCATCCTGTCATCAAATGTTCACCTGATGGAGACTGTATGTCACTGTGCTAATACAGACTTGTCCCCCACTGGTCAAAAAGCCGTTGTAGAGCTATGGGGCCGATGCTGGAGCAAGTGCAAGTAGACAGGAAGTGACCAAAGAGGCTTCAGCAGATCGACAACTCTGAGATGGATAAAATTGTGAAAAATGTAATTCTGTTAAGGTTAGAGAAAAAATAAAGAAAAGGTCTGCTGTCATCAGTGACACACCTCCATCCCTAAAATATACATGAAAAGAGAAAAGGTTCGCCTTGGGACTTTGAGTGAGGTGAGCACTGTTGAGCCAATGAAAATCGCAGGAATAATTGCAATGTATAATTATTCTAGTAAAAAACAATACATACATTAATGTCATGAACATGGGCCAATTCATACAACATACAAGACAAGTAAAAAGTAGGTAAATTTATATTGCCAGTATCTGACAATAATCATATAAACACACAGGCATCAAGTGTACCCGACGCGTTTCGCGAGGCTTGGCTCGCTCTTCAGGGGTAGATGCACTTAGTGTACCTAAAATGAAATTATATAGTACAGGGGTCTCCAAACTTTCTAAACAAAGGGCCAGTTTAATATCCTCCAGACTTTAGGAGGGCCGAACTGTGGTCATCAGGAGTAAAAATGATCCTGGCATCAGTGGGAGTAAACAATGCATCTTTGATATTAGGGGTGAAATAGCGTCCTATTGCTGGTGTCAGTGGGATTAAAAGTGCCCCATTGTTGGTGTCAGTTTGAGGAATGGAGCCATATCTTTGGTGTCAATAGGAGGAATAGCGCCCCATCGTTGGGGTCAATGGAAGAAATAATGCCCCATTATTGGTATCAGAGGTAGGAATAGTGTCTTGTATCAGTAGAAGGAAAAGTTCCCTAAGGGCCGGATAAAGGCAAGCAAAGAGCCGCATTTGGCCCCAGGGCCGCAGTTTGGAGACCCCTGATATAGTATGAAGTGAAGGCACGGGGGGGGGGGGGCTTGAATAAGGAAAACCGCATACTCACCACTGGATATTGCCAAAAGACAGCGGAGGTGAGGCTCCCAAATGGCGAAAGTGATTGTCTCACCAGGGAGCTGAGGAGGCGGAGCCAAACGAAATTCCAAACTGGGCCAAACGGAAGGAAGGCACAGCATGGATGGAATATGTGTATCCCCAAAAGTCTCAACGAATTCATAAGGAATGTAAGCTCTGAATGTAAATATGTATATTGGATAATTAGAATATTGGAGTAAATGAGTTTATGGTAACATATATATATATCTATACATAGATAAAAGACCTGAGCCAAGGATGGGAAAAGTGTGGAGACTGAGGGGGAGAGTGGAAATAATTGCCAGAGATTGGCTGGTGTGATTAAGGAGAGACCAGAGAGGAAAACAGAAAGAAAAAGGGAGTGTGAATGAAATAGAATGCAGGTGTGTGGTGAGGACTGTGATGAAAAAGCAAGTTGCACGTGAATGCTTGAAGTGAGTGATATACAGACATATAAAGGTGTACCTTGGTGGAGTAAGTCTGAAGGTAGTGAATTCCAAAGAAGGAACTTGCACTTGTGTGTCTGGCCTCAGTGAAAGAAAGCAAACAATAAGATCCATGCTGTGCAGACCTCCAATAAATACCCCCGAAGGTGCCCGAGAGGCTCCGCCCCCAACACCATGTGTAGATGGCTGACAAATTAGTGCCAAAACCCACCCACCGTCAATAAAGGCGGTGCGCAGGCTCAGACGCTCCCCCGGGACACCAGGATGGCCCGGGGGGAGTGTCTGAGCCCGCGCACCGCCTTTATTGACGGTGGGTGGGTTTTGGCACTAATTTGTCAGCCATCTACACATGGTGTTGGGGGCGGAGCCTCTCGGGCTCCTTCGGGGGTATTTATTGGAGGTCTGCACAGCATGGATCTCATTATTGTCAGATACTTGCAATATCATTTTACCTACTTTTTACTTGTCTTGTATTTTGTATAAATTGGCCCATGTTCATGACATTAATGTATGTACTGTTTTTTACTTGAATAAATATACATTACAACTATTCCTGCGATTTTCATTGGCTCAACAGTGCTCACCTCACTCAAAGTCCCAAGGGCGAACCTTTTCTCTTTTCTGTTAAGGTTAAGACCCCCTTTAAAGCGGAGTTCCACCCATTTTTTTTTTACTTGCAATCTATCCCATGCCCATCCTCATTTCTTTTTAAAATGGCAAATATTAATTTTTTTCCCTCTAAATACCTTTTTTTCCTTATTTCCTGAAACACTTCCGGCTCCGGCCACCTAGGCCAGTGTTTCTCAACTCCAGTCCTCAAGGCACACCAACAGGTCATGTTTTCAGGCTTTCCAATATTTTGCACAGGTGATTTGATCAGTTTCACTGCCTTAGTAATTACCACAACTGTTTCATCTGAGGGAAATTCCGAAAACATGACCTGTTGGGGCGCCTTGAGGACTGGAGTTGAGAAACACTGGTCTAGGCGATGACATAACCAGGCGATTCCTATTGACTCCGGGCATATCGGCGTTATCCATCCCAGGAGTCCATGGGAATAGCCTAATACTGTAATCTTGCGTGATTTCAATACTGGAAATGATGCGATCATGGTGACTGGGTTGTCGTGATTGAAAGTTTATAATGATAGGGAATCAGACAGCGCAAAAACCAAACCCTAAACAAAGCAGCTAAACACTGAAGGTCAATATAAAAGTTATTGGATAGAATACATATAAAAAGCAGTGCAGCGCTAAAAACTAAACAATAAAATATATTTGCATCAATAGTCCAAAAATATATAGCAAGATGAGGCCAGAGGATGTTGAAGGACAACAGGGGTAGAAGACTTCTTAGATAGTGAATAGGATGCTTGAATCAATCACGGTGCATCCAAACAAGTGTGTCTCCTCCACCAGAAGTACAAACCGTTCACCTGAACGTATGGACCTCTGAACAAACAGAAGGTCATTCACGCTATCCCTTGGCTAGGGTAATATTGAAGATGAAAGGTATTGTCTTCACGTAAGGTCCTTCACTCAAACTCCTCAATCAAGGGATGGTCTCCAAATTCACTCACAGAAATATATTAGATCATGTAAAGGTATAAAAGAAACGCATAGTGCTCTCCATTTGAAAAAAGCAACACTATTTTATTAAAATAAAAACTACTCACAAGCACGGCACTATATCCCAGTGCATGGAATGAGATCATGTAAAAATACATGTCTATATCCGCTGAGGAAGTCCTGCACCACGGACGATACGCGTCTTATAGTGATGTCAGGACAGCCACCCACCTGGTTTTTCTTGTGTATTTTACATGATCTCATTCCGTGAACTGGGATATAGTGCTGTGCTTGTGAGTAGTTTTTATTTTAATAAAATAGTGTTGCTTTTTTCAAATGGAGAGCACTATGCGTTTCTTTTATACCTTTACATGATCCAATATATTTATGTGAGTGAATTTGGAGACCATCCCTTGATTGAGGAGTTTGAGTGAAGGACCTTACGTGAAGACAATACCTTTCATCTTCAATATTACCCTAGCCAAGGGATAGCGTGAATGACCTTCTGTTTGTTCAGAGGTCCATACGTTCAGGTGAACGGTTTGTACTTCTGGTGGAGGAGACACACTTGTTTGGATGCACGGTGATTGATTCAAGCATCCTATTCACTATCTAAGACGTCTTCTACCCCTGTTGTCCTTCAACATCCTCTGGCCTCATCTTGCTATATATTTTTGGACTATTGATGCGATTATATTTTATTGTTTAGTTTTTAACGCTGGACAGCTTTTTATATGTGATTGAAAGTTTGCTATAGCAACAGGGTGGAACCCTCCGTCAATGCCGCCATTGCTATGGCAACCTGTCAGGAAGACATAGTGATGCGCAGTGGCATTACTGCACAGGCGCAAGATCGGGAGGTGCGTGCTGGGTAGCCAGCTGCACTGTATCCTGTAAACCAGTGGTACTCAACTCCTGTCCTCAGGACCCACTAAGGCTGGGTTCACACTGATACTACACAACAGTCATACGACTTTCATCCTACTTTGCTCTGTGACATCAGTCCTACATCCATCCGACTTGAATGAACAGGATACTACTTTGATCCAACTTTGTGAGAGTCTGACTTGTCCTTTGACCAATCAAAACAATCCCAGTGTGAGATAAATTCCTTTTACTGCTGCTGTAATCACATGTCGGATGTCAAAAGTCGGATGGTTAGGACAAGGATCCTACTTTGATCCGACTTCAATGATATTCAATGGGCTGAAGTAGGATCAAAGTCGGACCAAAGTAGTACAGGGAGCATTTTCAAAGTCGGACCGACTTGTGTCGGACCAGTTAAGACGGCTCCCATAGGGAAGCATTGATTTTCACACGTCATGCGGCATGAGCTCCCAATGTCGGAGCGTTTGTCGGACCAGTGTGAACCAGGCCTCACAGGCCAGGTTTGCAAGATAACTGAAATACATCACAGGTGATATCACTTGCTGCTCAGTGATTGCAGTATTCTAGTCTGCATCTCCAAAAGGTAATACTTAAAATATGGCCTGTTAGTGGGTCCTGAGGACAGGAATTGAGAACCACTGCTGTAAATGAAGACGAAGGCTTCAGATGCCCACAGCAGAGATGGACCCTGCCTACTTCCGAGTTCAGGTTAGTTTTGCACGATTTAAACATAAAATAAAAGGACCACATTAATGACATTATCTAAATGTTGCAGTTGAAGTGGACACAATTACGGCGGAGTAAAAAAAAAACAAAAAACAAATTGGGGGACTGGAACTTTGCTTTAATAGTCATGGTTGCCTGCCATTTCCTCCCTTTTTTTTTTTATCATCTGCAATACAAGTTTTTAAATTTTTTAAATTGTTTTATATTCTGCTTCTGTGCTCCCCAGAGATGCATATATATTGGCTGCTATTAACAGTTCTACAAGCTTCTTTGCTGGTTTTGTGGTCTTCTCAGTCCTGGGGTTCATGGCGTCAGAGCAGGGGGTCGACATATCAAAAGTTGCAGAATCCGGTAAGTACAAGTGGAATGAAATTATCAAGATCAGGTACAAGCTTTTTTTTGTTCCCACAAACTAAAGCCATATCTAAAGATAGCTCCAAAAAAAAAAAAAAAAAAAACAGAACATTGCGAAGATTTTGGTTATTTTCATGTTTTTTTTTTAAATGCTCTTTTCTAAAGAAGTTAACCACTTAAGGACCGTAAGATTTCCCCCCTTAATGACCAGGCCATTTTTTGCGATACGGCACTGCGTCGCTTTAACTGACAATTGCGCTGTCGTGCGACGCTGTACCCAAACAAAATTGACGTCCTTTTTTCCCCACAAATAGAGCTTTCTTTTGGTGGTATTTTATCACCTCTGCCGGTTTTATTTTTTGTGCTATAAACAAAAAAAGGCATCAATTTTGAAAAAATACAATATTTTTTACTTTTTGCTGTAATAAATATCCCCAAAAAAATAAATGTTATCATCAGTTTGGGCCGATATGTATTCTTCTACATATTTTTGGTAAAAAAAATCACAATAAGCGTTTATTGATTGGTTTGCGCAAATGTTGTAGCGTCTACAAAATAGGGGATAGATTTATGGCATTTTTATTACAAATTTTTTTTTTACTAATAATGGCGGCGATCAGCGATTTTTAGCAGGACTGCGAGATTGCGGCGGACAGATCGGACACTTTTGACACTTTTTTGGGACCAGTGACATTTATACAGCGAAAAGAGCTATAAAAATGCACTGATTACTGTATAAATTACACTGGCAGGGAAGGGGTTAATACTAGGGGGTGATCAAAGGGTTAAATGTGTTCCCTAGGGAGGTGTTTCTAACTGTGGGGGGAGGGGACTGACTGGAGGAGGAGAGAGATCGCTGTTACTGATCACTAGGAACAGCAGATCTCTCTCTACTCCCCTGTCAGAACGGGAATCTGTTAGTTTACATTGACAGATCCCAGTTCTGGCTCTCTGTAGAGCGATCGTGGGTGGGTGGCTGGCATACATTGTGGCCGCTGGCTACGCGCATCAGCTCCAACGCCGCGCACGCGCCTGCTATAGCTGTAAAACGGACCGACGTACAGCTAAGGCGATTCGCGGGAACGAGCCCACCTGTCGCGGTATATTGACAGTGGCTGGTCGGCAAGGGGTTCTAAAATGAAGCTGCTAAGTGCTAAGTGGGAAGGTCTACCTTCATTGTCACCACCTGAACAATCCCAGTCTGAAGCCCCGTTCGCATCTCGCAATTTGGGATTGTGTGATTCTGCCGGCGATCCCAAATCATGTGGCAATCGCAGTAAAACACAATGACGCTCCAAACGCCGAACAGCGAACATTATGCGGTGTTTGCGGAAAATTCGAAAGCCACGGAACACCGCTAAAGTCTATGGGACACTAACATGAAAAACAAAAATGTTAATTATAAAGGTTAATATGCAAGTTATTGCCGTAAAAAGTGTTTGGGGACCCGGGTCCTGCCCCAGGGGACATGTATCAATGCAAAAAAAAGTTTTAAAAACGGCAGTTTTTTCAGGAGCAGTGATTTTAATAATGCTACAAGTGAAACAATAAAAATGTAATATTCCGCCGTTGTTGATACGGTGGAAATGCTGATCCTAGGCCTCTACATGCCGCCACCAGCTACGGTGTCCCTTCTGAGGTCCTTGGTTCCCATCCTCGCTAGGTACCCCACGGATAACCTTGTTATTGCTGGAGACTTCAATATGGTCCCGAATCCATCCATGGATAGGCTTACCCCGGATGCCTGCAGCGATTCCCCCCTACAGAGATGGGCTTCACTGTATGGTCTCACTGATGTCTGGCGTTGGAAGTTTCCAGCGGATAGGGCGTACTCCTGCCACTCCGCTTCGTACCGCACCATGTCCAGGATTGACCTAGTGTATGTCAGCGGGGGGTTGCTCCCCCGGGTCCAAGAGGTGGGCATGCTCCCCAGGGGTATCTCGGATCATGCTCCTGTACTTATCAATTTGCAGACTCGGACACCCCCGTCGGAGAGACTCTGGCAGCTTTCCCGCTACTGGATCTCTGACGAGAGGATTGAATTTGAGATCTCCAAATGTATTGCTGACTTCTGGGTGACTAATGCGGGGTCTACGCCTCTGTGCAATAGGTGGGACGCCTTTAAGGCGTACATTCGGGGTTGTTACCATTCCTCCATTTCTCGCATTAGATATGATGACGGGATCTGTCTTGAAGAGGCTGAGGCTAAGGCACAAGCCCTGGAATCCCAATACGTGCTTGCCCATAACCCGATCACTTACTTGGATATGCAGACAGCATATCGTGAGGTCATGCTTCTCCGAGTGGCTAAGGTAAACAAGCAGCAGCTGGCCCAAACGCAGCGCATCTTTGAGCAGGGGGAGAAGACGGGCCGCCTATTGGCTTGGCTTGCCAAGGAGCACCAACCTGTCTCCACTATTGCCCGTATTCATAGCGCCGTGGGGACGGTGGAGAGGGACCCGACGGCCATTAATTCATGCTTTGCCTCGTACTATGAGACACTATATTCCTCTAGGGTGGCCTATTCGGCGGAGGAGTTGGACTCCTTCCTCGGGCAGCTCACCTTTCCTACCCTTAGCGACGAGGACCGGGCGTATTTGGATAGTGGAATTACTTTGGAGGAGGTTCGGCAGGCCTTGGGGGAATTGCAGGCTGGGAAGACTCCGGGTGTGGATGGTCTTCCCCCGGAGTTCTATAAACAATATGGGGAGCAGCTGTCGCCTAAACTACATGGGGTGATTGTTGCTTCCCTACAGTGTGACACACTCCCCCCCTCCATGGCCGAAGCGGTGATAGTGGTCATTCCCAAGCCGGGTAAGGATCCTTCACTTTGCTCCTCATACCGCCCCATTTCCCTCCTCAATGCGGACGCTAAGGTCCTTACTAAGGTCTTGGCTCGGAGACTTAACGCGGTTATCCTCACATTGATTCATGAGGATCAGACCGGTTTTATGCCTGGCAAGGGCACAGATATAAATCTCCGTAGGCTCTATACGGTTTTGGGCGCCCGAGATTCCCTTAACGAATATGATGCAGTGGCCTCCCTGAATGCAGAGAAGGCATTCGATTCAGTGGAATGGAATTACCTATGGGAGGTCCTGCGTCGATTTGGTTTTGGGCCGAGATTTGTTTCTTGGGTGCAATCACTTTACAAATCCCCTACAGCTAGAGTCCGCACGGGGTCGGTCCTATCCCCACCCTTTCGGCTATCTAGGGGTACTAGGCAGGGTTGCCCACTCTCCCCGGCCCTCTTCGCGCTGGCCATTGAACCAATGGCGATTCTCCTACGCTCCTCTCCAGAGGTTCGGGGTATCCCTCTGGGTACGGTACAGGAAAAAATATCCCTCTACGCAGATGACACCCTGCTGTATCTACGGAATGAATCTGACTCTCTTGGGGCGGCTCTAGCACTTATTGACACTTTCGGTAAATTTTCCGGGGTTTGTATTAACTGGGGAAAATCTGTCATCTTCGCGCTGCACACCTCGGGGGCCTCTATCCCGGCGAACACCCCTTTGCAACGGGTTTCACAGTTTAAGTATCTCGGCGTGGTAATCCACAGGGACCTGACACAATTCATCCCTCTTAACTTAACACCGGTACTGTCCCTCCTGACTCAGAGATGCGCTGCTTGGAAGACACTGCCCCTCACCCCGGTCGGCCGGATTAATCTTATTAAAATGATTGTCCTCCCCAAGTTCTTGTACATCTTCCGACAGACTCCCGTCCATATCCCGAATGCCTTTTTTATGAAGCTTGATAGTGTGATTACCTCATTTATCTGGAGTGGTGGCACCCCGAGAATTGCCAAATCCACTTTACAACTGCCTATTACCCTGGGGGTCTGGCTCTCCCATGTTTTCAGAAATACTACTGGGCTGCGGTCCTCGTCACACTTCGGTGGTGGCTGTCGGAGGAGCCGGCTAATCCGGCGTCTACTCTGGAGGCTGCGCTGCTTGGATCCTATTCTGAGCTGCGCAATCTCATACATCGGGGTCCCCGATCTAGCCCCAATGTTACCCCGTCAATGCGGACTACGCTTGGGGTCTGGGAGGCTGTCCGATCTAGGGTCCAATCACCTGGTGGCTGTTCTCCCCACACCCCGTTGTGGGGGAACCCACGATTGGCACACTTCCACTCTATCCCGGATCCCGCGTTGTGGGCACGGTTTGAAATTAAGACCTTGGCGGATATAGTTTCCTCGGGGGGCCTTATAGCTTTCAATGAGCTGAAACAATTAAAGGGGCTCCCTAACCATATGTTTTTTAGGTACCTTCAGCTCCGGCACGCTTTCCGATCCCAGTTCTCTGGGCCACTGGTACTGGAAACGACGGGTGTTGAGCGATTGCTGGAGGTGACAGGGGACACCAAACCCTTGTCCGCCTTGTACTCCCTACTCATAGGTTTGGACACCTCTAAGGTCTCCCAGCTGTTCTCAGTATGGCAGGCAGATATCCCCACTCTGGCCGATGACGATTGGGAGGAGGGCATTCAGCAATACCTCACCCTGGTGGTCTCTGCCAGAGATAGATTCATCCAGGTAAAGTTTCTCCACAGGGCGTACTTCTCCCCCGAACGCCTAGCTAAAATATATCCACAGCAGAATCCCAGTTGTCATCGATGTGGTGCGGCGGAGGGCTCCTTCTTTTATGTTGTGTGGTCCTGTCCGCTGATACAGCATTTTTGGAGGGGGGTGGTTCACATTATCTGCTCTGTGAGCAACCTCACTTTACCCTGCGACCCAATCCCACTGCTGCTCGGCATAGTTGATACGCTGGAGGGCCCCCAATCAAAAAAATGATTTGTTTTTTACGCGGCCTTCTATGCCAGGAAGGCCATTCTGCTGCGGTGGAAGGGGCCCTCCCCCCATCCATACCACAATGGAGGGCCTTGATTAACGCTGCCCTCCCCCTTTACAAGCTTACCTATTTGGGGCGAAACTGCCCCAAAAAATTTGACAGGATCTGGGCGGCATGGGAATAGCGCTGAGCAACAGGCCATGGACTAGGAGCTAGGCTCTCAGATTTGATCGCGAGACACTCTATGAACGCTGTATCTGTTTGCCTGGTGGGGACATATTTGAGCCTTCTTTAGAGCTGCGTTGTTATACCCCGGTCATGCAACCATCGTTTGATGACTCCCCCCCCCCATCTGCAATACCCTGTTTCATGCCCTGGTCAGGGCCTCCCGTCCCAGAGCAGTATGATAACCCCCCCGGTTTTTATTTATTTAAATTTTTTTTTTCCTTCCCATCCCCTGAAGCTGGGCGGGTTCTTTTTGATCCTATTTCTCTTCAGTTGGGGGGTAGGGGTGGGTTCGACTAATCTGACTGTTTATTGATGATGTTGATTCATGTTTGCTCTGTAATGATTAAGGGTCTCCCTATCTGTACGCACAACTGCTTCGACGACTAACTTTTAATGTATTATTTCTGAAGACTATGTATGATCACTGCAATTTTTGTACATATTGTTTTGTTTATTTTCTTTTATAAAATAAAAAACCTTTCTGTTAAAAATGTAATATTCCTTTAAATATCGTGCCTTGGGGGCCCCCTTAGTATGCCTGTAAAGTGGTGCATTTTTCCCTTGTTTAGAACAATAACACAGCAAAATAACATTTCTAAAGGATTTTTTTTTTATTTGTCGCAGGGTTCCCTTTAATATCCATACCAGACCTGAAGGGCCTGGTATGAAATTTGGGGGGACCCCCACGCATTTTTATTAATTTTGGTTTGGGGTTACCCTAATTATTCATACCAGACCCAAAGGGCCTGGCAATGGACTGGGGGGGGGGGGACCCATGCCATTTTTTTTAATGAGTTTTATCTATATTGCTGAGACCCGACAATTCATTACAGCCGCGATCAGTTTTAAATGAATTTTTTTCCTTTAGAAATTTAATTTTGCTGTGTTATTGTTCTAAACACAGGAAAAATGCACTACTTTACAGGTATACTAAGGGTGCCCCCCAGGCATGATATTTAAAGGAATATTTCATTTTTATTGTTTCACTTCATTATAAAAATCACTGCTCCTGAAAAAAACTGTAGTTTTTAAAACTTTTTTTTGCATTGATACATGTCCCCTGGGGCAGGACCCGGGTCCCCAAACACTTTTTATGACAATAACTTGCATATAAGCCTTTAAAATTAGCACTTTTGATTTTTCATGTTCGTGTCCCATAGACTTTAACGGTGTTCGCGTATTCGAACAAATTTTTTGCCTGTTGGCAAGTTCTGGTGTGAACCAAACCGTTCGGCTCATCCTTAGTCACCACCGATGATGACCAGGATAAGCCTAGTAAGCAGGTAGGAGGCAGAGCCGTAGCACGGAGTTTGTAGAATTGCAGGTTCTTAATGGCTGTCTCCATTTTAATGCTACTTAGCAATACACAAGTAAAGCAGGATGGATGAATTTCAAGAATATCATTTTACAAACATTTGGGGGAGTCAAAACGGTCTCTCTGTATGTATTTTGTTTGGCTATAGTTTATCTTTACCAATTCACGTTATTCTGTGTGTCCTCCTAGGTCCCGGACTGGCCTTTATCGCCTATCCAAAGGCTGTGACTTTGATGCCATTTGCTCCAATCTGGGCTGCACTTTTCTTCTTTATGCTCTTGGTTCTTGGTCTGGACAGCCAGGTAATCTCCAGACGTTGTATGTAAATGTGAAGAAGGGGTTTGGACCAGTGAATGAATTACAAATTGAAATGGTGAACCGGCCACTTTACCCTATCTAAATTCTCTAGGCCATAATTCTGTTGCCTATTTCTTTGACTGCCATGTCATTTTTTTAGCCACCTGCAAAGTTGTGAAGATTGATGAAAATTACTAAATGCATCTGAAAGGAAAGTGAGACAGGTGTTTATGTTAAAGTTGAATTCTAGGCAAGTTTTTTTTTTTTTTTTCGTTTTGGGTAGAGTTAAGAAGAGTTATTTGTCAAGTCTTTATTTATGACTGAGCAGAAATCCATCACACAATGTACTTTTTAAACCCTTTATTATTACTAACCATGATACCGTGGAGCCCAAGATACAAAAATATCCAGCACACCAAAAAGTAAAGACTACAAATCTTGAATTATTAATTGCAATAACAGCATATTTAGCACATAAAATACAAATATCATATCAAAAATCTAAAACTCATATAATCCATATGATAAACAGCGCTGGTTATGGATAAGTGTCCAAAAACACATAAAACACTTGAGTGATGACTTTGCAACAGTCAAACTAAAAGTGATGTTTCTTCTATGGATACGGTTTGTAGTGCACCCTACACCAATCCCAAATCTTCACCACGAGCGAGGCACACTCCCCCTCCGGGGTACAAACTCACCACAAGGATGAAAAAGGAAAGCCTTTTAGTCTGTAAGTAGTCTCACTCCAACTTCCGTCATCACCACCAGGGTAGTATGGGTTAAAATCCTCAGGCAAACATATAAGGACATAAAAGCACCAAATAGTGTAATATTGCTTTAATAAAGAAATCCCCCAATACAAAGTCCCTGTTTCAAATGCACGTACATTTCAATCACTTGTAAAAAGCACATAAAGTAAAGAGTGTATTCACCGCTATCCTGTCCCAAGAGGGCGCCCGTGTTGCAAGCGTGGCGCTGCAGTCTTTCTTTCGGGTATGGGACAGCTGGCCGTGGAGCTCACTCTGTACTTCCTGGTTACAGAGACGCTGCGGTATCTGAGGGCTCATTATGACATTATGACCTCTTTCATTTGTCACCTTGATAAAGGAGGCCATAGCATCTTCAAAACATCTGATGTTTTTAACCACTTCAGCTCCAGAAGATTTACCCCCCTTCCTGACCAGGCCATTTTTTGTGATGCAGCACTGCGTTACTTTAACTGAGAATTGCGCGATCGTGCGACGCTGTACCCAAATATTTTCTTTTACCCTTTTTTACCCCACAAATAGAGATTTCTTTTGGTTCTTTTGGTGGTATTTGATCACCTCTGCGTTTTTTTTTTTTTTGTTTTTTTTTGCGCTATAAGCAAAAACAAATGACAATTTTGAAAAAAATCACTATTTTTTACTTTCTGCTATAAAACATATAAAATAAAAAAAGTTAAAAATCAAGTTTCTTCATCAGTTTAGGCCAATATGTATTCTGCTACATATTTTTGGTAAAAAAAAAAAAAATCCCAATAAGTGTATATTAATTGGTTTGCGCAAAAGTTATTGCGTCTACAAACCATGGGATATATTTATGGATTTTTTATTTGTTTATTTATTTTTTACTAGTAGTGGTGGCAATCAGCGACTTATATCGGGACTGCAATATTGCGGCAGACAAATCGGACACTAACTGACACTTTTTGGGGACCAGTGACACTGATACAGTGATCAGTGCTAAAAATATGCACTGTCACTGTACTAATGACACTGGCAGGGAAGGGGTTAACATCAGGGGCGATCAAAGGGTTAACTGTGTGCCTAGCTAGTGTTTGTGTAATGTATGGAAGATGCTTTTACTAGGGGAAGGCATTGATCCGTATCCCTGCTTTTCAGGAACACAGGATCCATGCCTTCCCTACTGACACAACGACACTCTGCCTTGTTTACATAGGCAGACTGCCGTTCCTCCTGTGTAACAAAGGATCGGCGGATACCGGCAAACGCTGAGTGCATAATCACAGCGGGAGCGAGTCGCCGGTGGCTCGTATTCGCGCCTGCTACCCGGAAGTGCAGGATTCTGTGCACAGCTGCCGCCCTGTAGCAGTAAAACAGCTATATAGCGAGCGGCAAGTGGTGAAGCACCTACAGTATGTGTTAAATATTTTACTGTTGCAATTCAGGATTTTAGGTCTTTAATGATTGGTGTGCTGGCCATTTTTTGTGTCTTTGGGTTCTATTTATTTTCTGGGACCACATTAGGCAGATTTTCCCTCCCTTCCTGTCTTTGTGATGTCTCTACAAGAAGTATGGATTATGGGTGTAGTCGGGGCAGGAAGGCACAGACTGCAATAAAAACATTGTCAGAAGTTCTCACCCTTCCTCATGCTTCTTAAACGTGTTTTTGACTGTGTTCCCATTGGAGGGATTTCCTATCACTTCCTGTCTTGACAGGAAGTGAGAGAAAGTCTTCCCAATAGAAACACAGATGGTAATAAGAACGTAATTGAGGTTCTAACCCATCCCCACCCTATCCAAACCCAAATAAATAGCTTTGACTAGGATTGGGCTTTAAAGAGGAAGTAAACCTTCCTCTTTTGTTCCCGGCAAAGTAAAAGCATTATGGGCTTGTATGCATCGCCACTTACCTGCAAACAAAGCCCGCGATGTCTCCGATGTTCTCGCTGGTGGCCGCGTCCATCTTCACCCCTCTTCCTTCCGGGGCCGTGGACTCGGGCTTTGTGACTGGCTGAAGTCGAATGTGCGTGGGAGCCGATGGTCACGGCACGGGCCCTTTCTTCAGTGCGCATGCACCGATGACGTCGGCACAAGCGTATATAGTAAATATCTCCTAAACCGTGCAAGTTTAGGAGATATTTTCGGTACCTACAGGTAAGCATTACCTGTAGGGGAAAGTGGTGTGTAAGGGTTTACAACCACTTTGAACATTCATAGTAAGCATAATATGTACGAGTATTTTTTTAAAAAAGCACCAGTGGTGCATTTGTTGCCATTACTATTGTAAAGTGGCCACAGAAAGCTGGAAGACCCGTTAAATCCACAGTAGTAAAGTCTTTTTCAAACTTTTTACCCCAGAGGAACTCTTAAAATAATTTTCAGGTCTCAAGCCTCGTACACACGACCGGTTTTCTCGTCAAGAAACAACAAGAAAACTGCTGGGAGAGCTTTCTTGCCGAGAAAACCGTATGGTTTCTCGTCGGGAAAATTGCCGGGAATCTCGACAAGAAAAATAAAGAAGCTGCTCTCTATTTTCTCGTCAGGATTCTCGTTTTTCTCGTCGGGATTCTCGTCGGGCCTGTTTCCCGACGAGAAAACCTCTGCTGCCTTTTTAAGAGGAATAATTGAATATGTGGCCAAGGTTTCTGCCAGAGACATGCTGAAATATTTCAATAAAGTCCCCATTGGAGTAAAAAAAAACGAAAAAACTATTTTACCACAAAGCATTTACCCTTTCCAAAAAAAAGTTCTGTCCAGAAAAATGGGAATCATCAAGTTTCGTTGGCCTGGACTACTCTGACTAAAGTGGCGGACCTATGGTCCAAAACCTTGCTTGCAATTTGCAGAGTCTGCTTAACCACTTGCTGACCGGGCCATGTAGATATACATTGGCAGAATGGCACGGCTGCGAAAAGCAACGTACCTGTACGTTGCTTTGAATTTGCGCGCGCACGCCCCTGCCGCATGCTCCGTGAGCGTGCCCGCGGGACCTGCGGACTCGATGTTCGCTGGTGTCCCGCGATCGGGTCACGGAGCTGCAGAACGGGAAACAAGGCATTTCCCTGTTCTGCCTAGTGACAAGACAGTGATCTACTGCTCCCTGTCAAGTCACTTGTAGCCCATCCCCCTCACAGTTAGAACACATCCCTAGGACACACTTAACCCCTTCATTGCCCCTTATGCCGTGTACACACAATCGGTTTTACAGATGAAAACAGTCCGATGGACTTTTCTCATCGGACAAACCGATCGTGTACGGGACCCATCTGTCTTTTTTCCATCAGTGAGAAAAAATAGAACATGTTTTAAATTTATCCGATGGGAAAAAAAAACGATAACAAATTCCGATCGTCTGCGTGGAACTCCATCGGACAAAAAACTCACGCATGCTCAGAATCAAGTCGACGCATGCTCCTAAGCATTGAACTTCATTTTTCTTGGCTCGCTGGAGTGTTTTACGTCACGGCGTTTGGGACGATCAGTTTTTTGACTGATGGTGTGTAGGCAAGACTGATGGAAGTCGGCTTCATCGGATTTCCGATGGAAAAGTCCATCGGATTAGAATCCATAGGAAATCCGATCGTGTGTACAGGGCTTTAGTGTTTAATCCCTTCCCTGCCAGTGTCATTTACACAGTAATCAGTGCATTTTTATAGCACTGATCACTGTATAAATGACAATGGTCCCAAAATAGCGTCAAAAGTGTCCGATGTGTCCGCCATAATGTCGCAGTCACGATAAAAATCGCTGATCGCCGCCATTACTAGTAAAAAAATTAAAAATATTATTAAAAATGCCATAAAACTATCCCCTATTTTGTAGGTATAACTTTTTCGCAAACCAATCAATAAACGCTTATTGCAATTTTTTTTTTTTTTTTACCAAAAATTAGTAGACGAATACATATCGGCCAAAACTGAGAAAAAAAATCGTTTTTTTATTTATTTTTTGGGGGTATTTATTATAGCAAAAAGTAAAAAATATTGAATTTTTTTCAAAATTGTCGCTCAATTTTTGTTTATAGCGCAAAAAATAAAAAACCGCAGAGGTGATCAAATACCACCAAAAGAAAGCTCTATTTGTGGGAAAAAAAGGATGTAAATTTTGTTAGGGAGCCACGCCGCATGACCGCGCAATTGTCAGTTAAAGCGACGCAGTGCCGAATCGCAAAAAGTGGCCTGGTCATTTGGCAGCCAAATCCTGAAGTGGTTAAAGTATAACTAAAGGTAAAACTTTTTTTTCAGTTTTGGATAGAGTGGGGATGGATTAGAACACCTGTGAGTTTTTATTGCTGTCTGTGTCCCCGTTAGGGAGATTCACCCTCTCTATTAGTCCTGTTTAGCGTTATCATTGAAAGTGTAAAGAAAATCCCAAATTTTGGGTTGTCCCCAGAAAAGCAATAGAGGGGAAATCTTTCAATAAGGACACTAGTTCTGGTGACCTGGGGGTTCCAAAGAGATTCTCTTCATTTGAGGGGATTTCCTCTCACTTCCTGTTTGGCTATGGGACAGGAAGTGAAGGTGAATCTCCCCAGTGGTACACATATGGCAAAAAATAAACCTTACAGGGTTTATAACCCTTACTTTTAGGGCTTGGCAGACATGTTTGCTTTAGGTCAGTTGCCAGAAGCTGAGGGACCCAACGTACAGAAGCATTTAGGTAAAATAAGAACGATCAGATTTTCAGGAACGTGTTTTGGTTATCAATTTTATACCTCTTCCTACTTAGGCTGTGAACGTTTTTATCAACCATGTCTTCCAATGATAGTCACAAAATTATTTTGTTACTTTGAAAACCCTAAACCATGCTTAGTATTTCTTTGTAAACGTAAAGATGTTAGCAGTTACCATATGCAATGGGTGGTGGAATGTTTGTATTATAATTTGATTGGCATTAGTTGGGCACCCAGGGAAAATGTTTGGTATTTATGTGATATCTTCAAGTGCTGAGCAAGACCTCCACTCCCTACAGGACATCTACTCTCTCTTCACCTTCCTCTTCTCTTACATGGGCGCCCCACAGAGATGAGGTTGGACACTGGCACCGTCAGGGCACAGGTGGATGAGGAGACGGGAGACAACCCAGAGGGCAAGCCTGTGTGATGGTAGCCAGGGTCTGGGTACGGGAAACATCTCATGAACTATAATGTGTTCAGCTGGCCTTCCTACCAGTTTACTGACTAGTTTCTTCAACTCTCTTGACAGTTCGTAGGCGTGGAGGGATTCATCACTGGCATCCTAGATTTGTTTCCTCACCCAGTTAATGGTTTTGTGCGCAGGGAGGTAATTGCTGCAGTCTGTTGTCTTCTGTGCTTTGTCATCGACCTCTCCATGGTGACCGAGGTAAGGTACTTGTGAAATTTGAAGGGCTGGCCCACCAAAGAAAGCGGTGTAATGTCTAAACTGTACAAAAAAAAAAAAAAGGTTGTGTATATTTTTGTTCTGCTGCATAGAGGCCTCCAAAAAAAAGAGATCGTCCTCAACAGATTAAACGGAGACTCTCAGACGAGGCTCAGGAATCCAAGGTGTCATTTAACGGTTCATCACTTGAGTCTACAAGAAGAGAGACTATGATAATGGTGTAGAAATTTCAGCTTTGTTACATACAGTGGACCCTCGGATTACAAGCATAATCCGTTCCAGGAGAATGCTCGTAATCCAAAGTACTTGCATATCAAAGCGAGTTTCCCCATTGAAGTCAATGGAAACGAAAATAATTCCGCATTGACTTCAATGGCATGCAATACCGCATGTGGCCAGAGGTGGGGGGCGGGGTGCTGGAGAGCCTCGGAAACACACGGAAAGGCCCCAAGGACAGCTCAGTTTGGCAAACCTCGGAAAGGCTTGAGAAAGGAGTATTTCCGAGTCTTTCCGAGCATTTCCGAATGGCTCCGGCGCCCCCCCCCCCACCTCAGGCCAAACGCGGTGCTGCACACCGCTTTGGCCTGAATCCTGCTCGTTTTGCGAGACAACACTCACAAACCGAGTTAGGATTTTTTTAAATACAGTGCTTGTATTGCGAAACGCTCGTTAACCACGTTAGTCGCAATCCGAGGTTTCACTGTACTTACATAGTCTGCTCAGGTTGAAAAAAGACATAAGTCCATCTAGTTCAACCAATAGAATAAAACAATAAATAGAAAACCTACTTTATTTTTTATTGGTTGAACTGGATGGACTTGTCTTTTTTTCAACCTGACTAACTATGTAACTATAGACATATACAGAGCCTGTTACCCAGGGATTTTTTTCTAAGAGAATAGGTGCAGGTACCCTCCCCCTTTCCGAGTCACCCCATGTCTTTGTCCCCTACCCACGTCTGGGCACCTTCCCTTGGTCCCACCCTTTACCTAGGGAATACAGAAAAATACAGTGGAACCTCGGATTGCGAGTAACGCGGTTAACGAGCGTTTCGCAAAATACGAGCACTGTATTTAAAAAAATCGTGACTCGGTTTGCGAGCACGATTCAAGCCAAAGCAGTGTGCAGTACCGCGTTTGGCCTGAGGTGGGGGGGGCGCCAGAGCCGAGCAGAGCCGAACGTCGCCGATCGCAGCCGATCGACGCCGTTCGGAAATGCACAGCTGACCTCGGCAAATCTCGGGTAGGAAGTCTTTCCAAGGTTTGCCGAGGTCAGCCGAAGTGTCTTTGGGCCTTTTCGGATGTTTCTGAGGCTCTCCGGCGCCCCCCGCCTCTGGCCGCATGCGGTATTGCATCCCATTGAAGTCAATGCGGAACAAATTATTTTCGTTTCCATTGACTTCAATGGGGAAACTCACTTTGATATGCGAGTACTTTGGATTACGAGCATTCTCCTGGAACGAGGTTCCACTGTATCATTATTTGATGCTAAGTAGTATGGAATTTGCTAATGAAGGGCAGTAAAATAGATCCCCCCGCAGCCAGCAACAAAAGATCCCCCCCCCAGCAACAATAAATCAACACAGCAAAATAGACCCCCTCAGCAACAATAGATGTATCTAGCAACTAGAGATCCCCTCAGCAACATAAATCTCCCCAGCAACAATAGATCTCTCCCAGCAACTATAGATCCCCCAGCATTAGCAACAGTAGATCCTCTCAGCAACAACAGATCTCCCCAACAACAATAAATCCCTCCCAGCAACAATAGATTCCCCCCCACAAGAAAATACCCCCAGCAACAATAGATCTACCAGCATCAATAGACTCTCCATCAGCCAGCAACAATAGACCCCTCCCTCCCTCAACAGTAAATCTCTCCCATCAAAATTGACCCCCCAGAAACAATAGATCCCCCCGCCAGCAACAATCGATCCCCCCATTGACAATAGAGCCCCTAGCAGCCAACATCAATAGACTCTCCAGCACATCCCAGCACCCCTTGCATATTCACTCAGTGCTGGAGGTGTCGGAACAGCATTCCCCCGGATTTCTGCTAAAAAAAAGGCCCTGCTGTTACCCACAGTTGATCCAGAGGAAGGCAAATAAACTCCAGTTATGGGAGAAAACAAAATCTTCCTGATTTCCTGACCCCCCAGGAGGCAATTGGATATTCACTGGATCAGCAATCTCTGGTTTTAAAGAGATTACAACCAAAGTTTTTCTAACATAGCAATGGTTTTAGGAAATGTTATTGCAGAATCCTATCTGCTTCTATTCTGAACAAACCCATTTCATGTTGGCGGCTGAAATTTTTAAAATAAGAGTCAATAGAGGTGTTGCAGGGACCATGAGGTCATCAATCTGCATTTCGGAATATAGTAAAATGTGTCATATGTACAGTACATATGAAAAATCTTGCACTCTTATATCCCGACAACAGGTTGAATTTAGATTCTTTTCAAATGTATCTGCTCACCTCCAGATGTAAATATATCGTTGTTTACAGTGCACAATAGCTCGAGATGAAAGTTACACACGCATGTGAATGTGGCTGTTCCCCCTCCCCACCTTTGTCAGACTAAGGTTTTAGCACAGGGATAGAGAGAGGGAGACCATCAAAGCAGGCAGTCACCGCTGTGTCCTCTCTTTAGATAATCCACAGTACTCTGGGAATCCTTTGTCATGTAATATTTGAAATGCTTATTTGTAAAACAGAATATATATATATATATATATATATATATATATATATATATATATATATATATATATTGTGACAGCAGGAAGGTAAAGTCACCTGGTTGCATCCAGGGGGGTAGATATATTTCGCCCAGATTCAGGCTTTACGCCGATTTATACAGCTAGGTGGAGAGTTGTATAAGCCCAGCTGAGACTAGTGGGCTCATTGATGACTCATACCTCTAGGGAGAGGGCTGGGCGTCGTGCAGGCAGGGAGTTGATGAGGCCAGCTGAAGCCTGTCAGTTCGTTTAAGGCCTCTATAAAAACTCCCAGATTCATTAGATGTTAGCTCATGCCTGGAACCAGACCTGTGTGGACTGTCTAGGGAGAGTGAACCCCTGTGCGGTGAGGCAAAGCCTGTGTGGCTATTTGTTTGGACTTTTACTAAACCAGGGACTTAGGGACTAGGACAGCACCAGGCTGATCCCAGTTGTTAGTTTAGGAAACCTGCATGTTTAGTCAGAGGTCAAACTGACCAGGATTTATTTTGTTTGTTTCTTTTTGGCTTTGCTGTGTTTTTGTCACTGTACATAGAGAAATAAACTGCACCTTTTGATTTTGAAAACCACAACCTCCGTCTGCTGGCCCTGTTTTTGTGTGGGGAGCCCAACCAGGGGGTCACACACACCCGCTACCGAGTTAACCCCCTCACAGTTGGTGGAGAACCAGTGGCAGTTTTTTTTAAGCCAGCATGGAGGAGATACTGAAACAGCTGGCTCTAGCAAATGCCAATCAACAGCAGACAAATGCAGGTTTGCAAAGGAGCCTTGCAGCCCAGCAGCAAGCTCATCAACAAGCCCAGCAGCAATCTGAGGCCCGCTTCATAGACCTGTTACAGAAGCAAGAGCAGAGACTACAACAAATGGAAGCAGTAATGCAGCAACGTCCGCAGACCAGTGAGGAAAGCCGTCCCACTAATACCGCGTCCTTTGGGGTGAGTCGTTTATTGACAAAAATGACTGGAGAGGATGATCCAGAGGTATTTTTGACCACATTTGAAAGGACTGCTGAAAGAGAAAAGTGGCCTGAGGAGCAGTGGGCTGGACTGGTGGCTCCTCTGTTAACGGGTGAATCGCAGAAAGCTTACTATGACCTAGAGCCTGACCAAGCAAAAGACTATGTGATGCTAAAAGCTGAAATATTGGCAAGGCTGGGTGTCACCCTGGCTGTCCGGGCTCAGCGTGTGCATAACTGGACTTTCCAGCTTGGAAAACCCCCCAGGTCTCAAATGTATGATCTCATTCACCTGAGCAGAAAGTGGCTACAGCCAGAGACTTTGTCCGCACCAAAGATTGTGGAACGTGTTGTAATGGATCGGTTTTTGAGAGCTCTTCCTACTGCCATCCAAAAGTGGGTAAGCCATGGAGACCCAGAGACGGCCGGTGGTCTTGTGGATCGTGTAGAGAAATACTTGGCTACAGAGAACCTGACGGCCTCTTCCAGAGACTCTCGGACTTTCCACCCTAAGACCAGATCATCCCCAGGGGCGGATAAGAGGATTCCAAGGGGTGAGGGTGGAGAGAGTGAGAGGGTGGGAGCTCTACCCCAAGTTTGGCGAGAACAGCCTGGGAAATCAGCGGCTCAAGAGGCGGCAAGAAGGATCATTTGCTACCGCTGCCGGCAAGCGGGACATATTGCAGCAAATTGCCCGGTTTTGGAGGAACCCATGCAGTGTGACTTTCTGACGGGCAGACGTCAGTCGCTGTGTGCGACAGTCGCATGCACTGCCATTCGGGGAACTGAGAAACATTTATGCAAAATGTGTATTAATGGTAGAAATGTTGTGGTATTGCTGGATTCAGGTAGCCTTGTGACCCTGATAAAGGCTGAATTAGTTAAAACAGAGGTCTCTGGGAATAGCAAGGTAGCTGTTATTTGTGTGCATGGGGACACCCGAGAGTATCCAGTGACTACAGTGTGTTTCGAGACCCCCAAAGGTACCCTTTCTCATCCAGTGGGCTTAGTGTCTCAGTTACCGCATGACGCCATTGTGGGAAGGGATTTTCCGAAGTTCTGGGAACTGTGGGATGATCCTGAGCCCCCCACTGGTGCCCCTATGTACCAGGAATATGATAGCCAGAACTCCTCTGAGAGTGGTGAGGACTCTCCCGAATTTCCCTTGTCAGTATTGGCAGGGGAGACTCAAGAAACTGGAGAGGAGCCCACCTCCTCAGACGAAAACCTACCGTCTGTGGAGTTTTCTGATCTTGAGGTTCACAGGGAAAACTTTGCCACAGAACAGTTGAAAGACCCCGCCCTAATAAAGGCACGGGAAAACGTAGTGAAAATAGATGGCGAGTTAGTGAACCCAGATAATACCTGCACTTACCCATACTTCAGCGTAGAGAAGGACCTACTGTATCGGGTGGCAAAAAGGGCAGAAGAAACCGTTGAGCAGCTTGTGGTGCCCAAACCTTACAGGAAGTTGGTGTTGGAGTTGGCCCATGGGCACATTCTTGGAGGTCATCTGGGGACAGAGAAAACCCGAGAGAGGGTATTACAGAGATTCTATTGGCCTGGGGTGATGAAGGACATAGAAAATTATTGTTCCTCCTGCCCTGTGTGTCAGAGGTCGGCCCCGATGCCACACTTCCGTAGCCCGCTGGTCCCTCTACCCATCATTGAGGTCCCGTTTGAGAGAATCGCAATGGATTTGGTAGGTCCTATAATCAAGTCCGCTAGGGGGCACCAGTACATATTGGTTATAATGGACTATGCCACCCGTTATCCAGAAGCGATCCCTCTCAGAAATACCTCGGCCAAAACCATAGCCAAAGAGCTATCTCTTGTTTTTAGCCGGGTGGGTATTTGTAAAGAACTGCTTACGGACCAAGGTACACCCTTTATGTCCCGGGTTATGAAGGAGCTGTGTAAATTGTTCAAAGTGACGCAATTACGTACATCTGTGTATCACCCCCAAACCGATGGGCTGGTTGAAAGATTCAACAAAACCCTAAAACAAATGTTGAAGAAAGTGGTGGATAGGGATGGAAAGGATTGGGACTGTCTACTTCCTTATTTGATGTTTGCTATTAGGGAGGTGCCCCAATCCTCTACGGGATTCTCCCCCTTTGAGTTACTGTATGGGAGACACCCAAGAGGGCTGTTGGATATTGCCAAGGAAACTTGGGAAAGTGAGAGTTCTCCCCACAGGAGTGTGATTGAGCATGTCGCCCTGATGCAAGATCGAATTGCACAGGTAATGCCCATCGTGAAGGAACATTTGGCCCAAGCGCAGTTGGCACAGCAGAGAGTGTACAACCGTGGAGCCAAGACCCGTACCTTTTCCCCGGGGGATAGGATATTGGTACTTGTCCCTACGGTTGAAAGTAAATTCCTTGCCAAATGGCAAGGCCCCTACGAGATAATGGAAAAAGTGAGCGAAGTGAATTACAAGGTCAGACAACCAGGAAGGCGAAAGCCCGAACAGATCTATCACGTTAATCTGTTGAAAGCCTGGAGGGATAGAGAGTCCCTAGTCGCAGACACTTGGTCACCAGCTCAAACTGGTTGCGTGATTCCTGAGGTTGGAATCGCAGCCACCTTGTCACAACCCCAACAACAGGAGGTTAAGGAGTTTGTGCTTCGCAACAAGGAGGTATTCTCTGAGCTGCCGGGACAAACATCTGGGGTAGAGCATGACATTATTACCCCGCCCGGTGAAAGGGTGAAGTTAAAACCCTATCGGATCCCAGAGGCCCGACGGGAGGCAATA
Organism: Rana muscosa; assembly: GCA_029206835.1. Lineage (NCBI taxonomy): Eukaryota > Metazoa > Chordata > Amphibia > Anura > Ranidae > Rana > Rana muscosa. The sequence continues at coordinate 304,592,802 of CM055120.1, forward strand.
CGGGAGGAAGTACAGAAAATGCTGAACTTAGGGGTGATAGAGGAGTCCCAAAGTGATTGGTCTAGTCCCATTGTGTTGGTGCCTAAACCGGATGGGAGCTGGCGATTTTGTAACGATTTTCGTCAGTTGAACAAAGTTACAAAATTTGACACCTACCCCATGCCACGTATAGATGAGTTGATCGACCGGCTGGGAACAGCCCGATACATGACGACTCTTGACCTCACAAAAGGGTATTGGCAAATCCCCCTGGCCAAGTCAGCCAAAGAGAAAACCGCATTTGTAACCCCAGACGGGGCGTTCCAATATAAAAGAATGCCGTTCGGGTTACAGAATGCGCCGGCCACATTCCAGCGGAAAATGGACCAGATGCTGAGGCCCCATCGGAAGTATGCTGCGGCTTACCTGGATGACGTAATTGTCCATAGCACAGATTGGGCCTCACATCTGCCAAAAGTGCAAGCAGTCCTGGACTCTGTTCGGGAAGCAGGGTTTACGGCTAACCCCAAGAAGTGTACCATTGGGCAGGAGGAGGCCAAATATCTTGGGTACACCATTGGGAGGGGAGTAATAAAACCCCAACTCAACAAAGTCGAGGCCATCCAGAGTTGGCCACGTCCCAACAGCAAGAAGCAGGTACGAGCCTTTCTGGGAATCGCTGGGTATTATCGGCGATTCATTCCCCACTTTGCTTCTAAGGCTGTGCCCCTAACCAACCTGACGAAGGGGAAAGGGTCGGTCATGATTAAATGGACCCCCGAGGCTGAGGCAGCATTCCAATTCTTGAAACAAGCCTTATGTAGCCAGCCAGTGTTGTACTCACCCGACTTCTCTAAAGACTTTGTCGTACAAAGTGATGCGTCAGATGTGGGGTTAGGAGCAGTATTGTCCCAGGTCTGGAACGGGGAAGAGCACCCAGTCATTTACCTCAGCAGGAAGTTGAAGTCCCATGAGGTAAATTACGCCACCGTTGAAAAGGAGTGTTTAGCGGTGAAGTGGGCTCTAGATTCCCTTCGGTACTACCTGCTAGGTAGGCACTTTGACATGGTTACGGATCACGCTCCGTTAAAGTGGATGGCTCAAAACAAGGAAACAAATAGAAGAGTGAATAGGTGGTTCCTGGCCCTCCAGGAATTCAACTTCACAGTAAAGCATCGCCCTGGCGTTCAAATGGGGAATGTGGATGCTTTGTCTCGAGTACATGAATGCCTGATTGCTGGTGTTCCAACCCCGAGGTTAAAACAAGAGGGGGGGGTATGTGACAGCAGGAAGGTAAAGTCACCTGGTTGCATCCAGGGGGGTAGATATATTTCGCCCAGATTCAGGCTTTACGCCGATTTATACAGCTAGGTGGAGAGTTGTATAAGCCCAGCTGAGACTAGTGGGCTCATTGATGACTCATACCTCTAGGGAGAGGGCTGGGCGTCGTGCAGGCAGGGAGTTGATGAGGCCAGCTGAAGCCTGTCAGTTCGTTTAAGGCCTCTATAAAAACTCCCAGATTCATTAGATGTTAGCTCATGCCTGGAACCAGACCTGTGTGGACTGTCTAGGGAGAGTGAACCCCTGTGCGGTGAGGCAAAGCCTGTGTGGCTATTTGTTTGGACTTTTACTAAACCAGGGACTTAGGGACTAGGACAGCACCAGGCTGATCCCAGTTGTTAGTTTAGGAAACCTGCATGTTTAGTCAGAGGTCAAACTGACCAGGATTTATTTTGTTTGTTTCTTTTTGGCTTTGCTGTGTTTTTGTCACTGTACATAGAGAAATAAACTGCACCTTTTGATTTTGAAAACCACAACCTCCGTCTGCTGGCCCTGTTTTTGTGTGGGGAGCCCAACCAGGGGGTCACACACACCCGCTACCGAGTTAACCCCCTCACAATATATATATATATTTATACAGGTGTGTGTTTATTTATATATATATATATATATATATATATTAGTAGATAAACATTTGTTAAAAATAAATTGAACCCCCCCCAAATCCTTTTAACCCCTCCTTTAATTGCATGTCCTGATCATGGTTGTCCATGTTATGATTGTAGGGTGGGATGTACGTCTTCCAGCTCTTTGACTACTATTCTGCGAGTGGCATCACACTGCTGTGGCAAGCTTTCTGGGAGTGCGTGGTTATTGCATGGGTTTATGGTAAGTCATACTCTACAAAACTCACAACTCAAAGTCATTACAGTGAGACATAGCAGTTAAAGGTCTTAAAAATACCAGGAAAGAAACAGCGTCACACAGAAACCATTTTTTTTATTTTTTTTACGCTGAACTCCTGAGAAGCAGCTAAATATATGTAAGTGTTTTTTTTTTAAGGTTCTTTGCTGTAAAAGCAAGGAATCAATAAAACCTCTGTTGTGTATTAATGTGCTTTACTAAACAAGTGCTGTACATACAAACTATTCACAATTATCGGAAAACAGTACAAGACTAACAAATATACACATGCACACGCTACCTAAACCTCCTAGCTAATGAGCATGAACAATGATCTATGTACAGCAGGACGACACTAAAGTTACATAGCTTAAGTTATAGTGGCTTTGCGATCTCCATAGGCAACCAGGGCCCCAGGCTCTACTCTGAGAGATTGCAGGAAATTGGGTGATAGTGTCACCCTCAAATGAAGTTTCCTCTGGCACAGACCTTCCTTGTTGTTATGGAGGCCTCCCTTCAGCTTATGTTGCTGGCCTTTTGTTTAGAAAGTACCCATTCCCTCATGGGTATGGTCCCTTTTTCACTACTTCCTTTACAATCATTTTCTACGGGTGAAACATTTCCCAATTCAACCTCTAGATGTCACTATTGTATCATACATGCCATAGGTCAGGGATATGCAATTAGCGGACCTCCAGCTGTTGCCACACTACAAGTCCCATCATGCCTCTGCCTTTGGGTGTCATGCTTGATGCTGTCAAATGTCTCGCTATGCCTCATGGGACTTGTAGTTTGGCAACAGCAGGATGTCCGCTAATTGCATATCCCTGCCATAGGTCATATAATGTATGTCAAAAATTCAAGCTATTGTTGTCTCCTTATTTAACACAACTGTTTGACAAAGTTTGACCAGAACTTGTGTAAAAACAATGGGAGCAGCTACAAATTTGCACTTTTCTCAGTCGACTCATTGATATTAGCCCAACATACACTAGTATTATCTATTTTCCCAATGTATATTGCCATGTACACACGGCCGTTTTTAATGTCATTGAAAAAAATGACGTTTTTCTCGACGTGATTCCTCTCAAGCCTGCCTTGCCTACACACTATCTTGAAAAAAAATGCGTGAGCAAAGCGCGGTGACGTACAACACGTATGACGGCACTATAAAGGGGAAGTTCCATTCGAATGGCGCCACCCTTTGGGACGCTTTTGCTGATCCTCATGTTAATAAAGTTTGGTGAGAGACGATTCGCTCTTTTCAGCCTCGTGCTTTTCGGTCCGTTACAGCGTGACGAATGTGCTATCTCCATTACGAACGCTAGTTTTACCAGAACGAGCGCTCCCGTCTCATACTTGATTCTGAGCATGCGCGTTTTTTTCCCCTCGTAAATGCGTACACACTGCCGTTTTTCAAGACGTTAAAAAGAACGACGTGAAAAACGACGTGAAAAAATAGAGCAGGTTCTAATTTTTTTCAGGCCATTTTTCACATCGTTAAAAATGCTCTGGAGCCCACACACAATATTTTTTAATGACCATTTTAAAAAATTGCATTTTTCACGTCATGAAAAACAGTCGTGTGTACGCGGCATAAGAGGACAGCTTGTGTAAATGTGCCAACGACACTTGTTTGAGAAGAGTTCACTCAAAGAAGGCTGAACAAACAACAGACAGATTTATATGTAAGACTGAGAAAATCACAAGGCTATATAATGTGTGTATATACAGTATCTCACAAAAGTAAGTACACCCCTCCCATTTTTGTAAATATTTTCTTTTATCTTTTCATGTGACATTGCTACAATGTAAAGTAGTGAGTGTACAGCTTGTATAACAGTGTAAATTTGCTGTCCCCTCAAAATAACTCAACACACAGCCATTAATGTCTAAACCGCTGGCAACAAAAGTGAGGACACCCCTAAGTGAAAATGTCCAAATTGGGCCCAAAGTTTCAATATTTTGTGTGGCCACCATTATTTTCCAGCACTGCTTTAACCCTCTTGGGCATGGAGGTCACCAGAGCTTCACAGGTTACCACTGGAGTCCTCTTCCCCTCCTCCATGACGTCATCACGGAGATGGTGGATGTTAGAGACCTTGCGCTCCTCCACCTTCCGTTTGAGGAGCACCACAGATGCTCAATAGGGTTTAGGTCTGGAGACATGCTTGGCCAGTCCATCACCTTTACCCTCAGCTTCTTTAGCAAGGCAGTGGTCATCTTGGAGGTGTGTTTGGGGTCGTTATCATGTTGGAATACTACCCTGCGGTCCAGTTTCTGAAGAGAGGGGTCCATGCACTGCTCCAGTACATGTTGGCATTCATGGTTCCCTCAATGACCTGTAGCTCCCCAGTGCCGGCAGCACTCATGCAGCCCCAGACCATGACACTCCCACCACCATGCTTGACTGTAGGGAAGACACACTTGTCTTTGTACTCCTCACCTGGTTGCCGCCACACACGCCTGACACCATCTGAACCAAATAAGTTTATCTTGGTCTCATCAGACCAAAGGACATGGTTCCAGTAATCCATGTCCTTAGTCTGCTTGTCTTCAGCAAACTGTTAACGGGCTTTCTTGTGCATCATCTTTAGAAGAGGCTTCCTTCTGGGATGACAGCCATGCAGACCAATTTAATGCAGTGTGTGGTGTATGGTCTGAGCACTGACAGGCTGACCCCCCCCACCCCTTCAACCTCTGCAGCAATGCTGGCAGCACTCATACATCTATTTCCCAAAGACAACCTCTGGATGTGGCGCTGAGCACGTGCACTCAACTTCTTTGGTTGACCATGGTGAGGCCTGTTCTGAGTGCAACCTGTCCTGTTATACTGCTGTGTGGTCTTGTCCACCGTGCTGCAGCTCAGTTTCAGGGTCTTGGCAATCTTCTTATAGCCTCGGCCATCTTTATGTAGAGCAACAATTCTTTTTTTCAGATCCTCAGAGAGTTCTTTGCCATGAGGTGCCATGTTGAACTTCCAGTGACCAGTATGAGAGAGTGAGAGCGATGACACCAAATTTAACACACCTGCTCCCCATTCACACCTGAGACCTTGTAATACTAACGAGTCACATGACACCGGGGAGGGAAAATGGCTAATTGGGCCCAATTTGGACGCTTTCACTTAGGGGTGTACTCACTTTTGTTGCCAGCGGTTGAGACATTAATGGCTGTGTGTTGAGTTATTTTGAGGGGACAGCAAATTTACACCATTATACAAGCTGTACACTCACTACTTTACATTGTAAGAAAGTGTCATTTCTTCAGTGTTGTCACATGAAAAGGTAGAATAAAATATTTACAAAAATGGGAGGGGTGTACTTACTTTTGTGAGATACTGTGTGTGTGTGTATATATATATATATATATATATATATATATATATATATATACAGTATACTGTATACACACGGTATATCAAATACAACACAGAAAGTGAGCTATTTTACATGTCAAAAAATTTGCATATTTGTCCATCCAGTTCTGAGAGTCCAGTCCACAGCTTTGCCACACAGCACAGCCCTGGCCTTTGGCAGGGCAGAGGACTTGTTTTTTTCTCTGCTGCAGTTCAGACCCACAGTTCCTGTCCCTTCTACAGCCTGTGTACGAATAATGAAATGAGGAGGCAGAAGACTGATGAGCTCACCCCTCTATCACTCTGCTTTCTCCTCCTATCAACATGCTCTGTGCACTGCGGCACAGGTGATTGGCTCCTTGTTCTGCTTCTCACTCCCCCAGTCTAAGCTTTGCTGTACAGTGACTGTGTGAGGTTGATACCAGGTCACATTCATTGCTTTCATTTAAATTTTTATTTTTTATTTTTAAGATGTATGAATGAAGGCAGAGTTGCATTTATTTGTGTCTTTTTTATATCTGCTTGGAGTTCAGCTTAAAAAAATAAATAACAATTGTGCATGTCTATGTTAAGCATGCTGCAGGGAAAAATATCCCTATCAAAAAGAAATAAATATATATATATATATATATATATATATATATATATACAGCCCAAAGGGAGTCAATCCACTGCCATAGGGATAGTATTTATATAATTGAGACCTTCAAACAGGATCTCCCCCCCCCCCTCTAAAAATAGTTGTAAGGAAAATATCAATTGCCCATACAACAAATCAGATTCTGCTGCCATTTATTTAGTATATAAAAACAGAACAAAAGAAATGAAATTAATTGGTAGCTATTGTCGGCCCATATGGGCAGCACAATGGCTAAGTGGCGAGCACTTCTGCCTAGCAGGAATAGTGGCGATGGTTCAAGTCCTTAAGATGGCACCACCTGCATGTAGTCTGTAGTCCCTGTGCCTGTGTGGGTTTCCTCCGGGTACTCCAGTTTCCTCCCACACTCCAAAGATATGCTGGTAGAATAATGGGCTCCTGTCTAAATTGGCCCTAGTATGTGTATGAATGTGAGTTAGGGACCTTAGATTGTTAGCTCCTTGAGGGCAGAGACTGATGTGAATGTATAATGTATATGTAAAGCGCGGCATAAATTGACGGCGGCGCTATATAAGTACCTGAAATAAATACATGATTCACTATGTACCAAGGTTGGTATATTTAATATTACACAGCACCATCTAGTGGATTGTTATGGTAAACCATTATTAAAGCAGTGCTGTACATGCAAGTTTGGATTGTGCTCCTTATTGGCTTACTTAAAATGGTATAAACATGTGATATATTTCAGCTTACCAATTCTTAGATGTGGTGGCTGCATTGGTTTTTTTTTTTTTTTCGCAAATTTTTCTTTCTTTTTTTTTTTTTCTTTTACTTTAACCTGGTGATCCTGCCATTAACACACTTTCTATCTTACGGTGGCCCCCCACTCTGGATGGAAGAGCAATGGAGAGCATCTTTGGACAGCAGCATTGTCCGTCTGGTGGGAGGGTAGTATTAGATGGACAAGCAGATTTAGATGGACTTAAGGCCCTTTTCACACTGAGGCGCTATTGCGCTAAAAATAGCGCCTGCAATGTGCCCCGAAAAAGCCGCTCAATTGTATCCAGTGTGAAACCCCCGAGGGCTTTCACACTGGAGCGTTGCGCTTGCAGGAGGGTCAAAAAACTCCTGCAAGCCGCATCTTTGAGGCGCAATAGGAGCGGTAAAAATACCGCTTCTATAGCGCCCCTGCCCATTGAAATCAACGGGGTAGCACCTCCAAAACGCAGCAAAGAGGCGTTATTGCGGGTGTTTTTAACCCTTTTTCGGCCGCTAGCGGGCGTTTAAAATCACCCCGCTAGCGCCCGCAAATCGCGGCAAAAACTACGGTATAGCGGCGCTAAAAACAGCGCCGCTATACCGCCAGTGCATCCAGCGCCTCAGTGTGAAAGTAGCCTTATATTAGTGACTAACAATTTAAAGCTGAACTCCGGCTAGCATTAATTAACACTTAAAAACGAGCAGGATTCAAGCCTCTGCGGTGTGCAGTACTGCATTTGGCCAGAGGATGCGGAGGGCGCCGGTGACACTCGGAGCTGTTCAGAGCCGCTCGGATGCACTTGGAAATACTCGGAAACACTCCATTCCCGAGTGTTTCCGAGCCTTTCTGAGGGTTTCCAAGTATTTCCGAGTCTCTCCGGCGCCCCCCCTCCTCTGGCCACATGCTGTACTGCATACAATAGAAGTCAATGTGGAACTAATTATCTTAGTTTCCATTGACTTCTATGGGGAAACTCGCTTTGATATGCGAGTGCTCTGGAACGGGATATGCTCGTAATCCGAGGTTCCACTGTACAGTGATCAGTGCTAAAAATATGCACTGCCACTGTACTAACGGCACTGGCTGGGAAGGGGTTGAACATCAGGGGCGATCAAAGGGTTAACTGTGTGCTAAGCCAGTGTTTTTGTGTGCACAATACGTGGTGCTTTTACTAAGGGAAAAGATGAATTTTATTCCCTGCTTTGCAGGGAAAGAAAATCCATCACTTCCCCGCTGACAGGCCAGAGCTCTGCCTTGTTTACATGCTGATTGGCATCTGGGTTTTACTTGAATAAATAAAAGCTGATTAATGTAAGCACCCCTGTCAGTGGTAAATGGTTTGTCTCAACTCTACCTGCCACCTTGTTCTGTTGAAAAACAACAGATTTACTGTCTGGACCACCAAGTGAAAATAAAGAGAAAAAAGCCTTAAAAAGGAAAATAAATGCAGCCATCACGTCTAATGCCGCGTACACACGACCGTTTTTCATGACGAGAAAAATTCCATTTTTTAATTTGGTCATTAAAAACGATTGTGTGTGGGCTCCAGAGCATTTTTCACGATGTGAAAAATGGCCATTAAAAATTTGGAACCTGCTCTAATTTTTCTCTTCGTTTTTCACCTCGTCATTTTTCTCGTCATGAAAAACGACCGTGTGTAGGCTTTAACGACGTAAAAAAAACGCGCATGTTCAGAAGCAAGTGATGAGACGGGAGCGCTCGTTCTGGTAAAACTAGCGTTCGTAATGGAGATAGCACATTCGTCACGCTGTAACGGACTGAAGAGCACGGAGACTGAAAAGCGCGAATCGTCTCTCACCAAACTTTACTAACACGAGGATCAGCAAAAGCAGCCCTAAGGGTGGCGCCATCCGAATGGAACTTCCCCTTTATAGTGCCGTCGTACGTGTTGTACGTCACCGCGCTTTGCTCGAGTGTTTTTTTTCATGATCATGTGTAGGCAAGGCAGGCTTGAGAAGAATCACATCGAGAAAAACATTGTTTTTTTCAATGACATTAAAAACGGTCGTGTGTACGCGGCATAACAATTGGTAAACTGGAATATAATAATGGTTTGCTTTTGGGTTTAATATCACTTTAATTTGTTTGTCTTTAACTTAGTTTATTTCAAACTACACGTCCATCTAAGACTACGCGGTGACAACACTGGTGCACAATTCCACTGCGGAACAAATGTTGTCACCCTGTTACAGGAAGTGGAAAATAATGGCTCTTATTGGCAGGATCAACAAGTAATAAAACTGTTACTGGTGGGAATCATAAAAAAAAAAAAAAAAACTGCTGGTGACAAATTGCAACTTTGGTTTTCCTATCAATCCACTTTAAAGCAATATTCTGATTGGTTCTTGGAATACACAGCACATTTCTGTACCATATAACGTGAAATGATAAACTATGGTATTTTATTTAGGTCTCTTTCCCTTCAGAATTAGTCTTTTCTACAATCAGTAAATGTTGTATGTGGTGTGTGTTGGTAATTGGTGTAACCCAGAATTGTGCTCTCCAGGGGCGGACAGGTTCATGGATGACGTTGCTCGGATGATTGGTTACCGGCCTTTGCCGTACATGAAGTGGTGCTGGTCTGTGATCACCCCCCTCGTCTGTGTGGTAAGTGAGGCAAATGATTTTACTGAATGCAGGACCCTGAATATATAGATATAAGCACTTTTTTAAATACAATATATTATATTAATAATAATATTTTTATTTATTTTTTAGCATTTTATAGCACACATAAATAAATATAATTACATTGCATTACTATTTTGAACTTTCAATACATTTTTAATATTAATAATATTTTTTCATAACTTATTTTACATTTTTAATTATCTTTGATTAAATTGTATCATAATCATTTTTTAATTATTATTATTTTTTAATTATTAAAAAAAAAAAAAAAAAACCTTACCATCATCACTGTCAATATTAAAAAGTGAAAAATAACGGCTCTATTGGCAGGATCAGCAAGTTATAAAACTGTGTTACTGGGGGGGAAATCATAAAAAATATATAAATACATTGCATTATTATTTTGACCTTTTAATACATTTTTAATAATAAAAAAAATTTCATATTATTTTTTTTTTTATTATGAAAAAAAAAAAAACCTTACCATCATCACTGTCAATATTAAATGGTGAAGCGCTTATCTGTACATATATCACACTAATTACATTTCAATTAAAACCCAAATTTATGCAAAAAATAAATAAAAATGTGTCCCATGCGCACAACTTTTGTGAAAACCAATTTTTGGTAAGTTGTAATATAATACTTATGGATTTAATACCACTTTAATTTGTTTGTCTTCTACTTTTTCAAACTACAAGTCCATCTAAGACTAAAAGGTGAGCGTTACAGGAAGTGAAAAATAACGGCTCTATTGGCAGGATCAGCAAGTAATACAACTATGTTACTGGGGGGGGGGAAATCATAAAAAATATATAAATACATTGCATTATTATTTTGACCTTTTAATACATTTTTAATAATAGCATTTTTTTCATAAATCATTTTTTAATTAATTATTTTTGAACGAATTGTACCATAAATATTTTTTTAATAAAAAAACTAAAAACTAAAAAAAAGTCCACCATCATCACTGTCAATATTAAGTGGTGTAGCGTACATATAATACCCAAATTCATGCAATTTTTTTTATTTTTATAAAATATGACCTATGTGCAGAAAATGTCTCTATGCTTCTTCCTTTAAAATCCAACAATGTGCACAACTTTTGTGAAAACCAATTTCCTCCTCCTTATTTTCACCTCTATGCACCTCCACTGCCAGTTGTGCCCTCACCTTCAGGATATGGCCCATATACTGTATACTGTATATGCAAGGTCAAAAAAGTTTGTGTCTCCTTTAAAGCCAATCCTCCTCTCCAATGAGATATGCCCTTTTTAAACTCAGCTCCTCCCCCAAACATCATAAAGATAAAAGAAAATAATCCATAGCGCTTCACTTTTTTTTTAAAACCTTTTAGTTATGCCACTGCGATACAATGCACTCACATTTTTATGTACTTCCTGTGTCTCCTCCGTGCGTAATGACGTCACCAAAAAGTTCCGCCCCTATGTGTTTCGTCACAGGGACATGTGACTTCCTCAGGGCAGTCCCTGAGGTTAACTTTTACTCAGAAGGTTCTATAGAATAAAAAACTGCAAACTGCTCAAGCAACCCCAGCAATGTTCTAGTTCAATGGTCTCCAAACTGCGGCCCAAGGGCCGGATGCGGCCCTTTGCTTGCCTTTATCCGGCCCTCGGGGCACTATCCCTCCCACTGATACGAGACACTATTCTGCCATCTGACACCAACAATGGAGCACTATTTCTCCCACTGACACCACTAATGGGGCACTATTCCTTCCTATGATACCAACGATGGGGCACTATTTCTCCCCCTAATACCAGATGTTTATTTCCACAGATGCCAGGAAATCTTCCACTTCCGCTGGCCAAAATCTGGCCCTCCTAGAGTCTGAAGGACAAAAAACCGGCCCTTTGTTTTGAATGTTTGGAGACCCCTGTTCTAGTTTATGCCAACTGCTGCCTCTGTTGCTTTTCCTGGCCAGCTTGGTTCGCCTGTAAACTATAGAGAAACATTCAAATAAATGCATGTGAAATGTATATACTAAATTTTATCATTGCAGGTGTTAATCACATACAGTTATCAGAATATTTTTTTTTTTTATATTATCCTATAACTGGGTTAATGTAAAAAAAAAAAAAAAAAAAAAAAGATTTACACATTCTACAAATATCGTGAATTACCAGATAGAGCTAGGTCAATATGTGGAATAACTTTTTGTGTTTTTTTTTTCCAGGGAATTTTTGTGTTTCATGTCATCAACTACAAACCCCTAACATACAACAAGACATACATCTACCCGTGGTGGGGTGAGGCCATTGGCTGGGGTCTTGCTTTGTCCTCCATGCTGTGCATTCCAATGACTGTGCTTTGCAAGTTGCTGAGATCTAAGGGCTCTCTTCGGGAGGTGAGTGTGATGTCATAGTGGATACATTTTAGTTCTTGTAGTTGAATTTATTTTAGAGTTATAAGGTGATCCTGTATTAAAGCAGACCTGCACTAGAATAACGCCACTAAATCCGGACCATCCTGCCCAACCAAGTAGACTGATTACTGGCAAAAGAAGAATTTAAAGGGTAATTCCACCCAAAACCTTTTTGTTACCGCTCAGCGCTCACTTTCTATTTCCTTGTTTTCACCAACATAGGAAGTGAAGGAAATCCACACTGAATACTAAGACATTAATAAAAAACTGATGTTTTTTTAATTTTTTTATTGCCGTCTGTATCCCAGTTGGATTTTCTTTCTTTCTGTTCTTGGGGCCAACATTGTCCAAAGGATAGAAATTGAGGAATATCTCTCCAAACAGCCCCAGACTAAACATTTGTGGTTCCTTTCATTTCCAAATTGAAATTCAGACAAAATTTTAGTTATTCGGGATTTCCGACGTATCCAATTTTCCGAATGACTTTAGTAACGGAATTCAAACGAATCCGAAATAGGGAAACAAAATTTCGGATGAAATTCAAATAATTTTCAAATCAAATTTCCGAAGAGAATAAAATAGAAAAAGGAAAATAATAGAATAGAAAATAACTGAAAATAAAATAATAGAATATACTGTAATAGAGTAAAAAACAACTGAATATAAAATATAAAGAATAGAAAAAAATAGAATAGAAAATAAAGGGATAGAGTAGAAAATAAAGGAATAGAATAGAAAATAATAGAATAGAAAAGAAAAGAGTAAAACAGAACAAAATAGAACATAAAATAAAAGAACAGAATAAAATGGAATAGAAAATAAAGGAAAAAAAATAGAATAGAAAATAATTGAAAATAAAATAATAGAATATACTGTAATAGAGTAAAAAACAACTGAATAGAAAATTTAAAGAATAGAAAAAAATAGAATAGAAAATAAAGGGATATAGTAGAAAATAAAGTAATACAATAGAAAAGAATATAGTAAAACAGAACAAAATAGAACAGAAAATAAAAGAACAGAATAAAATGGAATAGAAAATAAAGGAAAAACAATTGAAAATAAAAGAATAGAATATACTGTAAAGTAAAAAAAAGCTGAATAGAAAGAATAGAAAAAAATAAAATAGAAAATAAAGGGATAGAATAGAAAATAATGGAATAGAAAAGAATATAGTAAAACAGAACAAAATAGAACAGAAAATAAAAGAACAGAATAAAATGGAATAGAAAATAAAGGAAAAACAATTGAATAGAAAAGAATTGAAAAATAAAGAATAGAATATACTGTAATAGAGTAAAAAATAACTGAATAGAAAATAAAGGAAAAAAAATAGAATAGAAAATAATTGAAAATAAAAGAATAGAATATACTGTAAAGTAAAAAAAAGCTGAATAGAAAGAATAGAAAAAAATAGAATAGAAAATAAAGGGATAGAATAGAAAATAAAGGAATAGAATAGACAATAATAGAATAGAAAAGAATAGAGTAAAACAGAACAAAATATAACAGAAAATAAAAGAACAGAATAAAATGGAATAGAAAATAAAGGAAAAAAATAGAATAGAAAATAAATGAAAATAAAAGAATAGAATATACTGTAATAGAGTAAAAAATAACTGAATATAAAATATTAAGAATAGAAAAAAATAGAATAGAAAATAAAGGGATAGAATAGAAAATAAAGGAATAGAATAGAAAATAATTGAATATAACAGAATAGAAAAGAATAGAGTAAAACAGAACAAAATAGAACAGAATAAAATGGAATAGAAAATAAAGGAATAGAATAGAATTAAAAAAAATAATAAAATAGAATATAACCTTCTTCCAAAACACAAATTCCCAATAGAACAGCTTGCTATGGGGGCTCCTGAGCCGCTGCTCTATGTGTCCATTCACACACAGAGCCGTGGCTCGGCCCCACCCTCCCAATCTCCTCATTGGCTCACTGGCTGTGATTGACAGCAGTAGGAGCCAATGAGGAGGGAGAGTTCCCAAAGAGCCAAAGCCCCTAAGAACATTGCTGGATCGCGATGGGGCTCAGGTAAGTATTGGCGGGGGGGGGGGGGCTGGTTTTTTACTTCATGCATCCTATCCTTGAGCCTTTAGAACCACATTGCTTTAGTTCAGGCTGATGAAGTAAAGTGAAATTTAAGGCTTCCAATGGGGTTATCAACAACATATATTACTCAAGCTTCTAATAAATTTGTCTGGTCCAGATTTCATTCCTTTAAACTTATTCAACCCTGAAGAGGGGGGCAACCCCCAAAACGCTTTGGATTTTCCTTGGTCATCCAAAATAAAATATTCTGCACTTTTATGTGTGGAGTGGTGGTTTTATTTTTTTTTCCTATAATCCAAATACAAGTGGCAGGCTTGGGTTAAAGTGTTACTAAACCCAGGACTCTGTATTCACTATATCTGGTCTCACACAGTGCACGGAACATGGGAATGCAATTATTTTAGTAAATATAAACTGCTAAATACCTTTTCTCATCAGCGGTATATAGCAGTCTTGTGACTTCTATCAGTGTCTGGTTAAAGCGTGTAGAAGGAGTTTTCTGACTGTCCCATGAGACTTCAAGACCCTTGACCCTCTGTCTGGACAGTGCTGATTGGCCCTGTGCTGATCGCATGCATCCTTCCAATACACACCAAACTGAGCATGTGCAGCCTGACTCCATAGACTCTGTTATCAGGAAATTTTTAGGGGACAGTGGAAGAAGGGGAGGATCAGAGTAGACAGGCTCAAACAGCCTTTTTTCACAGTGCAGAAGATTAACCCCTTAGGTTCCACAGTGAGTATAATAACAAGCATGCTTTACGGCATATACAGACTGATTCTACTGTTGTGGGTTTAGTAACACTTTAAGTAAGCTAATCCAAATATGGGAAAAAATCAGTCTGTATATGCCAATTATAGTCCATATGTGCTCTTTTTTGTGAATTTGTGAATATCCGCGCTTCTTTTGAGCCCAGGTTCACACTGGGCTGCGAGAGTGAAGCCGTGCGAGTTCAGCTGAACTCGCACGATTTCACTCCCGCTGGTCAGTCCCGATTTCGGCTGCGATTACAGAGACATCTGTGCAGGTTTCTGCACAGATGTCAATGTAAATCGCGGGACAAAATCGCAAAAAGTAGTAAAGAAACGACTTTTTGAAATCGGTGCAGCGCCGCAGGTGCGGCGTTGCACCGATTAGGACAGTGCCATTTCCGGCAATTTGCGGCAAATACCGCCGTTTTGACATGCGATTTGACATGCCAAATCGCATCTTAAAACGCACCAGTGTGAACCAGGGCTGAACAAAGGAAATATATGCCTCTTACCAGAAGGGATGTATCCCAGATTATAGGGCTCAAACATGGTTGGTTGTAATTGAGACCACCTGCAATGTTTCACTCTTTCCACTTCAGTGAGAGGGCGCCCTCTTGTTTTACCATTGACTTCGCCTGGATATGGAAATACTTCTCATATACTCCCAGCTCCACCGATAATCCGAGTGCTCTCTGGCATATAGAGTTACTTAAGAAAGAAGAAACTTCATGGTGCAGTATGCAGAGGCGTAGCTTGAAGCATGTGGGCCCCGATGCAAAAGTTGACCTGGGCCCCCCCCCCCCCCCCATTACCACCCACCACTTCCACCGTGCGTGCAGATACATCCACCGCACGCCAAGATACTCAAAGTGGCTTAAGAGTTTTGAGTTCCCAGAGTTCCTCCTTACATCAGAGGACAGGGATCACCACTGGAGAATCAAAGGACAGGGATCACCGCTGGAGAATCAGAGGACAGGGATCACCACTGGAGAATCAAAGGACAGGGATCACCGCTGGAGAATCAGAGGACAGGAATCACCGCTAGAGAATTAGAGAAGAGGGATCACCGCTGGAGAATCAGAGGACAGGGATCACCGCTGGAGAATCAGAGGACAGGGATCACCACTGGAGAATCAGAGGACAGGGATCACCACTGGAGAATCAGAGGACAGGGATCACCACTGGAGAATCAGAGGACAGGAATCACCGCTAGAGAATTAGAGAAGAGGGATCACCGCTGGAGAATCAGAGGACAGGAATCACCGCTGGAGAATCAGAGGACAGGGATCACCACTGGAGAATCAAAGGACAGGGATCACCGCTGGAGAATCAGAGGACAGGAATCACCGCTAGAGAATTAGAGAAGAGGGATCACCGCTGGAGAATCAGAGGACAGGAATCACCGCTGGAGAATCAGAGGACAGGGATCACCACTGGAGAATCAGAGGACAGGAATCACCGCTAGAGAATTAGAGAAGAGGGATCACCGCTGGAGAATCAGAGGACAGGGATCACCGCTGGAGTATCAGAGGACAGGGATCACCGCTGGAGAGTCAGAGGACAGGAATCACCGCTGGAGAATCAGAGGACAGGGATCACCGCTAGAGAATTAGAGAAGAGGGATCACCGCTGGAGAATCAGAGGACAGGGATCACCGCTGGAGTATCAGAGGACAGGGATCACCGCTGGAGAGTCAGAGGACAGGAATCACCGCTGGAGAATCAGAGGACAGGGATCACCGCTGGAGTATCAGAGGACAGGAATCACCGCTGGAGTATCAGAGGACAGGGATCAGCGCTGGAGAATCAGAGGACAGGGATCACCGCTGGAGAGTCAGAGGACAGGGATCACCGCTGGAGAGTCAGAGGACAGGGATCACCGCTGGAGAGTCAGAGGACAGGGATCACCGCTGGAGAGTCAGAGGACAGGAATCACCGCTGGAGAGTCAGAGGACAGGGATCACCGCTGGAGAATCAGAGGACAGGGATCACCGCTGGAGAATCAGAGGACAGGGATCACCA
Source organism: Rana muscosa (assembly GCA_029206835.1). Lineage (NCBI taxonomy): Eukaryota > Metazoa > Chordata > Amphibia > Anura > Ranidae > Rana > Rana muscosa. Next base: position 304,609,564 of record CM055120.1, read on the forward strand.
CTGGAGAATCAAAGGACAGGGATCACCGCTGGAGAATCAGAGGACAGGAATCACCGCTAGAGAATTAGAGAAGAGGGATCACCGCTGGAGAATCAGAGGACAGGAATCACCGCTGGAGAATCAGAGGACAGGGATCACCGCTGGAGAATCAGAGGACAGGGATCACCGCTGGAGAATCAGAGGACAGGGATCACCGCTGGAGAATCAGAGGCTCAGGGATCACCACTGGAGAATCAAAGGACAGGGATCACCGCTGGAGAATCAGAGGACAGGAATCACCGCTAGAGAATTAGAGAAGAGGGATCACCGCTGGAGAATCAGAGGACAGGAATCACCGCTGGAGAATCAAAGGACAGGAATCACCGCTGGAGAATCAGAGGACAGGAATCACCGCTGGAGTATCAGAGGACAGGGATCACCGCTGGAGAGTCAGAGGACAGGGATCACCGCTGGAGAGTCAGAGGACAGGAATCACCGCTGGAGTATCAGAGGACAGGGATCACCGCTGGAGTATCAGAGGACAGGGATCACCGCTGGAGAGTCAGAGGACAGGAATCACCGCTGGAGAATCAGAGGACAGGGATCACCGCTGGAGTATCAGAGGACAGGAATCACCGCTGGAGTATCAGAGGACAGGGATCAGCGCTGGAGAATCAGAGGACAGGGATCACCGCTGGAGAGTCAGAGGACAGGGATCACCGCTGGAGAGTCAGAGGACAGGGATCACCGCTGGAGAGTCAGAGGACAGGAATCACCGCTGGAGAGTCAGAGGACAGGGATCACCGCTGGAGAATCAGAGGACAGGGATCACCGCTGGAGAATCAGAGGACAGGGATCACCGCTGGAGAATCAGAGGACAGGGATCACCGCTGGAGAATCAGAGGACAGGGATCACCGCTGGAGAATCAGAGGACAGGGATCACCGCTGGAGAATCAGAGGACAGGGATCACCGCTGGAGAATCAGAGGACAGGGATCACCGCTGGAGAATCAGAGGACAGGAATCACCGCTGGAGAATCAGAGGACAGGGAGCCCTGGCAGGTCACTTGGCAGAGCTCCTTTCCCATCCCAGCACGGTATACAGCTCCAACCCCCCCCCCCCCCCCCACACACACACACACACAGCACAGGGCTGAAATCACATTCCTTTACACACAGTCTGTCAGCCTTCACAGGGTGTTTCTGGCTTTTCTGTTGCCGTTCTGACCTGTGAAATTCTCTGGTCAGAACGGCAGTGTAGTTGCAGTAGGCAGATACACCCTGTGCAGATCGTGGCTGACTGGCTGTGTTGTAAAGGAATGTGATTTCAGCCCTGCGGAGGAGGCGCAATATAGAGTGATGTAATAGAAAAGGAGATCTGCAGCCGGGCATAGTATCCAGAGCGGAGGGTGTGGTCAGGGGTCTTTGGGGGGCGCAACTTAGATCTGGGGGGGCAATCTGACACAAAATCTGGAGCCTTCAGCCCCTCAGGGGCCCCTCAGGAGGCGTTAAGGGATTTGTTTTAGCAATTTCTGAAGGTTTCTATGTCAGTGTTGGCAGGTGTTGGGGAAAGGTCACCTCCCGGAGGTGTGTGTCTTTTCCCCAGTTGTCAGGGAAGTGGGGTAAGTGGACATCCCTGGGTGGTAAAGAGAATCCCAGCTGGTGACTTGGAGACACTAAGCGGTGTCTCACCAGTGACATCGGTCCCATTGTGGCTACAGGACGGCACTCTCCTCCTCTTAACTTGCTGAGCTTGGTTACCATTCCATGTTGCCAGCACACAGAAAAGACAATTCCCCATCCTGGGCTGTTCTCACCCTGTGCTTCTCTCTATTCAGGAAATGACTCACAGCTTCTCCCCAGCCAATGAGAACAGAGGGGTGTGGACTGTGGAAGGCAAAGTGGAAGCCTAGTACTGAAGCGTGGCTGTCTGGCTGTAAGGCATATCGGAGCTGGACTTTGTGGAGGATATGATAATATGACAAGGAGGCTGAACGGGCCCCCTGGAGCTAGGGGAGGGGTTGCGATTGTGACCCTTGCAACCCCTTATGCTACGCCCATGGCAGTATGTAAAACCTAAATTTATTGGAAAAATCTTATTGCACTTCCAGAGATTAAAAACTAAAGAAGATAATCTAACAGAGCCGCGGACCTCGTTCTGCAGGCTGGGGCGTGGTGACATCACAGAATGCCCATTCAGTGACGTCACCACCTCCCAGCCTGCAGGACGAGGCCTGCGACTGTGTTTGTTTGAATATCTTCTTTCGTTTTTAATCTCTGGAAGTGCAATGAGATTTTTTCAATAAATGCTCGATTTTACATACTGCATCATGAAGTTTCTCCTTTCTTAACCACTTACAGACCGGAAGATTTACCCCTTTCCTGACCAGGCCATTTTTTGCAATACGGCACTGTGTCGCTTTAACTGACAATAGCGCGGTCGTTCGACGTTGTACCCAAACAAAATTTATGGCCTTTTTTCCTCACAAATAGAGCTTTCTTTTGGTGGTATTTGCTCCTCTCTGCGGTTTTTATTTTTTGAGCTATAAACAAAAAAAGAACGTTAATTTTGAAAAAAAAACATTATTTTTTACTTTTTTGCTATAATAAATAAAAATAAATAAAAAAAGTCAGTTTAGGCCAATATGTATTCTTCTACATATTTTTGGTAAAAAAAAATCGCAATAAGCGTATATTGATTGGTTTGCGCAAAAGTTATGGCATCCACAAAATAAAGGATAGATTTATGACACTTTTTTTTCTAGTGATGGCAGTGATCTGAAAATTTTTAGCGGGACTGCGACATTGTGGCGGACAGATCGGACACTTATTAGGGACCATTGACATCTATACAGCGATCAGTGCTATAAAAATGCACTGATTACTGTGTAAATGTCACTGGCAGGGAAGGAGTTAGCACTAGGGGGCGCTCAAGGGGTTAAATGTGTTCCATGGGTGGTGTTTCTAACTGGGGAGGTGGGACTGACTGGAGGAGGAGAAAGATCGCTGTTCCTAATCACTAGGAACAGCAGATCTCTTTCTCCTCCCCTGTCAAAATTAGTATTTGTCTGTTTACATTGACAGATCCCCGTTCTGGCTCTCTTTCCTGCAATCCTTGGTGGCCAGTGGACATCGCACCTGCCGGGCATGCGCATCGGGTCCCCCATCGTGCAGCCGGCGCGCCTACTATGGCTCTTAAAGGAGCCGACATACACCTACAGCGATTTGTGGAAACGAGCCAACCTGCTGCAGTATAATGACGGCGGCTGGTCGGCAAGTAGTTAGATAGCTCTATATGCTGGAGAGCACTCGGCAGGTTTATCGGCGGAGCTGGGAGTATATGAGAAGTATTTCCATATCCAGTCAAAGTCAATGGTATAACAAGAGGGCGCCCTCTCACTGAAGTGGAAGGAGTGAAACATTGCAGGTGGCCTTAATTACAACCAAGCGTGTTTGATCCCTATAATCTAGGATCCATCCCTTCTGGTAAGAGGCGTATATTTCCTTTGTTTAAAAGAAGCATGGAAATTCACAAATTCACATAAAGAGTACATATGGACAATAATTTATTGGATGATTCAATTTTATAACTTCAATGTGGACACTTTATTATTGAATAGTTACAATAATAATTTTCTAGGATTGCGCATTTATTTGTTGTATATAACGTTTGTAATTGAGTACCGTATATACTCGAGTATAAGCCGACCTGAATATAAGCTGAGGCACCTAATTTTACCACAAAAAACTGGGAAAACGTATTGACTCGAGTATAAGCCTAGGGTGTCCATCTGCATGTCTCACTGTGCCTCACTTTGCCTCACTGTGTCCATGTGCATGCCTCACTGTGCCCATGCCTCACTGTGCCCATGCCTCACTGTGCCCATGCCTCACTGTGTCCATGACTAGACTGACGTTTAACATGGGAGTCTATGGAATGGGTGCCCAGCTTTGAAAAATCGTTGCTCCCCGGCCGTAGGTTCCCCAGACAAAAAACTTTGCACACGTATCAAAAAGAAATAGGGCTACATATGTGCCAAGTTTCAAGTCCAGGGGACATAGGACCGGCCGGTAGCGGGTCCCCAAAGTTACCGGATAAATGACCGTTTAACATGGGAGCCTATGGAAGTGGTGCCCGGTTTGAAAAATCGGTGCTCCCTGGCCATAGGTCCCCCAGACAAAAAACTTTGCACACTTATAGAGAAAAAATGGGGCTATATGTGTGCCGGGTTTCGGGTCCAGGGGACATAGGACCGGCCGGTACCGGGTCCCCAAATTTACCAGAGAAATGACCGTTTAACATGGGAATCTATGGAAGGAATGCCCGGCTTTGAAAAATCGGTGCTCCCCGGCCGTAGGTCCCCCGGACAACAAACTTTGCACACTTGTAGAGGAAGAGTGAGGCTACATGTGTGCTGGTACTGGGTCCCCAAAGTCCGGGAGATTAGGTGCAAAAAGGTGACTCAAGTATAAGCCGAGGGGGGCATTTTCAGCACAAAAAAAATGTGCTGAAAAACTCGGCCTATACTCGAGTATATACGGTATTTAGCTTTTATAAGTAGCAGCACCTAAAAATGTATTAATTGGTTCTTAGGGTAAGCGTGAGATATTTACATATTTATATAACAGTTCCTGACTTGTCCTTCTTCTTTTTCTTGGCAGCGCTGGCACCACCTGACCACCCCGGTTTGGGGTCACCACCATCTTGAGTACCTCACTCCAGAAGCGGAAACCAAGCTGCTCCCTCCCGACTCTCTGGTCACACTCAACAAGGAAAAAGCCACCCTGTTTGAGACCGTGATCTAAGCCGGCTGCGATAGCATCTCGCTGCCAGTAATGCTTTCTTATTACGCTTAGTGCCAATCCATTCATCCTGTGTTTTTTGTATACGTGCAGCTTTTTGAGGGGTGGCAAGGGGGGAGGGGGTGGAGGTAAAGAGATCTTGCACTTTAGAAAGTGTCTAAAAATAGATTTCCAGATTCGTTTTTATTGGTGTGACACAAAGGGGGTACCACCTCTTACAGATCCTGCTTCATTCCAGAATGGCCACTATAATTCCCTACCTCTCCTTCTGTGACTTATGTGGGCCAAGTCTGCTATTCCATCACTTGACTCTCTACGAGAGCCTTTGCCTGAATGGCCTTACAACAATTGTAAGGTCCCACTGATGTTTTCTATGTCACTGTAGGAGATGGGTACCTCTTGCCACCACATATAAAGGGTCCAGATAACCAGATATCCTTACAAGTAGAACGAGTTAAAACCCTTCTAACCTTACCCTGCTTTTTTATTCTTCATTTTGAGCTGCAGCACAACCCACATTTGAGGCTACAAAACTCTCTCTGTTAGCATTACATATCACTTTCTAGCAGATAAGAGTACATGCATCTCATCTAGGGAAGGGTTCTGGGTCTGGGGTCTGGGTTGCCTATATAATAAAGAGCAATTGTGATCAGCAAGTCTCCACAATATAACATGTCCACCTGTAATCCATTAAAATGGTTACGGGCCAAAAAGGATTAAGCATTTGTCTGAATGTGAAGGAGGTATTGCACAAGTTGTTAGTCCATTTCTAAATTCACTAAATAGATCCTGAAATCCAAGCCATGCAAATAAGGTGATGTTCAGAGTCGAAACGCGTAGTTGCTATGGAGGTGTGGGTGGTGAAAGGCAGGTGGTTGGGGATGTAGAACACTTGTGGTTATATACTTTTATCAAGTGAAGAATTTTGTAATCTTTTGTTATCTGTCTTAGAAAATTTTCATTACCTCTTTAAGAAATGACAACATTTGGAACTCCGGGACCAAAAAATTCCTACTTTTTATAACTCAATGACTGTGTACCAGCAGTCAAATTTTTCTCGAGATATCTCACTTGTTCTATTCTCAGAGGGACGTCTTCTCTCTGAGTTGCAATAGGCTAGTCCCTGACTAGACTCCCTACTCCAGAAGTGGGAGATGTACGGCCAAATCGTACAGATCACTTGGCAACCCAGTACAACCCCTCCCTTGACACAGAGAATTACACAATACCCAAGAGTCCAGAACAAACTGGTTATCTTATATTGGAAAACAAATAGTAAAATAAAAGGGGAACTCTTCGAAGGAGCCTTCCAGAAGTTTTCATAATTCCAGGCTCCAGTTATTCTGTCTTAACACCTATAGGTACCTTTAGATGCACTATATTACCAAAAGTATTGGAACGCCTGCCTTTACACGCACATGAACTTTAATAGCATCCCAGTCTTAGTCCTTAGGGTTCAATATTGAGTTGGCTGACCCTTTGCAGCTATAACAGCTTCAACTCTTCTGGGAAGGCTGTCCACGAGGTTTAGGAGTGTGTCTATGGGAATGTTTGACCATTCTTCCAGAAGCGCATTTGTGAGGTCAGGTACTTATGTTGGAGAGAAGTCCTGGCTCGCAGTCTCCGCTCTAATTCATCCCAAAGGTGGATATAACTCTTGTGTACCTGTATCCCAGACTACTTTGGTATCAATCCCTAGTATAAATATTGGAACCCACAAAAGGGGAAGAAAGGGGAGAAATGGGACCTTGTGGACAGCCTTCCCAGAAGAGTTGAAGCTGTTATAGCTGCAATGGGTGGGCCAACTCAATATTGAACCCTATGGACCAAGACTGTGATGCCATTAAATTTCATGTACGTGTAAGGGCAGGCTTCCCAATACTTTTTGTAATATAGTGTATGTCAGTAGTTAAAGGGGGAAGTTGGGTGCCTTATAAGAAAGTCTAGGTCAAACTGCATTTGCATGTGCTATGGCGACTATGTTGTCTGGAAGCCATAGAAGCAGATGTGAGATTTCCTATCAGGGACTCAAAAACATTCCATCATTTGCCCAATGTTCTTCTTTACATCCCTCTTAAAAGTTCACATCACATTCTCAGATATTCTGCCAAGGGTTTCTACAGTGTTTCCACCAAAGTATTAAGTGTCAGTATTTTCTAATGCCATAAGTGATAACCAGTAGTATGCATTGTTAGCAATGTATAAGCAAAAAGCACTTAAAGAAATGTTACCAATGTGATATTAAGATGCTTTGAACAGTATTGTTCCTAAAGTAGATCTCTTCCCTACAAATCAAAATGGCAGCCATGATGTAGAGCAGACCATTATGAAGCCCATTTCAACTAGAAGCAAGTGACCTTGATGAAGCATAAGTCTCTAGTGCCTCTGAGGTTCAAAAATCTCTTGTAGATTGATAGGTTGTGTTCTCTTTATGTTGTGGACCGCTGTTGTGATTTTATGATAAGTACACTTTAGAGCAGCCGTTCGTTTTACTAAATTCAAACAGTTCACCATATACCCAGCTCACCGGTGTGAAATCAGTGAGCAATAACTCTAGTCTGTCCCCAAAGACCCATTGGGTGATGCCATCTTGGCTCACGCACAGCATGGAAAAGCCAGGCTGTCAATCGTAACCTGCAAGTCATGATACCTCCACCCTTCCTCTGCTCATGGCAGATGTCAACAGACATGGGGAACAGTCTGACATGGAGATGAGGAATTAGCTGTTGACTTTTAATAAAAATTTGCATATCAGTAACAGAATAATTTAGTCGGTTTAGGCTGAACATTTTGGGAAATGGAGTGTGTTGGAAACAGCTGATGGAGCATTTTATGAAGGCAGCACAATGTTTCCATACTTGGGGACTAGGAAGGGTCACTTTAATATTCGCAATGGTCTTTCCAAACCTTGTTTTAGATAACGTAGTAGAATAGTGATTCCAAAATTTGCAAATCTTATGATCCTTTGAAAAAACATATTCTTTTTTATGTTTTGGCAAATCAATTTTAAGGGCTTCCTGTATAGGTCCTGTGTTTGATTCATCTGTTATGAGGAATAACCATAGCCATAGATAGGTGACCAGTGGTCCCTAAAAAATGGACCTGTATTATGCTAACTATAGTTAACAAAGCAATCCTTTGAGAGTCTTTTATACTGTCTCTTAACACATATAATTTATACATGTATTAACCGCCCAACAACCTTTTGGGGAAAGGACCAGGTTGCATAGTATTTACCTTATATGACCCAAAGTTTGTGTGCCCTGACTATTCCAGCTATAAGAGCTTGTTGGATATCCAATTGCAAAACCATTGGCAGTAGTATGGAATTACCTCCCACCCTCCTTATTTGTGGCCATTCCATCTTCCACTCTTCTGGGAAGGCTTTACTCGAGATTTTGGAGAGTGTCTAGGGGAATTTAAGTCCATTCAACCAAAAAGTGCATTAGTTAGGTCAGGTTCTGATGTGGGACAGAAGACCTCTCTCACAATTGGCTTCCCAATGAATCCCAAAGGTTTTCAGTAGTTTTGAGGTCAAGGTTTGTGGGCCCTGATTATCACACCTATATGAGCTTGCTGGATATCCAATTGCAAAACCATTGGCAATAATATGGAATTACCCCCCCCCCCCCCATGCTCATCTTTTTCAGCCATAACATCTTCCACTCTTCTCAGAAGGCTTTCCACAAGATTTTGGAGAGTTTCTAGGAGAATTTTAATCCATTCAGCCAAAAAATGCATTAGTGAGGTCAGGTTCTGATGTTAGGCCTGGCTCACAATTGACTTTGCAAGTAATCTCAAAGGTGGTTAATAGGGTTGAGGTCAGGTCTCTGTGCAGACCACTGAAGTTCCTCCACACCAAACTCCTCAAACTATGTCCTTATAGAGCTGGCTTTGTACACAGGGACACAGTCATGCTGGAAAACAAATGGACCTTCCCCAAACACTTACCACAAGGTTGGAAGTGCCCAATGTCTAAAACAGGGCTTCTCAACCCAGTTCCAGGCAATGGTACAATGGTTAAAGGCCTAGATTGGTCTACCGCAGGGTTTCTCAATGAGGGTTCCATGGAACCCTAGGGTTCCTCCAGAGGGTTCTAGGGGTTCCTTGAGCAATCAGCAATTTCTGCCTCTCAGATACATTCCCACTGACACCATTGACCATTTAGCTATCTTTAAGTGGGTATTTCTTCCCAATAACCACAAGCGTAAGGAGCATTCCTCCCACTGACCATCACGCTATTGTATCATGAGTTGTAGATAAAGTCATTTTTAGCATGGGTTCCCTGAGACTGGAAAGTTATTTCATGGGTTCCTCCATGTTGAAAAAGATTGAGAAAGGATGTTCTAAAACGTCTATGTATGCTGTAGCATTAACAGAACCCTTCACTGGAAACACCTGAACGCAATAAATTCTTTTGACCACAAAATACTTTAGGCCGTATAATGTAAATTAATTGTACTGAACCAAACCAAAGGGTTTCAGAACCCAAATCTGCCAAAAGGAAATAAATTATGAAGCATTGCTACTGCCAAAACTTTTTTTTTTATGCCTTGGATACAAAGTGGAAGAGTTATATCCCCTGTCAAAATGTTGTTGCTGCCTGTGTTTCAATTGGAAGAAGGCGAAGAAAACACTTAATCAGTTTGGCCAAAGTTGCACTGCAATTAATATCCATCACAGCGCAGCCTAGAAACGTTCTATTGTATCCGTTTGAGTAGATTTTCATTTTTATGTGTTTCCGAATTCTACATTTAAACTCCATACAATTGGGCGATGCCTTAAAACATCAAGACAAATAATCTGAAATTAGAAAAAAAAAAATGAAATATTTTTAATCAAATGATTAGCACACGTAGTGATAATCACTTCTCTCCATAACTGTATTAATAAAAGGAAAAAGGTTTACTATTTTGAGCGCCCAAGTGTTTTTTTAAGAGACAGTGAAAGCAACAGTGACAAAAAAAAATGAGAAGATCCATGTATCAAAAAAGTGGGTTCAAATTTCTTGGACAAAATGTATCTTGTTTAAAAAGCAGTGCAAAGTACACAGGCCACACCCAAATAACAATAGATCATAGCAGGTGTCGTGTCACATTCGGCTCCCCATCACAGATTGCTCCGGAAGTGACGTTCCGTCGCCGCCATCTTGCTACATCCCACACTCCTGCACGGTAATGATATAGTGAGAAGGGGGCAAGCGGACATCTTGTTACACCCACCGGAGTTTTAGATTTCACAGTTATTTTCAACACAAAACGGAGCTTATATGCTTAAATACAGTATTTGGGAATCGGACTGTTTAGATGTTAAATTTTTTAAAGCAGCAGCAAACCTGCTGACCTTACATGGTTGCTAATGTGACCGAACACCTCTGATTTTCACATTTAACATTTAAACAGTCCGTTGGATTTCCAAATACTGTATTTAAGCATGTAAGCTCCGTTTTGTGGTGGGTGTAACAAGATGTCCGCTTGCCCCCTTCTCACTCTATCATTACTGTGCAGGAGTGTGGGGTGTAGCAAGATGGCGGCGACGGAACGTCCCTACCGGAGCAATCTGTGATGGGGAGCCGAATGTGACGAGACACAGGCAATCAGTTTACTGCAGTAAAGATTTTTTTCCTGTGTCACCTGTGTGTCCTCTATATTTCAAATGAGCTCCCAGGACCTGAAACATGTTAAAATGGCAGCATTATGCGGCATAGCATATGAAATGCTGACAGTGCAGTACCTCCAACACTTGATCTGGTTTTTCCCATGTATGCATTGCAGTAAATATAAAAAGAAAAAATTAAAGTAGTAGTAGCAGTATTAAAAACAAAAAACAAAAAATTAAAATTAGAGTGTGCAGCTAGAAAATAAAGGTGTTTTTATGTTTGTGTGCAGTTCCACTTTAACATCAATAGCTCAGATAGGAAGAAAAAAAGATTAAATTCACAGGTAAAATGATCATTATTCATCCTAATGACCGCAATTTTGGCAAATAATGTTTTTGGGGGCCACACAGGGTAATTTTTTCAAAGCAGCATCACATCATATTGAAAGAGTGACCTTGCTTGGCTCCAAAATATCAGTGTTGGCTTTGAAATTGCCTTTTCTTTTTTTTTTACAGAGAAATTAGAGCTGCACGATTAATCGTTAAGAATCGAGATCGCAATTTTTTTTCCCCCTGACGATCTTAACAAAGCATTTTCCCGATTCTTTCTATGCAGAGAATTCTCTGCTCAAGCCGACAGCTGTCATTAAAAAAAAAAAAAAAACAGGCAGTGTGCCAAGTATCACAACATTCCTCAGCCGCTGAGCTAACTATAAACATTTTAAGGTTTTGTTCTTTGGATCAAAGGAAAGAACTTCGGTCTGTAAATGAGGGAAGTTTAACCACTTAAAGACTAAACGGTGACCTTTGCAGTATTTTTTTTAAAATAAAAATAAATAAATAAATAAATGAGAAAAAAAAATATATAAATATATATATATATATATATATATATATATATATATATATATATATATATATGTATGTGTGTGTGTATATATGTGTATATAAATTATTTTCAGGCCCTGGGAGCTCTAGATCAAACAGCGTTCATGTTTACGGAGGGTTAGAGTGGAGGACTGATCTTTAATATTCTTAATAAAATGCTAAAATATTAATTTGGGTTTACATGAAATTGACCTGAAATATGTGTCCTTCATTTATTCCTTTACTTTACCAGCTAGAGTAATTTGTCCAAATGTTTAGTTATTTTTTTACTGCCCCCCGAACAACATACTGAAAAGGCTTAATGGATGAAGGAAAAAAAAATGATGTATTTATTTTTTTGAACAGAGTAGTATTTTTGTAGATATAGTTTTAACAATCAGTATTCTATATCTTATACAAATATAAATCAATTTATTCTTACAGTAGGACTTATGTAAGACTTGCAGGAAAGAGGTGGATATGATGCCCATTGCAACCAAATGATTCCTTTTATTTTCTACCCTTGGGCAGCAGTACTGAGATTGGCTGTTATGGGTAACACAGACACTTTCCTTCTGTGCAGTCGTAATGCATGAAGTCCACTAAAATAACAGCCATCTTTTTAATTGTCTGAAATAAGAACTGTGGAGCATGCAGCAACCAGTGAGGTGCCAAGTGGCCTATGTAAAAAAAAACAAATTCTTTAAATTAATTTTTTTAAATTGTATTTATTTTTTATAGGAACTTATATAATGCAATCAATTTATGCAGTGCTTTACATATGTATTGTACTTTTTTTTTCTTAAAATGCATTTAATTAGACCATTTCACCTATTTAATAAAGCTGTTTTGGCCGACTTCTGAAAGTGCAAATGAAATTCGATAAATAAAACTAAATTAAATGTAATCTTTTTTTCAGCTTAAAGGGGATGTATAGTGTAACAAACTGTATATTTACGTTCTTCATGTGAGTAAAAAACATATTTTTGATATTTTGGCTCTTTTTTTTACAGCTACCATTCTCAAAATAATCCAGAATGACTCAGAGGAGGGACAAGCCCCCTCACCCTTTGGAGAGACAAGAACTCCCTAAAATGAAAGCACAGTTTTTTTTAAATGACTGTGTAGTCTGAGATTTATTTTAATATTTAGTTTACAAGATTTTGAATATGACTTAAACACATTACACAATTTTTCCATATTTCCATATTTTTTTATCATTATATTAAATATAGATGTTTAAAGATTAGTCACTAGAGGGAGCTCTTAGTGTGCTGACTATTTCTTTCTTAATAGCCATTAAAATAAGATGTCACCCACACAAAGGAGGAAATTGCTTTCGGTGAGTCAGCTGACTGAAAGACTTGCATTGTGAAAAGGAGCAGTCAAAAAGCAAAAAAGTAAAGAAGCAGTAAAAAAGCACAACCATTGTGTATAGCCATAAAGTAGAAGCCTAAGAAATTATTAAACACATTTGACTGCTTCCTTGTACAAACATAATTAGATTTTTTTTAATATAAATAAATAAATATATATATATATATATATATATATATATATATATAGAAACAAGGTATAAAAAGAATATTGATAAGATTTATCCAAAACTGGATGAAACTTTGTGTTTATAAACAACGTTATTTAGAATAAAAATTCTGTCTAATTAGCCAGTTAAACACAGGCTGCCCACAATCATGCAGGCAGTGCCTGGCAGCTGTTTATTAGACAGCCTTATGTCTGTGTATCATAAATTTCCCCAGTATTACATATAGTAAAAATTTTCTATAAATAAAAAAAGGTATACATTAAACAAAAAAAACAAACAAATAAAAAAACACTGTACATTCCCTATAATCTGATTTTTTTTTCCAGGGAGAAAAGCTGTGCAAGAATTGTGCTTAAATTGGCATTATTTTTTTTTTTTTTTAAATTTGAAATTGTTTTTTTCATTTTAGATTTAAAAAAGTTTTTATTTTTTTTTAATCTTAATCTCTCGATTTGATTAACCACTTTTTCAGCAATACTTACTGTTCATTATAATGGGACATTTTTTCTGTGCAGGATGGAAAGGTAGACTGCTAGTTTCTGTAAGCACCACGGTTTATTTTTTAGACTTTTTGATAAATATGGCTCGTTGTTGAGGTACCCATACATGGGATGTGAAACATCCAAAACAACTTCATATGAATGTGTGTGCAGGTCGGATCAGAGCAAGATAACTGGTCGTGCAACCCTATGATTGGACTAGTTGGGTATTTATTCATTGAGACGGCCCTTGGCTATATCTAACCATTTAAAGGAGTAGGTGGGTAAATGGAAGCGATCGGAGCAGCAGAGCTGGTTCTGGACACTGAGCAGAGGGGGCGTTGCATCTTTTAAGGGTGGGTACCCCTGCGACAGAAATTAAAGCAATTGGAAGGGCAAAGAGGGAGACACATAATTCATATTTGGGGGGTGGAGACTGCCTTCGAAAACCCTGCCATGATTCCAGCTTTGGTTTCTCTAGATCTGGCATGTCAAATTAGAGTTTTATGGGCCGCTATCAATCCATCTCTGTGCCCCCCCCCCAGTGGTTTAAGGATATAAAAAAGGAATGCGCCCCTAGCAGGTCTCCAGATGATACTACACTTCCAGCGAAATACTTTAGGAAAGGTTTTATGACCCCTTTCCCTGGGATTTAACATGGTAAGTTGCAATTGTCACCATAATGTTAAATTCTGAAGTGCCCCTGTCCTGCCACAATTTGCCCAAAGTTTTATCAAAGTTTGATATGCATGTTCTAGATCAGGGATTCTCAACCAGGGTTCCGTAGAACTCTATGGCTCCTCCAAAGGTTGCTAGGGGTTCCTTGAGCAATGGACAATTTTTGCCTTTCAGATAAGTTCCCACAGACACCAATTATCTTTTTAGCTATCTGTAAGGGGGACACTCTACCCATTGACCACAAGTGTAATGCCGCGTACACAGGATCATTTTTCCTGTCGGGAAAAATTAGATTTTTTCCTTTGGATGAGAAAAACGATCGTCTGTGGGCTTTTTGCCGTTTTTCCCGACGGGAAAACGGCATTAATCACGACGAGAAAAATTAGAACATGCTCTAATTTTTCTCGTCGTGATTCCTGTCATTTTTTTCCGCGCCAGTTTTCCCATAGGGAAACACTGCCGCGGAGCCTACACACAGTCGTTTTTCTCGTCAAGAGAAAAAATGACGGGAAAAACGGCCGTGTGTGGGGGAACAAGCCGTTCCCTCGTTTTTCCTGTCGTGATTCACGGCGGTGTTTTCACCGCCGTGAATCACGATCGTGTGTACGCGGCATAAGGAGCATTCTTCCCACTGACCATCAAACTAGGTTCCCTGAGACCGAAAAGTTATTTTAAGGGTTCCTCTGGGCTGAAAAGGTTGAGAGTCTGCTCTAGATGTTTTGGGATGGGCATGTTGATGGCCAGCTGTTACCTTCCAGTTTAAGGGCATGTCGCAGGTAGAATCATATGACCTTGGGTATAATAAGTAGAGAAGGAGTAGCTATCCCGGGTGCAGAGAAGACAGTACAGCACAATGTTATGTTGCAAAAAGGTTGATGAAAGCACACTTATAACCTAGCCACAAGACTACATTGGAAGCACTTAGCATTGCCAGTAAAAGTCTTCCTAATCACCCCAGGAGCCCCAAATCCCAAGGCACTATTATTTGCCAATGTCAACCCTTCCCAGCAATATTAAATGTACGGCCATCTCATTGACTCTTATGATTGTTCCCCCCTCCCGTGTATGGGTACCTTTTCATTTTTATAGCTGTGTAGGTCTGAAAACAAAAAAGTTTCCTGGAAAAGTTGCATGTCTCACCTGACAGTGTCTTGTGATACAGAGTCCACTTGCTGGCGGGGTGGAACCATACTGCCTTCTTACCTCGTATTGAAGCTGCACAGCCATTGACTCTTGTTCTGTCTTTCTCCTAACACCCTCTGTGACTAGCTTTGCATGTCACCAGCCTTTAATGTGTGATACAAAGTGTCTGCCATGCATGCTCCGTTTACTTAATGTATTTGCTTCATTGGAGAATTGTGATCTTTATAAATGATTCAGACATTCAGAGAAATGGAAAAAAAAAAATAACTGTAGCCATTGGCTTTTTTTTTTTTTGCATAGCAGAATGC
Organism: Rana muscosa; assembly: GCA_029206835.1. NCBI lineage: Eukaryota > Metazoa > Chordata > Amphibia > Anura > Ranidae > Rana > Rana muscosa. The sequence goes on from CM055120.1 coordinate 304,624,965, forward strand.
AGTAACCAATAGGTCATGATCGTCCATCCCTTTGACTACTGTTCTCCTGAGATCTGATGTGTGATTGGCTGCTGTGGGTCAATGGACACCACTGGAACAATGCCTTGCTGTCCTTATCTACATCTTCATGGATGAAGCAGCTCCCGTTTCCAGCCAATGGAAATGCCCAAGAGGCTTGGGAGCCAATGCAATTAAATGTAGGTTCTATAAAAATGTACCACCAGCTTTCCACTACTGGTGGGTAAAGCCTTCTTGATTTTATGGGGAACTTACAATAAGTTGGTTTTTGGTGCTAAAAAGTCCAGCAGCTCTTTTGGCACTAAAGACATGTAAAATATAATGCGAACTTCACCCAGACTCTAAAGCAATTATCAGTTTGCTAATTTTAGCTTCCTGATCCTTTCTATGGTGGGGCTTATAGAGTTTCCTTCACTTGAACTAACCATCCTTAGTTGTATCCCTTGTAGGACTGTAGGTGGCACCAGAGAGCTTCATGAATGGTGCTTTAACCCCAAGCCAAACTCTACATCCTATAGACCAGGGGTCTCCAAACTGCGGCCCTGGGGCTGGATGCGGCCCTTTGCGTGCCTTTATCCGGCCCTTGGGGGCACTATTCCATCCACTGACACCAAAAATTGCAAATCATTTTTAGTGCTGAAACCACCAATGGGGCACTATTCATCCAACTTACACTATCAAAAGGGTACAATTCCTTCTATTGACACCAACAATGCGGCACTAGTCCTCCCACTGACACCAAAGGAATGGTATTGTTTACTCCCTCTCTACATTTTCTACTCCCAATGGCCCTAGTCCGGCCCTCCTAAAGTCTGAAGAACAGTAAACTGGCCCTTTGTTTAGAAAGTTTGGAGACCCCTGATATAGACCATTTAATCTAAATAAATGCCAATTTAATCTTAAAACCAATTATTTTTCAGCTGCATTAGAAATTCACATTCTATGTCAAAAAACCTGCCAAAACCTAATAGTAAATCGTTCAAATGATTTCTGTACTTGAGCCCATTGTAAAAGCAGCATGGGCATATCTTTATATAGCAGTGCTGTGCTAACCCATAGTAGCCAATGGATATTGACAGTCGGCCGTTTGTGTTGTCAGATAACTGCCTTTTGATTGGTTGCTTAGAGTTATTGTATTTTATTGCTTTTGTACTGTTATTCATTTTTTTAAGGGCAACTCCGTTGAAACCAGTAATCAGCAGATCAGGGGTAAGGGATGTATACTGTATACTTTACACTTAGTTCCATGTTTTTTTTCCACCCTCAGTTCCAATGTAAAAAAGTCCTGTTGTGAGCAAATTCTAGGACTGGCAGTAGGCGGAGCCAATCCAATCCTAACTATTAGTGACAACCTCAATACACTTACAGCAGGGGTCTCCAAACATTTTAAACAAAGGGCCGGTTTATTGTCCTTCAGACTTTTGGAGGGCTGGACTTTGGCCATCGGGGGGGGGGGGGTGGAAAATTTCCTAGCATCAGTGGGACTAAACATATGGTATTAGGGGGAGAAATAGTGCCCCATTGTTGGTATCATAGGGAGGAATAGTGCCCCATTAGTGGTGTCAGTGGGTGAAATGTTGCTCCACTGTCGATGTCAGATGTCCGAATAGTGTCTTGTATCAGTGGGAGGGATACTGGCCCAAGGGCCGGATAAAGGCAAGCAAAGGGCTGCATCCGGCCCTCGGGCCGCAGTTTGGAGACCACTGACTTACAGTATGTAGTCTGACACCTTGTGGTGGGAGAAGAAAGTGCAGACGGACAGAGCTCAGCAGTTGCTGGAACTGGGATTTCCAAGCAGCAAATTTGGAGAAACAGGAATGAAAGGAAGTCTCATTTGCGTTTTCACTTTTCTTCCCCCACCCTTCTAATCTGCACTGGACTGCTTTATAGGTCAGGGGTAGGCAACCTTGGCACTCCAGCTGTGGTGAAACTACAAATCCCATCATGCCTCTGCCTCTAGGAGTCATGCCTGTGATTGTCAGGGACTTGCAATGTCTCATGGGACTTGTAGTCTCAAAACAGCTGGAGGGCCGAGGTTGCCTACCCCTGTTATAAGTATTTGCATTTCAGTTACATTGTTTTGCGTTTTCCAAGTGTTGGAAATCCAGCCATTTTTTGTTTAAATTTGGCTTTGTATAGAGTTGGGAAGAGTTAGAAGTTGGGCTTTAATTGCTGCCTGTGTCCCTGCTAGTGAGTCATCCCCTTCTTCAGCTAACAGTGGTGCAGCAGAGACACAAACAGCAACGAAAATATTTTTTTTTACTTGATTTATCTTGTGTATGTGGTTTTTGGTGATTCCTCTAAAATGTTTATTGATTAACAACATCAAATGAGCCCAACGGGTTTCAGGGGACAACCTTCCCCTTTTTCATGGCTAACATATAAAGGACTAAGCAAAACATAAAGGATAGTATAGTTCATATCAATGAAATAATCATAAATAAAATGGTATCTAATCTGACATTAAAATATATTTTTTTAAACTCGGATAGCTGTGCATATACTGTTAGTATTTAATATTACACAAAGATAACCGAGCAAATACAAAATGCAGTTTTTAAATGATGATTTTATTTATTAGGGGAAAAAAGCTGTCCAAACCTGCCTGGCCCTATGTGAAAAAGTAAAAGCCCCCCTCTCTTGCTAAATCATGAATGACCTGTAATTATCCACATTTTGTAGAAAGCTGAGTTAAATTTCACTTGCCCCACCCAGGCCAGATTACTGCCAGACCTGTTGAATCAAGAAATCACTTAACTAGAAGCTGTGAAGTAAAGCACGTTAAAAGATCTCAAAAAGCAACACATCATGCCGAGTTCTAAAAAAATTCAAGAACAGATGAGAACAGTCTGGAAAGGGTCTAAAGCGAACCACGGTGAGAGGCATTATCTACAAATGGAGAAAACTTGCAACAGTGTTGAACCTTCCCAGGAGTCCAGGGCCAACCAGAATTTCTCCAAGAGCACAACGACGACTCATGCAAGACGTCATATAAGAACTCAGAACAACATCTAAACTGCAGGCCTCACTTGCCTCAGGTAAAATCGGTGTTCATGATTCAACCATAAGAAAGAGACTGGGCAAAAATGGCGTCCATGGGAAAGCTCCAAGGCCAAAGCCACTGCAGACCAAAATGTCAAAACACATCTTGATTATCCCCAAGACTTTTGGGGAAATATTCTGTGGACTGATGAGACAAAAGTTGAACTTTTTGGAAGGTGTGCGTCCCGTTACATCTGGTGTAAAACTAACACAGAATTTCATAAAAAGAACATCATCCCAACAATCAGACATGGTGGTGGTAGTACCGTGATGGTCTGGGGCTGCTTTGCAGCTTCAGGACCTGGATGACTTGCCATGATTGATGGAACCATGAATTCTGTGCTTTACCAGAAAATTCTGAAGGCGAATGTCCAGCCATCAAGTCCTAACCTCAAGCTCAAGCGCACTTAGGTTATGCAGCAGGACAATGATCCGAAACACACCAGCAAGTCCACCTCTGAATGGCCAAAAAAATAATAAATTAAGGTTTTGGTGTGGCCTAGTCAAAGTCCAGACTTAAATCCAATTGAGATGCTGTGGCATGACTTTAAACATGCCATTCATGCTGGAAAACCCTCCAATGTGGCTGAATTAAAACAATTCTGCAAAGAAGAGTGGGCCAAAATTCCTCCATAGCGATGTGAGAGACTCATTGCCAGTTATCACAAACGCTTGATTGCAATTGTTGCCACCAAGGGTGGCACAACCAAGTATTAGGTTTAGGGGGCAATTACTTTTTCACATAGGACCAGGCAGTTATAAGCCTTAACATGTTAAAATAGAAGTATGGCCTAAGCTTTTTTGGACATACTTCTCTTTTAGGTTAGAAGAGTGCATTTACAATGTATTTCTGCACTCCTGTGACCCAGATTCAGCTGACAGCGGTCTAAAGCCCACTGTCAGCTGACATCACAGAGCCAATCCAGGCTCTGGAAGGGTCCTGACTTTTAAGTTCAGGATCCACCCAGATGCCTGACCAGCAGTTGGCTCAAACTCAGAGCATGTCTCTGAGAGCCTGAGCCAGCTGCTCCAGCCCCCTCCCCAGCCCAGCACTCCAGTGAGTGCTGGAGAGGCAGAGCAGATTGTCGTTGACTGACAGTTACCGCCCTCTGCTAAATGAAGACCGAGAACTGACAGATCAGTAGTCATTTGATTGCTCAGTTCTCGGTCCTAGAGCCAGGGGGGACAGCTGTAGCATCAGACTGATCCTGCAGCCATATAGGTGACTATAGATGTTTGGGGGGTTTTGATATCCCACACTTCTCCTTTTAATGTCATTGCAAAAATAATTTTCATTATTTTTTTAAACTGCAGCTTTCACTAAAATACTATGAAGGTGGTTCTTGTTTTGGCACTTCCTGTTATAGGGTGACAACTTCCCCTCCCATCCCCCTATTGGGCTCCTGCATTGTCATTGTCACCTTGTACCAAGCTCTTCCAATTGGGACCAACAGCAGCTGTGCTGATACAGGTTGCACATGCATGGTCTGCGCTTGTCATTATCAGGAAACCCACCCTTGAGTAGTGGCATCACTGAAGTGCATATACATTGTAGACAGGAAGTCGCTCCAAAGACGCTGCAGGAGATCAGAAGTACTAAGGTGCAAAAAAAAAAAGTGTGAAAGTAGGAGTAGAAAGTATTTTTTTTCCTAAACGGAAGTTGCTTACGATGCACAGTGCTAGCAAACGAATTGTATTTTTAGGTCGGGTTTACGTGCACTTTTAACCCTTCCCTACTCTACCAAAAAATAAAAGAAAAAAAACTTTTTGGCTACAGTTGTCCTTTAAGTGTTTCCTAGAGTCATGTCTCACAGTCGCGGGCCTACAGAATATTGTAAGGTCCATCCGGATGGACCTTCCAAAAAAGCCACCACACTCCATAGTGCTTCTTCAGTGTCTCTACAGCCTTGATTCCAGTATCACACACACCATTGACCCGTCCATAATGCCACGGATGTTGCTTGTTGTAGATTCCACATCATGTTTTCTGTATGTGCCAAACTTTGCCTTGCGCCAAATGCTGTACGAAATCCCATCCCCCCCCCCCCGTATTGTGTCCCAGGCCTCCCTCGCCAGTGCAGTATTCACACTTTATTGTTTTTGCCAATTTAAGTATTTCTATAGGGTCTTATTTTTATGAGTAGACATCAAATGTAAACTAAAAGAACCTTGCAATAAAAATTCAATGAAACAAAAATATGGTGGTGTTTTTCTTTGCATTACATTTTCTTAAAGCAAAACTTTACCCATAACATTTTGAATACATACATACAAACGATTGGTTTTAGTAAATGATGCCCCTCCTGTCACGTCCAGGTGTGACAGGGAGGCCACACGGGCCCACTGGAGCAGGGGGCAAGGTCGCCATTGCATCCCCTGTAGCGTAGCTATGCCCATGCACAGTGCTGAGAATAGAAAGCAACTGAGCATGTGCAGAGCAGGGTGAGACAGTGCCCTGTGGCAGGCACATATTTTTAATGTTTTACATAATACCTGCAAAAGGGGCCAGCCTGAAGTGATCTATCAGGACATCATTTTTTGACTAAAGTTCCACTTTAGGGATGAACTGTGGACACAAAAAAATCTTCACTTAAAAATACTCCTTAATAAATACAAATGATATAAATCCAATTTGTGTGCTCCAAATGCCTTTGCAAACCAAGACAATACCTCGTAAAAGTAGCAATGACATCATTATTGTACTGTACATGGCCTGTGCAGAGAGCAGAGCTGTGGGAGGGGCCCAGAAGGCCCCACCCACTACAGGCTGCCTGCAGAAAATCACAGGAGGGGGCGGAGACAAGACCAGTCTCCCTGCACAAGGAGAGAGAGCAGAGCTGTGGGAGGGGCCCAGCAGGCTACAAGCTCATCCATGTCTTTACGGACCTTGCTTTGTGCACTGGTGCGCAGTCATGTTGGAACAGGAAGGGACTGTCCCCAAACTGTTCCCACAAAGTTTGGAGCATAAAATGGTTAGAAAAACACCCCCACACCATAATCTCCCCTCCACCAAATGATTTGGACCAGTGCACAAAGCAAGGTCCATAAAGACATGGATGAGCAAGTTTGGGGTGGCCTGCACAGAGTCCTGACCTCAACCCCATAGAACACCTTTGGGATGAATTAGAGCAGAGACTGCGAGCCAGGCCTTCTCATCCAACATCAGTGCCTGACCTCACAAATACGCTTCTGGAAGAATGGTCAAACATTCCCATAGACACCCTCCTAAATTTTGTGGACGGCCTTCCCAGAAGAGTTGAAGCTGTTATAGCTGCAAAGGGCGGGCCAACTCAATATTGAACCCTATGGACTAAGACTGGGATGTCATTAAAGTTCATGTGCGTGTAAAGGCTGGCGTCCCAATACTTTTGAAAATATAGTGTATATGTGTTCATAGAAATACAGCACAATTGGATCATCAGGGGGTCCAAAGGACCTTCTTACCAGCCCTCCCGGCTCAAAATGTTTATGACTGAAAATACATTATGGGGTTGAAACTGGAGTGCAAAATCTGGGCCATCTGTGCATGGTAACCAATCAGCTTCTAACTTCAACTACGAAAAATAAAGACTGGAAGCTGATTGGTTTCTATGCAGGGCTGTACCAGATTTTGCACTGAACCCTCGGATTTTATGAAAGCTGGAATCCAAGTGCGGCTGGGAAACTATCAGCGGTCCCGGTACTTAACAAAACCCTGTGATGTGGTTTGCCAGGCTGACCTTTGGAAAATAACCGAACGACAATCTCCCTCCAGCAGAACAAAAAAGCGAAGATGTTATTTTCTACGTCAAAAACATTTCTGATGCACTCAAGAGCAGCGAGAGATGGTACAGTTTTTTCCTGGACAAAAAACAAAACAAAACAGTAATTATAATTTTCTTTTTAAAATGTGTAAATGCGAATTTAGGAAACAAAATAAAGAAAATATTTAGAGAGGAAGATTGTTTCCCCAAACAGCTATAAAACCAATATTCTAGCAGTAAAATCTTTGCTTTTATCCCTGTAGGATCAAAACTGTTCCTCTTCAACTTCTTCTGTGCTAGATGGGTGCAGTTGGGTGCAGGGCTGCCATCAGGAATTTTGGGGCCCCTTACACAGCTTCAGGCATGGGCCTCCTGGAGCAGAGGAGAACCGGGGGGGTGCTGCCGCCGCAAATTGAGAAGCGGGGGGAGGGCAGCCGCAAATTGAGAAGCGAGGGATGCCACGAATTGAGGAGTGGGGGGGGGGGGGGGGCTGCCACCACAAATTGTTGGGGGGGCTTGCCATCCGGGGCCCTGAAGACCTCCGCTGGGCCTCTGGGGACCTCTGGGCCCCTTACAAAAAAAAAAATTTATAAAAAAAAAATAAAAAATTATTTATAAAAAAAAAAGGGGGGAGGTTGCCATCCGGGCCCTGGGGACCTCCGGGCCTCTGGGTCCTTTACAAAAAATAAATAAAAATACATAAAAAAGAAGTAAAATACAAATAAAACATTTTTTTTTATAAAAAAAGGGGGGGGGGGGTTACCATCCGGGGCCTCGGGGACCTCCGGGCCCCTTACAAAAAAAAAATGTATAAAAAAATGTATAAAAAAAAAAAATATTTTTATATAAAAAAAAAAGGGGGGTTGCCATCCGGGGCCCTGGGGACCTCTGGGCCTCTGGGCCCCTTACAAAAAAAATAAAAAAAATATTATTATAATTTTTTTTATAAAAATTACATAAAAAAGGGGGGTTACCATCCGGGGGCCCTGGGGACCTCCAGGCCTCTGGGGACCTCTGGACCCCTTACAAAAAAAAGGGGGGTTGCCATCCGGGCCCCTGGGGACCTCTGGGCCCCTTACAAAAAAAAGGGGAGGTTGCCATCCGGGCCCCTTACAGGTGTACTGCCTGTACCCCCCTAATGGTGGCCCTGGTTGGGTGTCAGGAGCTGAATATCAGGTGCCACTGTTAATTTGGGGTCCCTATATAAAACTTGTACATTGAAAATGAACAGGTCAGGTCATAGCTGATAACCACCACCTTTTTGCTACAGTCCTGACCCGAGACTAGTGATGAGCCGAACACCCCCGGGTTCGGTTCGCACCAGAACCCGCGAACGGACCGAAAGTTCGAACGAACATTAGAACCCTATTAAATACAATGGATGCGAACGTTCGAATTCTAAAGTGCTAATTATAACAACTATTATGCATGTTATTGTCATAAATAGGGTTTGGGAACCCGGGTTGTGCACCAGGGGACATGTATCAATGCAAAAAGAAGTTTTAAAAACGGTCGTTTTTCGGGAGCAGTCATTTTAATGATGCATAAAGTGAAAAAAAAAAAGTCAAATATTCCTTTAAATATCGTACCTGGGGGGTGTCTAAAGTATGCCTGTGAAGTGCCACGTGTTTCCCGTGTTTATTACTGTCCCTGCACAAAATGACACTTCTAAAGGAAAAAAAAGCCATTTAAAACTGCTTGCGGCTTTAATGTAATGTCTGGTCCCGGTAATATGGATGAAATTCTTTAAGAAAAATGGCATAGCTACCCCATGACCCCCCCCCCCCTACCCCAGCCCATTACCAGCCCCTTTGGGTCTTGTATGGATATTAAGGGGAACCCCGCACATAAAATAAAAAAGGCCCTATATACTCTGAACAGCCGTATACAGGCGGTGCATACAAGACAGGGACTGTAGGTTTGTTCTTATGTAGAATCTGTTTGTAATTTTGAACAGGTACATTGTTGAAGTGTAGCTCCAGCCCAAAAATCTATTTTTAAACTTTTTGGGAAACATAGGTAAGGGTTATCACCCCTGTAACATTTGTTTTGCTGTCTGTGCCCCTGTTCAGAACATTTCACCTCACTTTCCGTCCCAATGACAACTGTTTTTGAAATGTGGTGTTTTTCTTGAAACAAGGATTGCTGATAAAGCATCAGTACAGAGGAGACACCTTTCTCCCATATTTATTCTTACAGGAGAGAATTTTCCTTCCTAGGGGTAGATTTCCTCTCACTTCCTGTTGTCTTCTTTCGTTTGCAAGTAGGAGTCGTTTGTAAGTTGGATGTTTGAAAGTAGGGACCTGCCGTATATACTCTGCAGAAATAGGCCCCTTAGTTGTTGGTGTTGGCACAACACTGTAAGCACTCAGTTACTCTTGGTTGGTGCTGGAACGCCCTGCTGTCAACTATTATATCAGGAATTTTAATTACATATAATTGTTGAACAGTGGTAGTAAAAATTGGGGCTTTGATGGTGGTGCTGGTGCCACAACACTGTAAGCCCTGACAGTTACTCTTGGTGGGTGCAACAATGGGCCCTGCTGTGAATTATTAGATCAAGAATTGTAATTACATGCCCCTTTTGAACAGGGGCTGAAAAATTGGGCCTTTCGTGGTGGTGGCGTTGCCACAAGACTGTAAGCCCTCAGAGTTACTCTTGGTGGGTGCAGCAATGGACCCTGCTGTGAATTATTAGATCAAGAATTGTAATTGCATGCCCCTGTTGAACAGGGGCTGAAAAATTGGGCCTTAGGCACTGGTGGCACAACACTACAACCCCTCACAGATACTGTACTTGGAGCACAGCAATGAGCCCTGTTGCAAAGTATTGCTTCAAAAATTGTAATGACACGCCCCTGTTAAACAGGGGCTGAAAAATTGGGCCTTAGGCACTGGTGCCACAACACTCCAACCCCTCACAGATACTGTACTTGGAGCACAGCAATGAGCCCTATGGCAAATTATTGATAAAAAAATTGTAATTACACGCCCCTGTAAAACAGGGGCTGAAAAATTGGGCCTTAGCCACTGGTGGCGGCACCCATAAACAAAAATGATCTTCCAAGCTATCATCATCAATCGTATCATTGAGGACTCGGAGGAGGAGGATAGCCAGTCAACATAACAGCACAGGCACTCAGCATCAGCATCAGTCTTGAAGGGATGTGACATGTTAAAATCAATTAGTCTGTTATATCAGCATCAGGTGTGTGGTAGCTGGTGGTGATCCAAGACTGGTTCATCTTGATGAAAGTCAGTCGATCAACCGAGCCGGTGGACAGGCGCACCCTGTGATCCGTGACAAATCCTCCAGCAGCACTGAATGTGCGTTCCGAAAGAACGCTGGATGCAGGACAGGCCAGTAGCTCAATTGCATACTGTGCAAGCTCTGGCCAGTGATCCATCCTCAAGACCCAGTAAGCCAGAGGATTTTCGGTGGGGAAGGTGTCCAAGTCTGACCTTGCCCCTAGATATTCCTGCACCATGTTTATCAGACGCTGGCGATGGTTGCTGGAACCGATCATACTTTGGGGCTGCGGACTAAAGAATTGTCTGAACGCATCGGTCAGACGGCCACCTTCCCCACCGCTCCTTCTTTGACTGGCCGAAGCCTCAGCAACTCGTTGTCCAGGACCAGGAGTTTGTAACCTCCCAGTCTCTGGGAACGCGTTGCACAGACCTTTCTGCAAGGCCTCCCGGAGTTGTCTCATCCTCTGCTCCCTCTGCGACGGTAACATAAGGTCCGCAACCTTACCCTTGTACCGTGGATCAAGGAGAGTGGCCAGCCAGTAATGGTCCCTCTCCTTGATCCGAAGAATACGAGGATCCTTCCGCAGACTTTGCAGGATCAGGGAGGCCATGCAGCGTAGGTTTGCTGAGGCATTCGCTCCGGAGTCCTCTGGGTCACTAAGGACGACATGATCCGCAGCCACCTCCTCCCAGCCACGTACAAGTCCACTGGTTTCTTGGGACTGTAAATCATCCCTAAAAGACTGCTGCTGATGATGCTGAGTGCCAGCCTCCACCTCCATGCTGACACAATCCTCCTCCTCCTCCTCCTCCTCTTCCTGTGCGATGGGTGGGACAGAAGGAACACTGTCTGGGTAAAGGGGGCCTTGAGAGGCAAGGAAGTCCTCCTCTTCCTGCCTCTGTTCTGCCTCAAGTGCCCTGTCCATTATTCCACGCAGCGTGTGCTCCAACAGGTGGACAAGAGGTACAGTGTCACTGATGCATGCACTGTCACTGCTCACCATCCTCGTGGCCTCCTCAAATGGTGCCAGGACAGTGCATGCATCCCTGATCATGCCCCACTGGCGTGGAGAAAAAAAACCAAGCTCCCCTGACCCTGTCCTGGTGCCGTAGTCGCACAGGTACTCATTGATGGCCCTCTGCTGCGTGTGCAGACGCTGCAGCATGGCCAACGTTGAGTTCCACCTGGTGGGCATGTCACATATAAGGCGGTTCTTGGGCAGGTTAAACTCCTTTTGCAGCTCAGCCAGGCGAGCACTGGCATTATAAGATCTGCGGAAATGCACACAGACTTTCCTGGCCTGCCTCAGGACATCCTGTAAGCCCGGGTACCTGCCCAAGAACCGCTGCACCACCAGGTTAAGGACGTGAGCCACACAGGGCACATGGGTCAGTTGTCCCTGTCGGAGGGCGGAGAGGAGGTTGGTGCCATTGTCGCAAACCACCATTCCTGGCTTAAGCTGGCGTGGCGTCAACCACCTCTCGGCCTGGCCCTGCAGAGCAGACAGGACCTCTGCCCCAGTGTGGCTTCTGTCCCCCAAACACACCAGCGCAAGCACGGCATGGCATCTTTTTGCCTGCGTACTTGCGTAGCCCCGTGAACGGCTACGGAGCACCGCTGGTTCATAGGACAAACCACAGGAAGAGGCCATGGAGGAAGAAGAAGAGGAGGGGGTGGAGGAGAGAGGTGTGTCACAACCAGTAGTAGCATTTTGGAGGCGTGGCGGTGGGACAACCTCCAACACTACTGCACCTTGTCCTGCATCCTTCCCAGCTGCCAAAAGAGTGACCCAATGGGCCGTGAAAGAAAGGTAACGTCCCTGTCCATGCCTGCTGGACCATGAGTCAGCGGTAATATGCACCTTACCGCTGACCGCCCTGTCCAGCGAGGCCAAGACATTGCCTTCCACATGCCGGTAGAGAGCCGGAATAGCCTTCCGTGAGAAAAAGTGGCGTTTGGGAACCTGCCACTGAGGAACCGCACATTGCACAAACTCACGGAAGGGGGCCGAGTCTACCAACTGAAAAGGCAGCAGTTGAAGCGCTAGCAATTTAGCCAAGCTAGCATTCAACCGCTGGGCATGTGGATGGCTGGGAGTGAACTTCTTTCGACGGTCCAGCAGCTGGGGCAGGGAAATTTGCCTGCTAGAATCGGACGTCGGTGTACTGCTAGCAGAGTGGCCGCAAGTACTTGGCTGTGACACACCTAATTCTACACCTTCATTCCTCTCAGTGCATGTTTCAGAGAGGACTGAAGTTATAGTGGGGTTGGAGATCCCAGCTGATGCGGTGCAAGGAGAGGTCCGCTTTGTTCTTTGGTGTGGGTCTTTGAGGTAGGCTTGCCAACGAGCTGCATGGCAGGTCAACATATGTCTGGTCAGGCATGTGGTACCCAAGCGGCTGATGTTTTGGCCACGCGATATACGCTTGAGACATATGTTGCAAACAGCAGCTGTGCGATCTGATGCACTAGCCTCAAAAAAGGCCCACACCAAAGAACTTTTTGAATGACGGGCAGAGGCAGCGCCCTGCACAGGCGGAGCTCTGCGGTGTGATTCCGTCGGTGTACTGCCCTTACGCTGGCCACCAAAGGGCATCCTGCCTCGTTGGAGATGTGCCTTCTCCTCATCCTCCTCCTCCTCCTCTCTCCTATTAGGCACCCACGTGGAGTCAGTGACCTCATCATCACCTCCCTCCTCATCACTGGAGGCAATCTGGCAGTATGCTGCAGCTGCTGGAACATGACTGCCAGATTGGTGTCCTTCTTGAGCATCCCCTCTGTCTGCTCTCACGCTACTGCCTTCCTCTAGCTGGGTTTCATCATCAGACCCTTCGAAACGCTGGGCATCCTCCTGGAGCATGTACCCAACACTGTGCTGAAACAGTTCGGGGGACTCCTCAGGAGGAGGACATGGTGGGTCTAGGGAAGGAGTGACTGATGATGAGTCTGACATTGATACCAGGGAAGAGGACGCTTTGGCAGCTGCTTTTCCAGTACCCTGAGCCTGGGTGAGAGAGGATGAGGAGGAGGAGGAGGGCTTGGTCATCCACTCTACCAAGTCTTCGGCATGATGTGGCTCAACATGTCCAGCTGCCGAAAAGAAGGACAAGCGTGTCCCATGGCCATGTGCTGATGACAATGCACCGCGTCCACGACCAGCACTGTTGCCCCCAGACACAGAGCCTGCTTGCCCTCTTTTATTGCCTCCTGACTGTCTGCCTCTCCTTGTTTGCCTTCCAGACATTCTAATAGATGGCCTGCAGGGAGATGGGAAAAAAGCAATAAGGGCTACCTTCAGGTGTCCTTCTCTGTCCCTTGAAACAAGGACTTTGACAGTGAAAGAAACTGACACACTCTCCCTACCTACAGTTTTCTGTCCCTAGAAATTTTTTATTTTTTAAGCACAATTTAGCACAAGGAGAATTCACTCACTGTCCTTCCAGGTCCCTGGAAACAAGGACTTTGACAGTGAAAGAAACTGACACACTCTCCCTACCTACAGTTTTCTGTCCCTAGAAAAAATGTTTTTTTTAAGCACAATTTAGCACAAGGAGAATTACCTCACTGTCCTTCCAGGTCCCTGGAAACAAGGACTTTGACAGTGAAAGAAACTGACACACTCTCCCTACCTACAGTTTTCTGTCCCTAGAAAAAATGTTTTTTTTAAGCACAATTTAGCACAAGGAGAATTACCTCACTGTCCTTCCAGGTCCCTGGAAACAAGGACTTTGACAGTGAAAGAAACTGACACACTCTCCCTACCTACAGTTTTCTGTCCCTAGAAAAAATGTTTTTTTTAAGCACAATTTAGCACAAGGAGAATTACCTCACTGTCCTTCCAGGTCCCTGGAAACAAGGACTTTGACAGTGAAAGAAACTGACACACTCTCCCTACCTACAGTTTTCTGTCCCTAGAAAAAATGTTTTTTTTAAGCACAATATAGCACAAGGAGAATTCACTCACTGTCCTTCCAGGTCCCTGGAAACAAGGACTTTGACAGTGAAAGAAACTGACACACTCTCCCTACCTACAGTTTTCTGTCCCTAGAAAAAATGTTTTTTTTAAGCACAATTTAGCACAAGGAGAATTACCTCACTGTCCTTCCAGGTCCCTGGAAACAAGGACTTTGACAGTGAAAGAAACTGACACACTCTCCCTACCTACAGTTTTCTGTCCCTAGAAAAAATGTTTTTTTTAAGCACAATTTAGCACAAGGAGAATTACCTCACTGTCCTTCCAGGTCCCTGGAAACAAGGACTTTGACAGTGAAAGAAACTGACACACTCTCCCTACCTACAGTTTTCTGTCCCTAGAAAAAATGTTTTTTTTAAGCACAATTTAGCACAAGGAGAATTACCTCACTGTCCTTCCAGGTCCTTGGAAACAAGGACTTTGACAGTGAAAGAAACTGACACACTCTCCCTACCTACAGTTTTCTGTCCCTAGAAAAAATGTTTTTTTTAAGCACAATTTAGCACAAGGAGAATTACCTCACTGTCCTTCCAGGTCCCTGGAAACAAGGACTTTGACAGTGAAAGAAACTGACACACTCTCCCTACCTACAGTTTTCTGTCCCTAGAAAAAATGTTTTTTTTTAAGCACAATTTAGCACAAGGAGAATTACCTCACTGTCCTTCCAGGTCCCTGGAAACAAGGACTTTGACAGTGAAAGAAACTGACACACTCTCCCTACCTACAGTTTTCTGTCCCTAGAAAAAATGTTTTTTTTAAGCACAATTTAGCACAAGGAGAATTACCTCACTGTCCTTCCAGGTCCCTGGAAACAAGGACTTTGACAGTGAAAGAAACTGACACACTCTCCCTACCTACAGTTTTCTGTCCCTAGAAAAAATGTTTTTTTTAAGCACAATTTAGCACAAGGAGAATTACCTCACTGTCCTTCCAGGTCCCTGGAAACAAGGACTTTGACAGTGAAAGAAACTGACACACTCTCCCTACCTACAGTTTTCTGTCCCTAGAAAAAATGTTTTTTTTAAGCACAATTTAGCACAAGGAGAATTACCTCACTGTCCTTCCAGGTCCCTGGAAACAAGGACTTTGACAGTGAAAGAAACTGACACACTCTCCCTACCTACAGTTTTCTGTCCCTAGAAAAAATGTTTTTTTTAAGCACAATATAGCACAAGGAGAATTCACTCACTGTCCTTCCAGGTCCCTGGAAACAAGGACTTTGACAGTGAAAGAAACTGACACACTCTCCCTACCTACAGTTTTCTGTCCCTAGAAAAAATGTTTTTTTTAAGCACAATTTAGCACAAGGAGAATTACCTCACTGTCCTTCCAGGTCCCTGGAAACAAGGACTTTGACAGTGAAAGAAACTGACACACTCTCCCTACCTACAGTTTTCTGTCCCTAGAAAAAATGTTTTTTTTAAGCACAATATAGCACAAGGAGAATTCACTCACTGTCCTTCCAGGTCCCTGGAAACAAGGACTTTGACAGTGAAAGAAACTGACACACTCTCCCTACCTACAGTTTTCTGTCCCTAGAAAAAATGTTTTTTTTAAGCACAATTTAGCACAAGGAGAATTACCTCACTGTCCTTCCAGGTCCCTGGAAACAAGGACTTTGACAGTGAAAGAAACTGACACACTCTCCCTACCTACAGTTTTCTGTCCCTAGAAAAAATGTTTTTTTTAAGCACAATATAGCACAAGGAGAATTCACTCACTGTCCTTCCAGGTCCCTGGAAACAAGGACTTTGACAGTGAAAGAAACTGACACACTCTCCCTACCTACAGTTTTCTGTCCCTAGAAAAAATGTTTTTTTTAAGCACAATATAGCACAAGGAGAATTCACTCACTGTCCTTCCAGGTCCCTGGAAACAAGGACTTTGACAGTGAAAGAAACTGACACACTCTCCCTACCTACAGTTTTCTGTCCCTAGAAAAAATGTTTTTTTTAAGCACAATTTAGCACAAGGAGAATTACCTCACTGTCCTTCCAGGTCCCTGGAAACAAGGACTTTGACAGTGAAAGAAACTGACACACTCTCCCTACCTACAGTTTTCTGTCCCTAGAAAAAATGTTTTTTTTAAGCACAATTTAGCACAAGGAGAATTACCTCACTGTCCTTCCAGGTCCCTGGAAACAAGGACTTTGACAGTGAAAGAAACTGACACACTCTCCCTACCTACAGTTTTCTGTCCCTAGAAAAAATGTTTTTTTTTAAGCACAATTTAGCACAAGGAGAATTACCTCACTGTCCTTCCAGGTCCCTGGAAACAAGGACTTTGACAGTGAAAGAAACTGACACACTCTCCCTACCTACAGTTTTCTGTCCCTAGAAAAAATGTTTTTTTTAAGCACAATTTAGCACAAGGAGAATTACCTCACTGTCCTTCCAGGTCCCTGGAAACAAGGACTTTGACAGTGAAAGAAACTGACACACTCTCCCTACCTACAGTTTTCTGTCCCTAGAAAAAATGTTTTTTTTAAGCACAATTTAGCACAAGGAGAATTACCTCACTGTCCTTCCAGGTCCCTGGAAACAAGGACTTTGACAGTGAAAGAAACTGACACACTCTCCCTACCTACAGTTTTCTGTCCCTAGAAAAAATGTTTTTTTTAAACACAATTTAGCACAAGGAGAATTACCTCACTGTCCTTCCAGGTCCCTGGAAACAAGGACTTTGACAGTGAAAGAAACTGACACACTCTCCCTACCTACAGTTTTCTGTCCCTAGAAAAAATGTTTTTTTTAAGCACAATTTAGCACAAGGAGAATTACCTCACTGTCCTTCCAGGTCCCTGGAAACAAGGACTTTGACAGTGAAAGAAACTGACACACTCTCCCTACCTACAGTTTTCTGTCCCTAGAAAAAATGTTTTTTTTAAGCACAATATAGCACAAGGAGAATTCACTCACTGTCCTTCCAGGTCCCTGGAAACAAGGACTTTGACAGTGAAAGAAACTGACACACTCTCCCTACCTACAGTTTTCTGTCCCTAGAAAAAATGTTTTTTTTAAGCACAATTTAGCACAAGGAGAATTACCTCACTGTCCTTCCAGGTCCCTGGAAACAAGGACTTTGACAGTGAAAGAAACTGACACACTCTCCCTACCTACAGTTTTCTGTCCCTAGAAAAAATGTTTTTTTAAGCACAATATAGCACAAGGAGAATTCACTCACTGTCCTTCCAGGTCCCTGGAAACAAGGACTTTGACAGTAAAAGAAACTGACACACTCTCCCTACCTACAGTTTTCTGTCCCTAGAAAAAATGTTTTTTTTAAGCACAATTTAGCACAAGGAGAATTACCTCACTGTCCTTCCAGGTCCCTGGAAACAAGGACTTTGACAGTGAAAGAAACTGACACACTCTCCCTACCTACAGTTTTCTGTCCCTAGAAAAAATGTTTTTTTTAAGCACAATATAGCACAAGGAGAATTCACTCACTGTCCTTCCAGGTCCCTGGAAACAAGGACTTTGACAGTGAAAGAAACTGACACACTCTCCCTACCTACAGTTTTCTGTCCCTAGAAAAAATGTTTTTTTTAAGCACAATTTAGCACAAGGAGAATTACCTTACTGTCCTTCCAGGTCCCTGGAAACAAGGACTTGGACAGTGAAAGAAACTGACACACTCTCCCTACCTACAGTTTTCTGTCCCTAGAAAAAATGTTTTTTTTAAGCACAATTTAGCACAAGGAGAATTCACTCACTGTCCTTCCAGGTCCCTGGAAACAAGGACTTTGACAGTAAAAGAAACTGACACACTCTCCCTACCTACAGTTTTCTGTCCCTAGAAAAAATGTTTTTTTTAAGCACAATTTAGCACAAGGAGAATTACCTCACTGTCCTTCCAGGTCCCTGGAAACAAGGACTTTGACAGTGAAAGAAACTGACACACTCTCCCTACCTACAGTTTTCTGTCCCTAGAAAAAATGTTTTTTTTAAGCACAATATAGCACAAGCACAAAACACACTGACACTCTCCCTACCTATCCTTCTCTTTCCCTAAACTAAAGGAATCCAGGTTAAGCAAGAAAGAAATAAAAGTCACTGTCCCTGCCTATGCTGCTCTATCCCTGCTCCGGAACACACTACACTAGGCCGCCGTGCTGGCGGCCTTTTATAGTGTGGGGCGTGTACTAAACCCCCTCAGCAATAATTGGCCACAGGCATCCTGCCTGTGGCCAATCATTGCTCTCCTCGCTGCCGGCGCTGTGATTGGCCAAGCATGCGGGGTCACAGTGCATGCTTGGCCAATCACAGCGCCTGGATGACACTGCGATGGCGTAGTGCATTGTGGGCCGTTCGCGTCACTCGAATTTGGCGCGAACGGCCCAAATCGTTCGATCTTCGTCGAACGATCGAACAGCCGATGTTCGAGTCGAACGTATGTTCGACTCGAACACGAAGCTCATCCCTACCCGAGACCTGTGGTATCTGGCACCAAGCCATAAGTAGCAGATCCTTTAGGTCCTCTAAGTTGTGAGGTGGGGCCTCCATGGATTGGACTCGTATTTACAGCACATCCCACAGGTACTGGATGGATTGAGATCTGAAACATTTCAGGGCCAAGTCAACTTCTCAAACACATTGTTATGTTTCTCAAACCATTTATGAACCATTTTTGCAGTGTGGCAGGGCGCATTATCCTGTTGTAAAAGGTCACTGCCACCAGGGAATACTTTTTTCATGAAGGGGTGTACTTGGTCAGCAACAATGTTTAGGTAGGTGGTACGTGTCAGGTAAAATTCACATGAATGGCAGGAGCCAAGGTTTCCCAGCAGAATATTGCCCAAAGCATCACATTGCCTCCACTGTCTTGCCTTTTTCCCATACTACATCCTGGTGCCATCTCTTCTCCAGGAAAGTGGCGCCCACACATTCGGCCATCCACATAAGACCAGGCCACCTTCTTCCATTGCTCCGTGGTCAGTGGCGGCTGGTGCTCAAAATTTTTGGGGGGGCGCAAACAAACAAAAAAAAAAAAAATCAATTGCCGCCACTGTGCCCATTATATGCAGCCACTGTGCCCAAACGCCACCAGTTTGTCCCCTCAAATGCAGCCAGTTTCCCCCCAAATACAGCCAGTTTGTCCCCAAATGCAGCCAGTGTGTCCCCAAATATAGCCAGTTTCCCACCAAATACGGCCAGTTTCCCCAAATGCAGCCAGTTTCCCCCAAATACAGCCAGTTTCCCCCCAAATACAGCCAGTTTGTCCCCAAATGCAGCCAGTTTCCCCCCAAATACAGCCAGTTTGTCCCCAAATGCAGCCAGTTTCCCCCCAAATACAGCCAGCTTCCCCCAAATACAGCCAGTTTCCCCCCAAATACAGTCAGTTTGTCCCCAAATACAGCCAGTTTCCCCCCAAATACAGCCAGTTTGTACCCAAATTCAGCCAGTTTGTCCCCAAATGCAGCCAGTCTGTCCCCAAATGCAGCCAGTTTGTCCCCAAATTCAGCCAGTTTGTCCCCAAATGCAGCCAGTTTGTCCCCAAATGCAGCCAGTTTCCCCCCAAATGAAGCCAGTTTGTCCCCAAATGCAGCCAGTTCCCCCCAAATGCAGCCAGTTTGTCACCAAATGCAGCCAGTTTGTCCCCAAATGCAGCCAGTTTCCCCCCAAATACAGCCAGTTTCCCCCCAAATGCAGCCAGTTTGTCCCCAAATGCAGCCAGTTTCCCCCCAAATGCAGCCAGTTTGTCCCCAAATGCAGCCAGTTTGTCCCCAAATGCAGCCAGTTTGTCCCCAAATGCAGCCAGTTTGTCCCCAAATACAGTCAGTTTCCCCCCAGCCCTGCACTTACCTTCCTCGGGTAAGCGCCGTCCTTCTTTCATCCTCAATGTCTTCCCCTGCCCTCGATGTCGCTTCAGCCAATCAGGTTACCGGTAACCAGACCCGGTGAACCTGATTGGCTGAGACGCCTGTCAGTGTTAACCAAGGAATGTGCGTCCCCTGGTTAACTATTTGGAAGCCGATTACAGCCCGTAAGGCTTCACTGCCTGTTTCCCTTAGTGAGAATGGCGGCGTGGGACCTCCAGTGACCGAGGGATCGGCATCGGGGGGGGGGGGGGGGGCGACATCGCGGGCGAGTAGGACAGGTAAATGTCCTTATTAAAAGTCAGCAGCTACAGTGTTTGTAGCTGCTGACTTTAAAAAAAAAAAAATTGCGGGTGGAATCCCGCTTTAATGACCAGGCCATTTTTTGCAATACGCCACTGCGTCGCTTTAACTGACAATTGTGCTGTCATGCGACGTACCCAAACAAAATGTATGTCCTTTTTCTCCTCCTCCAGTCAGTACAGCACCCCTACAGTTATTTTGTAAACGCTATAACTTTTGCGCAAACCAATCATTAAACACCAATTGCGATTTTTTTTAACCAAAAATATGTAGAAGAATACGTATCGGCCTAAACTGAGGAAAAAAAAAAGTTTTTTTTTAATATATTTTTGGGGGATATTTATTATAGCAAAAAGTAAAAAATATTGATTTTTTTTCCAAATTGTCACTCTATTTTTGTTTATAGCGCAAAAAATAAAAACCGCAGAGGTGATCAAATACCACCAAAAGAAAGCTCTATTTCTGGGAAAAAAAGGACGTCAATTTTGTCTGGGAGCCACGTCGCACGACCACGCAATTGTCAGTTAAAGCGACGCAGTGCCGAATCGCAAAAAGGGGCCTGGTCCTTATGCTGCGTATTGGTCCGGGGCTTAAGTGGTTAAAGAGACAATAGATTTCCCTTCTGCTAGGCCAGCGTTTCTCCTTTGTTCAGTTACAGCTCCATTTCAAAGTACGGTATACAAAATCTCGAGGAACCCCAGTCTAAAATGTAAATGTTACCATCATTTGGAAACCTGATCCTGGAAATAATGCACACAACCCCCCCCCCCCCCCCCCTTTACGTCAGTCCCCTATTCACGTCAAACTCCAACCATCACACCAAAGGTCCCTCCTTAGGTGTGCACGGCCTATTGCATTAGGGTGTGCACCCCAAAGCTCAAACACACACACGCCTTTCTCTGCTGCCTCAGCTGCACTGTACAATGAATGAATGGGAAGTGCTCTGTGCTGAGTGGCTTCCTATTCATTCACAAACTGAAGCCTAGTAAACACAGTTTACTAGGCTTCAGTTATGAATGAACACAGTGAGTGAGTGTGTTCATTTAGAAAAGGAAGGGGCTGGTAAATTACATATTTACTAGCCCCTTCCCCCACTCTCCATCCTCAAACATCCCCTACTGCAGCCGGGGGGGGGGGGAGGAGAGATACCAGCAGCACTGCGGGCCAACATGGGGGGGGGTAAGACCAGGCAGTAGGGGCAATTGGCACTGGACATAGGGATTAGGGTGTGCCCAGGCACACACCCTGCGCACGCCTATGGGTCCCTCCTTCATATCTGGGTGTGGGTGGGTGCAGTGTGCTGTGGCGGCAGTAACACCGGGTATATGTCATGGAACTTGTATTGAAGTCAATGAAAAACATTCCACAACAAGCCTGGCAGAAGGTAGCCCAACCGGGAACACTCACAGATGACAACAGTGTGTAGTGGAGCAGGTTTCAGCATCTGTCTGGAGGGGTGGAATATGGACTGGCCGGTCCAAGCTCAAATGGGAAGGTGTCCAAGGACAGAGGCAGATCCTCCTCATCTGGAAACTTTCCCTAATGCTATCACTGTCCCTAATAGATGGGTAACCTGTCCCTACACTACCCGCACGCATTCTGAAGCCAGGGTCTTAAATAGACTCTGTCACCCCTAGGGTTTGCAGGTCTGTCCCGGGCACCTTCATTCCAGGACAATACAGTGTCCCGGAATGAAACTGACACAGCCACCCCCCGGGCCAATCTGATGCCCCCAAAAAAGTCTGCCGCATCCCCACTTTACTCACTGACAGTACTTGTCCTGGCCCGGAATGCCTGGAGGAGCACAATGCCCGCCCCCTGCTTGTGATTGGAGAAATCATAAATCCCGCCTCTTGTGTCCAATCACTGTGCTGTGATTCGTTACAGCACAAGCTGATTTTTGGGAAGAGAGGGTGTCCCTGAATGGTAGTTTGGAAATGTGGTCACCCTAGTCACCCCTAAAATGGCCACCAGAGTCACATGGGCAGTCAGCATCCAACTGGAACCATGTGACTTCCTCTCCTTTTGCACTGCCGCTGTGGATAAGTGCCACCAGCAGAGGAGAAAACTAACTGCACCTGTCCCACAATCACATCAGAGGTCTCCCATCACTAAATCCTCTCATCACATCAGAAGCCCACCTTTCCAATTAGAGCCCCCTCTTTAGATCAAAGTCCTTCAATAAACATTAGAGTCCCCTATCACATTAGAGTCCCCCCTTCACAGATTTACCCATCACATAATCTCCCGTCACAGAATCCCCCATCACAGTATCCTCTCATTATATCCAAAGCCCACCAGTCCTCTCTATACATCAGAGCACCCCCTAAACAGAGCTCCCTATCACATCACAGTCCTCACAGAGCAGAATCTTCTCATCACTTCAGAAGCCCACCCTTCCCATTAGAGTCCCCCCAAAAACATTAGAGCCCTCTATCACATCAGAGTCCCCTTTCACAGAGTCCCTTATCAAAGTCCGTCATCACAGAGTCCCCTCTTCCCACCAGAGTCCTACCTTAGTCCAGCAGCATGGTAGAGGGCAGAGTATGGAGCAGGTAGGTACACTTCAATCCTTTTTGGCCTGCTGGGGGTGGCCCTGCATACAGTCTGTCCTGGATCAGTGCCATGTGTAGCCATGTAGGCGGTCACCATGCGTCCTTGTCGTAGAGCTTCCATGGTTGTCATGACACTGGTGCCCAACCCACCCACAACATGGCAACACCCTGATCAGGGGCAAATTTTGGCCCGTGTTTGTGGCATCTTTGGAGAACCCAAAGGGCACCTCAGGGAGTCACAGCATGCTGGTTGTGATATGTTGTGCAAGGCCAGTGGTCTCCAAACCCTTTGCTTGCCTCTATCCGACCCTTGGGGCACTATTCCTCCAACTGACAACAATGATGAATCACCATTCCTCCCACTGACCCCAGCAATGGGGCACTACTCCTCCTGCTAAGACCAATGATGGGGCAATATTCCTTCCACTGACACTGTCGATGGGCACTATTCCGTCCATTGATACCAATTATGGGGCACTAATCCACCCACTGACACCATCGATGGGGCACTTTTCCTTCCATTGATACCAACCATGGGGCACTATTCCTCCCACTGACACCATCGATGGGGCACTATTCCTTCCATTGATACCAACCATGGGGCACTATTCCTCCCACTGACACCGTCGATGGGGCACTATTCCTTCCATTAATACCAGCCATTGGGCACTATTCCTCCCACTGACACCATTGATGGGGCACTATTCCGTCTATTGATACCAATTATAGGGCACTAATCCACCCACTGACACCATCGATGGGGCACTATTCCTTCTATTGATACCAACCATGGGGCACTATTCCGTCCATTGATACCAATTATGGGGAGGCACTAATCCACCCACTGACCCTATCGATGGGGCACTATTCCTTCTATTGATACCAACCATGGGGCACTATTCCTTCCACTGACACAGTTGATGGGGCACTATTCTTCCCACTGACACAGTTGATGGGGCACTATTACTTCTATTGATACCAACCATTGGGCCATAGGTGTGCGCAGCCTACTGCATTAGGGTGTGCACCCCAAAGTTCAAACACACCCTACCGATCACTCAAGATGTTCATTCAGAAATGGAAGGGACCGGAAAATTACATATTTAATGGCCCCTTCCCCCATTCATCCTAAAACATCCCAGCAGCAACAGCCGGCGGGAGAGGAGAGGAGGGAAGCCAGCAGCGCTGCAGGGGAAATGGAGTGGGCAAGGCAGTAGGGCAAATCTGTGGTGCACAGGGTGATTAGGGTGTGCCTGAGCACATCCGGCACACCCTGTGTACACGCCTATGCATTGGGCACTATTCCTTCCATTGATACCAACTATGGGGCACTATTCAACCTCACTGATGCCAGGACGATCTCTACTGACACTAGCCACAGTCTGGCCCCCCGTAACGTCTGAAGGACAGTAAACTGGCCCTTTGTTTAAAAAGTTTGGAGACCCCGGTGCTAGGCAATACATTTGGATGCATACAGCCAGTAATACAAGAACCAATGCAGTGTAACAGACACACTTTATCTCCATTGAAAGGCCCGGAACACGGCTCTAGTCTGTACAAATAAACATCATCCTTCTTTATTGTGCCATTTAGCAAATTAAGCCGTAATGGTCTCTGTTTTATCTGCAGACTGAGAATCCTCGTGATCACGAAGTTTGCTGAAAGAGGGAAAAAAATGAAGAGAAATAATGACCATCCTGTGGATAAAATGGCAATTTAACATTCTGAAGAACTGAGTCATACTACATAAGAAAAGCACGGCGCTTGAAAGATGTACTGGGTAAAAAAAAGAAAAAAAGAAAAAGGGTGCATGACTACAGATAAGGCAATATTGAAAAATCTACCAGTTCATCCAATCTAGGATCTCAGTTTGCAATTAAAGCGAACCTTCAGTCATTTTTTCATCTTTCCATCTATTGCATTAAATCTTCTGCCCTTCTTGTTTTAACTTTGGATAGTAAAACATCTTTTTTCTGCCATTAAATCCCTTATACAGCCCTGTTCCTGTTTCTTGTCTGGTCATTAGCCTAGGCTTATGACATCATGCACAGCTCTCTCTCTCTCTCACTCTGGTGAGAGTTTGCCAGGAAGGGAGGGGGGATGAGCCATAAGAGGGCCAATGAGAGCTACAGAGCTGGAGGTGTGCCTCTGTGTGTCTGTGTAAATCCAGGAAGCGAACAGGAAGCAGCTTCAGCTGCCCACAGTTAAAATGGATGCAGCCAGACTCAGTGGAGGGAGATTTCTGCAGCATATTTGGAAAGTAAAGAATCACAGTATATATAAAATAATATGCAAAGTGGTTCGAGGGAAGCTTCAGAATGGCAAAGATGTTTTTATTACAAATTATGTGAGCAGACTGCAGTTTCTCTTTAATAGTAAGTTTTTTGTTTTTTTTTAATCCAAGCGCAAGGGTAGCTGAAATTAAAAATCAGCACAAGGGACATAACTTACAGTCAATAGGATGTGCCCATTGTGCTGATTCCTCTTCTTTTAGTTGAACTCCCCCCCCCCCCCCCCCCATGCAATCTTCTGGTGCAAGGAGGGGGTTGTCACAGGCTCTCATTTAAAGAGCTTGACTATGCCTGCCCTTTTTGCCTAGATGCTTCATTCATAGATGCCGTACTACAGCTCCAATGAACAGAACATGAAAAAAGGAATGGAGGACAGGCGGATGGTTGATAGCTCTGCCCCCTCCATTCAGAGATGTAAACTCTAAAGGAATGATATTTTGATTGTTTAAAGCGGTTGTATACCGCTGGACGTTTTATTTTTTTCCTGCAAGGTACAGTCATAATGTGCTAGTATGCATTGCATGCTAGCACATTATGTGAAACGTACCTTAAAACAAAGCTTTTGCAGCGCCTCAATGTCAGCGATGCAGTCGCTTCCATCTTCACCCATCTTGCTTCCGGGTTTGCGGGCTCTGGCTCTGTGACTGGCCGAAAGCGCGATGACGTCACTCCCGCCCAAGCGCGTGGGAGCCACCGTTCACGGCACAGGGCTCGGAAGGAACGGCACAGGTGGCGCATCCACCAGTCACATTGTTGGCTGTATGTAATGTAAATATCTCCTAAGCGGGATAATTGGGATTATAGCGGTGCCCATAATTAAAAGGAATAAATTTTGTATATAGAAAAAAGTTTTAATTCATATAAACTGACAACAATATTGGGTTCAGTAAAAAGCAGCGTATAGTATATATCACATTAGTGGTTACTGGTGTCCATATATAGGAGATGATCCATATTGGATGTTATATCCCAACATATTTCGCCAACATTGGCTTCTTCAGGGGATTTCTAAGGGCCACCAATTTTCATAGAGTTGTTTTAAAAATTGTCTAAGCCTGGCTTCACTCCCAAAGACTCATGAAGCTGCTCCAGATTTTTTCCGCTATCTCCAATTGTGACATTGGATATCCTCATTCAGACTTCACAACACTTTTCTGTACCAGAAAACAGCCTTTGAGCAAACATGCCAACACTCTCCAGGTTCCCCTGGTACTATATCCTTAATTTACACCTCCCTTAACTCTAGCGGGACCCTAACCTCCTTATCTTATGTCCCCAAATGGGAGCAGAACTTATCCCCCATTGATTTGGCGGATTGGAGCAAAGCCTTGTCTAATATTGCAAAATGCTCCTTCAACGCGGCTACCCTGGTGGCAGCCTATAAAGGTACTCCTCCGCTGGTACTGGGTCCCAACCCACATTGCCAACTCAAACCCATCATACACTGATAGATGCTTCAGGGGCTGTGGTCAGCATGGAGATGAACTTCATATCTGGTGGTCCTACCCCCCGCTTAGTGGGATTCTGGTCAAGGGTATTTGGTCTCCTGTTCATTCTCTTCCATGTGTCTACCCGCAAAGATGCCAAGTTGGCCTTACTTCATCGTCCGATCCCGGGCCTTTTTTTCCTATCAGCAAAAATTGGCCACCTATTTGTTTATCGCTGCTAAGCGTGCAATAGTAAGGGCCTGGAGGAAGCCGTCTGTCTCGTTTGCGGAGGCGAAGAGCATCTTAACGACTCTCATGATTAATGAGAAGATGTATAGTCATGGGTGGCCTGCTGAAATGTTTTCGGGGGGGGGGAGGGGGCGCTTCAGCAGCGGCGATACACAGTCACATTTTACCCTTTCTTCGACCGCTAGCGGGGGTTAAAAGCGACCCCCCCACGTTAAAATGTAAAAACACCCCACTGTGCCTTCTGCGTCTTTAAATATCTGTTTGTCACTACTGTGTACCCCCTCTCCACAACTGCACCTCTGGACCCCTTTACATTACACAGCCCCCGGCATCACTGGACCCCTTTACATTACACAGCACCCCACAGCTCTGGACCCCTTTACATTACACAGCACCCTGCATCACTGACCCCCTTTACATTACACAGCACCCTGTATCACTGGACTCCTTTACATTACACAGCACCCTGCATCACTGGACCCCTTTACACTACACAGCATCCTGCATCACTGACCCCCTTTACATTACACAGCACCCTGTATCACTGGACCCCTTTACATTACACAGCACCCTGCATCACTGACCCCCTTTACATTACACAGCACCCTGTATCACTGGACCCCTTTACATTACACAGCACCCTGCATCACTGGACCCCTTTACACTACACAGCATCCTGCATCACTGACCCCCTTTACATTATACAGCACCCTGCATCACTGGACCCCTTTACATTACACAGCACCCTGCATCACTGGACCCCTTTACATTACACAGCACCCTGCATCACTGGACCCCTTTACATTACACAGCACCCTGCATCACTGGACCCCTTTACATTACACAGCACCCTGAATCACTGGACCCCTTTATATTACACAGCACCCTGCACCACTGGACCCCTTTACATTACACAGCACCCTGCATCTCTGGACCCCTTTACATTACACAGCACCCTGCACCCCTTTACATTACACAGCACCCTGCACCCCTTCACATTACACAGCAGCACCCTGCACCTCTGGACACTACACACTGACCACTACACTGCACACTGACCACACTGACCATATGTTTGACGTGTCCTATGACGTCATGTCTCTGCAGTCAAACACACACGTGTTGTAGGAAATCTCCTCCTCCCTCCATACCGCACACACAGCCCGGCTCTCCTTCCTTCTCACCTTCAGCAGGTCCAGCGGGGCTGGAAGTGAATGTAAGGGCGGCGGAGGGTGTAGAACACTGCCAATTTGGCCAACACCTTCTCGATTCCAGGGGGGGGGGGCAAACAACCCCCCTTGCCCTATGGAGCGGACGCCCATGTGTCTAGTATCCTCCACCACTCCAATGCTATATTCCTCAAGGTGTGGAGCCTGTGGTGGTCCTACGCTCTTCCAACTTTGCACCCGACCAGCCTGGGTCTCTTTAACTGATCCCCTCTGCCCTCCCCGGCCTGGGGGAACCTTTTTCTTTCATATCCTACACCTCCTTTTCCTTCTCCGTCTTCCCTTATCTCTCGCCTCCCTCCTTTGCCATCTGGCCCTACACCCCCCCCCCCCCCCCCACCGCCTTGTTTTTGTTGTTTGTTCGTGTGAGTTTGGTTCGAGTTGTCTTTCCAAAGTTCTGTGGACTGCTCCACACCCCAACCCCTGAGCAATTAAGCTCAGCCACCCTATGTTGACCCCCCGGGCCTTGGCCGGAGGATTATTGTTGTTCGACTGTTCACTCTACAAAACATGTTCTCAATGTGTATTCTTATGTTGTACCATGTTTTGCTTACTGCTCATATCCCTAGCTGCATGGGATTATTACAGCTATAATTGCTTTTCATATATTTCAATAAAAAAATTGTACCAGAAAAATTGTCTAAGCCTAAAATTATCAGCCGCATAGTGACTGCAGCCTATCAGATGCAGTAACTATCCAGGTGGAAAAGGAACAAGGTGCGCCAGACTGAGTGTAGTATTTAAGAATTCAATTAATTCAATAAAAACAAGCCAAATGGCTACTCACAATGAGAAGGTAATATTAAGGCATATAGGTATTATGCGGTCCAAGGTCACTTATGTGATCCACGGGTTCCGCAGGAACCGGCCGCTGCCGAGATCGTACGGTGTGCAGCCCAGCCAACCAGCATTTGGGTTCCTACAGAGGCTCCAACGCTACTCTATCTCTCCGTGGCCTGTCATCTTATTACTGGGATCCAGCTCCTGACGTAACCGTGGATCGCATAAGTGACCTTGAACCGCATAATACCTATATGCCTTAACCACTTAAAGCGGTTGTATACCGCAAAACTTTTTTTTTTTTTTGGTTAACCTGCAAGGCAAAGGTATAATGAGCTAGTATGACTAGCATACTAGCTCATTATCAATCACTTACCTTAGATCGAAGCCCCCGCAGCGGTCCTCGGACACGTCCTCCGTCGAATCCATGATACCCGGAGTGACTTCCGGGTATCGCCGCTCCGGCGCTGTGATTGGCCGGAGCGGCGATGACGTCACTCCCGCACATGCGCGGGGAACGGCACAATCCCCGCGCATTCGCGAACTACCGGCATTGTACGGCAGGCTCCCATTCAAGAGCCGCCGCGCTCAGTGCGCCTGCGCCGTTATCTACGGCGCGCATGCGCCGTAGATAGCGGTACAGTTTTTTTTGCAAATATCTCCGAGACTGTGTAGGTCTCGGAGATATTACAAGCACCTACAGGTAAGCCTTAATGTAGGCTTACCTGTAGGTGCTTGTACAAAATGTGGGTATACAACCACTTTAAGCCCCAGACCAATACGCAGCATAAAGACCAGGCCCCTTTTTGCGATTCGGTACTGCGTCGCTTTAACTGACAATTGCGCGGTCGTGCGATGTGGCTCCCAAACAAAATTGATGTCCTTTTTTTCCCACAAATAGAGCTTTCTTTTGGTGGTATTTGATCACCTCTGCGGTTTTTATTTTTTGCGCTACAAACAAAAATAGAGCGACAATTTTGAAAAAAATTCTATATTTTTTACTTTTTGCTATAATAAATATCCCCCAAAAATATATAAAAAAACATTTTTTTTCCTCAGTTTAGGCCGATACGTATTCTTCTACATATTTTTGGTAAAAAAAAAACGCAATCGGCGTTTATTGATTGGTTTGCGCAAAAGTTATAGAGTTTACAAAATAGGAGATAGTTTTATGGCATTTTTATTAATAATTTCTTTTTTACTAGTAATGGCAGCGATCAGCGATTTTTATCATGACTGCGACATTATGGCGGACACATCGGACACTTTTGACACATTTTTGGGACCATTGTCATTTTTACAGCGATCAGTGCTATAAAAATGCACTGATTACTGTGAAAATGACACTGGCAGTGAAGGGGTTAACCACTAGGTGGCGCTGTATGGGGTTAAATGTTCCCTGCTTGTGTTTCTTACTGAGGGGGGGTCGGGCTATGTGTCACATGACACCAATCTCGGCTCCGTGTACACGGAGCCGAGATCGGTGTCATTCTCACTAGGCAGAGCAGGGAAATGCTTGTTTACACAAGCATCTCCCCGCTCCATACCTCCGTGAGACGATCGCGGGGATCCCTGCAGCGACTGAGTCCGCGGGACCCGCGGTCCGACTCACGGGGAAGGCAGGGGGGTCCCGAGCGCGCCGGCGGCGGCGCGCGCGCGGCCCCCACGTCGGGCAGTTAAAGGGGACGTACAGGTACGTGATTGTGCCTGTATGAGCCATTCTGCCGACGTATATATACAGTGCATGGTCGTTAAGTGGTTAATATTACCTTCTCATTGTGAGTAGCCATTTGGCTTGTTTTTGTTGAATTAAATGAATTCTTAAATACAGGCATACCCCACTTTTAAGTACACAATGGGACCAGAGCATGTATGTAAAACGAAAATGTACTTAAAGTGAAACAATACCTTTTTTCATTTCTAGGGTGTAGTGGGGGGTCAGGGGCTGTAGTGGGGGTGTCAGGAGCTGTAGTTGAGGTCTCAGGGGCTGTAGTGGGGGTGTCAGGGGCTGTAGTGGGGGTGTCAGGGGCTGTAGTGGGGGTCTCAGGGGCTGTAGTGGGGGTCTCAGGGGCTGTAGTGGGGGTGTCAGGGGCACACTGCAACAGTGCGGGCTATTCTCTCTGAGCTTCGGCTCCTTCTACTGCGGCTGCAAAATGTCTGTACAGTACTTGTGAGACACTTTACATACACTCGGGGGTAAGTCCTTACTCGCGAGTGTATGTAAAGTGAGTGTACTTAAAGCGGTGTATGCCTGTACTACACTCAGTCTGGCGCACCTTGTTCCTTTTCCATTTTATTTTCCCAGAGTCGTGCTTCCACTCCCAAAGTTGTTGCCACCCATGTGGTTTGGACTGATTATATCTACCTCCCCCCCTCTTTTCACCTAATGTTATATTGTTATTATATATTATTATATATTATATTATCATTATTATTATTATTATATTATATTATTTTGTTCGGCCCTATATTATTTTAATATTATTTGCTATTTTTTCCCCACGAAAATGGAGTTATCCTTTAAGGCATTTTCGGACTCTGTGATTGTTTCTAATCCCATTGGATCTCTGGAAACAAAATAAAGTTTATGTTAGGGGATTATTACAGAAAATGTCTCATAATGGTGCAATTTACATTTCACTCCATTGATCCATTTCATGAAACAACTGATTTGGGACAGGATGAGAATTACGTCGAACGGGGTAAGTAGTTACATAAAATCAATTGAGCCGCTAAATGGCCGGCCTTTTGGGGACCATCCGCTTTCTGCAAAAAAGAAGTAGATGTTAATTATTTCCATTATTTGTACATCACTTAAATAATGCACAAGCTAAAACAAATAGATGTAATTAAACTTTGGACTTGGAACCCCCTGGCAATTTATTGTTTACAGAACGTTGTATTGTGTTTAGACAAAATAATGGAGAACAATCCTTCTGTTCAGTTGCCTAAACATTTTAGCAGATGTCATGGGATATGGTGACGTTACAAAGTAAAGACCGTCTAAAGCCGGCCATAGATGGATCAAAATTTGGACGGTTCAACAGGGATTGGTTGAATTTTGATCTATCTGCAGTATATCCATCTTGATCAACTTCTGCACTAGGGATGAGCCGAACACCCCCGGGTTCGGTTCGCACCAGAACCTTCGAACGGACCGAAAGTTTGCGCGAATTTTCGAACCCTATTCGTTATAATGGACGCGAACGTTCGAAATCAAAATTGCTAATTACAACGGCCAATATGCATGTTAATGTTATAAAACAGGTTTGGGGACCCGGGTCCTGCCCCAGGGGACATATATCAATGCAAAAAGAAATTTTAAAAACTAAAGTTTTTTCGGGAGCAGTCATTTTAATGATGCATAAAGTGAAAAAAAAAAAAGTGAAATTTTCCTTTAAATACGGTACCTGGGGGGTGTCTAAAGTATGCCTGTGAAGTGGCATGTGTTTCCCGTGTTTAGAACTGTCCTTGCACAAAATGACATTTGTAAAGGAAAAAAAGAAGCCATTTAAAACCACTTGCGGCTTTAATGTCATGTCTTGTCCTGGCCGCCATATGGCTGAAAATCCTTGAGAAAAATGGCATGGCTACCCCATCACCCCCCCCCCCACCCCAGCCCCTTTGGGTCTTGTATGGATACTAAGGGGGACCCCGCACCCAAAATAAAACCCTATACCTACAACCCTATATACTCTGAACAGCAGTATATAGGTGGTGCAAACAAGACATGGACTGTAGGTTTGTTCTTAAGTAGAATCTGAACAGGTACATTATGAAGTGTAGCTACATCCCAAAAAAATCTATTTTTAAGCTTTTTGGAGAACATAGGGAGGGGTTATCACCCCTGTAACATTTGCTGTCTTTGCACATCTGTTCAGAACATGTCACCTCACTTTCCGTCCCAATGACAAATGTTTTTGGAAAAGTGGGGTTTTAATTGAAACAAGGATTGGTGATAAAGCATCAGTAGAGAGGAGATACCTTTTTCCCAAATTAAATCTAACAGGATAGAATTTTCCTTCCTAGGGGTAGATTTCCTCTCACTTCCTGTTTTCTCTTGCCGTTTGCAAGTAGGAGTCGTTTGTAAGTTGGATGTTTGAAAGTAGGGGCCTGCCGTATATACTCTGCAGAAATTTGCCCTATTAGATGTTGGTGTAGCCACAAGACTGGTGGGCACAGGAATGGGCCCTGCTGTGAGTTAATAGATCAAGATTTGTACTTGCATGCACCTGTTGAACCGGGCAGAAAAATTGGGCCTTTGGTGGTGGTGGTGGTGGTGGTGGACGGTGTTGCCACAAGACTGTAAGCCCTCACAGTTACTCTTGGTGGGTGCAGGAATGGGCCCTGCTGTGAGTTATTAGATCAAGATTTGTAATTGCATGCACCTGTTGAACAGGGCAGAAAAATTGGGCCTTTGGTGGTGGTGGTGGTGGTGGACGGTGTTGCCACAAGACTGTAGGCCCTCATAGTTACTCTTGGTGGGCGCAGGAATGGGCCCTGCTGTGAACTATTAGATCAAGATTTGTAATTACACGCCCCTGTTAAACAGGGGCTGAAAAATTGTGCCTTAGGCATTGGTGCTGGTGCCACAACACTGCAACCCCTCACAGATACTGTACTTGGAGCACAGCAGTCACACCTGTTGCGAAGCATCTTTTTAAAAAATTGTAATTACACGCCCCTGTTATACAGGGGCTGAAAAATTGTGCCTTAGGCACTGGTGCTGGTGCCACAACACTGCAACCCCTCACAGATACTGTACTCTGAGCACAGCAATGAGACCTGTTGCAAAGCATTGCCTAAAAATTGTAATTACACGCCCCAACAGGGGCTGAAAAATTGTGCCTTAGGCACTGGTGTGGTGGCATGGATCATTGAGGAGGAGGAAGAGGATAGTCAGTGAACATAACAGGACAGTCACTCAGCATCAGCATAGGCAGTCTTGAAGGGATGTGACATTATAAATTATTCCGTTATATCCGCTTCAGGTGTCTGGTAGCTGGTGGTGATCCAAGACTGATTCATTTTTATGAAGGTCAGTCGATCAACCGAGTCGGTGGACAGGCGCACCCTATGATCGGTGACAAATCCTCCAGCAGCACTGAATGTGCGTTCGGAAAGAACGCTGGATGCAGGACAGGCCAGTAGCTCAATTGCATACTGTGCAAGCTCTGGCCAGTGATCCATCCTCAGGACCCAGTAAGCCAGAGGATTTTCGGTGGGAAAGGTGTCCAAGTCTGACCTTGCCCCTAGGTATTCCTGCACCATGTATATCAGACGCTGGCGATGGTTGCTGGAACCGATCATACCTTGGGGCTGCAGACTAAAAAATTGTCTGAACGCATCGGTCAGACGTCCACCTTCCCCACCGCTCCTTCTGCTACTGACCGAAGCCTCAGCAACTCGTCGTCCAGGACCAGGAGTTTGTAACCTCCCAGTTTCTGGGAACGCGTTGCACAGACCTTTCTGCAAGGCCTCCCTGAGATGTCTCATCCTCTGCTCCCTCTGCGACGGCAAGATAAGGTCCGCAACCTTACCCTTGTACCGTGGATCAAGGAGAGTGGCCAGCCAGTAATGGTCACTCTCCTTGATCCGAAGAACACGAGGATCCTTCCGCAGGCTTTGCAGGATCAGGGAGGCCATGCAGCGTAGGTTAGCTGAGGCATTCGGTCCGGAGTCTTCTGGGTCACTGAGGATGACATGATCGCCAGCCACCTCCTCCCAGCCACGTACAAGTCCACTGGTTTGTTGGGACTGTACATCATCCCTAAAAGACTGCTGCTGCTGATGCTGAGTGCCAGGCTCCACCTCCATGCTCACACAATCCTCCTCCTCCTCCTCCTCCTCCTCCTCTTCCTGTGTGATGGGTGGGACAGAAGGAACATTGTCTGGATAAAGGGGGCCTTGAGAGACAAGGAAGTCCTCCTCTTCCTGCCTCTGTTCTGCCTCAAGTGCCCTGTCCATTATCCCACGCAGCGTATGCTCCAACAGGTGGACAAGAGGTACAGTGTCACTGATGCATGCACTGTCACTGCTCACCATCCTCGTGGCCTCCTCAAATGGTGAGAGGACAGTGCATGCATCCCTGATCATGCTCCACTGGCGTGGGGAAAAAAAGCCAAGCTCCCCTGACCCTGTCCTGGTGCCGTAGTCGCAAAGGTACTCATTGATGGCCCTCTGCTGCGTGTGCAGTCGCTGCAGCATGGCCAACGTTGAGTTCCACCTGGTGGGCATGTCACATATTAGGCGGTTCTTGGGCAGGTTCAGCTCCTTTTGCAGCTCAGTCAGCCGAGCACTGGCATTATAAGATCGGCGGAAATGCACACAGACTTTCCTGGCCTGCCTCAGGACATCCTGTAAGCCTGGGAACCTGCCCAAGAACCGCTGCACCACCAGGTTGAGGACGTGAGCCATACAGGGCACATGGGTGAGCTGCCCCTGTCGCAGGGCGGAGAGGAGGTTGGTGCCATTATCAGAAACGACCATTCCTGGCTTAAGCTGGCGTGGCGTCAACCACCTCTCGGCCTGCCCCTGCAGAGCTGCCAGAACCTCTGGCCCAGTGTGGCTCCTGTCCCCCAAACACACCAGCGCAAGCACGGCATGGCATCTTTTTGCCTGCGTACTCGCGTAGCCCCTTGTACGCCTACGGAGCACCGCTGGTTCCGAGGACAGAGCACTCGAAGAGGACATGGAGGAAGAAGAAGAGGAGGGGGTGGAGGAGAGAGGTGTGTCACAACCAGTAGTAGCATTTTGGAGGCGTGGTGGCGGAACAACCTCCAACACTACTGCACCTTGTCCTGCATCCCTCCCAGCTACCAATAGAGTGACCCAATGGGCCGTGAAAGAAAGATAACGTCCCTGTCCATGCCTGCTGGACCATGAGTCAGCGGTAATATGCACCTTACCGCTGACCGCCCTGTCCAGCGAGGCATGGACATTGCCTTCCACATGCCAGTAGAGAGACGGAATTGCCTTCCGTGAGAAAAAGTGGCGTTTGGGAACCTGCCACTGAGGAACCGCACATTGAACAAACTCACGGAAGGGGGCCGAGTCTATCAACTGAAAAGGCAGCAGTTGAAGTGCTAGCAATTTAGCCAAGCTAGCATTCAACCGCTGGGCATGTGGATGGCTGGGAGTATACTTCTTTCGACGGTCCAGCAGCTGGGGCAGGGAAATTTGCCTGCTACAATCGGACGTCGGTGTACTGCAAGTACTTGGTTGTGACACACCTAATTCTACACCTTCAGTCCTCTCAGAGCAGCTTTCAGAGAGGACTGAAGATATAGTGGGGATGGAGATCCCAGCTGATGAGGAGCAAGGAGAGGTCCGCTTTGTTCTTTGGTGTGGGTCTTTTATGTGTGCTTGCCAACGAGCTGCATGGCAGGTCGACATATGTCTGCTCATGCTTGTGGTGCCCAAGCGGCTGATGTTTTGGCCACGCGAGATACGCTTGAGACAAATATTGCAAATAGCAGTGGTGCGATCTGATGCACTCGTCTCAAAAAAGGCCCACACCAAAGAACTTTTGTGATAACGTGCAGAGGCAGCGCCCTGCACAGGCGGAGCTCTGCGGTGTGGTACAGTTGCTGTGCTGGCCTCTAGCTGGCCTCCAGGGGGCATCCTGCCTCGTTGGACATGTGACGCTGCATCCTCCTCCTCCTCCTCCTCTCTCCCTTCAGGCACCCACGTGGAGTCAGTGACCTCATCATCCCCTCCCTCTTCACCACTAGAGCAAACCTGGCAGTAAGCTGCAGCTGGTGGAACACTACTGCCAGATTGCTGTCCTTCAGCATCCCCTTTCTCTGCGCGCACACTACTGACTTCCTCAAGCTGGGTATCATCATCCGAGCCTTCAAATCATTGGGCATCCTCCTGGAGCATGTACCCAACACTGTGCTCAAACAGTTCGGGGGACTCCTCAGGAGGACATGGTGGGTCTAGGGAAGGGGTGGCTGATGATGCCATTGAGTACGCGTTGGCAGCTGCTCTGCCAGTATCCTGAGCCTGGGTGAGAGAGGATGAGGAGGATGAGGAGGGCTTGGTCATCCATTCTACCAAGCCTTCGGCATGATGCGGCTCCACATGTCCAGCTGCCGAAAACAAAGACAAGCGTGTCCCATGGCCACGTGCTGATGACGATGCACGACCACGTCCACGGCCAGCACTGTTGTCTCTAGAAACAGAGCCTGCCTGCCCTGTGTTCTTGCCTCGGCACGCTCTGCCTCTCCTTGGCGGTCTTCCAGCCATTGTAGTCGGTAGTGTATATAGTATAAAAAATAGAACTCCTATGTGTGCTCACAACACACTGTAGGTCCTATGGGTGCTGACACTAACACACTATAGGTACTATGTGTGCTGCTGACAAGAAAATATAGGAGCTCTGTTTGCTGCCACTAACACACTAGAAGTCCTATGGGTGCTGCTGAGAAGAAAATATAGGAGCTCTGTGTGATGCCACTAACACACTAGAAGTCCTATGGGTGCTGCTGAGAAGAAAATATAGGAGCTCTGTTTGCTGCCACTAACACACTAGAAGTCCTATGGGTGCTGCTGAGAAGAAAATATAGGAGCTCTGTGTGATGCCACTAACACACTAGAAGTCCTATGGGTGCTGCTGAGAAGAAAATATAGGAGCTCTGTGTGATGCCACTAACACACTAGAAGTCCTATGGGTGCTGCTGAGAAGAAAATATAGGAGCTCTGTTTGCTGCCACTAACACACTAGAAGTCCTATGGGTGCTGCTGAGCAGAAAATATAGGAGCTCTGTGTGATACCACTAACACACTAGAAGTCCTATGGGTGCTGCTGAGAAGAAAATATAGGAGCTCTGTGTGATGCCACTAACACACTAGAAGTCCTATGGGTGCTGCTGAGAAGAAAATATAGGAGCTCTGTTTGCTGCCACTAACACACTAGAAGTCCTATGGGTGCTGCTGAGAAGAAAATATAGGAGCTCTGTGTGATGCCACTAACACACTAGAAGTCCTATGGGTGCTGCTGAGAAGAAAATATAGGAGCTCTGTTTGCTGCCACTAACACACTAGAAGTCCTATGGGTGCTGCTGAGAAGAAAATATAGGAGCTCTGTTTGCTGCCACTAACACACTAGAAGTCCTATGGGTGCTGCTGAGAAGAAAATATAGGAGCTCTGTTTGCTGCCACTAACACACTAGAAGTCCTATGGGTGCTGCTGAGCAGAAAATATAGGAGCTCTGTTTGCTGCCACTAACACACTAGAAGTCCTATGGGTGCTGCTGAGAAGAAAATATAGGAGCTCTGTTTGCTGCCACTAACACACTAGAAGTCCTATGGGTGCTGTTGGGGTGCAATGCTGTGCTAACAGCACTGCGGTTGGTACTACTGCAATACTGTACTAACAGTAAGCACGCACCAGACTAATCCCCAGCAGCAGCTAATAACACACTAACTGTGCAATCAGCAGCAATGAACGATCAATGACTTAGGTAGCAATGGTTTAGCAAAGAAATAGCCAATGGTTTAGCAAAGAAGAGCAAATCTTTCAGTATCAAGCAAAGACAGAATCAGCAGACTAATCTCTCCTAAAGCCGGAACTCATGTGACCGGGGCCGATGGCGTGGCGGCCTTTTAAATGGTGGGGCGTGTACTAAAGCCCCTGAGCTGTAATTGGCTACAGGCGTCCTGCCTGTAGCCAATTATTGCTCTCCGAGTTTCGGGCGCTGTGATTGGCCAAGCATGCGGGGTCACAGTGCATGCTTGGCCAATCATCAGCCAGCAATGCACTGCGCCAGCCGCGCCGGCCGCAATGCATTGCGGGGCCGCTCGCATCACACGAATGTGATGCGAACGGCCCAAATAGTTCTGGGCTCGACGAGCGAGCGAACGCCCGATGCTCAATTCGAACATGGGTTCGAATCGAGCACCGGGCCCATCCCTATTCTGCACTACCAGTCTGTTGGCAGATGGATCAAAATTCGACCAGTCCCTGCTGAACTGGCTGAATTTTGACCCATCTATGGGCAGGCTGGTTTCTTGATCAACTTCTGTACTACCAGCCTGTTGGAAGATGATCGAAATTTGGTCAGTCCCTGCTGAACTAGCCGAATTTCAATCCATCTATGGGAAGGCTGGTCTCTTGATCAACTTCTGTACTACCAGCCTGTTGGAAGATGATCGAAACTTGGTCAGTCCCTGCTGAACCAGTAAAATTTTGATTCATCTATGTTCAGGCTGGTCTCTTGATCAACTTCTGTACTACCAGCCTGTTAGAAGATGGATCAAAATGTGCCCAGTCCCTGCTGAACCAGCCGAATTTCAATCCATCTATGGGCAGGCTGGTCTCTTGAGCAACTTCTGTACTACCAGCTTGTTGGAAGATAGATCAAAATTTGGTCAGTCCCTGCTGAACCGGTCAAATTTTGATCCATCTATGAGCAGGCTGGTTTCTTGATCAACTGCTGTATTACCAGCCTGTTAGAAGATGGATCAAAATTCGGCCAGTCCCTGCTGAACCAGCTGAATTTAGATCCATCTATGGCCAGGCTGGTCTCTTGATCAACTTCTGTACTAGCATCTTGTTGGAAGATGGATCGAAATTTGGCCAGTCCCTGCTGAATCCGTTGAATTTCGATTCATCTGTGGCTGGCATTATGTTTTTCCTCCACGTAAGTAGAATTTCCCACGGTCTTTACTATGTGTACTTACCTATTTTTAATAACTTCGGTCCTTTCACAAGATCCTAAAGCCCTGGCTCCCCTTGGTTATTGAGTGTGTAGGAGGGGTGGGCGCTATGCTAGGCACCTGAAACAGGGTCACTTACCTGGCACAGGGGGTACGTTTACTTGTGCCGAGCTTTGCATACACTTGAACAAATAAACTGGACTCTGTACATGCACAAAAATAACCCTTTTGTACCTGTGCACAGGCTGAGGACCTCGGGGTGCAGATCTGCAGATGCAGATCTGCCCCCGTTGCCAAAAACGTCTCCCTCGCTTCAAGAGTCTTTCTCGCCTGCCACATGAACACGCTTAACAACAGGTCACTTGCCAGACCTCCGTTACCCTTGGTAACCACTTTAGCTTCACGCTGGATTAACTCTTTATACTGATATCTTCATACCCCACTGTGCTAGTGACCCAAGCTGTAGACTCTACAGTATGTGCCGGTTACGTGCATTACACCCCTTTAGTAATTTCGGACCGGGGAGAGGCAAAGTTTAAAAAAATCTTTACTTGAGTAATGCTGCAAATTAAGAATCACAAGATAACAGTTCAACATATAGCACAGTCTTTTTCCAACATCCCTAATCTCTAAATACAGGCTTGTAGCTGCCCCAGCATACCTGCACAGGAAAGAGTCCATTCTTGGCAGAGTCCACGGTTGGTATCTTCAGGGAAGACTGCAAGTCCCATCAATCCAACAGAAAAAGGGACTTCCATGGAGGCAGAGAACCCTGGCAGAAGCAGTGGATGGAGGTCACATCTGGCTGGCTGGCTGTGTCTTTAGGGAGGACTGCAGATCCCAGCAGGACCCCTTTCTCTCCTCTTCAGTAAGCAGCTGGACCTCATGCTGTGGTTTGTCTGGACTTGTTTTCCATGCAGAATGACAGTCAGGGCAGAGCCCTCCCCCCTTTTTTTACAGCACAGGAAGAGAGAGGTAAAGCTCAGAGAAAGTGTGGGAACTGGGTTTACTCTTTCCCTCCTGGCTGGGCAGAAGCTCACTAGAACATTCCAACCTGCTTACCAGCTAGGATGACCACATTTCCAAACTACCATTCAGGGACACCCTCCCTTCCCAAAAATCAGCTTGTGCTGTAATGAATCACAGCACAGTGATTGGACACAAGAGGCGGGATTTATGATTTCTCCAATCACAAGCAGGGGGCGGGGATTGTGCTCCTCCAGGCATTCCCGGCCAGGACAAGTACAGTCAGTGAGTAAAGCGGCGATGTAGCAGCCTTTTTTGGGAGCATCAGATTGGCCCGGGGGGGGGGGGGGGTGGCTGTGTCAGTTTCATTCCGGGACACTGTATTGTCCTGGAATGAATGTGCCCGGGACAGACCTGCAAAATGCGGCACTGTCCCAGGCAATCTGGGACACGTGGTCACCCTATTACCAGCAATTGCTGCAGGGGAGAGGAGGGAGCACCGACAATGGCTGGGCCATGGGAGCTTATGGGTGACATCACAGTGCTGGAATTCCCAGCTATGTCGAGCGAGCGCTCACTAAGCTGAAGTGATAGGATCCAGGCCAGAGCAGATATGAAATAGGTAGGTATGCACATCTGCGCTAAAAACTAATTTTTTTTCACGTTTAGCCGCGTTTTGACATTAGCGTTATTGCCCGTTTTCCCGTGTTTTTTTGGCGTTATTGCTTTTGGGCATTT
This sequence comes from Rana muscosa, assembly GCA_029206835.1. NCBI lineage: Eukaryota > Metazoa > Chordata > Amphibia > Anura > Ranidae > Rana > Rana muscosa. Next base: position 304,666,010 of record CM055120.1, read on the forward strand.
TTTCATTAAAAACACTCTTTATAATGTAAAAACACCTAAAAAGCTTAACGCGTTTATCCGCAATTGGACGCGTTTTTTGGCGTTTTTCGTTTTTACTGCTCCTGGAAGCACGGGCTGTTGTTTTTCTCTACTGTCCCTAAACGCTTATGCCTCTGAGAGTTTATGTGTGCATGGACACATAGGCTAACATGGAGGGACTTTTAGAGGCAGTTCAAAAAAACGTCAAACGCCCCTAACAGCAGCTGTAAAAATAACCCGTGTGCATGAGGCCTTAAGAAAAACAAACCTTCAAAACAAAAAAACTACATTGGATTTTCACGGTACCACACCCAAATGTTAAATTAAAAAAGTTGTTCGATTTTATTTATACATATATAAAAGATTGTCATATAAACATAAAAAATACCCTATAACCAGGGCACATGGAAATACATCTTGACGTGATACAGATACATACACTACATGGTACAGTCATCAGAGAAAAACAGTCAGTAGTATCATCCCCACTTGTGATATAAAAAATAGGACATTAAATGCTTATAATTTCTTCAACATGTTTCACGGGACAAAAGCTGACTTCCTCAGGAAGAAAATAATAGATACATCTCTGAAAATGTAAGAAGATACATCAGAGCAATAGATATAAATACTGTATTTATTGGCGTATAACACTCACTTTTTTACCCTGAAGATAGAGGGTAAACTGTGCCTGCGTTTTATACGCAGGGGGCCGTGGAAAGTTTTTCTCCTGAAACTTCCCTCTTAAAGTTAGGGTGCGTGTTATACGCCGATAAATACGGTAAATAAAGTTTGTGTGAAAATCTCTATTTCCTAGCATAGTGATACTGCTCCATACCGGTTGTACATGCTGATCAATACACATAAAAACCATAAAGCAATACAGCCTGCAATGGATGATAACAGTGGAAGAAACGGATCCCAATGCCTCTGTATCTTCCCCACAGCAGAAGAAAAGAATGTTCTTCAAAAGTCCAGTTGTATAGACTAAATGAAGAATAAAAATGATAAATAATAATGCTTTGTGTATTATGTACCCTCAAAACAAAAAGCAAGAGAGGGAACTTAACCTTGGCTTAAAATAGTGACCTCTTGTGTAGACATATACATTTATATAATCAGTGAGGGCCCATTATATTACCAACTACACCTCTGCTCTTCATAGTACATACTGCTCTGGGTAGTGTGATGGTCACTGCAAAGAATGTTCCTTACATTGGTGGTCAGTGGGAAGAATGCCCCTTACATTGGTGGACAGTGGAAAGAATGCTCCTTACATTGGTGGTCAGTGGGAAGAATGTTCCTTACATTGGTGGTCAGTGGGAAGAATGTCCCTTACATTGGTGATCAGTGAGAAGAATGTTCCTTACATTGGTGGTCAGTGGGAAGAATGCTCCTTACATTGGTGGTCAGTGGGAAGAATGTTCCTTACATTGGTGGTCAGTGGGAAGAATGCTCCTTACATTGGTGATCAGTGAGAAGAATGTCCCTTATATTGGTGATCAGTGGGAAGAATGTTCCTTACATTGGTGGTCAGTGGGAAGAATGCTCCTTACATTGGTGATCAGTGGGAAGAATGTTCCTTACATTGGTGGTCAGTGGGAAGAATGCTCCTTACATTGGTGATCAGTGAGAAGAATGCTCCTTACATTGGTGATCAGTGAGAAGAATGTCCCTTATATTGGTGATCAGTGGGAAGAATGTTCCTTACATTGGTGGTCAGTGGGAAGAATGCTCCTTACATTGGTGATCAGTGGGAAGAATGTTCCTTACATTGGTGGTCAGTGGGAAGAATGTTCCTTACATTGGTGATCAGTGGGAAGAATGTTCCTTACATTGGTGGTCAGTGGGAAGAATGCTCCTTACATTGGTGATCAGTGAGAAGAATGCCCCTTACATTGGTGATCAGTGAGAAGAATGTTCCTTACATTGGTGGTCAGTGGGAAGAATGTTCCTTACATTGGTGATCAGTGGGAAGAATGCTCCTTACATTGGTGATCAGTGAGAAGAATGCTCCTTACATTGGTGATCAGTGGGAAGAATGCCCCTTACATTGGTGATCAGTGAGAAGAATGTTCCTTACATTGGTGGTCAGTGGGAAGAATGTTCCTTACATTGGGGGTCAGTGGGAAGAATGCTCCTTACATTGGTGGTCAGTGAGAAGAATGCTCCTTACATTGGTGATCAGTGGGAAGAATGCTCCTTACATTGGTGATCAGTGGGAAGAATGTTCCTTACATTGGTGATCAGTGAGAAGAATGCTCCTTACATTGGTGGTCAGTGGGAAGAATGTTCCTTACATTGGTGGTCAGTGGGAAGAATGTCCCTTACATTGGTGGTCAGTGGGAAGAATGTTCCTTAGGCCTCGTACACACGGCCGAGATTCTCGTTGAAAAAAACATGTCGTTTTTTTCGACGAGATTCTTGGACAAGAAACTTGTCCCGGCCGAGTGTACACACGCTCGTTTCAAAGAACCCGCGGTTCTTTGAAAGGAGTTTACGCGGTGACGTCATCGACTACGTCGAGCATGCGCTCGTCACATTCGATGCCGTCGCCGCCATCTTGGTATACCCTACGTATGCCTAGGAAGCTACCGCGCATGCGTCAAATTCATTTCGAACATGCGCGGGCTTCCGGGAGGACAGGTAAGTGTACACACACTCACTTTTCTCGTCGAGAAACATGCCGAGGAGAATCTCGACGAGAAAATAGAGAGCAGGTTCTCTATTTTCTCGTCGAGGTTTCTTGTCGGTTTTCTCGACGAGAAACCCGCTAGCAGCGTACACACGACCGATTTACTCGGCAAGACCTCTCTGCCAGCAAGTTTCTTGCTGGTTCTTGCCGAGAAAATCGGTCGTGTGTACGAGGCCTCACATTGGTGATCAGTGGGAAGAATGCTCCTTACATTGGTGATCAGTGGGAAGAATGCTCCTTACATTGGTGATCAGTGAGAAGAATGTTCCTTACATTGGTGGTCAGTGGGAAGAATGTTCCTTACATTGGTGGTCAGTGGGAAGAATGTCCCTTACATTGGTGGTCAGTGGGAAGAATGTTCCTTACATTGGTGATCAGTTGGAAGAATGCTCCTTACATTGGTGGTCAGTGGGAAGAATGATCCTTACATTGGTGGTCACTGCAAAGAATGCTCCTTACATTGGTGGTCAGTGGGAAGAATGCTCCTTACATTGGTGGTCAGTGGGAAGAATGTTCCTTACATTGGTGATCAGTGGGAAGAATGCTCCTTACATTGGTGGTCAGTGGGAAGAATGTTCCTTACATTGGTGGTCAGTGGGAAGAATGCTTATTATATTGGTGATCAGTGGGAAGAATGCCCCTTACATTGGTGATCAGTGAGAAGAATGTTCCTTACATTGGTGGTCAGTGGGAAGAATGCTCCTTACATTGGTGGTCAGTGGGAAGAATGTTCCTTACATTGGTGATCAGTGGGAAGAATTTCCCTTACATTGGCGGTCAGTGAGAAGAATGCTCCTTACATTGGTGGTCAGTGGGAAGAATGCTCCTTACATTGGTGATCAGTGGGAAGAATGTTCCTTACATTGGTGATCAGTGAGAAGAATGTTCCCTACATTGGTGATCAGTGGGAAGAATTTCCCTTACATTGGTGATCAGTGGGAAGAATGCTCCTTACATTGGTGATCAGTGGGAAGAATGCTCCTTACATTGGTGGTCAGTGGGAAGAATGCTCCTTACATTGGTGATCAGTGAGAAGAATGTTCCTTACATTGGTGATCAGTGGGAAGAATGCTCCTTACATTGGTGGTCAGTGGGAAGAATGCTCCTTACATTGGTGATCAGTGAGAAGAATGTTCCTTACATTGGTGATCAGTGGGAAGAATGCTCCTTACATTGGTGGTCAGTGGGAAGAATGCTCCTTACATTAGTGATCAGTGGGAAGAATGTCCCTTACATTGGTGATCAGTGAGAAGAATGTTCCTTACATTGGTGATCAGTGAGAAGAATTCTCCTTACATTGGTGGTCAGTGGGAAGAATGTTCCTTACATTGGTGATCAGTGGGAAGAATGCTCCTTACATTGGTGGTCAGTGGGAAGAATGCTCCTTACATTGGTGATCAGTGGGAAGAATGTTCCTTACATTGGTGATCAGTGGGAAGAATTTCCCTTACATTGGTGATCAGTAGTGATGAGCCGAACACCCCCGGGTTCGGTTCGCACCAGAACCCGCGAACGGACCGAAAGTTCGAACGAACATTAGAACCCTATTAAATACAATGGATGCGAACGTTCGAATTCTAAAGTGCTAATTATAACAACTATTATGCATGTTATTGTCATAAATAGGGTTTGGGAACCCGGGTTGTGCACCAGGGGACATGTATCAATGCAAAAAGAAGTTTTAAAAACGGTCGTTTTTCGGGAGCAGTCATTTTAATGATGCATAAAGTGAAAAAAAAAAAGTCAAATATTCCTTTAAATATCGTACCTGGGGGGTGTCTAAAGTATGCCTGTGAAGTGCCACGTGTTTCCCGTGTTTAGAACTGTCCCTGCACAAAATGACACTTCTAAAGGAAAAAAAAGCCATTTAAAACTGCTTGCGGCTTTAATGTAATGTCTGGTCCCGGTAATATGGATGAAATTCTTTAAGAAAAATGGCATAGCTACCCCATGACCCCCCCCCTACCCCAGCCCATTACCAGCCCCTTTGGGTCTTGTATGGATATTAAGGGGAACCCCGCACATAAAATAAAAAAGGCCCTATATACTCTGAACAGCCGTATACAGGCGGTGCATACAAGACAGGGACTGTAGGTTTGTTCTTATGTAGAATCTGTTTGTAATTTTGAACAGGTACATTGTTGAAGTGTAGCTCCAGCCCAAAAATCTATTTTTAAACTTTTTGGGAAACATAGGTAAGGGTTATCACCCCTGTAACATTTGTTTTGCTGTCTGTGCCCCTGTTCAGAACATTTCACCTCACTTTCCGTCCCAATGACAACTGTTTTTGAAATGTGGTGTTTTTCTTGAAACAAGGATTGCTGATAAAGCATCAGTACAGATGAGACCCCTTTCTCCCATATTTATTCTTACAGGAGAGAATTTTCCTTTCTAGGGGTAGATTTCCTCTCACTTCCTGTTGTCTTCTTTCGTTTGCAAGTAGGAGTCGTTTGTAAGTTGGATGTTTGAAAGTAGGGACCTGCCGTATATACTCTGCAGAAATAGGCCCCTTAGTTGTTGGTGTTGGCACAACACTGTAAGCACTCAGTTACTCTTGGTTGGTGCTGGAACGCCCTGCTGTCAACTATTATATCAGGAATTTTAATTACATATAATTGTTGAACAGTGGTAGTAAAAATTGGGGCTTTGATGGTGGTGCTGGTGCCACAACACTGTAAGCCCTGACAGTTACTCTTGGTGGGTGCAGCAATGGGCCCTGCTGTGAATTATTAGATCAAGAATTGTAATTACATGCCCCTTTTGAACAGGGGCTGAAAAATTGGGCCTTTCGTGGTGGTGGTGGTGGTGGCGTTGCCACAAGACTGTAAGCCCTCAGAGTTACTCTTGGTGGGTGCAGCAATGGACCCTGCTGTGAATTATTAGATCAAGAATTGTAATTGCATGCCCCTGTTGAACAGGGGCTGAAAAATTGGGCCTTAGGCACTGGTGGCACAACACTACAACCCCTCACAGATACTGTACTTGGAGCACAGCAATGAGCCCTGTTGCAAAGTATTGCTTCAAAAATTGTAATGACACGCCCCTGTTAAACAGGGGCTGAAAAATTGGGCCTTAGGCACTGGTGCCACAACACTCCAACCCCTCACAGATACTGTACTTGGAGCACAGCAATGAGCCCTATGGCAAATTATTGCTAAAAAAATTGTAATTACACGCCCCTGTAAAACAGGGGCTGAAAAATTGGGCCTTAGCCACTGGTGGCGGCACCCATAAACAAAAATGATCTTCCAAGCTATCATCATCAATCGTATCATTGAGGACTCGGAGGAGGAGGATAGCCAGTCAACATAACAGCACAGGCACTCAGCATCAGCATCAGTCTTGAAGGGATGTGACATGTTAAAATCAATTAGTCTGTTATATCAGCATCAGGTGTGTGGTAGCTGGTGGTGATCCAAGACTGGTTCATCTTGATGAAAGTCAGTCGATCAACCGAGTCGGTGGACAGGCGCACCCTGTGATCCGTGACAAATCCTCCAGCAGCACTGAATGTGCGTTCCGAAAGAACGCTGGATGCAGGACAGGCCAGTAGCTCAATTGCATACTGTGCAAGCTCTGGCCAGTGATCCATCCTCAAGACCCAGTAAGCCAGAGGATTTTCGGTGGGGAAGGTGTCCAAGTCTGACCTTGCCCCTAGATATTCCTGCACCATGTTTATCAGACGCTGGCGATGGTTGCTGGAACCGATCATACTTTGGGGCTGCGGACTAAAGAATTGTCTGAACGCATCGGTCAGACGGCCACCTTCCCCACCGCTCCTTCTTTGACTGGCCGAAGCCTCAGCAACTCGTTGTCCAGGACCAGGAGTTTGTAACCTCCCAGTCTCTGGGAACGCGTTGCACAGACCTTTCTGCAAGGCCTCCCGGAGTTGTCTCATCCTCTGCTCCCTCTGCGACGGTAACATAAGGTCCGCAACCTTACCCTTGTACCGTGGATCAAGGAGAGTGGCCAGCCAGTAATGGTCCCTCTCCTTGATCCGAAGAATACGAGGATCCTTCCGCAGACTTTGCAGGATCAGGGAGGCCATGCAGCGTAGGTTTGCTGAGGCATTCGCTCCGGAGTCCTCTGGGTCACTAAGGACGACATGATCCGCAGCCACCTCCTCCCAGCCACGTACAAGTCCACTGGTTTCTTGGGACTGTAAATCATCCCTAAAAGACTGCTGCTGATGATGCTGAGTGCCAGCCTCCACCTCCATGCTGACACAATCCTCCTCCTCCTCCTCCTCCTCCTCCTCCTCCTCTTCCTGTGCGATGGGTGGGACAGAAGGAACACTGTCTGGGTAAAGGGGGCCTTGAGAGGCAAGGAAGTCCTCCTCTTCCTGCCTCTGTTCTGCCTCAAGTGCCCTGTCCATTATTCCACGCAGCGTGTGCTCCAACAGGTGGACAAGAGGTACAGTGTCACTGATGCATGCACTGTCACTGCTCACCATCCTCGTGGCCTCCTCAAATGGTGCCAGGACAGTGCATGCATCCCTGATCATGCCCCACTGGCGTGGAGAAAAAAACCAAGCTCCCCTGACCCTGTCCTGGTGCCGTAGTCGCACAGGTACTCATTGATGGCCCTCTGCTGCGTGTGCAGCCGCTGCAGCATGGCCAACGTTGAGTTCCACCTGGTGGGCATGTCACATATAAGGCGGTTCTTGGGCAGGTTCAACTCCTTTTGCAGCTCAGCCAGGCGAGCACTGGCATTATAAGATCTGCGGAAATGCACACAGACTTTCCTGGCCTGCCTCAGGACATCCTGTAAGCCCGGGTACCTGCCCAAGAACCGCTGCACCACCAGGTTAAGGACGTGAGCCACACAGGGCACATGGGTCAGTTGTCCCTGTCGGAGGGCGGAGAGGAGGTTGGTGCCATTGTCGCAAACCACCATTCCTGGCTTAAGCTGGCGTGGCGTCAACCACCTCTCGGCCTGGCCCTGCAGAGCAGACAGGACCTCTGCCCCAGTGTGGCTTCTGTCCCCCAAACACACCAGCGCAAGCACGGCATGGCATCTTTTTGCCTGCGTACTTGCGTAGCCCCGTGAACGGCTACGGAGCACCGCTGGTTCATAGGACAAACCACAGGAAGAGGCCATGGAGGAAGAAGAAGAGGAGGGGGTGGAGGAGAGAGGTGTGTCACAACCAGTAGTAGCATTTTGGAGGCGTGGCGGTGGGACAACCTCCAACACTACTGCACCTTGTCCTGCATCCTTCCCAGCTGCCAAAAGAGTGACCCAATGGGCCGTGAAAGAAAGGTAACGTCCCTGTCCATGCCTGCTGGACCATGAGTCAGCGGTAATATGCACCTTACCGCTGACCGCCCTGTCCAGCGAGGCCAAGACATTGCCTTCCACATGCCGGTAGAGAGCCGGAATAGCCTTCCGTGAGAAAAAGTGGCGTTTGGGAACCTGCCACTGAGGAACCGCACATTGCACAAACTCACGGAAGGGGGCCGAGTCTACCAACTGAAAAGGCAGCAGTTGAAGCGCTAACAATTTAGCCAAGCTAGCATTCAACCGCTGGGCATGTGGATGGCTGGGAGTGAACTTCTTTCGACGGTCCAGCAGCTGGGGCAGGGAAATTTGCCTGCTAGAATCGGACGTCGGTGTACTGCTAGCAGAGTGGCCGCAAGTACTTGGCTGTGACACACCTAATTCTACACCTTCATTCCTCTCAGTGCATGTTTCAGAGAGGACTGAAGTTATAGTGGGGTTGGAGATCCCAGCTGATGCGGTGCAAGGAGAGGTCCGCTTTGTTCTTTGGTGTGGGTCTTTCAGGTAGGCTTGCCAACGAGCTGCATGGCAGGTCAACATATGTCTGGTCAGGCATGTGGTACCCAAGCGGCTGATGTTTTGGCCACGCGATATACGCTTGAGACATATGTTGCAAACAGCAGCTGTGCGATCTGATGCACTAGCCTCAAAAAAGGCCCACACCAAAGAACTTTTTGAATGACGGGCAGAGGCAGCGCCCTGCACAGGCGGAGCTCTGCGGTGTGATTCCGTCGGTGTACTGCCCTTACGCTGGCCACCAAAGGGCATCCTGCCTCGTTGGAGATGTGCCTCCTCCTCATCCTCCTCCTCCTCCTCTCTCCTATTAGGCACCCACGTGGAGTCAGTGACCTCATCATCACCTCCCTCCTCATCACTGGAGCCAATCTGGCAGTATGCTGCAGCTGCTGGAACATGACTGCCAGATTGGTGTCCTTCTTGAGCATCCCCTCTGTCTGCTCTCACGCTACTGCCTTCCTCTAGCTGGGTTTCATCATCAGACCCTTCGAAACGCTGGGCATCCTCCTGGAGCATGTACCCAACACTGTGCTGAAACAGTTCGGGGGACTCCTCAGGAGGAGGACATGGTGGGTCTAGGGAAGGAGTGACTGATGATGAGTCTGACATTGATACCAGGGAAGAGGACGCTTTGGCAGCTGCTTTTCCAGTACCCTGAGCCTGGGTGAGAGAGGATGAGGAGGAGGAGGAGGGCTTGGTCATCCACTCTACCAAGTCTTCGGCATGATGTGGCTCAACATGTCCAGCTGCCGAAAAGAAGGACAAGCGTGTCCCATGGCCATGTGCTGATGACAATGCACCGCGTCCACGACCAGCACTGTTGCCCCCAGACACAGAGCCTGCTTGCCCTCTTTTATTGCCTCCTGACTGTCTGCCTCTCCTTGTTTGCCTTCCAGACATTCTAATAGATGGCCTGCAGGGAGATGGGAAAAAAGCAATAAGGGCTACCTTCAGGTGTCCTTCTCTGTCCCTTGAAACAAGGACTTTGACAGTGAAAGAAACTGACACACTCTCCCTACCTACAGTTTTCTGTCCCTAGAATTTTTTTTTTTTTTAAGCACAATTTAGCACAAGGAGAATTCACTCACTGTCCTTCCAGGTCCCTGGAAACAAGGACTTTGACAGTGAAAGAAACTGACACACTCTCCCTACCTACAGTTTTCTGTCCCTAGAAAAAATGTTTTTTTTAAGCACAATATAGCACAAGGAGAATTCACTCACTGTCCTTCCAGGTCCCTGGAAACAAGGACTTTGACAGTGAAAGAAACTGACACACTCTCCCTACCTACAGTTTTCTGTCCCTAGAAAAAATGTTTTTTTTAAGCACAATATAGCACAAGGAGAATTCACTCACTGTCCTTCCAGGTCCCTGGAAACAAGGACTTTGACAGTGAAAGAAACTGACACACTCTCCCTACCTACAGTTTTCTGTCCCTAGAAAAAATGTTTTTTTTAAGCACAATTTAGCACAAGGAGAATTACCTCACTGTCCTTCCAGGTCCCTGGAAACAAGGACTTTGACAGTGAAAGAAACTGACACACTCTCCCTACCTACAGTTTTCTGTCCCTAGAAAAAATGTTTTTTTTAAGCACAATTTAGCACAAGGAGAATTACCTCACTGTCCTTCCAGGTCCCTGGAAACAAGGACTTTGACAGTGAAAGAAACTGACACACTCTCCCTACCTACAGTTTTCTGTCCCTAGAAAAAATGTTTTTTTTAAGCACAATATAGCACAAGGAGAATTCACTCACTGTCCTTCCAGGTCCCTGGAAACAAGGACTTTGACAGTGAAAGAAACTGACACACTCTCCCTACCTACAGTTTTCTGTCCCTAGAAAAAATGTTTTTTTTAAGCACAATATAGCACAAGGAGAATTCACTCACTGTCCTTCCAGGTCCCTGGAAACAAGGACTTTGACAGTGAAAGAAACTGACACACTCTCCCTACCTACAGTTTTCTGTCCCTAGAAAAAATGTTTTTTTTAAGCACAATATAGCACAAGGAGAATTCACTCACTGTCCTTCCAGGTCCCTGGAAACAAGGACTTTGACAGTGAAAGAAACTGACACACTCTCCCTACCTACAGTTTTCTGTCCCTAGAAAAAATGTTTTTTTTAAGCACAATTTAGCACAAGGAGAATTACCTCACTGTCCTTCCAGGTCCCTGGAAACAAGGACTTTGACAGTGAAAGAAACTGACACACTCTCCCTACCTACAGTTTTCTGTCCCTAGAAAAAATGTTTTTTTTAAGCACAATTTAGCACAAGGAGAATTACCTCACTGTCCTTCCAGGTCCCTGGAAACAAGGACTTTGACAGTGAAAGAAACTGACACACTCTCCCTACCTACAGTTTTCTGTCCCTAGAAAAATTTTTTTTTTTAAGCACAATTTAGCACAAGGAGAATTACCTCACTGTCCTTCCAGGTCCCTGGAAACAAGGACTTTGACAGTGAAAGAAACTGACACACTCTCCCTACCTACAGTTTTCTGTCCCTAGAAAAAATGTTTTTTTTAAGCACAATTTAGCACAAGGAGAATTACCTCACTGTCCTTCCAGGTCCCTGGAAACAAGGACTTTGACAGTGAAAGAAACTGACACACTCTCCCTACCTACAGTTTTCTGTCCCTAGAAAAAATGTTTTTTTTAAGCACAATATAGCACAAGGAGAATTCACTCACTGTCCTTCCAGGTCCCTGGAAACAAGGACTTTGACAGTGAAAGAAACTGACACACTCTCCCTACCTACAGTTTTCTGTCCCTAGAAAAATGTTTTTTTTAAGCACAATTTAGCACAAGGAGAATTACCTCACTGTCCTTCCAGGTCCCTGGAAACAAGGACTTTGACAGTGAAAGAAACTGACACACTCTCCCTACCTACAGTTTTCTGTCCCTAGAAAAAATGTTTTTTTTAAGCACAATTTAGCACAAGGAGAATTACCTCACTGTCCTTCCAGGTCCCTGGAAACAAGGACTTTGACAGTGAAAGAAACTGACACACTCTCCCTACCTACAGTTTTCTGTCCCTAGAAAAAATGTTTTTTTTAAGCACAATATAGCACAAGGAGAATTCACTCACTGTCCTTCCAGGTCCCTGGAAACAAGGACTTTGACAGTGAAAGAAACTGACACACTCTCCCTACCTACAGTTTTCTGTCCCTAGAAAAAATGTTTTTTTTTAAGCACAATTTAGCACAAGGAGAATTACCTCACTGTCCTTCCAGGTCCCTGGAAACAAGGACTTTGACAGTGAAAGAAACTGACACACTCTCCCTACCTACAGTTTTCTGTCCCTAGAAAAAATGTTTTTTTTAAGCACAATTTAGCACAAGGAGAATTACCTCACTGTCCTTCCAGGTCCCTGGAAACAAGGACTTTGACAGTGAAAGAAACTGACACACTCTCCCTACCTACAGTTTTCTGTCCCTAGAAAAAATGTTTTTTTTAAGCACAATTTAGCACAAGGAGAATTCACTCACTGTCCTTCCAGGTCCCTGGAAACAAGGACTTTGACAGTGAAAGAAACTGACACACTCTCCCTACCTACAGTTTTCTGTCCCTAGAAAAAATGTTTTTTTTAAGCACAATATAGCACAAGCACAAAACACACTGACACTCTCCCTACCTATCCTTCTCTTTCCCTAAACTAAAGGAATCCAGGTTAAGCAAGAAAGAAATAAAAGTCACTGTCCCTGCCTATGCTGCTCTATCCCTGCTCCGGAACACACTACACTAGGCCGCCGTGCTGGCGGCCTTTTATAGTGTGGGGCGTGTACTAAACCCCCTCAGCAATAATTGGCCACAGGCATCCTGCCTGTGGCCAATCATTGCTCTCCTCGCTGCCGGCGCTGTGATTGGCCAAGCATGCGGGGTCACAGTGCATGCTTGGCCAATCACAGCGCCTGGATGACACTGCGATGGCGTAGTGCATTGTGGGCCGTTCGCGTCACTCGAATTTGGCGCGAACGGCCCAAATCGTTCGATCTTCGTCGAACGATCGAACAGCCGATGTTCGAGTCGAACGTATGTTCGACTCGAACACGAAGCTCATCCCTAGTGATCAGTGGGAAGAATGTTCCTCCATAGCTGAGAGGTGAAGGCCAGAAGATTGGGTTTTATGTAGGTGTCCTAGAGTCAAGTCCAGTACTTCGTCCCTGACTCCTTTGCTTCTAGTAACCAGAGTTCCACACAGTGAATAGGTACAACTCAGTTTTATTCTTCTTGGCGTACAAACATACAGTTTCTTCTACTGAGTAATAATGGGGAATAGATCGAGGCACAATCCCTTCCCTTCTCCTGCTAACCACTGTGATATCACCAGTGGCGGGAAGTCACTGCCACTGACTATATTGGGTAGAATGTGAATTACCTTCGCTAGCACAGCCCCTGTCAGGGGAAGGAAATCCGTCCAAGGGAAAAACCGGAGGCCTCTCTGTCACCAGCGATGCTGCGCCGGACTCTTCAGAGAAGTTCCGCACACCAGATCTCACAAAATCAGACACGGGCATCCAAGGAGTTAGGGCTCCCTCGGATTCCTCCACCCTCGCGAACTCAGTCGAAGGTACTGAACCCCAGGCCTCTGCCATAGTACCTCACCCCAGGCTAAAGGTGCCTAAGATGGACTCCATCCTCGCTCCGGCCAGGTCAAGGGCGCCTAGGCCTGGAACACTGGAACGCCAGCACCCAAGCTGAAGGTGCCTGGGTGCGGCCGCATCCTCCAACTCCAACTCTGAACTCTGAACCCCGTGGTAAGGGCGTCCGCCCCCTTTATCCCCTCTCCCTTCGCGCCACAGCGGGTTCCCCGCCCCGCCGTACCAGCTCCAGGGGAGGACAAAAAGGTACAGTCTTGCGGTGTGAGTTCAGCCCCGGCCCAGGGCAACAGTGCCACCCGTGGACCGCAAGGAACCTCACACCACCAGAGTTCTTCAAGAACCAGAAAAAAAGGTCTGAGATCCCCTAGCAATTAGTGCATCTGGGTTACACTACCACCCAGATGCCTCCCCTAAATTCAAATACCCGCTACACTTACATTGGTGATCAGTGGGAAGAATGTTCCTTACATTGGGGGTCAGTGGGAAGAATGCTCCTTACATTGGTGATCAGTGGGAAGAATGCTCCTTACATTGGTGGTCAGTGAGAAGAATGCCCCTTACATTGGTGATCAGTGAGAAGAATGCTCCTTACATTGGTGATCAGTGAGAAGAATGCCCCTTACATTGGTGGTCAGTGAGAAGAATGCCCCTTACATTGGTGATCAGTGAAAAGAATGCCCCTTACATTGGTGATCAGTGGGAAGAATGCCCCTTACATTGGTGATCAGTGGGAAGAATGCTCCTTACATTGGTGGTCAGTGGGAAGAATGCTCCTTACATTGGTGGTCAGTGAGAAGAATGCTCCTTACATTGGTGATCAGTGGGAAGAATGCTCCTTACATTGGTGATCAGTGGGAAGAATGTTCCTTACATTGGTGGTCAGTGAGAAGAATGCCCCATAAATAGGTGGTCAGATGGAAGAATGCTCCTTACATTGGTGATCAGTGGGAAGAATGCTCCTTACATTGGTGGTCAGTGGGAAGAATGTTCCTTACATTGGTGGTCAGTGGGAAGAATGTTCCTTACATTGGTGATCAGTGGGAGGAATGCTCCTTACATTGGTGATCAGATGGAAGAATGCTCCTTACATTGGTGATCAGTGGGAGGAATGCTCCTTACATTGGTGATCAGTGAGAAGAATGTTCCTTACATTGGTGATCAGTGAGAAGAATGCCCCTTACATTGGTGGTCAGTGGGAAGAATGCTCCTTACATTGGTGATCAGTGGGAAGAATGTCCCTTACATTGGTGATCAGTGGGAAGAATGCTCCTTACATTGGTGGTCAGTGGGAAGAATGCTCCTTACATTGGTGATCAGTGAGAAGAATGCCCCTTACATTGGTGGTCAGTGGGAAGAATGTTCCTTACATTGGTGATCAGTGGGAAGAATGCTCCTTACAGTGGTGATCAGTGGGAAGAATGCCCCTTACATTGGTGGTCAGTGGGAAGAATGCTCCTTACATTGGTGATCAGTGAGAAGAATGTTCCTTACATTAGTGATCAGTGGGAAGAATGTCCCTTACATTGGTGATCAGTGAGAAGAATGTTCCTTACATTGGTGATCAGTGGGAAGAATGTCCCTTACATTGGTGATCAGTGGGAAGAATGTTCCTTACATTGGTGATCAGTGGGAAGAATGCTCCTTACATTGGTGGTCAGTGGGAAGAATGCCCCATAAATAGGTGGTTAGATGGAAGAATGCTCCGTACAGATTGCTTTAAAAGAACATTTTTGTCAGTGGTTACTTATCTGAGAGGCAGAAATTGTTCATGCTTCTGATTTTGATCAACACTTACAATTATCATGCTGTCTCTGCACTGCAACAGAGTGATAACCAGCAACTCAGGCAATCAAAGGCACTCATTATTTCCATGGGAGCGGATCCCTTATGTGTGCGCCACTGTATTTGATGAGTATTGCGGCGGGTCGCAGCACGAGTTGCGTGAGGTTGAGCAGATATCTTCCCACTTGTCATTCCCAAGGATATGTCTACCTGCCTGTGGCCAGCCACATACATAGTGATTTATTACAGGTCTGTGCCAGATCACAGTCCTTTATTTAGCAGAAGCAATGAAGGAACAGCCATGCCTGTCCAATAAACTGTATTATTGTCCTGTTTCTGCCTCACAATATACCAAATATTGATGGTAAATCGAACTTGTCGGTGATAGATTGCGTTGTTTCTGGTGATTATCTGCACTTGTATGTGCTATTGCCAGTGAATGAAAAATGCTTGAAATTTATTAAAAATGTCTTAAAAAATGTATTCAAAATCTCCAAGCTTAGGGCGGAACTTTACCCAAAAGAGGAAGTTCCACTTGTTTGCATCCTCCTCCCCCTCTCCACTGCCACATTTAGCACTTTTTTGGGGGGGGGGGGGTAGCGGGTACCTGGTTTTGACAGGTCAGAACTTCCGGTCATATGCGCTGCAGCGATCCGAGCCGGAAGTTCGGCCACCTCCCCTCCTTCCCTTGCAGCCTTCTGGGACACATCACAGGTCCCAGAAGACTGCAGGACCATTCACAAACCACAGCACGACTCGCGCATGGGCAGTAGCAAACCGACTGTGAAGCCTTGCGGCTTCACTTCCTGTTTCCCTTACTTACGATGCCGGCGCCTGCACCCGAAGCCGATTAACCACTTAAGCCCCGGACCAATACGCAGCATAAAGACCAGGCCCCTTTTTGCGATTCGGCACTGCGTCGCTTTAACTGACAATTGCGTGCGACGTGGTTCCCAAACAAAATTGACGTCCTTTTTTTCCCACAAATAGAGATTTCTTTTTGTGGTATTTGATCACCTCTGTGGTTTTTATTTTTTGCGCCATAAATAAAAATAGAGCGACAATTTGGAAAAAAATGCAATATTCTTTACTTTTTACTATAATAAATATCCCCAAAAAATATATAAAAAAACGTTTTTTTTTCCTCAGTTTAGGCCGATACGTATTCTTCTACATATTTTTGGTAAAAAAAAATCACAATCGTTGTTTATTGATTGGTTTGCGCAAAAGTTATAGCGTTTACAAAATAGGGGATAGTTTTATGGCATTTTTATTATTTATTTATTTTTTTACTAGTAATGGCGGCGATCAGCGATTTTTTTCGTGACTGCGACATTATGTCGGACACATCGGACACTTTTGACACATTTTTGGGACCACTGTCATTTTTACAGCGATCAGTGCTATAAAAATGCACTGGTTACTGTAAAAATGACACTGGCAGTGAAGGGGATAACCACTAGGGGCGATGAAGGGGTTAAGTGTGCCTAGGGGCGTGATTCTAACTGAGGGGGGGCGTGGCTATACGAGTGACACGTCACCGATCTTCGCTCTGATTACACAGAGAGGAGATCGGGGACAGGGTCAGTAGGCAAGCGGGGAGATGTGGTGTTTACACTAACATCTCCCCGCTCCGAGCCTCCGTGAGACGATCGCGGGGATCCCCGCGGCAATCGAGTCCACGGGACCCGCGGTCCGACTCACGGGGATGACTGCAGGGTCGCGAGCGTGCCGGCGCGCGCGCGCAACCACGCGGCAGGCAGTTAAAGGGCCACGCACAGGTACGTGATTGTGCCTGTACGAGCCATTCTGCCGACGTATATATGCCGTGAGCGGTCGTTAAGGGGTTAAAGATTTGGCTCCGGTGAGGACATCGCTGTATCCCTGGAAGGCAAGTCTCCTTATATTAAAAGTCAGCAGCTACAGTATTTGTAAATTCTGACTTCTAATTTTTGGGGGGGAGCCCCGGAGCTCCTCTTTAACAACTAGAGGTTCATGAGAGGTTTAGGCGCTCTTTAACCCAAAAACAAAAATGTAATAAAGTGCATTCTAAAGTATTCACAGCGCTTCACTTTTTCCACATTTTGTTATGTTACAGCCTTATTCCAAAATGGATTAAATTCATTATTTTCCTCAAAATTATACAAACAATACCCCATAATGACAACGTGAAAGATGTTTGTCTGAAATCTTTCCAAATTTATTTAAAAAAAAAAAAAAAAAATCCCATGTACAGAAGTATTCACAGCCTTTGCCATGATACTCAAAATTGAGTTCAGGCGCCTCCTGTGTCCACTGATCATCCTTGAGATGTTTCTACAACTTGATTGGAGTCCACTTGTGGTAAATTCAGTGGATTGGACATGATGTGGAAAGGCACACACCTGTCTATATAAGATCCCACAGTTAACAGTGCATGTCAGAGCACAAACCAAGCCATGAAGTCCAAGGAATTGTCTGTAGACCTCCGAGACAGGATTGTATGGAGGCACAGATTGGGGGAAGGGTACAGAAAGATTTCTGCAGCATTGAAGGTCCCAATGAGCACAGTGGCCTCCATCATCCACAAATAGAAGAAGTTTGGAACCACCAGGACTCTTCCTAGAGCAGACCGTCCGGACAAACTGAGCGATCGGGGGAGAAGGGCCTTAGTCAGGGAGGTGATCAAGAACCCGGTGGTCACTCTGACAGCTCCAGCGTTTCTCTGTGGAGAGAGGAGAACCTTCCAGAAGAACCATCTCTGCAGCACTCCACCAATCAGGCCTGTATGGTAGAATGGCCAGATGGAAGCCACTTCTCAGTAAAAGGCACCTGACAGCCGCCAAAAGGCACCTGAAGGACTCTCAGACCATAAGAAACAAAATTCTCTGGTCTGATGAAACAAAGATTGAACTCTTTGGCCTGAATGGCAAGCGTCATGTCTGGAGGAAATCAGGCACCGCTCATCACCTGGCCAATGCCATCCCTACAGTGAAGCATGGTGGTGGCAGCATCATGCTGTGGGGATGTTTTTTAGTGGCAGGAACCGGGAGACTAGTCAGGATTGAGGGAAAGATGAATGCAGCAATGTACAGAGACATCCTTGATGAAAACCTGCTCCAGAGCACTCTGGACCTCAGACTGGGGCGAAGGTTTATCTTCCAACAGGACAACGACCCTAAGCACTCAGCCAAGATAACAAAGGAGTGGCTACGGGACAACACTATGAATGTCCTTAAGAGGTCCAGCCAGAGCCCAGACTTGAACTCGATTGAACATCTCTGGAGAGATCTGAAAATGGCTGTGCACCGACACTCCCCATCCAACCTGATGGAGCTTGAGAGGTCCTGCAAAGAAAAATGGGAGAAACTGCCCAAAAAATAGGTGTGCTGAGCTTGTAGCATCATACTCAAAAGACTTGAGGCTGTAATTGGTGCCAAAGGAGCTTCACCAAAGTATTGAGCAAGGGCTGTGATACTTCTGTACATGGGAGGAGTCTGTGATACTTCTGTACATGGGATTTTTGCTCCTTTTTTATTTTTAATAAATTTGCAAAAATTTTAAACAAACTTCTTTCCCGTTATCATTATGGGGTATTGTTTGTCGAATTTTGAAGAAAATAACGAATTTAATCCATTTTGGAAAAGGCTGTAACATCACAAAATGTGGAAAAAGTGAAGCTCTGTGAATACTTTCCAGATGCACTGTATATTGCAGCTTACCGATCATTAGATGTGGTGGCTGCATTATTTTTCTTATTTTTAGGCTTTTTCCCCTCTCTTTTCACTCTTTTCACCTGGTGATCTGGCCACCTATTAGAGTGCCTTCACTCTGGATGAAGGAGCACAAGGGACACCTTTTGGACAGCAGCATTGTCAGTCTGGGTGGAGGGGAGTGTTAGGCGGACTAGCAGATTTAAACACACTAACAAATTGAAGCCAAACTCCAGCTAATGCTTTATATAAGCAGTTACAGCAAACTGCTTTTTTATTTTTGGATAAAGGTTTTACATAAATAAATAAAAGCTGATAATTCTAAGCACCCCTCCAAGCGTTTGGTTGTCTCATCTCTCTGTAACTGATACATTCTGCAGTAGAGTTTGTTCATTTGAAAAACAACAGACTTACTTGCTGGATCACCAGATGAAAAAAAAAAGAAGAAATCAAGCCTAAAAAATGAAAACAAATGCAGCCATCACATCTAAGAATTGCTAAGCTGCATTATAATAAATGTTTGCATTTAGGTTTAATACTGCGTTAAATTACACAGCATTGTTGTCACCATGTGCACAGTATAGTCCTAGGTGGACTTGTAGTTTTAAATGGACATTAAAGATGAATTCCATGTATAGGTATTTTTTTACATAGATTGGTCCAGCTTGGACCAATCTAACTACTGTATGTACAGATTATACCATATCTGTCCGGAAGCTCGATGCCCCTGGAAGTTTTACATTTTTTGAATGAATGCAAAGCGTACTCTGTTTGGACGAGGTGGATCAAAGGACGATAAGTAATATAAATATATGAGTTTAATATGGTCTGCCCCAACCTTTGTAACTGCTAGGCAGTGGCGGTGCGTCCATAGTGGGCGTAGGAGCGCCACCCCCTCTCTCCCCTGCATCGTCAACAATACATACATTCATGCATTGCATGAATGTATGTATTGGCGCCGCTGCTGCCCACTATTCAGATGGCCGGCCCACTGGCGAGCGCCGGCCATCTGAATAACAGCAGTTGGTTGGTTTTTGGAAGTGTCTATCAAAGCCAGCGGCTCTGATAGGCTTCCCGATTACAGACTGTGGGCTGTAAACGGCTTCCGAATAGTTAACCAGGGGACGCACAGGCTGTGCGTTCCCTGGTTAACACTGACACGCGTCTCAGCCAATCAGGTTCATCGGGTCTGGTTACCGGTAACCTGATTGGCTGAAGCAACATCGAGGGCGGGAGAAGACATAGAGGACGGAAGAAGACATGAGGGAACGTGGAGGAGGACGGCGCTGACCCGAGGAAGGTAATTGCAGGGCTG
Organism: Rana muscosa; assembly: GCA_029206835.1. Classification (NCBI taxonomy): domain Eukaryota; kingdom Metazoa; phylum Chordata; class Amphibia; order Anura; family Ranidae; genus Rana; species Rana muscosa. Next base: position 304,685,900 of record CM055120.1, read on the forward strand.
GGGACAAACTGGCTGCATTTGGGGGGAAACTGGCTGCATTTGGGGACAAACTGGCTGTATTTTGGGGACAAACTGGCTGTATTTTGGGGGGAAACTGGCTGTATTTTGGGGGGAAACTGGCTGCATTTGGGGGGAAACTGGCTGCATTTGGGGACAAACTGGCTGTATTTGGGGGGAAACTGGCTGCATTTGGGGACAAACTGGCTGCATTTGGGGACAAACTGGCTGTATTTGGGGACAAACTGGCTGCATTTGGGGACAAACTGGCTGCATTTGGGGACAAACTGGCTGTATTTGGGGACAAACTGGCTGTATTTGGGGGGGAACTGGCTGCATTTGGGGACAAACTGGCTGCATTCGGGGACAAACTGGCTGCATTTGGGGACAAACTGGCTGTATTTGGGGGGAAACTGGCTGCATTTGGGGACAAACTGGCTGCATTTGGGGACAAACTGGCTGCATTTGAGGGGGCAAACTGGTGGCGTTTGGGCACAGTGGTTGCGTTTAATGGGCACAGTGGCGGCAATTGATGTTTTTTTTTTTCCCCAGTTTGTTTGCTGCACCCCAAAAATTTTGAGCACCAGCCGCCACTGCTGCTAGGCCTGTTACAGGAATGGAATAATAACGGATCTACTGCCAGGGTCAACAGTTATTAAAATTATATTACAAACATGACTCAGAAAAACAAAAACTGCTGTGTTTTTAATGCTAGTAACAGATTGCAATATATAGATCTTTTTTTTTTTGCCCATAGATCCACTTTACTTCATTTTATACATATGGCACCATGGCACAGTGGTACCATCCTTTGTGTCAAATAACCTTCTGGAAAAGTGTATCAAGACAATGACCACCTTCCTTGTACTGCAGTTCTCCCCACCAATAATGTCCATTATTTGCTGTAGAAATGAGTCCACAGTTATTCTTAAAGCTCAGTAGTAGCATCCTCTGGTGCCAAGTAACCTTGATGGACAAGTGTATCAAGGCAATGGTCACCCTTTCTGCCTTTTTGTTTTCCTCGCCAATGGTGTCTTCCATTTTTTGTTGTAGAAATGACAAGTCTAATTTAATTCTGTGAGGTCAGTAGCACCATCCACCTGTGCCCAGTAACATACTGGGAAAATGTATTAAGGCAATGGTCTTCCATTTTTTTGTTGTAGAAATTACAAGCCCACTTTAATTCTTCAAGGTCAGCGGTACTAGGCTCCAGTGCCCAGTAACCTTTTTTTTTTTTTAAAGATATTTTTATTGAAGTTTTTCAACAAACTAACAAACAGAAAAAAAAAACAATACACACACACAGAAAAAAAACACAATTACCGTACCAGATAGACTGGTCCGAAACGGTAGGCAATATGTTAAGACATAGACAAATAAAGAGATATCAATACAAAGGATATACAGTAGGCACACCGGGAAAAGGTGCATGTAGACCAATACGGGCACAGCAAAGGTGGGAGGCTAGACATTAGAGATCCTTAGGGCACGGTCTACCACTGGTCAAGTGTACTTCAGTTAGTGCTGAGAGAGAGTAAGTGGGCTAGCCAGCCACCTACCCCAAATTTTATGAAAGGTTTTGGTCTGTTTCCGGATTTCAAAAGTAAGCTTATATAGCGGGATGGAGTCATTAATACGTTTCAACCAAAGGGCTTTCAAAGAGGTCTGTGCACCCTTCCAGGACAGTAGAATGTTTTTTTTTGCATAAAAATATAGTATACGGAGCAGTCTCTTGGCATGCGTTGATAGGTGTAAGTCACCAAAAATGCCTAGTATGCAGTTCTTCGGGTGAATAATATTTGGGAGGCCCAACGCCAAGGAGACAAAGGCACCCACCTCTCCCCCCAGAAGTCCCGAATCATTGGGCATGACCAAAAACAGTGTAAGAAATCGGCCTCCAGGCCACAGCCACGGAAGCAAGCGGCCGAGGAGTGCCCAGTAACCTGCTGAGAAAATGTATCAAGGCAATGGTCACCTTCCCTGGCCTCTAGTTCCTCTGACCAATGGTGTTTTCCATTTTTTATTGTAATAAAAATGACAACTCCACTTTAAGTCTTTGAGGTCAATAGCACCATCCACCTGTGCCCAGTAACATGTTGGGAAAATGTATAAAGGCAATGGTCATCTTCCTTGTCCTCTAGTTCCTCTGACCAATGGTGTCTTCCATTTTTTTTGTAGAAATGACAGGTCCTCTTTAATTCTGTGAGGTCAGTAGCACCATCCACTGGTGCAAAGTAACGTGCAGGAAAAACATCTCAAAGCAATGGTCACCTTCCCTGCCTCCTAGTTCTCCTCATCAATGTTGTCTTCCATTATTATTCATTTTTTTGTTGTAGAAATGATAACCCACTTTAATTCTTCAAGGTCAGTAAGATCAACAACCGCTGCCCAGTAACCTGCTGGGAAAATGTATCGAGGCAATGGTCACCTACTTTGTTCTCTAGTTCCTCTCACCAATGGTGGTTTCCATTTTCATGTTGTAGAAATAGGAAGTCCACTTTAAATCTTTGAAGTCAATAATACCAACTGATGGTGGAAAGTAACCTATTGGGGAAATGTATCAAGGTAATGGTAAGCTTTCTCTGCCGTCTAGATCTCCTAACCAATTGTGTCTTACATTTTTTAGGTTGTAGAAATTACATGTCCACTTTACTTCTAGAGGTCAGTAGCACCATCTGCTGGTCCAGAGAAATCTACTGGGAAAATGTACCAAGGCAATGCTCCCCTCCCCTGCCCTCTAGTCCTCCTTATGCCACGTACACACAGTTGGTATTTCCGATGGAAAAAGTCCAGCGGAATTTTTTCATCAGATATTACGAACGTGTGTATGCCCCATCGGACTTTTTCCTTCAGAAATTCTGACGGACTTAGAAAGAGAAAAATTTTGATCGGATTTCGTCTGGATGCAATTCCGTCGGATTAAAAACCACGCATGCTCAGAATCAAGTCGACGCATGCTCGGATGCATTGAACTTCATTTTTCCCGGCTTGTCGTAGTGTTGTACGTCACCGCGTTCTTGGTGTGACAGTGTGTATGCAAGACAGCTTGAACGGAATTCGATCCGAAAAACCCATCAGAGTTTATTCCGACGGAAAATCCGACCGTGTGTATAAGGCATTACCAATGATGTCCTTCCATTTTGTTGTTGTTGTAGAAATTACATTATTCTTGAGGCCAGTAGCACCATCCACCGGAGGAAAGAAACCTGCTGGGAAATTGTTTCAAGGCAATGGTCACCTTCTCTTGCCTCTAGTTCCTCTCACCAATGGTGTCTTCCATTTTCTGTTGTAGGAATAAAAAGTCCACTTTAATACTTTGAGGTCAGTAGTACCATCCTCTGGTGCCAAGTAACCTGCTGGGAAAATGTATCTAGGCAATGGCCACCTTCCCTGTTCTCGAATTCTCGGCATCAATGGTGTCTTTCATTTATTTACTTTTTGTAGATTTGACAAGCCCCCACTTCAAGGTCAACAGTACTATTCACCGTGCAATAGTACTATCCACCGTGCTGGGTAAATGTATCAAGGAAATGGTCACTTTCCCTGCCTTTTCTAGCTCCTTTCACCAATGGTGTCTTCCATTTCTTATGTTGTAGAAATGACAAACCCACTTTAATTCTTCAAGGTCAATTTTACCATCCATCGGTACCAAGTAATCTGCTGGAAAAATGTATCAAGGCAATGGTCACCTTCCCTGCCCTCTAGTTCTCCTGACCAATGGTGTCTTCCAGTTCTTATACAACTGATACGTCTACTTTATTTCTTTGAGTACCAAAGATCTCAGTACTGTCTGCCAGTGGCCAGTAACCTCCTGGGATAATGCATGAAGGCAATGGTCACCTTCTCCCCTCTTTAGTTCTCCTCACCAATGGTGTCTTCCATTTCTTTTGTTGTAGGAATGACAAGTCCACTTTAATTCTTCAAGGTCAGTAGTAAAATCCACCAGTGCCCAGTAACCTGCTGGGAAAATGTATCAAGGTAATGGTCACCTTCCCTGCCCTCTAGTTCTCCTGACCAATGGTGTCTTCCAGTTCTTATACAACTGATACGTCTACTTTATTTCTTTGAGTACCAAAGATCTCAGTACTGTCTGCCAGTGGCCAGTAACCTCCTGGGATAATGCATGAAGGCAATGGTCACCTTCTCCCCTCTTTAGTTCTCCTCACCAATGGTGTCTTCCATTTCTTTTGTTGTAGGAATGACAAGTCCACTTTAATTCTTCAAGGTCAGTAGTAAAATCCACCAGTGCCCAGTAACCTGCTAGTAAAATGTATCGAGGTAATGGTCACCTTCCCTGCCCTCTAGTTCTCCTGACCAATGGTGTCTTCCAGTTCTTATACAATTGACAAGTCCACTTTATTTCTTTGAGTACCAAAGATCTCGGTACTATCTGCCAGTGGCCAGTAACCTCCTGGGATGGTGCATGAAGGCAATGGTCACCTTCTCCCCTCTTTAGTTCTCCTCGCCAACGGTGTCTTCTATTTCTTATGTTGTAGAAATGACAGGTCCACTTTAAGTTTTTGACTTGTTTTATTTATTTATTATCCCTACATCTCTCTCTCTCTCTCTATCTCCTCCATTAATGAAATCTCCACTGCCTGACACAGTAAAATAAAAATAGTCGACTGAAAAGAGGATCTGTAATTATCCCGCAGCACCCAGACGAGTCGAGAAAAAACATGCAACAACAAAAGAGTCATCTTGTGTTATGACAAGCTTTGTAGCCTTTGTGACGGCTCTCTCTGATTGCAAAACACAGCCGTGAAAGCTAACAAAGAGCAGAAGGATGCCGCGGCGCTCTGTACTCAAAAGCTGCCTTGCCGCTGAAGCGGGCGTTTTCAAAGGACTCGCGATTCTAACTTCCTGCAGCGAGGGAATGTTTAATTCAAAGGCACCTGGGGATCTTATCATATTACTTTTTGTATAATTAGGGATGTGGTGGCCAATTATTCCGCATGGCCATGGCATTCCTAATGAACAGAGAGAGATAATAATGGACCCGAAATTCTATCAGGGCCCTCTCCAGCTCCGTCCTGGGATAATTTTTGGGGCGTGGGGGGGGGGGGGGGGGGAGAAGGCAGCTAAAAAGTGTACCTGTCATCCATGCACAACAGTGAAAGATATTTTGGATACTTACAGTATGTAGGAATAGTGTGCTAAAGGGAAAATATCTTGCTGCCCATAACAACCCGGCAGTTTCCAGCTATCATTTCTACAGTCCAGGTTTAAAAATAAATCAAGGAACAAGATTGGTTGCCATGGGCAAGAAGAGATGTAGGCTTTCATCACACTTATTGGGTCTTGGGGGCAAACGGGAGCACACCAATTCTTTTTCCAATGGTCATTCCAACAGTTCATGCACAGAATCCTTGTTTCATTTTCAATGCACAGACTTTTAAATTGACTGTTAAATATTAGTTAGATTGCTATGGGCAACAAGAAATTTCCCTGTTAGCATACTTAGGCCCCTTTCACACTGGGGCGGGCAGGAGCGGTGGCGGTATAGCAGCGCGATTTTCAGCGCTGCTATACCGTCGTTATTACCGCGGTATGCGGTCGCTAGGGGGGTTAATTTAACCCCCGCTAGCGGCCGAAAAAGGGTTAATACCGCCCGCAAACCGCGGCTATTGCCGCGGTTTGCGGGCGGTATTACCGCGCTGTCCCATTGATTTCAATGGGAGACCGCGGTAAAGGAGCAGTGAACACACTGCTCCTTTACCGCTGTAAAGAAGCGGCTAGCAGGACTTTTGGAGCGGTCCTGCTAGCGCACCGCTTCAGTGTGAAAGCCTTCGGGCTTTCACATTGAAGGCACAGGGCATGATTTTTTCATGCGTTATAACAGCGCTATTATTAGCGCTAAACCGCATGAAAAACGCCCCAGTGTGAAAGGGGCCTTAAGTACATTGAGACCCAATGATGACATTTTTAGGTTCAAAGTAATAAATGGCTAGGTCCATAACATTTAAACGGAAAGTTTTTCTTTAAAAACTTCATTAACATACTGATGGAAGGATGGATGAATCAGAGAGGGCAAAATATAAGCAGACTAAAGATTGAAACTATTGAAAAAAAATTAGAGTTATGCTTTAGGTCCACCTTGGTTCTTAAAAGTGGAACGTCACTCTCTCAAACAACATTGACTATTTTTTAATCCTTATGCTGCTAGCATTAGTAAACAGATAGGAAGCAGAGGCATAACTAGATCCTTCAGGGCCCCGGTGCAAGAACCCATGAAGGCCCCCCTAACCCTGCCCCAAATTCCTTTCCTTCGGTCCTGGGGACCTTGCCACTGGTTCCAGTCCCTTTCCTCTGGTCCCGGGGCTCTTCCCAACGAGACCGGGCCCCTTCCCACTGATCCTGGGGCCCTTTACTCCTGTCACAGGGCTCTTTATTACGTTCCACAGCTGGACCCTTTCACATGTTCTGCATAGGGATGCCGCCTTTTAAATATTACTGTGGGCGCAGAAACGGCGCCGGCACCGCGGGAGCTCACCCACGTGTCCGGCGGACTCAATGTCTGCCGGCCCCACGCGATTGCGGGAAAGAAAGCCAGAACGGGGGTCTGTCAATGTAAACAAACAGATCCCCGTTCTGACAGGGGAGGAGAGAGAGATCAGCTGTTCCTAGTGATCAGGAACAGTCATCTCTCTCTTCTCCCAGGCAGCCCAAACCCCATACAGTTAGAAACACCTTCCAGGGAACACAGTTAACCCCTTGATCGCCCCCTAGTGTTAACCCCTTCCCAGCCAGTGCCATTTATACAGTGAAGCCTCATACACACGACCGGTTTTCTCGGCAAGAATACTGCTGGGAGAGCTTTTTGCCGAGAAAACCGTTTGTGTGTATGGTTTCTCGTCAGGAAAACTGCCAGGAATCTCGACGAGAAAAATAGAGAATCTGCTCTCTATTTTTCTCGTCCGGATTCGTGGCAGAAATTTCCTGCTGAGAAAACCGTTGTCTGTATGCTTACCTTGTCCAGCTAAACCCGTGCATGCTCGAAAAGACTTTGACGCATGCGCGGTAGCATACAAGGGTAGTGTAGGGTGTAGCAAGATGGCGGCGACAGGCATCGAACGTGACGAGCGCAGGCTCGTCGTAGTTAATGACGTCACCGTGCTCTTGCCATTCAAAAGAATGGCGGTTCTTTTGAATGGCCGTGTGAACACTCAGCGAGCAAAGCAAGCTTGCCGGGAATCCCGTTGGGAAAACCAAAGTTTTTTTTCCCCGACGGGATTCCCGTCCGTGTGTACGAGGTTTCTCAGTGCATTTCTAAAGCACTGTATTGGTGTCACTGGTCCCCAAAAAGTGTCACTTAGGGTCAGATTTGTCCGCCACAATGTCGCAGTCCCGCTAAAAATCGCAGATCGCCGCCATTACCAGTAAAAACAATAAAAAAATAAAAAGTCCCTAAATCAAAATACGCTTATTGCTAAAAAAAATTACCAAAAATATGTAGCAGAATACATATTGGCCTAAACTGATGAATACATATGTTTTTTTATTTTATTTTTTGGATATGTATTATAGCAGAAAGTAAAAAATATTGTTTTTTCTTAAAAATTGTCGCTCTTTTTTTGTTTATAGCGCAAAAAATAAAAACCGCAGAGGTGATCAAATACCACCAAAAAAAAGCTCTATTTGTGGGAAAAAAAGGACATCAATTTTGTTGGGGTACAGTGTCGCACGACCGCATAATTGTCAGTTAAAGCGACGCAGTGCCATATCGCAAAAAATGGACTGGTCATTAAGGGGGCAAACCCTCCTGGGCTGAACTGGTTAATGGCATCCCAGGCCCCTACACACGATCGGAAAATCAGAAGTACAATTTTCGGACCGTTAGTACGGCGCTTCCGTACAGACAAAAAACACAAATACCACAAAGCCGTATCGGAAAAAATGGCCTGGTCAGGAAGGGGGTAAATCCTTCCAGGGGTGAAGTGGTTAATGAGTTTTTTTTCATGCATTGGTAGCTTAAAGCAGAGTTCCACCCAAAAGTGGAACCTCCGCTTATCTGCTTCCTCCCCCCCTCTGGTGCCACATTTGGCACCTTTTGGGGGAAGGGGGAACGGGTACATGTTTATGACAGGTATCCTTCCTCGCTTCGGGGAGACAGTGCCATGGCGCCGTCCCTCGGAAGTTTGGCCCCCCTCCTCCTTCCTCTGCTACCGGGCCAGTTGGAAAGCACAGTGTACTTCGCGCATGCGCAGTAGGGAACTGGCTGCGAAGCCTAAAGGCTTCAATGCCAGTATCCCTTACCTTGAATGGCAGCGGCAGCACCCAAGAGCAGATCTGAAAATCGGCTAGGGTGCTGACATCGCAGGAACCCTGGACAGGTAAGTGCCCTAATATTAAAAGTCAGCAGCTGCAGTATTTGTAGCTGTTAACTTTACGATTTGGAGGGGCGGAACTCCTCTTTAAGTCTCCTGTGTCAGTTCTTTTAGTCGGTACTAGAGCTGCAGTATTTCCAGCTGGCCAGTCTACTCAGGCCAAACTGCACAATCTGAAACCATCTAACGTTTTTATACAAATAACCAATTCCCTTTCCTCTGTCCTTGAGACAACACTACAAAGCCTTCACAACCTCCTTCATCTTCTACTTCAGGTCCTGCCATCTCATTACTAATTTAATGGATGGAGAAATAGAGGCTCCAACAAAGTCATCGTGGAAATGTATGCCCACTGCCAGCATGGAATTCTCTACACTTCAAACCCAAAGCCGGAGACTTTTATTCAAGCGGGCACGCCACTAATTGTCTGCGTCCCTTTCTGTAGGTCAGCCAGCAGCCCACATCACAGGAAGGCCGGGGTGGATATGCTGTTAAAACTGCTTTAGAGATGCTAAATTATAAAAAAATATATATTAACCTGACAGCTGCCAGACCGCCGTGACAGAATTAAAGAGAATATGTGGGAAATATTGATTCCTCGTTTTTTGTGTTCTTTATCCTCGCTTATATTCTCTCTATCTTATCCTCTCCCACGTTCCCTTTTTTTTTTTATCCGTTCTTCCTTTCTAGTACTATCATACTTTCTCATATTCTGTTATCTCTCTCTCTCTTTCTCTCCTCTCATAATATACAGTATGTTAGTGTTTTCTATATATTCTTACTTTCTCTCTTTCTCTCTTCTCCCTCAATCCTATTCTCGTACTACGTGCCTCAAAATTCTCTCTCTCCTTCTTCTTCCTTCATAATTTACTTCAATATTTACTCTGCCCTATATTCTTACTGTACCTCAATGTTCTCTCTCTTTTCTTCTTCCATCTCTTTATTCTACCTTTCCCTCGATCTCCCTTCTTCCTCTCTCATAGTCTACCTCAGTGTTCTCCTCTATCTCTCTTCTTCCTCTCTCGTAGTCTACCTCAGTGTTCTCCTCTCTCTCTCTTCTTCCTCTCTCATATTCTACCTCAGTGTACCCTCTCTCTCTCTTCTTCCTCTCTCATAGTCTACCTCAGTGTTCCCCCTCGATTTCTCTTCTTCCTCTCTCATAGTCTACCTCAGTGTTGTCCCTCTATCTCTCTTCTTCCTCTCTCATAGTCTACCTCAGTGTTTTCCTCTCTCTCTCTTCTTCCTCTCTCATAGTCTACCTCAGTGTTCTTCTCTCTCTCTCTCTTCTTCCTCTCTCGTAGTCTACCTCAGTGTTCTCCTCTCTCTCTCTTCTTCCTCTCTCGTAGTCTACCTCAGTGTTTTCCTCTCTCTCTCTTCTTCCTCTCTCATAGTCTACCTCAGTGTTTTCCTCTCTCTCTCTTCTTCCTCTCTCATAGTCTACCTCAGTGTTCTTCTCTCTCTCTCTTCTTCCTCTCTCATAGTCTACCTCAGTGTTTTCCTCTCTCTCTCTTCTTCCTCTCTCATAGTCTACCTCAGTGTTTTCCTCTCTCTCTCTTCTTCCTCTCTCATAGTCTACCTCAGTGTACCCTCTCTCTCTCTTCTTCCTCTCTCATAGTCTACCTCAGTGTTCCCCCTCGATTTCTCTTCTTCCTCTCTCATAGTCTACCTCAGTGTTGTCCCTCTATCTCTCTTCTTCCTCTCTCATAGTCTACCTCAGTGTTTTCCTCTCTCTCTCTTCTTCCTCTCTCATAGTCTACCTCAGTGTTCTTCTCTCTCTCTCTTCTTCCTCTCTCATAGTCTACCTCAGTGTTTTCCTCTCTCTCTCTTCTTCCTCTCTCATAGTCTACCTCAGTGTTCTTCTCTCTCTCTCTTCTTCCTCTCTCATAGTCTACCTCAGTGTTTTCCTCTCTCTCTCTTCTTCCTCTCTCATAGTCTACCTCAGTGTTCTTCTCTCTCTCTCTTCTTCCTCTCTCGTAGTCTACCTCAGTGTTCTCCTCTCTCTCTCTTCTTCCTCTCTCATAGTCTACCTCAGTGTTCCCCCTCGATTTCTCTTCTTCCTCTCTCATAGTCTACCTCAGTGTTCCCCTCTATTTCTCTTCTTCCTCTCTCATAGTCTACCTCAGTGTTCCCCTCTATCTCTCTTCTTCCTCTCTCATAGTCTACCTCAGTGTTCTCCTTTCTCTCTCTTCTTCCTCTCTCATAATCTACCTCAGTGTTCCCCTCTATTTCTCTTCTTCCTCTCTCATAGTCTACCTCAGTGTTCTCCTTTCTCTCTCTTCTTCCTCTCTCATAATCTACCTCAGTGTTCCCCTCTATCTCTCTTCTTCCTCTCTCATAGTCTACCTCAGTGTTCCCCTCTATCTCTCTTCTTCCTCTCTCATAGTCTACCTCAGTGTTCCCCTCTATTTCTCTTCTTCCTCTCTCATAGTCTACCTCAGTGTTCCCCTCTATCTCTCTTCTTCCTCTCTCATAGTCTACCTCAGTGTTCTCCTTTCTCTCTCTTCTTCCTCTCTCATAATCTACCTCAGTGTTCCCCTCTATCTCTCTTCTTCCTCTCTCATAGTCTACCTCAGTGTTCTCCTCTCTCTCTCTTCTTCCTCTCTCATAATCTACCTCAGTGTTCCCCTCTATCTCTCTTCTTCCTCTCTCATAGTCTACCTCAGTGTTCCCCTCTATCTCTCTTCTTCCTCTCTCATAGTCTACCTCAGTGTTCCCCTCTATCTCTCTTCTTCCTCTCTCATAGTCTACCTCAGTGTTCTCCTTTCTCTCTCTTCTTCCTCCCTCATAATCTACCTCAGTGTTCCCCTCTATCTCTCTTCTTCCTCTCTCATAGTCTACCTCAGTGTTCCCCTCTATCTCTCTTCTTCCTCTCTCATAGTCTACCTCAGTGTTCCCCTCTATCTCTCTTCTTCCTCTCTCATAGTCTACCTCAGTGTTCCCCTCTATCTCTCTTCTTCCTCTCTCATAGTCTACCTCAGTGTTCCCCTCTATCTCTCTTCTTCCTCTCTCATAGTCTACCTCAGTGTTCCCCTCTATCTCTCTTCTTCCTCTCTCATAGTCTACCTCAGTGTTCTCCTCTCTCTTCTTTCTCTATCATAGTCTACCTAAGTGTTCCACTCTGTCTCTCATCCTCCATCCTCGTAGTCTACCTCAATGTCCTCCCTCTTTCTCTCTTCTTCCTCTATCACAGTCTATCTCAGTGTTCCCCTCTATCTCTCTTCATCCTCCCTCATAGTCTACCTCAGTATTATTCCTCTAGCTCTCTTCCTTCTCCCTCTTAGTCTACCTCAGTGTTTCCCTCTATCTCTTTTATCTTCTCTCATAGTCTACCTCAGTGTTTCCCTCTATCTCTTTTCTTCTTCTCTCATAGTCTACCTCAGTGTTCTCCCTTTCTCTCTTCTTCCTCTATCACAGTCTACCTCAGTGTTCTCCCTTGATCGTTCTTCTTCCTTTCTCATAGTCTACCTCAATGTTCTCTTCTATCTCTTTTCTTCCTCTCTTATAGTCTACCTTATTGTCCTCCCATGATCTCTCTTCTTCTTCTGCCACAGTCTACCTCAGTGTTGTCCCTCTATCTCTCTTCTTCCTATCTCAAAGTCTACCTCAGTGTTCTCCCTTGACCTCTCTTCTTCCTCTCCCATATTCTAGTAGTGCCCCTCCTAGGTGGGGGCAGGAAAGACATACCCTGGAAAGTGGCTAACATTACCCCAGGGTGGATCCATGGTCACAATGGAGAGAGTTACGACAAAGATGGGCACCAGTCAATTTAGTATTTTTCTTCAGTTTTACTGCTCTGACTCACAGGTAGAGAGGGTTAGAGTATAGGTCTCCTTCAGCAACAAAAGCTTTAGACTCCCCAAAAGTTCTCCTCTATCCAAGGGAGTGCCGAGATCCTCTAAGAGCGAACACCAATCCCCCTCCAGCAGGACTTTCATCCACTGGCTCCTCCACCTTGGGTGGGTGTACTCTCCTTAACCATGCAGGGCAGCTGGAGGATTTCTGTTCCAGGCTTCAAAACAGACTCTGGTCTTCCCAGCACAAACCATTGCACACACCTCCCCTGGCTGCAGCTCGGTAGATGAGAGAGCTCACCAGGTCACTCCCCAAACTTTTCTATAGCCTACACCAGCATGCACCACTGGCCATGAACCTCCTCATGGTCACCAGAAGGGACATAAATGCTCAAAAGCCCAAGATTGTCACTGCCCCCGTGACTATTGCCCTGAGTGCCAGGGACACCCAGTGGCAGCAGTATGGACCAGTAATAATTCTAAATCTAGGAGAGAAGCCAATGGAAAAGACTACAAATTGGCCTGGGCAAAACTACTGTCTAGGAGAGCTAACTAGACACCTACTGATGACAGGGTGGCTACATACTCTACCTTAATATTCTTTTTCTATCTATATCTTTTTTCCTGTGCTCTCTTACTCTACCTCAATGTTCTCTCTCTCTCGCTCTACTTCTGTCTTTTTTTCTTCTTCATTCGTCTCTCCCAATCTTCATCAATTCTTATACTCTACTTTAGTGTTTCCTCTCTCATACTTTAACTCAATCTTCTCTCTATCACTATTCGTCTTCTTTCTTTGTACTTCACCTCAGCATTACATTTATCTCTTGTTTCTTCATACTCTCTTACCTTCTGCCTCCATGTTCTCCCTCTACTATAGCTCAATGTTCTCTCTCTGTTTGTCTCCTCTCCTAATCTAACTTTACTCTTTCTGTATTTTTTATTTTTTTGTAATTCCTTTATTTTCTGAGAGTTGCAATGCAATTTACAGTTGAACAGAAACTTCAAAGGACGAAGCATGGTCAGCATTTAGGATAGACATTGAAAACCTCTCAGTGAAATACGTAGGTCAGTAGACCTATTAAAACACAGTCCGAATAATCAAATAAATGGATCAAATATGAAAATGCACTACTAGTAACCAAGTACAGGCATACCCCACTTTTAAGTACACAATGGGGTTTATTTACTAAAGCTGGAAAGCCCAAAAGCAGACTCACTTCTGCATAAAAACCAATGAGCTTCCGGGTTTTATTATCAAAGCTTAATTGAACAAGATGGGGTTAGAAGTTCATTGGTTTCTATGCAGAAGTGAGACAGATTTGGCGCTTTCCAGCTTTAGTAAATAAACCCCATTGTGTACTTAAAAGTGGGGTATGCCTGTATATGCAACAAATAGAGTAACAATGTGGAAGACCACACACACCAATTCGTAGATTAAAAGCTGTGCAACTATGTTTTTAATAGGATCATGTATTGTACCGGGAAGCAGAGTGAGATAGAGTCCCCTGAATATCTTGCACACTAAATTCTGGAGTATTCCAAAGCTCCCCTACACCCAATTCAAATTCAACAAGCATTAACCCTTAACCCTAGGTTCACATCTATGTGTTTTTTAGTGCGCTTTGCAGTTTGCAGAAACGCACTACAGTCCATTTAACATGGTTTCCTATAGTACACGTTCACATCTATGCGTTTTGCAGCCGGTGCATTTTTGAAAAGGGTCAGGGACTTTTTTCCCATGTTTTGCGTGTAATAGACTTCAATGGAATCTCACCAGAAAAGCAAGTGGTGTGTTTGTGATGCGATTTTTGATGTGTTTTGCGTTTTTGATTTTTCTGTTTAAAACACTGTATATAGCTGGTTGCTAAGGAGGGGGCCGGGAAGCTGGCCGCTGCGTCCTTAACAACCGATGAGTCATCAGCTGTCAGCTGAATGTAGCAAAAATAAACATTTTTATTTTTAAATCCCCCAAAAAACCGAGTGAGGTCCCCCTCCCCAGGTCCATACCAGGCCCTTCGGGTCTAGTATGGATTCGGAGGGGGAAGGGGGAAGGGGGAAGGGGAAAATTTGTGAAGACTGCTTAACCTCTTCAAACAGGAGGGTATGGGCATATAGCACGGTGTGCCTTTGACTTGCAAGTGAACCAGGCAGGAAAAAGGTCCGTGTGCTACATAAGTTTTTATTTTTTCTCCTTTGCGTTCAGCCTTCTTTTTTTCTCTACTTTCTTTTTCTTCTGCTTCCTCTCTCATATTTTACCTCAATGTTCTTTCCTTCTTTCTCGCATTCCTCTTTAATCCCTTCCTCAATGTTCTCTCTCTCCCTCCTTCCTTTCTCATAATCTCCTTGCTAGTGACGGCTGGTGCTCCAAATTTTTTTGGGGGGGCGCAAACAAACTACAAAATTCTGAGAAATACTGAAAAAAAAACCCATCAATTGCAGCTACTGTGCCCATCAAATGCAGCCACTGTGTCCATCAAATGCAGCCACTGTGCCATCAATTGCAGCCACTATGCCCATCAAATGCAGCCACTGTGTCCATCCAATGCAGCCACTGTGTCCATCAATTGCAGCTACTGTGCCCATCAAATGCCGCCACTGTGCCCATCAAATGCCGCCACTGTGTCCATCAAATGCAGCCACTGTGCCATCAATTGCAGCCACTATGCCCATCAAATGCAGCCACTGTGTCCATCCAATGCAGCCACTGTGTCCATCAATTGCAGCTACTGTGCCCATCAAATGCAGCCACTGTGCCCATCAAATGCCGCCACTGTGCCCATCAAATGCAGCCACTGTGCCCATCAAATGCAGCCACTGTGTCCATCAAATGCAGCCACTGTGTCCATCAAATGCAGCCACTGTTCCCATCAAATGCCGCCACTGTGGCCATCAAATGCAGCCACTGTGCCCATCAAATGCCGCCACTGTGCCCATCAAATGCAGCAACTGTGACCCCCCCCGCCCACTCGCTGACTGCCCGGGCTGTGGGATGATGGGATGAGCAGCAGGTCAGGCGGCAGCTCCTGTGTCCTCCATTTGTTTCCTCTTCTTTCCTGCTAGGTGTCCAATCAGAGCATCTGTGCCTTCAGCCAATCATGTGACGGGTATTAGACCCCTGCTGAGAGGTGGTTCAGTGTTAGAAAAGCGAATATTCATTCGCTTTTCTAACACACCTGGGTTTGAAGCCTATTAGAGCCTATGGCTCTAATCAGGTGCTTCAAAAAAACACCCCCCGCCGCTGTAATTCAGACGTCCAGCGTCCTAAAAGGGGCCGGACACCTGAATAGGGGATGGCTATAGCGGCCATGGATAGATTCATGCAATGCATGAATCTCTCTATTCTACACAGAGGGGGTGGCGTGACAGAGGGGGCAGCGCCCGGGCGCCCCTAATGGAAGCACCGCTTCTTACTCCCATACTCTACCCTAATATTCTCCCTCTCTTCCTCTTCTTCTCTCTCACTTTCTGCTTCAATGTTCTCTCCGTCTCTTTCCTCTCTTATAACCTACAACAATGTTCTCTTTCTCTCTATCTTGTTCCTTTCTTTGTTCCTTTCTCATACTACTCCTCGCCCTTCTTCCTGCTTTCCCACAGTCTCTTGTTCATCTCTAATACAACAAAGCTCCTTATCCACTCCCTGGTAATTTCTCGCCTCGATTACTGCAACTCCCTCCTCATTGGCTTACCTCGGAAAACTTTAACCCCCCTTCAGTCCATCATGAATGCTGCTGCCAGACTCATCCACCTTACCAACCGCTCTGTCTCTGCTACTCCTCTCTGTCAATCCCTCCACTGGCTTCCGCTCACCCAACAAATTAAATTCAAAATACTAACGACCACCTACAAAGCCATCCACAACACTGCCCCCAGATACATCACTGACCTAGTCTCGAAATACCAACCTAATCGTTCTCTTCGTTCTTCTGAAGACCTCCTGCTCTCTAGCTCGCTCATCACCTCCTCCCATGCTTGCCTCCAGGACTTTTCCAGAGCCTCTCAAAGCCTATGGAACTCCTTACCCCAATCTGTCCGTCTATCTCCTTCTCTATTAGCTTTTAGAGGATCCCTAAAAACCCCCCTCTTCAGAGAAGCCTATCCTACCCACACCTAACAACTATATTTCCATTCTGCCTACCTGATCATCCCCCACAGCTACTACCCTTTGTTCCACGTGACCCTCCCTTCTAGATTGTAAGCTCTAACGAGCAGGGCCCTCTGATCCCTCTGTACTGAATTTTATTGTGATTGTACTGTCTCCCCTGATGTTGTAAAGCGCTGCGCAAACTGTTGGCGCTATATAAATCCTGTATAATAATAATAATAATAATAATGCTTTACCTAATGTTCTTTCTCTATTCTTCTTCATTTCCCCCTCCCCACATACACAGTTTCTATTAGACCTTCCAGTTTGAGGCTGTCTCAATAGAAGACTTCTGCAGTTCTATCATTTTAGAAAACCTACAACGCTCTACAAAATCAGAGTAATTGGTGTACCAGGGACTTACTGGCAACTTTTGGCCCGGGGGCAAGTACAATCCAGAGGCCCATGGTGCAGCGGCTCGGCCCTCTTCCCTCTCTCTCTCTTCCCTGCCTCCTCCCGACCCCCATCCCAGGCTGAAGCTCCGCTCCAGGTACTCTCTGCTCACCGGGCGGGTCGGGCTGGATAGTGCCTGCTGCACCGGCTCTGGGCCGGCCCGGGGGCTGGCCGGGGGAGGAGAGCCTTTTAGTGGGGCACAGAGCTGGCCTCTACTCGGACACAGTGTACACCATCGATGCCGGGGAGCGACCTGCACCCTGTCTTCGTCCTCATCCCTCACTCGGTATGACACCGGTGGGGATGTTTTACTCCTCTTCACCAGGAAGCTTTTAGGCATGTCTGTGGCGGAAGCCGTGCAGCCTTTTCACAGGGCATCAAAGTGGCTGCCCCCCCGACCCAGTCCGCCCCGAGTTTTACCCTGTGTAATAAATATACTTTTCTGTAAATAATAGGGATGCACCGATACTGAGTATTTTCATGAGTACACGTGAACATGCTCCCGATACCGAAACTGATACTTTGCGGTGCTATTTGCGTCCATACAAAATGAATGGGCAGAAATCGCACTTCAAAGAATCACATGCAATATGAACTGTCTGAATCGCATGCAGTTTTCCACTGCTCCTGTGTGAGCCCAGGCTGATTCCTGTGTTGGGGCTCACAACTCTCAGCTCTATACCACCAATATACAGAAATTTTCTAAGTAGTTTAGCATTTTTGTTTTTATTTTTGACCATGACAGATCATTTAGGAATTTGTGTATTTCTTTGCAGATATATATCACGTGCTTGCTCCTGAAGAGTGGCTTAAAGCCACGAAACGCGTCGTAAATTAGAAAATCCGAAAATAAGAAAGAAAATCCAAAAATTCTAAAGAATAACTAACTAACCAACTAATAACAACTAACTATTAAATTATAGGTATTGGAATTTCCTTTTAAAATTTGGCTGTTACTGAACGTAACGAATACGAATTTATCCGAAATAACGAATGCCGCATCTAAACAAATGGAACGGAACAAATTAATAAAATTTATGAATTTTCGAATGTTCGAATTTACTAATATTCAAATATACGAATATTCACAAAAAATCGTTAAACGGATATTTCCGAATTAACGAATTTGTCAAAATTCGTTAAAAAACGAACTCGGAACTAAACGAATTGCACATGTCTAATCGAGGCATATGACTAGGTCATTGCCTTATTTAAAGTGCCAAACCCCTTCTTTTTTTATTAATTAATTTGCTAATGTCACACAACAGGGTGGGCTCGGTGCGTAGTGCTCTGTGCCCCGAACCCACCCTTTTTTGAAGCCAATTAGAGCCTCAGGCTCCAATCATGTGCTTTCAAAAAAAGAAAAAAAAAGAAACATTGGAATTCAGGCGTCCGGTGATCTGCCAAGCTGGTTCCGCCTATCTGTATGGTTCCGAGCTCGACTGCGCAGGCGCAATCCGAGGCGACGGAAATCTCCGAGCTTTACAGCTGTTCGGCAGCGCCTGCGCAGTCAAAGGGGGGAAGCATATCGATAGGACGCGCTCGCTCCCGTTGCTTAGATACACACGCCGCTTTCCTCTTTATACAGCAAGGGGCGGCTCAGATGTGATATTAAAGCGGAGTTCCACCCAATTTTTATACTTTTTTTTATTCCACTCCTCACCCCCTTACATGCCACATGTGGCATGTAATTTTTTTTGGGGGGGGGGAGTGGGGGCTTCAGTAGGAGTGGGACTTCCTGTCCCACTTCCTCCTTCTGCCCTGGAGCCGCCTAGGCGATACGTCATATCGCCTTGTGGCGGCGCTTCCCTGTAGGCGATCACCTGGGATGTGACAGGTCCCAGGCGATCGCCTGTCCACTCACAGAGCGCTGCGCCGTTCGCGCATGCGCAGTGAGTGCCCGGCCGTGAAGCCGAAAGCTGTCACGGCCGGGTGCCCACACTGTGAATGGACGCGCCGGCGGAGGAGGGGGGAGAGGAGCGGAGCTCCAGGCGGAGCGTCGCTGGACAGTGGAACAGGTAAGTGTATGTTTATTAAAAGCCAGCAGCTACACTTTTTGTAGCTGCTGACTTTTAATAAACATAAAAAAAGGGTGGAACTCCGTTTTAAGCAGTGCGATTTGTTTGTTTATACACACCACTCTATCCAGCCCCTTGCTCTATAGAGCGTTGTGTATAAACAAACAAATCGCACTGCTCAATATAACATGTGAGCCGCCCCTTGCTGTATATAGAGGAAAGCAGCGTGTGTAATGAAGCATCGGGGGGGGCGAGTGCGTCCACAGCTGCCGAGCCTATGGTTCCTCCTATCGATCTGATTCCCTCTCGACTGCGCAGGCGCAAGCCAAGCTGACGGAAATCTCCGAGCTTAAACAGCTGTTCGGCAGCGCCTGCGCAGTTGAGCTCGGAACCATATCGTTAGCGGAACTAGGTCGACAAGACACCGGCACCCTACATGTAGATTTGGGGCCAGGCGCATGAATTAGGGGGGCGGCGCCCCTAATGGAGTGGCCGCCACTGGTTTAAGGTATGCCTTAGTTGCTCAGACAAAGGGAGCCCTAGTAAGACCCATCAGGATCTGCAGAGGGTTTGTGGCTACCTGTCATTGCAGTTATATTGTAGATTTTGGCCTACCATCAATATGAAAAAGGTGAAAATACTGCGCTGTCTAATAAACATCAAGTGAACTTAAAAAATGTGAAAAGTGCTGCAACTTAAATATGTGAGATACACACAAAAAGACCAAAATGAAAAAGAGAACAAGCTGCGCAACAATAGATAGAATGAAATGTGAGAAATGAACCATCAAATCTCTGGTGTGTTAAAAGTCCTGCACCCTTGATGGGGAACCTGGGTGACCCAAACAGTTGAATATAAGGGTGATGAGCCCCAAATCGCAATCTCCTAATGGACCAAACTCATAGGAGATAAAAATAAAACATATAAAAGTTCCTAGAGCAGTTCTACTATCTGGAGCTAGAAAGTAAACGCTGAAGACTGTTGATTTGAATGTCAATCATCATAACGGACATCTGTGACTTCAAACATGGAAACACCCGAGAAGAAGTGCCGTTATCCAGATAGAAAGAGATCCACCACCTCTGATATGACTGCCGCTTACCAGAAAATCTGATCCCTGCAAGAGATCAATCAGTGCAGACGGCTGTTACCCCTGCCAGGGTCTCTGAATGGATCAATCAACTATCCCCACTCTTCTGGTGCTTGTGTCTCCAATCCCTCTCATAGTATCAGATGATTATGATGAGGAGTTAGAGGAAGGTGATGGCCTACCATCAATATATCGCTAACTTCACAATGGAAGTTTGAAAAAAAAATACCAATTTGGTAGATGAACACTTTAACAATTTAGATCAACCTGAAGATCTACATAAACCTCAACTATCTGTCTTCAGACATAAAACACCCCAGTCCTCGTTTATTCTGCGGAGCGTGATACCATCGTAGGTTGAATGAACTGATGCCGAAAAAAGCTTCCGCTCTGCCCTGATAAGATCGCTTTCTGAAATAAATAGCCGATTAATATGCCATAAAAATCCCTCAAGTGACTTGTATAAGAAGGATTAGAATCAAAGGAAAAACAAGAAGACTGTATCAAGGGAGCAATTTAACTCTTTAATTGAACTTGTCACAAGTTTACAAGAAGATGTTATATATTAAAGAACAAACATCGATAGTGTCAGTGGGAGGAATAGTGCCCCATCATTGGTCTTAGCAGAAGGAGTAGTGCCCCATTGATAGGGTCAGTGAGAGGAATGGTGATTTATCATTGTTGTCAGTTGGAGGAATAGTGTCCCAAAGGCCAGATAGAGGCAAGGGAAGGGACGCATCTGGCCCCTGGGCCGCATTTTGGAGACCACTGGATTAAAGTAAAGTATAACACTTACACTCCAAATATTCCGCAACAGTTGATAGCCAATATGGTACAAGACTGTACCACGCAATATAGGCATAGAGGGTGGTGTGATGGGTTTGCACGGCACTATTCCTTTCATTGATACCAACCATGGGGCCCTATTCCTCCCATTCATACCAACCATGGGGCACTATTCCTTCCATTGATACCAACCATGGGGCACTAATCCTCCCATTCATACCAACCATGGAGCACTATTCCTCCCATTGATACCAACCATGGGACACTATAGCTTCCATTAATACCAACCATGGAGCACTATTCCTCCCATTGATACCAACCATGGGACACTATAGCTTCCATTAATACCAACCATGGAGCACTATTCCTCCCATTGATACCAACCATGGGACACTATAGCTTCCATTGATACCAACCATGGAGCACTATTCCTCCCATTGATACCAACCATGGGACACTATAGCTTCCATTAATACCAACCATGGTGCACTATTCCTTCCATTGATACCAACCATGGGGCACTAATCCTTCCATTTATATCAACCATTTGGCACTATTCCTTTCATTGATACCAACCATGGGGCATTATTCCTTCGATTTATACCAACCATGGGGCACTATTCCTTCCATTGATACCAACCATGGGGCACTATTCCTCCTGTTAAAACTAATGATGGGGCAGTGTTTACTCTCACTGATTCCAGGACAATCTCTACTGATACTAGCCACAGTCTGGCCCCTGTAATGTCTGAAGGACAGTAAACTGGCCCTATTGTTTAAAAGGTTTGGAGACCCCTGCTTTAATCATTTAAAAAACTTGGGATATTAAGGATGCAAGCTTTTGCAACAACACGTTGCCTGACATGTTGTTTCAAAGGTTGCATACCACATGTGTCAAACACAAGGTCGAATTCGGTCCTCCAGGCCATGTTATATGGCCCTTGCACCCAGTGGTGGCTGGTGTTTTACTTCTTTTGGGGAGTTTTTTGTCCAGCGGACCTACGGCCGGGGAGCACCGATTTTTCAAAGCTGGACACCTCTTCCATAGACTCCCATGTTAAACGTCAGTCTAGTCACACAGCGCCGGAGATCAGGTAGGGAGATTGGGCACAGTGAGGCATAGACACAGTGAGGCATGGACACAGTGAGGCATGGACACAGTGAGGCATGGGCACAGTGACAGTGAGGCATGGGCACAGTTGGGTGACCACTTTTCCAAACTGCCATTCAGGGACAACTCCCCCCCCCCCCACCAAACAAAATTTAAATATTTTTGATACCTTTTTTCCCCATTTTTTGGAGCGGGGGTGTCACCTCTTCAGCTCTGAGGGATTCATTCTGGGATCTGTTGTCCTTCACTTTTGGGGGGTACATGCCCCAAAAGTGAGGGACTACAAGTCCCAGCATGGACCCCTGAGATCTAAGGGTTTGACCCCATAGATTTCACTGGGTCTATGCTGGGAACTGTAGTTCTTCACTATTTGGGGGGCATCTTCAGCTCCAAAACTGTCAACAAATATGCCAATAGTACAGATAGCACAAGGGTGTACAGCAGCAGCTTACCTGGAAGCCTATCCCCCGGAGTCTCCGCCCGTTTCAGGAAGCCCCGTGGAAACAGAGGGCTCGACTGTGCTTCACCAACACACACCGGGGTGAATGCTACCGGAGACTGGTGGGAAGGGGATGAGAGTGGCGGACTGTGACTGGTGTCATACAGCGGAACAGCAGCTCTGCTATGGCCGGAGAGGGTGTGTGAGCTAAGGGCATGTACTGGGTGGGGCTGTGCGGCTGCTCAATGTCAGTTACAGTTGCTGACACACAGTGACACAGTGACACACAGTGGGCGGGTGGGGCGGCCTCTCAGCCTCATCTCCAGTGACAGCTCGGATCCCCACTGTATTCAGGGACACTGTATTGTCCCGGAATGAAGGTGCCCGGGACAGACTTGCAAAATGCGGGACTGTCCCGGACAATCCGGGACACGTGGTCACCCTAGGGCACAGTGAGGCATGGGCACAGTGAGGCATGGGCACAGTGAGGCATGGACACAGTAAGGCAAAGTGAGGCATGCAGATGGACACCCTAGGCTTATACTCGAGTCAATACGTTTTCCCAGTTTTTTGTGGTAAAATTAGGTGCCTCGGCTTATATTCGGGTCGGCTTATACTCGAGTATATACGGTATTTAGCAGTTTATATTTACTAAAATAATTGAATTTCCATTTTCTGTGTACTGTGGGAGACCAGATATAGTGAATGCAGGGTCCTGGGTTTAGTAACACTTTCATTTTTAACATTATATTTTTTATAGCATATGTATGATGTTCAGACAAAAACATTTCCACTGTCTGTAATTTTATTATTATTATTTTTTTATTTGTCTCATTGAATTATTTTTACTGAAAATTATTTTATATAGTGGTGGAAGGTAGAAAAATAAAAAAAAAACCTTGCACAAGGTACACCACAGGATCTTGTGTCAGATTGTATTTGTAAGGTGTGTGGTCAGCTTCACAGAATTTTACCAAAAGCATATCCAACTAGTCTCTATTAAACCTACAAAATCCAAGTGCATTCATGACCCAACAGACCACAAGAGGGCGCCAGTCTCTGCATACACTATCTTTAAATACTTTGAATGAACTTTAGATGAAGCATTGCACACATACAGTATGCCTGCTGTGTTCAGTTTGCACATACTAAAGGACTGTGTAGCTATATATATATATATATATATATATATATATATATATATATATACACTTTTTTTTTTTTTTGTTACTTTTCTCCCGTTGGATTTTCTCAGCTTCTTGCATTTAGCCAAGTTATTTACCCAGCACTGTGTGATTATGTTGTGCAGCAGTGCAGAACTACATTGTGTGGGTGCACAGAGAAAGAGAATGGCACCAGTACA
Organism: Rana muscosa; assembly: GCA_029206835.1. Classification (NCBI taxonomy): domain Eukaryota; kingdom Metazoa; phylum Chordata; class Amphibia; order Anura; family Ranidae; genus Rana; species Rana muscosa. The sequence goes on from CM055120.1 coordinate 304,709,356, forward strand.
CAACCCAGCTGGCTGCCAGCTACCGATGGGTCATGCATACCAGCAGCTGGGATTATTGAATCAAATCCACAGAAAATTCAAAAGTCAGTGGCAACCTTTTTTCTTTTTCCTTTTTTCAAGAAGCATGTTGTACTGACACGTATGCCTTCAGGCCCGGTTCACACCTATGCAGGATGCAGTTTGCATATTGCGGGTGCATTTTTCATTTTTTAATACACACTTTTGATCCATTGAAGTCTATTGAACCAAAAACCAGTAAAAAAAAAACCCTGGCCCTTTCCATAAAATGCACAGATGTGAACTACATCCATAGGAAACCATGTTAAATGGACTGTAGTGTAGAGTGACCAGACATCCCCGGTTTCTAGGGACAGTCCCCGGATTGAGGACACTGTCCCAGGACCAAGTCTGTCCCCCGTTTTGTCCCCGGATTGGATTTGAACAGGGGCTGGGGCAATTTCATAGACAGTCAGTGCAGAATAAAAAGAAAAAAAATCTGAATTACACCCCCCCCCCGCTCCGCCGCTCCTACTAGCCTAGGGGGGTGTATTTTTTTCCATTATCTGTGCTCCTTTCTGATGATCAGGTGCTGGTCGGAGCGGAGGGAATATTTCTTCAGTTTCAGGTGCCCATTCAGCTCTGCTCACATGTTCTTCTGCCTTGGCTTAAAGCGGAGTTCCCGCATTCTCCCCCCCCCCCCTCCGGTGTCACATTTGGCACCTTTCAGGGGGAGTTACAGTTACAGTTATTCTGCTCCCCTTCCGGGAATAGATACCCGAGCACCCGCGGGTATCTAAGCCACTTCCGGCACCTTCTCCGCCCCCCCACTGTCTTCTGGGAGACACACAGGTCCTAGAAGACAGCAGGGACCAGTGGGAATGCGCAGCGTGAGTCATGCATGCGCAGTAGGGAACCAGGAAGTGAAGCCGCAAGGCTTCACTTTCTGATCTCCTTACCGAAGATGGCAGCGGCAGCACACGAGAGCGGGTGCCGACATCGCGGGCGCGCTGGACAGGTAAGTGTCCTTATTTTAATAGTCAGCAGCTGCAGTATTTGTAGCTGCTGACTTTTAAAAAAAAAATTCATATGTCATATGTGACAAAATGCGTAGGGGGAGCCAGATGTCGTGATGAAGTTGTGACATCACGGCCGCTGTTGGAATTCTGGGAGCTGTGAACAGAGAGAAGCAGAGAGGGGAACAGAGAAGAAGGAGAGAGGGGAACAGAGAAGGAGAGAGGGGAACAGAGAAGAAGGAGAGAGGAAAACAGAGAGAAGGAGAGAGGAGAACAGAGAGAAGGAGAGAGGTGAACAGAGAGAAGGAGAGAGGTGAACAGAGAGGGAAACAGAGAGAAGGAGAGAGGAGAACAGAGAGAAAGAGATAGGTGAACAGAGAGAAAGAGAGGTGAACAGAGAGGGAAACAGAGAGAAGGAGAGAGGTGAAAAGAGAGGAGAGAGGGAAACAGAGAGAAGGAGAGAGGTGAACAGAGAGAAGGAGAGTGGTGAACAGAGAGGAGAGAGGGAAACTGAGAGAAGGAGAGAGGGAAACTGAGAGAAGGAGAGAGGGAAACAGAGAGAAGGAGAGCGGGAAACAGAGAGAAGGAGAGAGGGGAACAGAGAGAAGGAGAGAGATGAAAAGAGAGAAGGAGAGGGATGAACAGAGAGAGGGAAAGAGGGGAACAGAGAGAAGGAGAGAGGGGAACAGAAAGAAGGAGAGAGGGGAACAGAGAGAAGGAGAGAGGGGAACAGAGAGAAAGAGAAGGGAACAGAGAGAAGGTGAGATGGGAACAGAGAAAATGGAGAGAGGGAAACAGGGAGAAGGAGAGAGGGGAACAGAGCGAAGGAGAGAGGGGAACAGAGAGAAGGAGAGTGGGGAACAAAGAAGGAGAGTGGGGAACAGAGAAGGAGAGAGGGGAAAGAGAGAAGGAGAGAGGGGGAGAAGGAGAGAGGGGAACAGAGCGAAGGAGAGAGGGGAATAGAGAAGGAGAGAGGGGAACAGAGAGAAGGAGAGGGGAACAGAGAGAAGAGAGAAGGATAGATGAAGAAAGTGAGGTGTAGAAAGATAAAAAGGAGGGAGAGAGAGGGATGAGCCAAAACATGGTGAGCGGAGAGAGCGAATGAGAAATAAAAAGAGAGAAGGAACAAGCCAATGAGAGTGAGCATGGGGTGAAAGAGAGATGAAGGGTTCTTCTCCGAGGACCTTTGACCCACGGCTCGCTCCATTTATAGAAATCCTTTGTGACCTGTAATCATGTATTATACAGAAGGTAACACATTGTGACCTTGGCACGGGGTAATAAATACCCGGAAGTATCACAATTACATATTACTTAAGATGCATAGACAAAAATATATCTGCTGGTAGGTGTAACTTTAAACACAAATCAGCCTGACAGCAACCTTCCCCCAAAAAACATGCTTCCCTATGCAGTGGCCTGTTTCTCCCAACGTTGGTGCTATTATTGTGAATGATAAGTGTAGGCACCCATCTTCCCCGACACAGTCTTGGTCACCATGAAGATGGCTGAAAATTGGGTATAAAACAGTTAATGAACCCTTCGCGCTCTGCAGCCATATCATCAACAGACTGATGCTTCTGTGGAATTTTTTTTTTTTTCGTTAGCCTCCTAATCCAGTTTGTGCTGAAAATCCCTCGCCGCCGCTGCTGCTGCTGCTGCGGAGAGATGCGGCGGCCGTTGGAAGTCGTGCTTGTGCCCCGTCCTTATCTCTGTGCTTGTGTTTCCTAGCCTGTACGCCTGACACAAAGCATTTGCATATCTGGTTTTCCCCTAATTACCGAATTCTAATCTGCAGCAGGACTCCCGCCTGGAGGGACGCAACATTGCCGCAGAGTCTTATCAGCAGCCGCAGTTCACAAACCTTCACCAGAGAGTCAGGAGATACGGTAAAGGAACTGCGTACGACTCGTCGGGAGTTTAACCTTGCGAGGATCATCCGCTCGACCTTTGTCCCCGCTATCACACCGAATATACCCGTCATCATGTAAGGCGGGGAAAGAACAGAAGTCTGATTTGCTCCAGAAGTTGTAGAACTCTCACAAGATAAAACTGAGAGTGCTTTACCAAGCGGTGATGGCACCGCAATAAGTGCTAAATAGCACTTAAAGTGGTTGTAAACCTCAGACATGAAATATGAACAAAGCATACCCCTCTTTAGTGTGTACTTGTCTCAATCTAGAGCTCTGCATATCATTTCTTTCTGCTGCCTCCTTCCTTTGCCATCTGCATGAGTCACTTCCTGACACCAAGAGAAATATGGTGACAGAGGAGGGACCTCCTGCAGATTGACAGCTTCATCTCTGTTCCTGTGTGCTGTGTGTGTCAGTAACAGGTGTGACCAGAACTGTGTGGACTGCAACAAAGGAAACCAGACGTATGTAAAGTGAAAATAAAGAAGTTTATTAAGATAAGTGACAGTATATATATAAACAAACAACTCCAATGCAAACAGTGTACAACAACCAACAACCAAACAGTGACCCACAAATAACAAAAAATTATATACAAGAGAGGGGGAATTCCAGGATCATAAACGTAGCCAAGCCAGGGTCATACACGGGAGATCAACTGATGAGGGGCAAGGAACAGACAGGACAGGGAGAAAGTGGACGGGATCAGGATGCAGGGCAGGGATGCAGGGTAACAGAAATACAGGAGGGACAGGATCAGGATATGCTCGGATCAGGATCGGGTACAAGCTCAGGATCAGGTGCAGGTACAGGTAACAGGCTCGCAGGTCAGGGCACAAGGACGATACCAAGGCAACTTGTGTGTGTGTGTTGCTGGGTATTTATACACATCTCCTGCAATCAGGCTCAGGTGACGCCTGATCGCAGGAGATAATGTCGGCTCCACACTGCCAGGAAGCACCCGCTGGTGGATACCGGTACTATGGCCCATGGATCTAACAGTGCCACCAGCAGGTGAAACCCTTTACTACGGGTCCTGGCTGTAAGAAGACACCCGCTGGTGGACACCGGTACTGCGATCCACAGGACCGACAGTGCCATCAACGGGTGAACCCTTTCCTGAACAGTGGGCAGAGGCAAATTGAGCAGGGCAGCAGGCGGAGGCACGTCAAGCTGGACGGTGGGCAGAGGCACTTTAAGCTGGACAGAGGCACTTTAAGCTGGGCAGCGGGCAGAGACACTTTAAGCCGGGCAGCGAGCACCATAACGGCAAGCTGGGCAGTGGGCTCCGGGTCATCGGGATGAGGCAGCAGACACTGGGACATTAGGCCGAGCAGCGAGCACCGTAACGGCAAGCTGGGTAACGGGCCCTGGAAAAGCAAGCCGGGCGCGGGGCACTGGCCCAGCAAGCCGGATGACGGGCACTGGCACAACAGGCCTGGTGACGAGCACCGGTTTAACAGACTGGGTAATGGGCACCGAAACTTCAGGCTGAAACACGGGCACCGAAACTTTAGGCTGAGACATGGGCACCGAAACTTCAGGCTGGGACACTGGATCATAGGGGCTGGGACACCGGATCTTCAGGCTGAGACACCGGATCTTCAGGCTGGGACACCGGATCTTCAGGCTGGGACACCGGATCTTCAGGCTGGGACACCGAATTTTCAGGCTGGGACACCGGGACTTCAGGCTGGGACACCGGGACTTCAGGCTGGGACACAGGCACCGGAACATCAGACTGAAACATGGGCACCTGGATGTCAGACTGAACAGCAGGCACTGGGATGTCAGACTGGACAGCAGGCACTGGGACGTCAGACTGGACAGCAGGCACTGGGATGTCAGACTGGACAGCAGGCACTGGGACGTCAGACTGGACAGCAGGCACTAGGATGTCAGACTGGACAGCAGGCACAGGCGCTGGCACAACAGGCTGAACAGCTGACACTGGCACAACAGGCTGAACAGGCACATCAGACAGGACAACAGGCACTGGAACGTCAGACTGGGCAGCAGGCACAGGAACATCAGACTGGAACATGGGCACCAGGATGTCAGACTGGACAGCAGGCACTGGGATGTCAGACTAGACTGCAGGCACTGGGATGTCAGACTGGACAGCAGGCACTGGGATGTCAGACTGGACAGCAGGCACTGGGATGTCAGACTGGACAGCAGGCACTGGGACGTCAGATTGGATAGCAGGCACTGGAACGTAAGACTGGACAGCGGGCACAGGCGATGGCACAACAGGCTGAACAGCAGACACTGGCACAAGAGGCTGAACACCAGGCACATCAGACTGGACAGCAGTCACTGGAACGTCAGACTGGAACATGGACACCGGAACATCACACTGGAACGTGGGCACTGGAACATCAGACTGGAACATGGGCACAGGAAATTCAGACTGGAACATGGGCACAGGAACATCAGACTGGAACATGGGCACAGGAACATCAGACTGAAACACTGGCACCGGAACTACAGGCTGGATAGCAGGCAGAAAGTTGGCAGGATTAGGTGGGACATCAGGTTCAAGATCAGCTGGCATGAAAGCAGACTGAAGCACGTCGGTTGGCAAGGGAGCAGGCTGGCGCAGATTGACTGGTGCGGGAACAGGCTGAAGCAAGTTGGCTGGAGTGGAGGCAGATTGGGGGTAATGGCAGGATAGACTGGGTTGGGAAAAACTTCTGTTTTTCCTTTTTTGGTTTAGCCACTGCAGTTTTGTAGGTGACTGCAGGGCTGTAAGAAAGGGATGTAGCTGGGCGAAAGGAAGGGCTGGAATGCGGTAAGGAAAAGGAAACAGTGGCTAGAGGAAGTTTTTGTGAGGTTGTTACAGGCAGTAGGGAAGAGGCAGGTGGGTTAAAGGCAGGATAGGTGCAGTGAGTAGAAACTGGAAGCAGCGTATATTGGGCTGTAACTGAGGTTGCCATGGGTGATGGGGAAATAGACTCTTGGGAAGGCAGGTGTCTAATGGCAGGGCTGGATTGTTGTGGGTTGACTAAATGCAGAAGATCTGACGATGCCTGTAGTACAGGTTGAACAAAAGTTGGTTTACATACAGCCTGTCTAACCAGGAAGTTACACCTACAGGTAAGCCTAGATTAAGGCTTACCTGTAGGTACTTGCAATATCTCCGAGACCTACACGGTCTCGGAGATATTTGCAAAAAAGCCTGTAACGATGTCTACGGCACATGCGCGCCGTAGACAACAGCGCAGGCGCACTGAGCTTGCCGTTTTTATGAATGGGGTCGTGCCGTGAAAAGCGGCTCCCGCGCGCATGGCCAGTCACAGAGCCGGAGTTCACGGACCCTGGAAGAAGAGGGGGGAAGATGGGCGCTCGCTACTAGCGAGGATATCAGGGACATTGCGGGCTTCTCCTGCAGGTAAGTGACACATATACGGCTACTATGCGATGCATAGTAGCCCATTATGCTTTACCTTTGCAGGGAAACAAAGAGGAAGTAACACCCATCAGGGCTTACTTCCTCGTTAAGGGCTGAATATCCTTAAAATAGCATATAGCCCTGATCCACTAGGGAATGAGCCGGCCGGATAGTCTCCAGCAGCTGGTCACTGGTCCACTCTTTTAAAGCAATATTCGCCAACCCCTGTTGCCAGCAGAGAATAATAAGCGATTTCATTTAAATCCATTTTTAGCAAGCCAACCCAAACCAGGATGGTTCCTCTGTGCAGCCACTTCTGGTCAGAGATGGCCTTGGTATTCTGTCAGTAACAGGTGTGACCAGAACTGTGTGGACTGCAACAGAGGAAACCAGACGTATGTTAAGTGAAAAAACATTCATTTTTTATTAAGATAAGCGACAGTATATATATATATATAAATATCAAGAAAGTTCCATTCAGTTAATAACTGGATCTTTTTGCTTGCAGTTCCTCTTACTGAATTTTACATACATAGGGAACCTTTTATCCTACAGTATATTTCATTCCATCTACTTACAGAGTCTCTCGATATAACTAAATAGATCATCTCTACTATATTTCCCATGGAACTTTCTCTGCCTATATAGATTCTCCGATTATCGGATGTGCGTATATATATCTTGTCCTCCCAAGATAGTGAGATTTGTTCCCTGTTCTTGTACTCTCTTGTTGTCCGTCCTGAAGAAGCCTTACGGGCAAAACGCGTAGACGCACAAGGGACTCAACTCATACTTTTCAATATCTTGTATAGTTTCTTATCTTTGAACATTATGTTTATTTTGCTGTGTTTTTTGTAATAAAATATATTTTTTGTTATTTCTATTGTTGTTTTGCCTCTAAAGTCTGACCATTGGTTACCCCTCCTGAGTAATCTTACATGTTTTTCTCGTAATAATGAATAGGGAGCTGCATTCATTTGTGTCTTTTATATCTGCCTACAGATTTCAATTGCTAAACACATTGTTATACATGATGCCGAAAACCAGGGGGAAAACAATCCATATTTTTCTGTAGACATTACATTTTTATTCCTGACTTTTATAAACAATTTTATTTAGTCTTTATTCATTATTACAGACTCACTGGGGATGGTGGAGGGGTTGCACACTATAAACCCTCACTTTGCGGAAAATCGGAATTGAGCCGTTTTGTGCTTTGGAGGAAACAATTAGGAAAAAAAAAAAAAAACGTGTATTGACACGAGCCACGCATTTCATATTGTTCGGTCTGTTCCAACCCGTGTAGAAAAAGAACTCCGCTGGGACTTCCCCTCGGTAATTGAGAGGGATTGCAGCATAAACGTGAGCGTCAGTGGCTGAACAATGATGGATTCCACCGCCGCTATTCAAGTCAAACACATTTGGCTCCAGTCATTGAATCTTCATCCTTAACAGCTTTCAATTAGCAGCCTGAGAAGTGCACAAAGCCAGCGGAGCCGGCGCACACATAAACATTTCACATGCTGTCGCCGGCGCTGATGAATGGCTCTGGAACGCCAAATTCTGGTGTTGTGCATTTAAAAATCTTCCCTTCTGTTGTCTCTTTATTGCTCCTTTGAACGGCTGCCCATTACACCGAGGGAATGTATCTGTGTCATCAACGCGTTTCTCCATCAGCCAGGCCTCAGTATTATTCTGTAAAAGGGGGACCAGAGCGTTTTTAAATATACAGTGGGGAAAATTATTATTTGATCCCCTGCAGATTTTGTAAGTTTGCCCCACTTGAAATGAAGGGTCAATAATTTTTATCATAGGTGTATTTTAAATGATAGAGACAGAATATCAACCAAAAATCGTGAAAAAAAAACAATACAAATGTTATGAATTGAGTTGCAGTTCAGTGAGTAAAATAAGTATTTGATCCCCAAGCCAAACATGACTTAGTGCTTGGTGGAGAAACCCTTGTTGGGAAGCACAGAGGCATAGGCGTACGCACAGGGTGTGCCAGATATGCCCAGGCACTCCCTAATCACCCTGTGCAGAACAGATTCCCCCTACTGACCTGGCTCCCCCTCCTTCCCCCCACAGCACTGCCGGCTTCCCTCCTCTCCCACCGGTTGTTGCTGTGGATGTCTTAGAATGAGTGGGGGGAAGGGACCAGTAAATATGCCATTTACCGGCACCTTCCCTTTCTGAATGAACATCGTGAGTGATCGGTAGAGGGTGTTTGAGCTTTGGGGTGCACACCCTAATGTCAAAGACTGCACACACCTATGCACAGAGGTCAGACGTTTCTTGTAGTTGGTGATCAGGTTTGCACACATCTCAGGAGGGATTTTGGTCCACTCTTCTTTACTGATCTTCTCTAAATCCTTAAAGTGGAGCTCCCCAGAAACAAAAAATATTAAAAGCCAGCAGCTACAAATACTGCAACTGCTGACTTTTAATATTAGGACACTTACCTGTCCTGGAGTCCAGCGACGTCGGCAGCAGAAGACGAGCAATCGCTCATCACTCTGCTGCCCCCACCGCCATCCTCCGTGAGGGAACCAGGAAGTGAAGCCTTGCGGCTTCACTGCCCGGTTCCCTACGGCGCATGCGCGAGTCGCGCTGCGCCGTTCTCACTGGTCCCTGCTGTGTTCTGGGAGCCGAGTGTTTCCCAGAACACTACGGGGAATCTGCGTGAAGTGACGTACTACCCGCAGAATTCCCGCAGAGAGGACTCCCGGAAGTGTGTGCAAATACCTGTCTTAGACAGGTATCTGCACCCCCTAGGGTGACCACATGTCCCGGATTGCCCGGGACAGTCCCGCATTATGCAGGTCTGTCCCGGGCACATTCATTCCAGGACAGTACAGTGTCCCGGAATGAAACTGACACAGCTACCCCCAAAAAAGGCCGCCACATCACCGCTTTACTCAATGACAGTACTTTTCCTGTCCAGGAATGCCTGGAGGAGCACAATCCCCGCCCCCTGCTTGTGATTGGAGAAATCATAAATCCCGCCTCTTGTGTCCAATCACTGTGCTGTGATTCGTTACAGCACAAGCTGATTTTTGGGAAGGGAGGGTGTCCCTGAATTGTAGTTTGGAAATGTGGTCACCCTAGCACCCCCCTCCCCCCTGAAAGGTGCCAAATATGACACCGGAGGGGGGGAGGGTTCCGATGAGCGGAAGTTCCACTTTAGGGTGGAGCTCCGCTTTAAAGAGGAAGTAAACCCACTTGTAAAAAAAAAAAAAAAAAAAAGCACCACCTGCAAGACAAAGGCATAATGAGCTAGTATGCAGAGCATACTAGCTCATTATGTAATACTCATCCGAGATCGAAGCCCTCGCAGCCGTCCTCGTTCAGCGCTCAGGCGGCCGACATCTCTCCCGGCTGTTACTTCCGGGTATTGCTCCGGCGCTTCCGGGTATCGCTCCGGCGCTGTGATTGGCCGGAGCCGCGATGACATCATTCGCACGCATGCGTGCACCGGAGCCGCTAGTCACAAATTTTATGAAGATGTATTTAATATGTAATAGTGTCACCCAGTGTTAGTACTCCCGCAACCCGCTCTCAAGAGCTGACTGGGGAAGTCTGAGGCTGGTTGAATCCCGTCTGGTAGTGGAAAATGTCTTGAGGTTGGAGATGATGTTTGCAGGGTGGGGATAAGTCCACCGACAAAGGGCCCTCTGTGCATTAATGCAGACGATCGTCGAGGGGGGGGGATATGTTCGCTCTGCAAGGACATTATTGGTTATAGGCGGATGTGCGCTATTGTCTCTCCTATGTCTGATCAGCCTGGTCTAGATTCGTAGATTCGTAGATTCGCCTGCAGATAGCCTCCCTTCCACAAGCAATAATAGTATAATCCGGATATGCGCGGTTCTATGGAAAAGCGCAGAATAAGGATTCCTATCAGCGGTAAAATGGGAGTCTTGGGTTGTTATGACCAGAGATGACGTCCATGTTTGTTTAGCTTACATTCACCCTGTCTCTGCTCAGACACACCAATCACAATCCTTTATTGTATTGTGTTGTATTCATGTATTGTATTCTATCCTTTAGCTGTATTTCTTGTGTTGTCAAATCCTTATATGGTCATTTCCTGTGTGGAGGGGACATCCTGTGATGTCCCCTCCCATGGAGGATGTGATTGGCTGCTGCAGCCATCACTTCCTGTTTGTGAGATCTTTTGTGATTATAAAAGAAGCCAGTGAATGGCTCGGCGATCAGTGATGCTGGCCGTCCTGAGAATGTAGGATGGTGATATCTCTTGACGTGAATGAATGGGAAATCGAATGATTGGTAAGATGCATTATCTCTGTAGCGCCCTGCTCCCAATGACTGGGCGCTATGTTCAATTTAGAGGGTATCTGAGCCAATAGTTAGGCTCAGATGTAAATAATTAATGTTAAATTAGCCTCTGTTCCGGTTATGGCTGTGTTGGAAAACTTTCCACTGTTTGCCTGTAGGTGGCGTTACCACCACAGGCCAGTGTGTAAGATGGACAGGCCAGAGTGCATTGGGTACCTTCCCCCGGGAACAGTTCAGTGGGTGTGGTCTACCCGCTGAGCATGCTGGGGAAGGGTATTTAAGGGGCAGACGCCATCTTTTGGGGTGCTTCGTGCCCTCGCGGCCCTCCTGGCGTAAGGGGAGTGTTGTGTGATTTTTGGCCTCGGAACCATGCTGTCCCGAGGCCGCAACTCCAACAAGTAGGCCCAGTTATGCTGACTGGGCCTACACTTTGAAGGTGATCCTGTGCTGTCCATCCCGCGGGAGGAAGCCACTCAATGGAGGAAACCAGGGGAGGACCTGTCCTGGAAAAGACCGAGCGGAAGGCTGGTGTCTTGAGGAGGGCCTAGTAATTCTATTGGAGGATGCACCGCAGCTAAAGTTCACCTTGCAGTCTGCCGGGTCGGCTTAGAGGCTCTTTGACTGTTTGGCTGGAAGTCCGGGCAATAAGTCCTGTGGCAGATGAATCCCGGATTATCCAATTTTGTCCACAACCGGTCTGTGGCAGAGACTGGTCCTGATCATTGTACGTGCATCATTCCGGCTGCTTGGCCTAGGTGAGAGGGGCCTATCCGGGTGAGCAATACCCACTCCAGTAAGAGTGGTGAATGACTGAATAGTTGAGGAGTTTTCCCCAGTGATCTGTACGGTGTACCTAAACCTACCCCTTCCCTTCACCCTTCTACCACTTTTCAAATGTTTTATGCAAAAGGCAAATAAAACCTAATGCAGAGGGTTTTATATCTTGTGTGGACATTGGAGTTCCTACAGACTTCCTTCCCCTAGACAACGAATGGTGAGGTAACGTGCAAGGCCCAAATTTAAACCAGCAGCTCCTGCGGGGGTGTGCTACATGTGGGGGCTCGAGTCCGGGATTTTGCCGTTACCTCTCGCAACTGTAAAAAGGATATTTGCTTTGTTGAAAGTCTACAAGAAGGAGTTGGACTGTGCTTGAATTGAAACCCAAGGGGTAAAGGTACAGATCACTTTGTTCCTGCGTAGGCCGCAAGCTGAGCCGAGAGAGAAAAGGCCCGTGAGCTACGCGCAAAAAGAACCCAAAGGGGAGGAGTTCCCGCCAACTGTGTGCTACACGTGGGTGTGTTTGGCGCCAAAGACTAGAAGCTGCCAGATCAAGTGAGTGGATCGGAAAGCAGCATGTCGTTAATTTCGGGGGCACCACCCAGGCCAGGGCCTAGAATGTTCCCCATGCCCGCTGCTGTGGGTGCTACGCCACCCGGAGCCCTGCTCACAGATACAGGGATCTGATTGAAGCCACGCGGACGCTTGGTGCTGTACACAAGCAGAGATGTAGAGGCGCTGGGCATGCATGTGAAGGACGCAGAGGGTTTTACATCTTTTGTGGGCATTGGAGTTCCTACAGACTTTCTTCCCCTAGACCAGGGGTCTCCAAACTTTCTAAACAAAGGGCCAGTTTACTGCCCTTCAGACTAAAGGGGGCCGGACTGTGCCCAGTGGGAGTAAAAAATGCTTTATCTTTGGTATTGGGGGAGAGAAATAGTTGGTGCCAGTGGAAGGAATAGTGCACCTACATTGGTGTCTTCGAGGAATAGTGCCACATCATTGGTATTAGTGGGAGAAATAGTGCCCCATCCTTGGTGTCAGCTGCGGGAATTATGCCCCATTGTTGGTGTCAGTGGCTGGAATAATGCCTCAAGGGCTGGATAAAGGCAAGCAAAGGGCCGCATCCGGCCCCAGGGCCACACTTTGGAGACCACTGCCCTAGACAACGAATACTGAGGTAACGTGCAAGGCCCAAATTTAAACCAGCGCCCGTGATATTTGTAAATATTTCCTAAACCGTGGAGGTGTAGGAAATATTTCTTGCACCTACAGGTAAGCCTTAATCTAGGCTTACCTGTAGGTTAAAGTGGTTGTAAAGGGTTTATACAACAACTTGAAGGTTTCTTGGCTGTCTCTTGGCAAACTTGAAATTTTATCTCCCGCCATACATTTTCTATAGGATTAAGGTCTGGAGACTGACTAGGCCTCTCTATGACCCTAATGTGCTTCTTCTTGAGCTACTCTTTTGTTGCCTTGGTTGGTATGTTTTGGGTCATTGCCATGCTGGAAGACCCAACTTGTAAACTTGTAAACACTTAGGGTCCTTTCACACGGGGTGGATCCGTGCAGATCCGCCCCGTGAAGCTCCGCTTGCTCAGCGGGGATCGCTCCGTTGATCCCCGCTGAGCCGACGGATGACTGGGCGGTCCCCGCACACTGTGCAGGGACCGCCCTGTCAGAGCGCCGCTCTCCCCTATGGGGAATCGGATGACGACGGACCGTAGAGTCCGTTGTCATCCGATCCGCTCCGCCGACGGAAGGAAAAATAGGGTTTTCCTCCGTCACACTTTGGCGGAGCGGAGCGGAGCGGATGTCAGCGGACATGTCTCCGCTGACATCCGTGCTTCCATAGGGGTGCATGGAGGATCCGTTTCAGGTCCGCCTAAAAAACTGACAGGCGGACCTGGACGGACCTCCGTGTGAAAGAGCCCCAAGTGTAAAAAAACAGGCCCCGGTCCTTAAGTGGTTAAAGTGGACCTGTCACCGATGGCCTACTGCAGCAAGCTTTTTGTTTGTTGGCTGGGATTCAGCGAAGCTCATGCAGCAGCCGTATCGCTAGCTGGCAGTGAACTGATAGGCTGCATTATCTGAGACATTAGTCTGGTGTTTTACCGACGGAGACGCTTACTTCAGAGCAGACAACAGTTGCGGGAGATTAGCGCTTTCTGGAATGAACATTTCTTCAGTGTCCAGTCAGGAATTTTTCTTCTTTTTTTTTTTTTTTCCTTCAGCTGTTTGTTAGAAAAATCTGGTCTCTGAGCATCCAGAAAGGTGACGAAAAGGCAGAAGAAAATCTCCGCACGTCAGACAGATCTGTGCGCCAAAACATAGGCATGGTGTCAGGGCTAAAGAGACCGGTCCTGGACAGTGATTGGCTGGAGGCTGGCTGGCTGGCTGCATGGATAAATACCATCTTGTCTACCGCGCCATAATCCTCCCTTACAAGGCGCTAGTCGCTGGAGGAGTTAGAATGACTTAAAGGGAAATGCTATTTAATAGGACATAGCCAATGAGATGAAAAAACAATTGCCTTCACCTTTACCACTAAAAATATAAATTATAAAATGTATTATAAATAAGAAAAAATAGATGCAATAGATAAAAAGAAAGAAGTAGTGGTATTATAATTAATACTATGTAACAACAAAAAACTTACAATAATAAAAAAAAAAAAAAAAATAATAGTAATATAAATAATATTTAGCTATACAAAAAATAGATGCAATAAACAAAAATAATAATAATAATAAAAACAATATACATAATAATAATAAAATAAATTCAATAAAAAGGTTATACAAAAATAGATGCAATAAACAAAAAAAATATATAATAAAAAATATATACATAATAATAATAATAATAATAAAATAAATTCAATAAAAAAGCTATACAAAAATAGATGCAAAAAACAAAAAAACAATCATAAAAAAACAATATACATAATAATAATAAAATAAATTCAATAAAAAAGTTATACAAAAATAGATGCAATAAACAAAAAAATATTAATAATAAAAAAAACAATCTACATAATAATAATAAAATAAATTCAATAAAAAGGTTATACAAAAATAGATGCAATAAACAAAAAATAATAATAATAATAATAAAAAACAATATACATAACAATAATAAAATAAATTTAATAAAAAAGTTATACAAAAATAGATGCAATAAACAAAAAAAAACAATAAAAAAACACAATATACATAATAATAATAAAATAAATTCAATAAAAAGGTTATACAAAAATAGATGCAATAAACAAAAAATAATAATAATAACAAAAACAATATACATAATTATAATAAAATAAATTCAATAAAAAAGATATACAACAATAGATGCAATAAACAAAAAATAATAATAATAATAATAAAACAATATACATAATAATAATAAAATAAATTCGATAAAAAGGTTATACAAAAATAGATGCAAAAAAAATAATAATAATAAAAAAATATATACATAATAATAAAATAAATTCAATAAAAAAGTTATACAAAAATAGATGCAATAAACAAAAAAATAATAATAAAAAAACAATATACATAATAATAATAAAATAAATTCAATAAAAAAGTTATACAAAAATAGATGCAATAAAAAAAATAATAATAAAAAAAAACAATATACATAATTATAATTAAAAAAATCAATAAAAAATGTATACAAAAATAGATGCAATAAATAAATAAAAATAAATAATAGCAACATAAATAATAGCAACATAAATAATAATAATTAGATGCACTAAATAACGTATATAAAAAAAAAAATACATAACACTAATATAAATAATACCAAGTTCCTAAAAAATAGATGCAACAAATAAATAATAATAAATAATAGCAACATAAATAATAATAAGCAATAAAAATTAGATGAAAAAAGTATGTATAAAATAATAAATAACACTAATATAAATAATACTAAGTACTAGAAAATAGATGGAATAAATAAATTGATAAAATAGAAAAATAAATAATAATAAGTAATAATAAAAATAGATGCAATAAATAAATAAAAATAAATAATAGCAACATAAATAGTCATAAGCAATAAAAATTAGATGCAATAAATACGTATAAAAAAAATCTAATATAAATAATACTAAGTACTAAAAAAAAAGACGCAATAAATAATAGTAATATAAATAATATTAAGTTATACAACAATAAATAAATAAATATACAAAATTCAATAAAAAAGTTATACAAAAATAGATGCAATAAATAAATAAAAATAAATAATAGCAACATAAATGATAACAACGTAAATAATAATAATTAGATGCACTAAATAACGTATTAAAAAAATACTAATATAAATAATACTAAGTTCCTAAAAAATAGATGCAACAAATAAATAATAATAAATAATAGCAACATAAATAATAATAAGCAATAAAAATGTGATGAAAAAAAGTATGTATAAAAGAATAAATAACACTAATATAAATAATACTAAGTACTAGAAAATAGATGCAATAAATAAATTGATAAAATAGCAAAATAAATAATAATAAGTAATAACAAAAACAGATGCAGTAAATAAATAAAAATAAATAATAGCAACATAAATAGTAATAAGCAATAAAAATTAGATGCAATAAATACGTATAAAAAAATAACACTAATATAAATAATACTAAGTACTAAAAAAATTGACACAATAAATAATAGTAATATAAATAATATTAAGTTATACAAAAATAAATAAATACAAATAAATAAACCAATATAAATAATAATAAGCAATACAAAACAGATGCAATAAACAAAAATAAAAAACACTAATATAAATTATTGTAAGTAATACAAAAATAGATGCAATAAATAAATAATAATAAATAATAATAAGCAGTATAAATTAGAAGCAATAAATACATATAAATAAATAAATAAATAAATAACACTAATATAAATAATATTAAGTACTAAAAATTAGATGCAATAAATAAATTAACAAAAATAGCAAAATAAATAATAATAAGTAATAACAAAAATAGATGCAATAAATACATAAAAATAAATAATAGCAACATGAATAGTAATAAGCAATAAAAATTAGATGCAAGAAATATGTATAAAAAAAAATAACACTAATATAAATAATACTAAGTACTAAAAAATAGATGCAATAAATACATTAAAAAAGCAAAATAAATTATAATAAGTAATAATAAAAATAACATGCAATAAATAAATAATAGTAATATAAATAATATTAAGTTATATACCCAAATAAATAAATACAAATCAATAAAACAATATAAATAATACTAAGTAATAAAAAAAGTAAATGCAATAAATGAATAAAATCAAGAAATAACAATAATAAAAAAAGTTATACAAAACAGATGTAATAAATAAATAATAGCAATATAAATAATAATAAGCAATACAAAACAGATACAATAACTAAACTAAATTAAAAAAAAACACTAATTTAAATAATACAAAGTGATACAAAAATAGATGCATTAAATAAATAATAATAAATAACAGCAATATAAATAATAATAACCAACAAAAATATATGCAATAACTAAATAAAAACAAATAATGGCAATGTAAATAATAATATTAATAAGTAATAAAAAAATATATAAAGCCAAACCTTACATTTTAAATTGTATATATATATATATATAGGGTATTAATAAAATGTAAACCCTTGCAAGGCTTTTTTTGTCTTCTATGCCCATTGGGAGATATTCTTACACTTCCTGTCCTGTTAGAAGTCAGGAAAAATAACTTCAACATGAAAGGAAATGATTGACTGAAACATTGTGTCCCCATTGGAAGATTCCCCCTCATTTCCTGTTCTGCTGACAATATTGTGACATGTCAGGCTTGTATAGAACTTGAAATTTGAGTAAACTGAGCAGATTAAGATTTTAGCACAGTAACAATATTTACTGGATGAAATTAGCACATTGCTGAGTGCGGTGGTAATGTGTGGGTGAGCGTCTTTAGTCATCGCAGCAGAAAATGATTAGTGTACTCGCACATGATGGAAGTTTGGAAGTGCAGATGTCTTCAGAAAATTTCCGGCTAGTAAAGCTTGCCATAGAAATGCATGGACTTTACAAGCTTGTTCTTGTGTAACTACAAATACTGTTTTGCATCCGCATTTACCTGTGCATGTTTGTATGTATGACTCCGGAGATTTGCTCAGAATTAATCGTGTCCTCAATGCTGAGAGATACAGGCAGATATTTCTCCATCATGTCATACCATCAGGGAGGCCTGTGATTGGCCCCAAATTTATTCTGCAGCAGGACAACCACCCCAAACATGCAGCCAATGTCATTAAAGTGATTGATAAGTATTGATAAGTAGTTATTTTTTTCTTAAAAATAACAAGCATGTTATTCTTACCTCCTCTGTGCAGTGGTTTTGCACAGAGCAGCCCAGATCCTCCTCTTCTCGGGTCCCTTTTCGGCTCTCCTGGCCCCTCCCTCCTGCTGAGTACCAAGCCACAGCTCTGTGTGTCCATTCAGACAAGGAGCCCCGGCTAGGCCCCACCCCCTCTCGCTCCTAATTGGCTCACTGGCTTTGATTGACAGCAGTGGGAGTCAATGGCACTCCGCTGCTGTCTCAGGCAACGAGGTGGAGATTCCCGGGCAGCCGAATATCTGGTGCAACATCGCTGGATAGAGATGGGCTCAGGTAAGTATTGGGGGGGGGGGGGTGCTGCACACAGAGGGCTTTTTATCTTAATGCATAGAATACATTAAGATAAAAAAACTTCTGCCTTTACAACCACTTTAGGAAATATCTTCAGTCTAAAGAAGAACAAGGAGGCCTGGGAATGATGGCTCGGCCCCCACAGAGCCCTGATCTCAGCATCATGGAGTCTGTCTGGGATGACATGAAGAGACAAAAGGATTTGAGGCAGCCGACATCCACAGAAGATCTGTGCTTAGTTCTCCAAGATGTACAGAGAACAACCTACCTGCCGAGTTCCTTCAAAAACTGTGTGAAGGTCTACCTAGAAGAATTGATCCTGGTTTGGAGGCAAAGGGGGGTCACCCCAAATATTGATTTGATTTGGATTTCTCTTCTGTTTATATACTTTCCATTTTGTTAATTGATTAAAAATAAACTAT
Organism: Rana muscosa; assembly: GCA_029206835.1. NCBI lineage: Eukaryota > Metazoa > Chordata > Amphibia > Anura > Ranidae > Rana > Rana muscosa. Next base: position 304,727,878 of record CM055120.1, read on the forward strand.
TAGCATTTCTGTTTCTGAATGTTTCAGAGACGTTCGTAAATACTCAGAAACACTCGGAAATACTCCGTTCCCGAGTGTTTCCGAGCCTTTCCGAGGGTTTCTGAGATCAGCTGAGCTGTCCCCGAGTATTTCCGAGGCTCTCCGGCGCCCCCCCCCCCCCACCTCTGGCCACATGCGGTATTACATGCCATAGAAGTCAATGCGAAATGAATTATCTTCGTTTCCATTGACTTCTATAGGAAAACTCGCTTTGATATGTGAGTGCCTTGGATTACAAGCATTCTCCTGGAACGGATTATGCTCCTAATCCAAGGTTCCACTGTAATCATTATTTATACGGTTTTGGAACCTCTATAGAAAATCTCCAATTTACAAGCATCAAACAAACAGAAAGGGGTACATTTACAAAGCTTGTATCTAACCCACTACCAACGTTTACTTTTACTGCATTGCTATTATGTCTTTGTACCTAATAATAGTATCTTGCAGTTTTAATCACTTTAACTATTACCAAATGATTCATTTATAGTGGATTTTTCTTTATTTTATTTTTCTATATGTCATATTAGATCTTCTATATGGATTAATTGGTTATATATCAGTTAAAGGGGTTGTACACCTAGTTACACCACTTTTACCTACAGGTAAGCCTATAATAAGGTGTACCTGTATGTACTGGAAATATCTGCTAAACCTGCACGGCTTAGGGGATATTTACTATATACGCTTGCGCCAACGTCATCGGCGCATGCGCACTGAAGAAAGGGCACGATCGTGGCGTTTCTAAGGGGCTCGTGCCATGACCGGCGGCTCCTGCGCGCATGTGCGGGAGTGACGTCACGCGACTCCGGCCAGTCGCGGAGCCGGGATCCACAGCCCCAGAAGGAAGAGGGGTGAAGAAGGATGCGGCCACCAGCGGGGAAAGCAGGGACATTGCGGGCTTTGTTTGCAGGTAAGTGCAACATAATGGGCTAGTATGCGATGCAAACTAGCCCATTAAGCTTTTACTTTGCAGGGGAAAAATCAGGGTTTACTTCCTCTTTAAATGGTAATTACTCAAACATGAACTATTTTTAATACTTATGCTGCTAGCATTAGTAAATAGAATGTAAGCGATAGCTGTATTCATGGGCATTATTTTTCTTTTATCTGGAGGAGGGGCTTTCTCAGCTAACCACACCCTCCGGCCTGCATGGCTGAGCTAAGGGCAGAAGGATTCTAAGAAGAAAATGTTACATGAATCATCGCGGTTGCAACACACCTGGGTGGGCTCCAGACGCAATGCTCTGCGCCCCGAGCCCGCCCTATTTTGAAGCGTATTAAAGCCTCTGGCTCTAATCAGGTGCTTCAAAAAACACACCCCCGCCATAGGAATTCATGTGCCCAGCATCCTGAAAGGAGCCGGGCGCATGGATAGGGAGGGCGGCAGCGGTTGATAGGGGAGGCAGGGCCCTGTGCCCACAAGAGATGTGTTGGCGGTTCCCGCCTCGGGGCCACGTTGGCCCGAGGCCTCGCAACTGAGATGTAGGCCCAGGGGTTACTGGGGCCTGCTGATCCAGGGATGATCCTGTGTCGCCTTGCCTGATGGAAGGGACCGAACAATTGAGGACTCAATTGGAGGATGTACCCGGATCCCCAAAATCTACCTCCCAGTGCTGCCGGAGTGGCTGAAAGATCCTGGCACTGAGAGAGGTGTTCTTTCTGAGGGAGCTAACCCAGCGAGGGGTTATACGAGTCTGTGGCAGAGACTATTGAACAAATTCCAATACCAAGTCTGTGGCAGAGACTATCTTTGATTGAGTTTCGCGCCGGTTGCTAGGCCGGTGAGAGTGGGCCTATCCGGTGGTTGCTGAGTCCAGCATGGAGACAGTCGCTCCTCTGGACCTACGACATTTCCGCGATCGATGAGTAAGATACCTGAGTCCTCCCCATTCCTCGACCCCTCTGTTGGAAAGTTTATTCAAGAAAACCCTTGAAAGAGACTCTGTGTCGGTGCAGACATTTCTTCCGGATAAACTCTTCAAGGAGAACCCCTGAGCCGAACATTTGGAACAGTAAGGTAACGTGCAGACCCGAAACGAAACCAGCAGCTCCTACGGGGGTACCACTACATGCATATAATCAAGAATCCTTGCGCTGACCCCCACCAGTTGTGCCCTCACCTTAAGGCTTAATGCAAAGTACTTGTGACAATAATCAATCCTCTGAAGTACTCCTCTTGTTGTTCCTCCTTTATTTAAATTGTGACACTGGCAGAGACCTCCACTCCCATCACCCACATGTAAGGTAAAAAGATTGCGATAGTGCTTTATCTTTTTTATAAAATGTATTAAATAATCATGCAGCATATATACACTCACATTTTCCAAAGTAAAAAAAAACAGCCTTTGTAACAAACCTCCTGTGTGTGAAGACAATGGTGTCACCTTAGAACCGGGTCTGCAGCTAGGGTTGCCACCTGTCCGGGATTCACCCCGACAGTCTGGGTTTTAGATCCTGTGTCTGGGTTTCAGTCCATCTGAAACCCGGACACATCAGTGGCAGCCCTGCAGCACCAGTCCTCCTATCCCCCTCTCCCCTCCTGTCAGCTACCGGTGCTTTAATTATATTGGTGGGGGGGAGGCGCTTTAACTGGGGTACATACTGGCCTGGGGGGATTATACTGGGGGACAGACTGACCTGGGGGGGGATTATACTGGGCGACAGACTGACCTGGGGGGATTATACTGGGGGACAGACTGACCTGGGGGGATTATACTGGGGGACAGACTGACCTGGGGGGATTATACTGGGGGACAGACTGACCTGGGTGGATTATACTGGGGGACATACTGACCTGGGTGGATTATGCTGGGGGGTAGACTGACCTGGGGGGATTATACTGGGGGGATAGACTTACCTGGGAAAGATTATACTGGGCGACAGATGGACCTGGGGGGTGTACTGGGGGACAGACTGACCAAAGAGGGATTATACTGGTGGACAGACTGACCTGGGGGGGTGTACTGGGGTACAGACTGACCTAGGGGGGGCTGTACTGGGGTACAGTCTGACCTGGGGGGATTATACTGGGGGACAGACTGACCTGGGGGATTATACTGGGGGACAGACTGACCTGGGGGGATTATGCTGGGGGATAGACTGACCTGGGAAAGAATTATACTGGGGGACAGATGGACCTGGGGGGTGTACTGGGGGACAGACTGACCAAAGATGGATTATACTGGAGGACAGACTGACCTGGGGGGATGTACTGGGGTACAGACTGACCTGGGGGGGGGGACTGTACTGGGGGACAGACTGACCTTGTTTAATTTAACTACGCTCCTTAAGCTTTTCCCATTAATTTTGGCCACACCCACTCTTCATCACTGATGCTACATGCGGTGCAATACTACTCTTATTGGGGCACCCAAAGGTGTCCCAGGTCTTTTACAATCCTATAGTGTAAACTGCAAAAAAAAAATCTTTGTGCCACTAAAGTGTTCGGGTTTGGCTTGATAAAAACTTGGCAACCCTATCTGCAGCTCCGGTTAGCAGGGTTCCCTCCGCCCGTTACACCAAACAAACTTTCCTGGTTACTTCCTTGTACGTCAGCCCCTCAGGTCCCTCCTACTAGTTTCGTCACTCCTCGTGACTTCCTCTGGGAGATATCAATATATGATTGGGAGATATCCCAATCACAGGAAAGTAGATAGACCCATATGATCATTACGTGTATCGCGCATCAAACAATCTTTTACATTCTTCTGATGGCATCTTTCTTCCTAAACAGTCGCTCGATTACAGAAGTACAGTTGTATGCAAAATTGTTCCATGTATGCCACCATAAAACTACCAAACTGAATGAGATTCGTAAACCACAAAACTCGCTGGTCGATTGATTTTGTGAGCTTTGGATCAATTTTGTCGATTGGCGGGTCAGTTGGGCATGGCGGGATTTTATTGATCGTTTTTAATTGATCGAACAAATTTCTAGACGGGTGTCAGACAATCACTTGTAATACTGATCGATTAAAATCATTGCTTTCAATAGTTTGTTTCTGATAGATTGAGTTAATTGATACCGTATGCGTTGCATCAATCGATATTTTAATAGATTATTGAAGCAACTTAAATTGCTTGTGTGTTTGCCTGCCAATCAGCTGCAGTCCTTGTCTGGGTATTCTGACTACATGAGGATATATAATCCGGCAGCGAGAGATTTATCCATCTAGCGTGGAAGGGAGAATCAATGGATTTCTGGGCTGGACAGGAGAAATCTTGGGTCTATGGCCAACTTTAGAAACATGTAAATGCCATCAAACTCTGCCAAGCTCCTCTCAGAAGAGAAAGCTTTGTTTTGGATGCAGTTCGGTTGGAATTCAGCTTTTTGGTGAATAGACCGGGATACAAGTCTATTATGCGATTGACACCAACCTCCACCAGTGCCCAGGTCACTTCTAGTAGCCAAACTGCACTACCAAATTCCTCCACCAGGTGTCAGGCTGGTAAAAAAAAAAAAAACATTTAAAGCCCATTCATGACATTGTGGTGCGCTATTGCTGCAGCACTATAGTGTGAATGGGTCCATCTAGGAAAAAAATTATTCCTGAAAATGCTAGTTGCCTGGCTGTCTTGCTCACCTTTCTCTTAGGCACCAGCATGTAAATATGTAACCCCCCCCCCCTCCCAGGACCTTCTCAAGTCCTGGGGGTGGGGGAAGGGATGGGATAATATTCTGGGGGGTGATGGGGGTAGGGATGGGATGATATTCTGGGGGTGATGGGGGTAGGGATGGGATGATATTCTGGGGGAGATGGGGGTAGGGATGGTATGATATTCTGGGGGAGATGGGGGTAGGGATGAGATGATATTCTGGGGTTGATGGGGGTAGGGATGGGATGATATTCTGGGGGGTGATGGGGGTAGGGATGATATGATATTCTGGGGGGCGATGGGGGTAGGGATAGGATGATATTCTGGGGGGTGATGGGGGTAGGGATGGGATGATATTCTGGGGGCGATGGGGGTAGGGATGAGATGATATTCTGGGGTGTGATGGGGGTAGGGATGAGATGATATTCTGGGGGGGGGGTGATGGGGGTAGGGATGGGTTGACATTCTGGGGGGGAAGGGGGTAGGGATGGGATGATATTCTGGGGGAGGTGATGGGGGTAGGGATGGGATGATATTCTGGGGGGGTGATGGGGGTAGGGATGGGATGATATTCTGGGGGGGAAGGGGGTAGGAATGGGCTTTTAAAAGTTACAAACGCAGCAATTTAGAATTTGGATGAAAGGTTTAGCAACTGGGAAACACTTTTTGAAAGATAAAAAGTGAATTTTTTATACATCTATAAAGATCAGACCAAAATGAGGGACAAATGAGGAGGAATTAGGGACAGAGGGACATTGCTCCAAATCAGGGATAGTTGGGGGGAGCTATGTCTACGCTCAGCGCTGCCCTCTACAGGATGCCATCTTAGCTTCTCACACCTCCACCTGCATGGCGCCCCCTGTCCTCCATGCTCAGCAGCACACCTACGAGTTCTAGAACTTTAATTAATTGATGAAGGATCGTGGAAAAAGAGTCATTTCATGCCGCATTTAATTCTCGAACGAATTAATTAATCTATTTCCTTTAGCGCATACTCATCAGTGCTGGGAAAACACAGAGCAGGGAAATTACTGATGGATTCTATAAAAAAGGAAAACATTTCTGGGGAAGAGGTGACCTTAACTTGGCAAAAAAAATAAAAAAGGAATTAAGTTGAAATAACTGTGTTGGATGCATCAAATGACTTGTCAAGGTGACATTTGTAACTGTACATGGCGGACAATTTTACTGTCAGGTTATGTGACTGCGAAGCACATGTAGCGACTTCCAAAAGAGACACATTTTTATTGATCCCGGGACTAGGATCAGAGATATATTTTCAGGATAAGCGCAGGCTTGCTAAATAATATGCAAGTGTAACCTTTCCAGGTATTGATTACCTCTCTTAGAGATCACAATACCTCCCCCCTCCCCCACCTTGATAATGCCTGAGTCTGCTTTTTCTCTCCAGAAGGACAGCACCATCTTTGTTCAGGCATCATCCAGGGTCATCATCTACTTCTTGGACCGAAATGCTCAGAGATGACATAATCATGTAAATCCTGGTGTCTGCGCGGTCTGCGCTAGCCTTTCCCCTTGTGGTTTGCTACACAGTTAATATGTTGCAGTCTGATCACCAGGGTGGGGGGAGGGGGGAGACTGAGAAAATTCTTCTGCCGCCTGCAGCAGACTGATGACATCATCTCAGCCTAGGCAGACTTACTTGCTGGAGTTTTTAGGACCACTTTATTATGATAAAAGGTGGAAATTTTTTGATAAATTATACTGTTGCTGCATATTGTGACATGTCAGGAATTTGTTTGTGAAGACTTGCAGGGCTACCGAACGATCCATCTTACCCATTTACAATCACCCAAAACATATGTGTGGTGACAAAAGGGTGGGCTTTAATGCCTCCATGCCATTACAAGCTATTTAAAAAAAAAAAATCCTATCTCGCAAGATGAGTCGGATTCAAGCCTCTGGGGTGTGCAGTACCGCATTTGGCCATAGGTGCGGGGGCACTGGTGAGTGGTGACACTCGGAGACACTCAGAAACATTCAGAGACCCTCGGGAAACACTCCATTCCCAAGTTTCTCCGAATGTCTCAGAGCGTTTCCAATCGTCTCCAGAGCCCCCGCACCTCTGGCCACATGTGGTACATGTGGTACTGCATAGACAAGCAGTGGCTGTGGAATGGATTACCTAAGTTTCCATTATTTCCTATGGGGAAACTCGCTTTGATATAAGAGTGCTTTGGATTACAAGCATTATTTTGGAACTAATTATGCTCGTAATCCAAGGTATTGTCAAAAGTATTGGGACACCTGCCTTTACACGCACATGAACTTTAATGGCATCCCAGTCTTCGTCCGTAGGGTTCACTATTGAGTTGGCCCGCTCTTTGCAGCTATAACAGCTTCAGCTCTTCTGGGAAGGCTGTCCTACAAGGTTTAGGAGAGTGTCTATGGGAATGTTTGACCGTTCTACCAGAACAGCATTTGTGAGGTTGGGCACTGATGTTGGACGAGAAGGCCTGGTTTGCAGTCTCCGCTCTAATTCATCCCAAATTGTGTTCTATCGGGTTAAGGGCAAGCCAGTCAAGTTATAGCTGCAAAGGGTGAGCCAACTCAATATTGAACCCTATGGACTAAGACTGGGATGCCATTAAAGTTCATGTGCATGTAAAGGCAGGCGTCCCAATACTTTTGACAATATAGTGTTTGTTCTGTCCACACCGAGTGCTCCTAGGCTTGGGATGACATTTGCTAGATCCAACTGGCTTACGCGTTTTGAGGGTAGTATCCTCTTCCTGTTTGGCTCTGGATCAAGGCGAAGTCCTCCCAAGCCTAGGAGCACACACAGCTGACAGAACAACTTTGATACTTTGCAGAGCCTTGTCTGTTTTATCGTTTGTAAGTAGATATATGCTTATTTTTACAATAAATGGTTATTGGGATAATACGTTGGCTGGCTGGTGCTCCCTCTCTTTCTGGTGTTTCTCCCTTAGGGCGGCATTAACACCTGAGCTATGCGCCGCTTTTTTTTTTTCCCGTGATTGTCACGTGACAGCATAGGGCAGCCCTTTCCACCATAAAACGCACCAAAGTAGCTCATGTACCTTGGTAATGTACTGAAACAAGCGTGTTTTGCATTTTGCAAAGCAGCAAAATATTATTTTACATATTTAAACAGGTAAGCCTAAAGTATTGCTAATATAATCATGTCTACCTGGCTAACCTTCACTGCTTTGCTGAACAAAAAGCTAGCAAGATATGGATAGCTATAAAGTCAATTGGGTTTGCTTAATGATTTGCAGCAGCTTGTTCTTTAAAAAAAACAAAAAAAACCTTCATTGAAGCGAGGTTCCTTTATTAATTTCATTGATGAAAAAGGAGTGCGCCGAATACGTCAATACTGTAGGGGATATATTGGATTATCCATCACCTGTCACAGCCTGTGTGTACTGTACATAGGCCTCACTTTCTGTTCCAAAAACATTGCGGTCGGAAGCGGACGTTTAACCTTGAGATGTCGGACCAGAAGCTGGTGCGGCGGTGAAAGGGTTAAGGCGCATTGCGGTGACAGTACGGGCAAACGTGTAAGTCACATTGGTGATATAGGAGACCCGGATTATGGGGAAAATGATATCCCGCTGACTATGTATTACACCAGACCTCTATGTCCTCATCCTTTTTCTTTTACTACCATCACTTACAAATCAACTAATTAATGTATTTCCCAGAATCCCCCAGGAGTGTGGCTAACGGGGAGTTGCGTGGAGACAACAATCTAAGGAAGGAAAGACAAGGAAGGGAATGGAATTAACTCGCGCATTGCCGCCGCTTACATGCAGGTGTGTGTCGTACATTGCAAATAACACAAACGCAGGGAAGCCAACCATACACAATGGCTGTAAAAAAGTTAAAAAGTGCAAATGATACATTTAGTAGATAACGTAAATTATATCTATCTATCTATCTATCTATCTATCTATCTATCTATCTATCTATCTATCTATCTGTCTCTATATATATATATATATCTATATATATATAGATATATATAGATATATATATCTATATATATATATATAGATATATATATCTATATATATACACACACACACATTTATAATATATATATTATAAATGTGTGTGTATAGATATATACAGGGCTTTTTTTCAGCGGGAACGTGGGGGAACGCAGTTCCGGCACCTCCTGGACTGACTGTATGTAATGTCAAGGGGTGCTGGGGTGTGCTGTAGGGTATTGATGCTCACTGCTGGCGGATCTATTCTAGCTGTAGGGGATCTATGTTTGCATGGGGGTCTATTGTTGCGGAGGAGGTCTAGTGTTGCTGGTGGGGGACCTATTGTTGCTGGGGGGGTCAATTGTTGGTGAAGGAGGTCTACTGTTGGGGGAGGGGTCTATTGTTGATGGCTGCCAGAGAGTCTATTAATGCTGGCTTTGCGGAGATCTGTTGATGCTGCCGGGAGTCTATTGTTGCTGGGGGGGGGAGGATTTTGTTGTGGGTGGTACATTGTTAGGGGGATCTATTGTTGCTGGCTGAAGGGGAAACCAAATTTCATACAAATTACTTAGCACAACAAAATGATACTTGGTTCTGTATTGTCTAAAAGGGGCGGTACTGGGAGGTGGGTAGGGGATGGAACCAAGGGACGGTGCTCAGAGGTGGGTAGGGGGGGCGGAGAAAACAAGTGACTCGGAAAAGGGGAGTTCCTGCACCTATTGTCTGAGAAAAAAAGCCATGTATATTGTAACGACACCCCTAATACGAAAGGGGTTAAACGCCGTTTAAGATCTCTTCCCTCTCCTGGACACAAATTCACTGCCGATCCTCCACAGTCAGACGACCACTTCCCATAGGAATTAATCCTTCCAAAAGAACGAGACGCACTCTGTATCTTTCCAAAATGAACTGCTTTATTATTGCAAAACATTACAACTTTTATATCCACAGAGAGAAGCTTCTGACCCTCCTCTCATCATACACCTCTGACCAGACCCAATTTACATGAGCCAATTAACTACAGTGAATGGCTCAGACACATGACCTTTCTATTCAGCAGACTGTCTGGCTGCCAGTGTACCATACCTATAATTACAGGCTTAACTCCCATTATCAAAAGACTTTACACAATAGAACATAACGAACTTTCAATACACATCTCCCAATGAAAGGATCTGTAGAATGTAAATCACCCCCCCACCTCAACACAGCAATGATTACACAACCCCCACACACAGTATACATCCAATCTATATACTATATATATACAGCATTGAATCTGATTATCACCGATCATAGTGGGGTTCTCATTCACCCTGTGCCCCTAATAGAGACACAGGGTGATTTACACATAAGAGGCATTGGGGAAGCTGAAGCAAGGGTATCTCATACTGTCTAAGAGATTCTGGGTTCCCCGGGCCCTCCCGTTACATCTCTCCCCTTTCGGCAGGAGACTAACACAGGAGGAGACCCCAGACGGGTTGACTCCGAAGGTAGTCCCTAGTTCCATTCCCCTAATGCCGGTATCCACACAGTACCCCAAATAAATTGCTCCAAACAGAGCATTACTTACCCAGCCAACCTCTGCCTCTCTCAGAGAACATACCCGCCACTGGGGGGAGGCCTGGACTGGCCCTTCTCCCTGGGGTCCTTTCAGCTGCTGGAGAGAAGACAGGGTGACTGGGCTCAGTCCGTCATGCTGTTGGGGATCTGGGCTGACTGCCCAGCATCCCTGGAGTATACAAGTGGAGACTGAAGTCCCATCCACTTGTGGTAGGTGAAAATCCCCCAGTGCTTGCAAAGCAAGGCTGACATCCTCCTGTCTCAGTGTCACACCATTTTCTGGGGTTGTGTCAGTGAGGACCGAAGTCCCATCCAGTACCACAGGAACTCCCTCTTCTGTTAGTTGAGAGAAGAGGCCCGCGGCACTCTGCTCTGTTGCCAGCTCTTCTGCTGGGTTGCTGTGAGTGGAGACCGCAGTCCCATCCACCGATATCCACTCCAGTTGCAGTTGTGTGCAGAGGCCAGTAGCATTCTGCCCTGCTGCCAGTGATTCAGCTGGGGGTAAAAGCTCTACCACCTCAGCTTGTTGCTGGAGAGATGGGCCAACTGCCCCGGCTCCCTGAAACTCCACAGTTGTTTCCGGTGCTGGGCAGAGGTTGCTATCACTCTGCCCTGTTGCCAGCACTTCTGCTGGGGACTCCACACCATCTGCTCTGGCTAACTGTTGGGGAGGGAAAAGGGCTGCTTCTCCTCCCTGCATCTCTGAAATCCCCTGGGAAAGAGGAACCATCACCTTCTCACCTCGGGCCTCCAAAACTGCCACGGGTGTAGAGCAGGGGTCTGCAGTACTCTGTCCTGCTGCCAGTACTTGGGCAGGCAATGCATAATCCCTACCATCCTCTGAACAGTCCCTTAAGTCCATACCTTCTGTAATCTGTGGCTGGGGAGATGAGCCAACTGCCCTAGCTCCCAGGAACTCCATATCATCCACTTCGGCTTTAGGGATGGCAATCTTCAGATTTTCCACTGCCGATTCTTCAGCCAGGATTTCAGAGTTGTCCACTGGTATTTCCTGATAGTCCCAGGCAACGGTAGCACCACCCTGCTGCTGAGCAGATTCTCGTAGCTGTCTGTAGGCGATCTCCGATTGCCGTATTTCCGCCGTTCTCCGCTCATGTTGCCGCTCTAATTCTCTCTTTTGTCGCTCTCGTTCTCACTTTTGTCACTCTCGTTCTCTCTCTTGTCGCTCTCGTTCTCTCTCTTGTCGCTCTAGTTCTCTCTTTTGTCGCTCTAGTCCTTTCTCTTGTCGCTCTCGTTCTCTCTCTTGTCGCTCTCGTTCTCTCTCTTGTCGCTCTAGTTCTCTCTTTTGTCGCGCATCCTGCAGCTGGATGCCTTTAATGGCATTCTGTATGGCGGTGTCTGATGGGTTAGCACCATATAATGCCAAGCGCTGTCGAACTCGTTGCTGAAACAAATCTTCAACTGACCGGGGTCCTGCATCACCATCCTTCTGGTCCATCTCGGCTAGCTACCTGATCAAGGTGGCCTTGTTCTTTGTCCCACTGGTCCCTCCACCGCTCTCAAGTAAGTCTTTCAGCGTGGCTTTCCTGCAGGCTGCGGTGGTTTGGAGTGTCCCAGTAACTGGAGGGAAAATCCCACCGCTGCCAACCAATGTAACAGCACCCCAAATACGAAAGGGGTTAAACGCCGTTTAAGATCTCTTCCCTCTCCTGGACACAAATTCACTGCCGATCCTCCACAGTCAGACGACCACTTCCCATAGGAATTAATCCTTCCAAAAGAACGAGACACACTCTGTATCTTTCCAAAATGAACTGACTTTATTATTGCAAAACATTACAACTTTTATATCCACAGAGAGAAGCTTCTGACTCTCCTCTCATCATACACCTCTGACCAGACCCAATTTACATGAGCCAATTAACTACAGTGAATGGCTCAGACACATGACCTTTCCATTCAGCAGACTGTCTGGCTGCCAGTGTACCATACCTATAATTACAGGCTTAACTCCCATTATCAAAAGACTTTACACAATAGAACATAACGAACTTTCAATACACATCTCCCAATGAAAAGATCTGTAGAATGTAAATCACCCCCCACCTCATCACAGCAATGATTACACAACCCCCACACACAGTACACATCCAATCTATATACTATATATATACAGCATTGAATCTGATTATCACCGATCATAGTGGGGTTCTCATTCACCCTGTGCCCCTAATAGAGACACAGGGTGATTTACACATAAGAGGCATTGGGGAAGCTGAAGCAAGGGTATCTCATACTGTCTAAGAGATTCTGGGTTCCCCGGGCCCTCCCGTTACATATATATATATTTATAGATAGATAGATAAATATATAGATAGAGAGATAGAGAGATAGAGAGATAGATAGAGAGATAGAGAGATAGATAGAGAGATAGATAAAGAGAGAGAGAGAGATAGATAGAGATAGATAGAGATAGATAGATAGTTAGATAGATAGATAGATAGATAGATAGATAGATAGATAGATAGATAGATAGATAGATAGAGATGGAGAGAGAGATAGATACTTATATATATATATATATATATATATATATATACTATAATATGTATGTGTGTGTTTTGATTACATGAACAGGACTAATTTAAAGGGTAACTCCACATTTTCGTGGGGAAAAAAATTGTGAATATAGAAAAAATAACATAGCACATATAATTGCAACACAATTCATATTGTAATTGAATGTTATTAAAGAGGAAGTAAACTCTGATGGGTTTTACTTCCTCTTTATTTCCCTGCAAAGGTAAAGCATAATGGGCTAGTATGCATCGCATACTAACCCATTGTGTGTCACTTACCTGAAACCAAAGCCTGCGATGTCACCGCTGTCCCCTGTTGCAGAAAGCGTCCATTCTTCGTCCCTCTTCCTTCCGGGGGGCCGCAAACTCCGGCTCTGTGACTGGCCAGAGTCGCGTGACGTCACTCCTGGGAGCCGCCAGTCACGGCAGGACTTTCCTTTAGAAACGGCGCGATCGCCGTTTCTAAAGTGCGCCTGCGCCGTAGACATCGGAGCTCGTCTCTAATGTAAATATTTCTTAAACCGTGGAGGTTTAGGAGATATTTCCTTCACCTACAGGTAAACCTTATTCTAGGCTTATCTGTAGGTAAAAGTGGTTGTACAACCACTTTAAAAATGGCCTTTCCTTTTCAATCTGCAGCCACTGTAATTTTCTGAGAATGAATTGCAATATGGCTACCTGGAGTTGTTCTGTACACAGAGTGTGTACTGACCACTCCCCAAAAACATCATTTCCTGCTTGTGTGATTGGCTCACCAATTTTCCCAGAAGTCTGTCTAATATACAAGTCAGATTTCAATCATCCCCTGCCACAAAAATGTCATTTTTGGAGAGATACTTTCAATAGGAACACATCTAAAGGGATGCAGGCCCAGCAGATTTCCTCAATAGTGTAGTGCCCTGCAGCTGCACACCTGACAGTTAATTATGAAACCACTCCCATTAGACCCACTCGGTACAGAGGCACAGACAAACACACAGGGATTTCTTCAGAATTACAAAAGGTAGGAATCTGCAGCAAAGTTTGTTATAATCCTTGCAATGTACAGAGATCACCCAGAGGGGAATGTTTTTTTATTAACACAAGTGGAGTTACACTTTTAAAAGCCTATGGACAACAGTCTATAGGATAGTTTGTACAATGTACATAAGTATTCAGTATACAATTACTGACAACATCAGCTAACATTTTAGATTGTATTTAGACAATTCCAGGACACTGTCAACACGTTTCGCAGTCAGCTTCTGCTTCTTCAGGGTCTAAGTAATGAGCACTGCCTGAAGTTTGATATCTTTACACATATACAAGATGCTACACAAAACAAAATTATTTTATGTCCTCCAGAGTAGTAAAAATCACCTTCCCATTGCCTGTACAGATATCCGAGGCCACGGATTCTGTCATGCCTTTGGCCTACAAAGAAATACAGTAATATCTTCTGGACTTGTAATTCAAATATCGTCTACTAGATGTCACTTTTAACAAAGGACTGTTGATGGGCAGTGTTCTATGGTAATGTACATTTCCTGTCGTGTTATTGAAAACTGTCTTCACTTCCTATCACAACTCTTTTATCCTTTTTCCACTGGACAGTCCACATGGAGTCAGCTAAGCCTGCGCCACATGTTTCCTAAGTCCCGATCTCCTTAAGGCAGCATCACTGGTATGATAAAGACTGTTTATCTATATGCCTAGTAGACATTTGTTTGTGTTCATATAATTCTTATATGTTCATTTATTTGTTTATCTCTAGTATCACCATTATTCATACGCATCTTATATGGCCACCACCTGTTCATCGTAATAAAGAACCAAAATTACAGAGAGTCTGGTTATTTAGGATGCAAGGTTTAACTACTTCCCACCCGGCCACTGTACATATACGGCCGGATGGGTGCTCTCTCCTTCTGAGTGGACGTTCCTGAACGTCCTTCAGAAGGAGGGGGATTGCGCGCGTTACCAAGGACCCGGTGCGCGCGCCCGGCGGCCGCGATTGCCGCCGGGCACCCGCGATTGCCCGGGAAACGAGCAGGAAAGTGGATCTCTGTGTGTAAACACACAGATCCACGTCCTGTGAGGGAGAGGAGGCTGATGGTGTGTCCCTTGTACATAGGGACAACCATCGGTCACCTCCCCCAGTCAGTCCCCTCCCCCCACAGTTAGAACACATTGAGGGAACATATTTAACCCCTTCCCGCCCCCTAGTGGTTAACCCCTTCCCTGCCAGTCACATTTATACAGTAATCAATGCATTTTTATAGCAGGGATCGCTGTATAAATGTAAATGGTCCCAAAAATGTGTCAAAAGTATCCGATGTGTCCGCCACAATATCGCAGTCACAATAAAAATCGCAGATCGCCGCCATTACTAATAAAAAAAAAAAAAAATTAAAAATGCTATAAAACTATCCCCTATTTTGTAGACGCTATAACTTTTGCGCAAACCAGTCAATACGCGCTTATTGCAATTTTTTTTTTATACCAAAAATATGTAGAAGAATACGTATCGGCCTAAACTGAGGAAAATTTTAATTGAAAAAAAAATGGGTATTTATTATAGCAAAAAGTAAAAAATATTGTGTTTTTTTTCCAAACTGGACGCTCTTCTTTTGTTTATAGCGCAAAAAATAAAAACCGCAGAGGTGATCAAATACCACCAAAAGAAAGCTCTATTTGTGGGAAAAAAAGGACGCAAATTTTGTTTGGGAGCCACGTCGCACGACCGCGCAATTGTCATTCAAAGTGTGACTGCGCTGAAAGCTGAAAAATGGCTTGGGCAGGAAGGGGGTTTTAGTGCCCAGTAGGGAGGTGGTTAAGCTGTATGTTGAGCTACATACACGCCAGGGGCAGGCGTGTAGCGAGAACAGAGCAGATTCGATAACATCATCGAGCAGACAGTACCAACGCATTTCACAGACACATCTGTTTTTTCAGGGCCAATGTAATTAGCGATTCCAATCAGTAGATTGACCTCTGTATAACCAGGATGCCCATACATGGATCCAAATTCGTCTGGTCCCTGCTGACTTTCAATCCATGTATGATATAGAATTTGGCAGGAGAAGAAACAATCACTAAGCACCTAAAGCCACCTAGTAGGCTGTGTCTCCTAAATCAATTTGCATTAAAAAATTTCATGCCTGATTGGAACGCAGTACAAACACAGAGTGGATTTTCCTGCTGGTGCTTTCTGTGGACCAGAATCTCTCCGCCATACTGCTGGATAATCCGCCTTTAAGCTGGTGGCACGCCGTAGAAGATCCGCAGTCCGCTGCAAGCTGATGAAGATTGACAGCTAAGGAGGAAGAACGGACACATCTTTTTTGGGCTAATCGAAGTCTCAAGTAATAGGCTGACAGCAAACAATCCTATTATTGATTGTTCCGTAACATTCAGGTCCCTTCTGGAGCCTTCATTAATAATTACGATGCCTGATGACACTGGCGGCTCTCTTTCCCCTTAAGGTTGGCCAAGGATTTGGTACCTGACTGAACCATACAGTTATTTTGTCACCGGGTCTTGCAATGGAATCTGCTGTCAATAAAAGGGTTGATGAGTTGAAGATGAGATAGTTAGATGGAGATGCAATCTTCTTTCTTCTGGTGCAATTTGGAATCCAATGACCTTTCAAATCCTTCTCAGGGAAAAATTCGACAGGATGCATGAAGAATATTCACATTGAAAGTTGAATCAATTTATCTATCTCGCGTTCTCTGTTTATGATCTATCTATCTATCTATCTATCTATCTATCTATCTATCTATCTATCTATCTATCTATCTATCTATCTATCTGTCTTTGAATCGAATCTACACTATTTTGTCAAAAGTATTGGGACGCCTGCCTTTACACGCACATGAACTTTTTTTTTTAACCACTTAAGGACCAAGCCTGTTTTTCAGACTCAGTGTTTACAAATTTAAAACTGTTTTTTTTTTTTTTTTTGCTAGAAAATTACTTAGAACCCCCAAACATTATATATTGTTTTTTTCTAACATCCTAGAGAATAAGATAGCGGTCATTGCAATACTTTTTGTCACATCGTATTTGCGCAGCGGTCTTACAAGCGCTCTTTTTTTGGAAAAAAAAATCACTTTTTTTAATTAAAAAATAAGACAACAGTAAAGTTAGCCCAATTTTTTTTTATATTGTGAAAGATAATGTTACGCCGAGTAAATTGATACCCAACATGTCACGCTTCAAAATTGTGCCCGCTCGTGGAATGGCGTCAAACTTTTACCCTTAAAAATCTCCATGAGCGATGTTTAAAAAATTGTACAGGTTGCATCTTTTGAGTTACAGAGGAGGTCTAATGCCGCGTACACACGATCATTATTCACGGCGGTTAAAAAACCGCCGGGAATAATGTCATTTAAAACGGGGGAACAGCTTGTTCCCCACACGGTCGTTTTTCACGTAATTTTTTCTCTTGACGAGAAAAACGACCGTCTGTGGGCTCCGCGGCAGTGTTTCCCTATGGAAAACATGTCGAAAAAAACGACAAGAAAAATTAGAACATGTTCTAATTTTTCTCGTCGTTTTTAATGCCGTTTTTCTCGTCGAAAAAAACGACAGAAAGCCCACAGACTATCGTTTTTCTCGTCGAATGGGAAAAATTTTGTTTTTTTCTACGAGAAAAACGGCCGTGTGTACGCGGCATTAGGCTATAATTATTGCTCTCTCTCTAACAATTGCGGTGATAACTCATATGCGGGCGCTACTCACGTATGCGTTCGCAAGCTCGTCGGGACAGGGCGTCGGGACAGGGCGCTTTAAACATTTTTTTGGGGGGTTTTCTTAATTATTTTAGTTGATTTGCTTTATTTTTACACTGTTTTAAAAAAAAAAAATGGGTCACTTTTATTCCTATTACAAGGAATGTAAACATCCCTTGTAATAGAAAAAAGCATGACAGGTCCTCTTAAATATGAGATCTGGGGTCAAAAAGACCTCACATCTCATATTTACACTAAAATGCAATAAAAAAAAAAAAAAATGTCATTTGAAAAAATGACAAAAAAAATGTCACTTTAAGACGTAAGGGCGGAGCTGACGTTTTGACGTCAGCTCCGCCCTGCTATGGTATGGAGATGGGTGGGGGCCATCTTCCCCTCACTCGTATCCATACCACAGTGGGAGAAGGACCCGATCGCCTCCGCCGCTACCGACGGCTCCGGTAAGCGGCGGGAGGGGGGTGAATCCGCCGCAGAGACCACCATTATCGTAAACAGAACCGCCCACTGAAGAGATGGATATCTCGGTTGTGGCAGCAGCTGCTGCCGTTACCGAGACATCCATCTTTAAAGTGATGACGTATATATACAGTGGGCGGTCGTTATTAATCAAATCATTTTTTTATTTGTTTTTGTTATTGCTTGTTAGATACAAAAATTATTAATGAGTATAGAAATAGTAAACATTTCATTTAGTTTCTTAAAGCGGAGTTCCGCCCAAATTTAGAACTTCCGCTTTATCCACTCCTCGCCCCCTTACATGCCACATTTGGCATGTCATTTTTTTTTGGGGGGGGGGGGGAGTGGGGGCTTCAGTAGGAGTGGGACTTCCTTTCCCACTTCCTCCTTCCGCCCTGGGGCTGCCTAGGCGATACGTCATGTCGCCTTGTGGCGGCCCCTCCCTGTAGGCGATCACCTGGGACGTGACAGGTCCCAGGCGATCGCCTGTCCACTCAGAGACAGATCGCTGAAGAACTACAGGTAAAATCAGTGCCTGTGCCATGCCACGACACTACTGTGTACAACTTTTTGTATTTACAGTTATCGGTAAAGCGCCGATCGTTGTAGCGGCGCTTTACCATCATTTTAGTAGCGCTATTTGGCCGCTAGTGGGGCACTTTTAACCCCAGCTATCGGTCGAAGACAGGGTTAAATGCAACTGTGTATCACCACTGCCGAAGCGCTTTGCAGGCGCTTCGGCAGCGGTGCCCATTTACCGGTATTTCAATGAGCAGGGGCGGTGGAGGAGTGGTGTATACAGCGCTGCTCCACTGCCCCAAAGATGCATGGATGACCTTAAAATGATGCCCCCCCCCCTGAAAAAAGTTCAGCGGACGCCCATGTCCACATCGCATACATCTCTACTGGTAATGCTCTATTTGGAATTTATTCCCAATATTGCTATTTTAGGTGAGCTTGTTATTTCTTCGCACATGAACTTTAATGGCATCCCAGTCTTTAAGGGACACTAAAGCTACACGTTTTTTCACCTTAATGCATCCTATGCATTAAGGTGAAAAAACATCCGACAATACCGGCCCCCCCCCGTTTTATTTACCTGAGCCCGTTCACCTGTTGCGCTCGCCCCCGACATCCTCTTCGCCGCTCAGCCTGGTCGTTGATTGGCTAGAGTGGATGGATTGAAAGCAGCGCAGCCATTGGCTCGCGCTGCTGTCAATCACATCCAATGACGCGGCGCACCGGGGGGGCGGGGCCGAGTGATACAGTGAGCGGCTATGGCCGCCGGCTGTATCACAGGAGCACGCCCGCAAGAACTCACCACTATGCGAGTGAGGAGCCGAGACAGTTCTTGCAGGGAGGAGCCGAGACAGCCGCCGAGGGACCCCAGAAGACCAGGTTCGGGGCCACTCTGTGCAAAACGAGCTGCACAATGGAGGTAAGTATAACATGTTTGTTATTTAAAAAAAAAAAATAATAATTCTCTTTACAACCCCTTTAAGGCCCGTACACACGATCCAATTTTATGGCCATAATTGTCTGATGGACGTGTTGTGTCAGATAATCCGACCGTGTGTACGCTCCATCAGACAATTGTTGGCTGAATTAACGACAACAAATGTTGGCTGTTCATGCTCACCAACTGTCTGGCAATAAATCGGCTACGTCGGTTTATCTGATTGTGTATACGCAAGTCCGTCCAACTAAAAATCCAAAAGTACAAACACGCATGCTCAGAACCAATGCTAAACATCAGAAAGCAATGGCAGAAGTTGCCCAAAGGGTGGCGGTAAAGAGCTGAAAAAACACGTGGTTTGGTGAATGTTGGCTGAAAATGTTGTGCCGTCTGTATGCAGAACAAGTTCACGGCCAACGCCCTTCAGACCAAAATCCACGGAAAAGTCAGCTGGAAGTCCGATCGTGTGTACGGGGCTTTAGTCCGTAGGGTTCAATATTGAGTTGGCCCACCCATTGCAGCTATAACAGCTTCAACTCTTCTGGGAAGGCTGTCCACAAGGTTTAGGAGTGTGTCGTTTTACTTACCTGAGCCCGTTCACCTGTTGCGCTCGCCCCCGACGTCCACTTTGCCGCTCAGCCTGGTCGTTGATTGGCTAGAGTGGATGGATTTCCCACATTGGCTCACGCATGAAGTGCATTTGTGAGGTCAGGCACTGATGTTGGATAAGAAGGCCTGGCTACCAGTCTCTGCTCTAATTTATAGGTGTTCTATCGGGTTGAGGTCAGGACTCTGTGCAGGTCAGTCAAGTTCCTTCACTCCCAACTCGCTCATCCATGTCTTGATGGACCTTGCATTGTGCTCTGGTCCAAATCATTTGGTGGAGGGGGGATTATGGTGTGGGGGTTGTTTTTTCAGAGGTTGGGTTTGGCCCCTTAGTTCCAGTGAAGGGAACTCTTAAGGCGTCACACCATACCACACCATACATTTTGGACAATTTCATGCTCCCAACTTTGTGGGGACAGTTTGGGGACGGCCACTTCCTGTTCCAACATGACTGCTCAACAGTGCACAAAGCAAGGTCCATAAAGACATAGATGAGCAAGTTTGGGTTAAGAGTTCCCTTCACTGGAACTAAGAGGCTAAACCCAACCCCTGAAACACAACCCCACACCATAATCCCCCCTCCACCAAATGATTTGGACCAGTGCACAAAGCAAGGTCCATAAAGACATGGATGAGCGAGTTTGGGTTGGAGGAACTTGACTGGCCTGCACAGAGTCCTGACCTTAAACTGATAGAACACCTTTGGGATGAATTAGAGCGAAGATTGCGATTCTCGTCCAACATCAGTGCCTGACCTCACAAATGTGCTTCTGGAAGAATGGTCAAACATTCCCATAGACACCCTCCTAAACCTTGTGGACGGCCTTCCCAGAAGAGTTGAAGCTGTTATAGCTGCAAAGGGCGGGGCCAACTCAATATTGAACCCTACGGACTAAGACTGGGATGCCATTAAAGTTCATGTGTGTGTAAAGGCAGGCGTCCCAATACTTTTGGTAATATAGTGTATATTGTGGAGCGAGTTTATGTTCAGGAAAAGGCATCGATTGAGCTCTGTACTCTTATGTCATTAGAACCATGATCGGTTGCGCAGATCATTAATGGTGAGAGAATAATAAACTGACATGGAATAAAATCCAGGCAGATCATGAGAGAGATGGGGAAATGTATTCAGCTTCCCGTGTCTTGTCACCGTGAAATGACAGACACCTCGCCATCGCCAACACTAAATAAGTGTGCAAACAGCATCAATACCCTCCCAGAATAGAATACTGCCAGGGGAACACTCAAGTCATTCAGGAACGATCGGAAGATTCACAGCCAGCAAGTGCGTTCTCACATGGACTGAGGCATAAAATAATAGGCAACTGACAGGCCGGACAGTTCACTGCGACTGACAAGGTGCTGCGGCTCGCCGTCCATACACAGCATGGCGGAGGAGGGGGACAGCTTGCTGATTGTCAGCTGTGCGGTGCAAAAGGGAAATGGAAGAATCTGACTTTATTGTCTAATCTGCCCTACAAAATGGGAAAATCCTTTTCTATCCTGATCCTTTCCTGTCATATCCTGACCTCTATGATCTTCTTTTATTCTGTCCTGCTCTATTCTGTCTTCTTTTATCCTATCCAGTACTGCCCTTTTTGTCCTATCCTATTCTACCCTGTCCTATCCTTTCTGTCTTATCTTATCCTATTCTGCCCTGTCCTATCATTTCTGTCTTATCTTATCCTATTCTGCCCTGTCCTATCCTTTCTGTCTTATCTTATCCTATTCTGCCCTGTCCTATCCTTTCTGTCTTATCTTATCCTATTCTGCCTTGTCCTATCCTTTCTGTCTTATCTTATCCTATTCTGCCCTGTCCTATCATTTCTGTCTTATCTTATCCTCTTCTGCCCTGTCCTATCATTTCTGTCTTATCTTATCCTATTCTGCCCTGTCCTATCATTTCTGTCTTATCTTATCCTATTCTGCCCTGTCCTATCATTTCTGTCTTATCTTATCCTATTCTGCCCTGTCCTATCCTTTCTGTCTTATCTTATCCTCTTCTGCCCTGTCCTATCCTTTCTGTCTTATCTTATCCTATTCTGCCCTGTCCTATCCTTTCTGTCTTTACTTATCCTATTCTGCCCTGTCCTATCCTTTCTGTCTTATCTTATCCTCTTCTGCCCTGTCCTATCCTTTCTGTCTTATCTTATCCTATTCTGCCCTGTCCTATCCTTTCTGTCTTATCTTATCCTATTCTGCCCTGTCCTATCATTTCTGTCTTATCTTATCCTCTTCTGCCCTGTCCTATCATTTCTGTCTTATCTTATCCTATTCTGCCCTGTCCTATCATTTCTGTCTTATCTTATCCTATTCTGCCCTGTCCTATCATTTCTGTCTTATCTTATCCTATTCTGCCCTGTCCTATCATTTCTGTCTTATCTTATCCTCTTCTGCCCTGTCCTATCCTTTCTGTCTTATCTTATCCTATTCTGCCCTGTCCTATCCTTTCTGTCTTTACTTATCCTATTCTGCCCTGTCCTATCATTTCTGTCTTATCTTATCCTATTCTGCCCTGTCCTATCATTTCTGTCTTATCTTATCCTCTTCTGCCCTGTCCTATCCTTTCTGTCTTATCTTATCCTCTTCTGCCCTGTCCTATCCTTTCTGTCTTATCTTATCCTATTCTGCCCTGTCCTATCCTTTCTGTCTTATCTTATCCTATTCTGCCTTGTCCTATCCTTTCTGTCTTATCTTATCCTATTCTGCCCTGTCCTATCCTTTCTGTCTTATCTTATCCTATTCTGCCCTGTCCTATCCTTTCTGTCTTATCTTATCCTATTCTGCCCTGTCCTATCCTTTCTGTCTTTACTTATCCTATTCTGCCCTGTCCTATCCTTTCTGTCTTATCTTATCCTCTTCTGCCCTGTCCTATCCTTTCTGTCTTATCTTATCCTATTCTGCCTTGTCCTATCCTTTCTGTCTTATCTTATCCTATTCTGCCCTGTCCTATTCTTTCCATCTTATCTTATCCTATTCTGCCCTGTCCTATCATTTCTGTCTTATCTTATCCTATTCTGCCCTGTCCTATCCTTTCTGTCTTATCTTATCCTCTTCTGCCCTGTCCTATCATTTCTGTCTTATCTTATCCTCTTCTGCCCTGTCCTATCATTTCTGTCTTATCTTATCCTATTCTGCCCTGTCCTATCATTTCTGTCTTATCTTATCCTATTCTGCCCTGTCCTATCCTTTCTGTCTTATCTTATCCTATTCTGCCCTGTCCTATCCTTTCTGTCTTTACTTATCCTATTCTGCCCTGTCCTATCCTTTCTGTCTTATCTTATCCTCTTCTGCCCTGTCCTATCCTTTCTGTCTTATCTTATCCTATTCTGCCCTGTCCTATCCTTTCTGTCTTATCTTATCCTCTTCTGCCCTGTCCTATCCTTTCTGTCTTTACTTATCCTATTCTGCCCTGTCCTATCCTTTCTGTCTTATCTTATCCTCTTCTGCCCTGTCCTATCCTTTCTGTCTTATCTTATCCTATTCTGCCCTGTCCTATCCTTTCTGTCTTATCTTATCCTATTCTGCCCTGTCCTATCCTTTCTGTCTTATCTTATCCTATTCTGCCTTGTCCTATCCTTTCTGTCTTATCTTATCCTATTCTGCCCTGTCCTATCCTTTAGTGTCCTGACCTGTCCTATTGTTCTATCAAGTCCTTTCCTGTCCTGTCCTTTCCGTCTCACCTTATCTTATTCTATTCTACCTTGTCCTATTCTTTCCATCTTATCTTATCCTCTTCTGCCCTGTCCTATCCTTTCTGTCTTATCTTATCCTCTTCTGCCCTATCCTATCCTTTCTGTCTTATCTTATCCTCTTCTGCCCTGTCCTATCCTTTCTGTCTTATCTTATCCTATTCTGCCCTGTCCTATCCTTTCTGTCTTATCTTATCCTATTCTGCCCTGTCCTATCCTTTCTGTCTTTACTTATCCTATTCTGCCCTGTCCTATCCTTTCTGTCTTATCTTATCCTATTCTGCCTTTTCCTATCCTTTCTGTCTTATCTTATCCTATTCTGCCCTGTCCTATCCTTTCTGTTTTATCTTATCCTATTCTGCCCTGTCCTATCCTTTCTGTCTTATCTTATCCTCTTCTGCCCTGTCCTATCCTTTCTGTCTTATCTTATCCTCTTCTGCCCTGTCCTATCCTTTCTGTCTTATCTTATCCTCTTCTGCCCTGTCCTATCATTTCTGTCTTATCTTATCCTATTCTGCCCTGTCCTATCATTTCTGTCTTATCTTATCCTATTCTGCCCTGTCCTATCCTTTCTGTCTTATCTTATCCTATTCTGCCCTGTCCTATCCTTTCTGTCTTTACTTATCCTATTCTGCCCTGTCCTATCCTTTCTGTCTTATCTTATCCTATTCTGCCCTGTCCTATCATTTCTGTCTTATCTTATCCTATTCTGCCCTGTCCTATCATTTCTGTCTTATCTTATCCTCTTCTGCCCTGTCCTATCATTTCTGTCTTATCTTATCCTATTCTGCCCTGTCCTATCATTTCTGTCTTATCTTATCCTATTCTGCCCTGTCCTATCCTTTCTGTCTTATCTTATCCTATTCTGCCCTGTCCTATCATTTCTGTCTTATCTTATCCTATTCTGCCCTGTCCTATCCTTTCTGTCTTATCTTATCCTCTTCTGCCCTGTCCTATCCTTTCTGTCTTATCTTATCCTCTTCTGCCCTGTCCTATCCTTTCTGTCTTATCTTATCCTATTCTGCCCTGTCCTATCCTTTCTGTTTTATCTTATCCTATTCTGCCCTGTCCTATTCTTTCCATCTTATCTTATCCTATTCTGCCTTGTCCTATCCTTTCTGTCTTATCTTATCCTATTCTGCCCTGTCCTATACTTTCTGTCTTATCTTATCCTGTTCTGCCCTGTCCTATCCCTTCTGTCTTATCTTATTCTATTCTACCTTGTCCTATTCTTTCCATCTTATCTTATCCTATTCTGCCCTGTCCTATCCCTTCTGTCTTATCTTATCCTATTCTGCCTTTTCCTATCATTTCTATCTTATCTTATCCTATTCTGCCATGTCCTATCCTTTCTGTCTTATCTTATCCTATTCTGCCCTGTCCTATACTTTCTGTCTTATCTTATCCTATTCTGCCCTGTCCTATCATTTCTGTCTTATCTTATCCTATTCTGCCCTGTTCTATCCCTTCTGTCTTATCTTATCCTATTCTGCCTTTTCCTATCATTTCTATCTTATCTTATCCTATTCTGCCATGTCCTATCCTTTCTGTCTTATCTTATCCTATTCTGCCCTGTCCTATACTTTCTGTCTTATCTTATCCTATTCTGCCCTGTCCTATCATTTCTGTCTTATCTTATCCTATTCTGCCCTGTCCTATCCCTTCTGTCTTATCTTATCCTATTCTGCCTTTTCCTATCATTTCTATCTTATCTTATCCTGTTCTGCCCTGTCCTATCCCTTCTGTCTTATCTTATTCTATTCTACCTTGTCCTATTCTTTCCATCTTATCTTATCCTATTCTGCCCTGTCCTATCCCTTCTGTCTTATCTTATCCTATTCTGCCTTTTCCTATCATTTCTATCTTATCTTATCCTATTCTGCCATGTCCTATCCTTTCTGTCTTATCTTATCCTATTCTGCCCTGTCCTATACTTTCTGTCTTATCTTATCCTATTCTGCCCTGTCCTATCATTTCTGTCTTATCTTATCCTATTCTGCCCTGTCCTATCCCTTCTGTCTTATCTTATCCTATTCTGCCCTTTCCTATCATTTCTATCTTATCTTATCCTATTCTGCCATGTCCTATCCTTTCTGTCTTATCTTATCCTATTCTGCCCTGTCCTATACTTTCTGTCTTATCTTATCCTATTCTGCCCTGTCCTATCATTTCTGTCTTATCTTATCCTATTCTGCCCTGTCCTATCCCTTCTGTCTTATCTTATCCTATTCTGCCCTTTCCTATCATTTCTATCTTATCTTATCCTATTCTGCCCTGTCCTATCATTTCTGTCTTATCTTATCCTATTCTGCCCTGTCCTATCCCTTCTGTCTTATCTTATCCTATTCTGCCTTTTCCTATCATTTCTATCTTATCTTATCCTATTCTGCCATGTCCTATCCTTTCTGTCTTATCTTATCCTATTCTGCCCTGTCCTATACTTTCTGTCTTATCTTATCCTATTCTGCCCTGTCCTATCATTTCTGTCTTATCTTATCCTATTCTGCCCTGTCCTATCCCTTCTGTCTTATCTTATCCTATTCTGCCCTGTCCTATCCCTTCTGTCTTATCATATCCTATTCAGCATTTTTCTATCAAGTCCTTTCCTGTCCTGTCTTATCCTATCCAGCCTTGCTCTGTCCTATCGTATCATATACTGTCATATGTCTTATTATGTTCTATTCTATTCTTCCCTATTCTGTTGTATCCTATTCTGCCATGATGTCTCCTGTCTAGTCCTGTCATATCCTAGTCTGCCCTGTCCTCTCCTTTCCTGTAATAATCTGCCATGTCCTGTACTGACTAGTTCTATGCTGGTCTATTTTGTCCAATCCTTTACAAACCTATCCTATCCTTTGTATGTTCTATCTTATCATCTCCTGTTCTCTCTCAACCTCCTCTGTCCTGTCATCTCCTATCCCGTTCAGTCCTATTCTATTTCTAATTATAAGGGCATCTGCAGACATAGAAGAAATATTGGTTATCCACAAATTATTAATTTATTCAACCGCCAGCACCATGAGCATGCAAGACAACATCTGCCACCCAACTGTCATCCAGCAGCACCGCACACAACAGATTTCCTTCCTACAACACATTAAAGGGAAAGTGAATTCAATTATTTAGTTAGCACACATTATAACTCATCATTGCGGTGATTATCTAAAGTCTGGCCATTTATTACCGTAATTATACCCCTATAGATCATGATGACGCAGCATTTACATTGAGATTTACTTTAATGTGTATAAGTGCATGTAGCACACACCATCCCTATCCTGCTTACCTCCACTTGCAGGACAGGACACACCATGCCACATGCCCAGTGTCCTCCATGTTGTATAGAGGGTGAGCGGTGTTAACAGTTTTTGGGTCCTGCAGCGAGTTACCTCCTTCCGTTGGTTCTCGTCCCTAGAGTGTAGGGAAAAGTCTATTTTCTCTAATAAGAAGGCCAATGTCCAGACTGTGTTAAACTCCAACAGACGAGTTTATTTTTCTCTGCTCATAACTTGGTAAGGAAAGCTGAAGATAAAGTTAAAGTTGAGTAGGGAGGTTGGTTCAGGCACGCAGCACTTAATTACCCTCGTCGCCACTCAAGCCCGAGTGAGTTTTGCTCACCCGGATAGGTTCTAGCAGCCGAAATGAAACTAGGGTGACCACGTGTCCCGGATTGCCCGGGACAGTCCCGCATTTTGCAGGTCTGTCCCGGGCACATTTATTTCAGGACAATACAGTGTCCCGGAATGAAACTGACACAGGTTAGGGGGTTAGGGTTAGAGTTTAGGGTTTAGGGTTAGGGGTAGGGTTAGGGTTAGGGGTTAGGGTTAGGGTTAGGGTGTTAGGGTTAGAGGGTTAGGGGTTAGGGTTAGGGTTGGCCACGTGTCCCGGATTGCCCGGGACAGTCCCACATTTTGCAGGTCTGTCCCGGGCACATTCATTCCAGGACAATACAGTGTCCCGGAATGAAACTGACACAGGTTAGGGGGTTAGGGTTTAGGGTTAGGGTTAGGGTTAGGGGTTAGGGTTTAGGGTTAGGGTTAGGGTGTTAGGGTTAGGGTTAGAGGGTTAGGGGTTAGGATTAGGGTTAGGGTTGGCCAAGTGTCCCGGATTGCCCGGGACAGTCCCACATTTTGCAGGTCTGTCCCGGGCACATTCATTCCAGGACAATACAGTGTCCCGGAATGAAACTGACACAGGTTAGGGGGTTAGGGTTAGGGTTTAGGGTTTAGGGTTAGGGTTAGGGTGTTAGGGTTAGGGTTAGAGGGTTAGGGGTTAGGGTTAGGGTTGACCACGTGTCCCGGATTGCCCAGGGCAGTCCCGCATTTTGCAGGTCTGTCCCGGGCACATTCATTCCAGGACAATGCAGTGTCCCGGAATGAAACTGACACAGCCACCCCCCTGGTCAATCTGATGCCCCCAAAAAAGGCTGCCACATCACCGCTTTACTCACTGACAGTACTTGTCCTGACCGGGAATGCCTGGAGGAGCACAATCCCCACCCCCTGCTTGTGATTGGAGAAATCATAAATCCCGCCTCTTGTGTCCAATCACTGTGCTGTGATTCGTTACAGCACAAGCTGATTTTTGGGAAGGGAGGGTGTCCCTGAATGGTAGTTTGGAAATGTGGTCACCCTAAATGAAACACAAACAATTACTTTAGATTCATCCCCTCTAAGGACAGTTCAGGAGATCCTCTGCCACAGAATCCTTTAATTCCTGAATCCAAAACTTCTTAGCACCTGTAACTTTTGGAGACCATAGGTGCCAATGGGGCACATTACAGGAGCTATCTTGTGACTTACAGAATCCTTCCTTCTGATAGGCAACCAGGCCTCTCCCAGAACAGTGACTTCCTTCACCGGTCCTCCGGACAGGTCCTCCCCTGGTTTCCTCTCTCTCAGAGCGGGCCACCCTCCCACGGGTACCCTGGGATTCCGATGGTCTGATTGTAGACCCAGTTGAAGGTACTGGGCCTACCTGGAACGATGGAGCCTCGGGCTAAAGGTGCCCGGGACCCAGCACATTCACACGCAACCCTGGCCATGAGGGCCACCGAAGGTGGGGTACGTGCCGAGGACCAAGACCCAATGGCGTCTGCCCCTTAAGTACCCTCTCCCTTCATGCACAGCAGGTAGACCACCCCGACTGCACAACTGTCGAGAGAGGACACCCAATCACACCACAATGCCACCTGTGGTTCGATCCGAGACCTGGGCAACAATGCCAGCTACAGGTCAAAGGGGAACTGTACATCCAGGCAACACCACAGCAAAGCAGAGTCCAATCTAAGGAAATTAAACAACCTGAGCAAAACTATTGCCCAGGCCACCCTCTAAATTTAAGGCATAGCGACCCCAATTTTGGGGGTCCGCTACATGCAGAAAAAGGCAGTTGTTCTATTATTTTTTTATTTTTTTAAACATATACACATATACATTTTTTCTGTTCAGCCTGCAGAATTTAGCAAATTCCTCCTTGCACGCTACATAGCTTGGGCAGACAAATCTTCTGCAGCTACTAGACAACCAGCCCCACCAGCTGTCAAAATACCTGAATGGGGGCTGCATCTGATTGGATGCAGCCCTGTTTGGCAAATTTCTGCCCAGCTCCTCCGATTGAAGGATGTCGGGCAGGAGGTGGCCTACTAAGGTTACCCACTGATCGAATTTCAGTTGGTTCTTTAAGAATTGGCCAGTATTCAGACCATGTATGGCCAGCTTTACATGCATAACATACACGTGAACAAGTCGCGTAGGCATGAATGGGACTTCTACAAGACACGTATTTTCATGCAAGCAATTTATTGCAGGAAAAAACTGTGAATGGGCCCTTAAAGCCTCACCAAAATATCAACTTTACTTTATCCATTACATTGCACCACATACATACACATATGCCCAAACTTTTTTTTAGTGCTGCTCTAATTACCCTGAATCAGCTGTCTAAAGAAGGACTTCCGGGACTTCCGGGTTTTCCTCCCGCGGGAGTAGGCGTATCTTTTGTTTTCCCCCTGGCGCCGCTGTGTTTGCTGGGAGGTCTCCGCAATGTCTCCTGGGAGCACAGTGTCATGCTTCCCAGGAGACAATGCGGAACACCGTCCAGCGAAATCTCTCGAGATTTCACTCGTCACGTGACTCATCTAGCCGGTCACGTGACGAGGGCAGATCTAATTCCGCCATTTTAAATCAGGGCACGCAAGTGAATATTGCCATTAAGCACCTGCAGACACGAGATAGATAGATAGATAGATAGATAGATAGACGCGAGATAGAGCGGTGAATGCCGGGAGACGAGCATTCACCGCTTCCCGGAAGTCCGTGCTTGTGGGCTTCACAATGCCCACAAGCAAAATGGAAAATGCCAGGATCGGTTTTTATAAGTTTATCTTTTAAACGAAAACGGACGGGGGATGGTTTTAATCGTCAGACATGTGAGTACTAAGTTGTTACATGAAACCCCATTGAATGCACCTAAAAAAAAAAAAAAAAAACGATGGACCGCGGAACCTCCGCTTTAAATAAACCAGACCCCAAAGGTCCCCAAAAATACATAGCAGACCTCGAAGGTAGCGTTTGTGTTGTGGGCCAGCAATGCAGTTTTCTTTGCTGGCAATTTAAACTGTCATTTGTTTTTCTTTATGTAGCGACCTCACCTCTCACTTCCCTCCTTCTCTGTCAATGTCAATGGCTCTCGTCTAGGGGACCAGGGAGGAGAGTGTGACGCACCACCAGCTCATACCCTCCAGTGTGTAGAGGTGTGAGCTATACCCAATTACCTTCCGGTCTGTGCCCCTGTCCAGAGCCAAAACTCCCCTTGAGGATGATCCTTTAACTCCCAGAAAGCCAAGTTCCACACCATTGAAAGTCCAACACTTGATTATTCTTGTAGAGCAATAAATAGTCCTTTTAGAGCAGACTGGTTGGACAACGAACAGGCAAGGTGAAGAGGAAGGTCCAGGCACAAACATAAACTTGTTACTCTCCTGTTTCGGTGTGCGCAAACAGGCTTGGGGCACGGTCGCTGCCACCGACCGGGTGAAATAGGATTTAGGCCTCTGCCACCGACCTGGGTTTCAGTTGGGTCGCTGCCACCGACCATGAGAACATGAACTACCTTCTTGAGATGCGGCCCCTGTCAGGGGAGTCATCCATCTGGGCGGTCACCAGAGGCTTCCGCCGTCACCAGCCAATGCTGCGCTGGATCTCCGGGAAGGTCACTTCTCTGGTCCCCCTCGCCCTAGATTTGGGAGTCCAAAACCAGAGGACACCCTAGGAATCCTTCTGTCCCATGCGGGACCCAGTCGAAGGTACTGGGCTCCAGGCCTCCAGAGAGTACCTCACCCCAGACCTAAGGTGTCTGGGGTGGAATCGCAGCTCCGTCCCCGGGCCGAGGGCGCCCGGAGACCACCCATGCACCCCCAGGCTGAAGGTGCCTGGGCGTGGACCCCGAGCAGAAGATGTCTGCCCCTTTTATCCCCTCTCCCAGAATGCACAGCAGGTTCCCCGCCCCGCTGTACTACTGCTGCGAGAGGACAAAAAGGGTAAAGACTTACAATGGTGGTTCAACCCCGGCCTATGGCGACAGCGCCACCTACAGGCCGCAGGGAACTGGACACCCTTGTATCCTCCACTGGCATAAATTGGTCCATTAACCCTAACAATTGCTGCATCTGAGCCATTTATCACTCAGATGCCTCCCCTAAATGTAACCACCTGCTACATTTATAAATGTCATTTTTGCTGTAGCACATCCTACAGCGAGAATAAAGAAAAATGTGCATAGAGTCCCCCACAAAATACATACCAGACCCTTTAGAGTTGATTTACTAAAGGCAAATAGACTGCGCACCATGCAAGGGCAGTTGTTCTTGAGCTTAGTAAATGAGGGGAGCTCTGCTGATTTCCATCATCCAATCATGTGCAAACCAAATTGCTGTTTTTTTTATTTTCCTTGCACATGATTGGGTATTCTTTGCAAAGTGAAGCTTTACCTCATTTACTAAGCTCTGGAGCAGGGGTCCCCAAGCTATGGCCCTCCAGTTGTTCAGGAACTACAATTTCCATCATGCCGAGTCATGTCTGTGAATGTCAGAGTTTTACAATGCCTCATGGGAGGTATAGTTCCGCAACAGCTGGAAGGCTGTCTGCAAAGTGCACAGTCTATTTGCCTTTAGTAAATCAACCCCCTTGAGTTTGTTATGGATTTTAAGGGGGTACGTCATGCCAGTAAAAACCCCAAAAAACTAAATAGAATGTGTGAGGTCTCCCAGGAAATTCATACCACCTTGAAAATCCACACCAGACCTTTTATCCAGAGCTTTCAGCTTGGCTGGCCAGGAAATGGGGGGGAGGGGGGGGGGGAGGGGGTCAAGCATTCAAGTGCCCTCCCTCCTTCCTTCTGAACCATACTAGGCCACATGGCCCTCAACATGGAGGGGGGAAGCGCCCTGTCCCCATGTTGATGAGAAAAAGGGCCTTATCCCCATAACTATTGTGTCTGTGTCAGATCTAATTACTGTTTAGCTCTCACCTGCAGTGCACTGGACTGAGAGACCCAGGGATTGTGGGATTAGCAAAATGCATGGGGGTGCCAATAAGAATTAAAGTGGTTGTAAACCCACTTTGACAACATGCACCTACAGGTAAGCCTAGATTAAGGCTCACCTGTAGGTGCATGAAATATCTCCTTAACCTACACGGTTATGGAGATATTTGCTGTAAAACACAGCACCGATGACGTCACACCCATGCGCACTAGCGGGCCGGCATCATTGCCGGTTTTATGAATGGGATCTTGCCGGCCCGAGCGCGCATGCGTGTGACGTCATCGCCGCTCAGGCCAATCACAGCGCCGGAGCGGCGATACGCTGACGGCAGTGACGGGACATCGAGGCAAGATGGGGGCGGTGGTGACCGAGGACTGCTGCGGGGGCTTCGATCTCAGGTAAGTCATTCATAATGAGCTAGTATGCTATGCATACCAGCTCATTATGCCTTTCTTTTGCAGGGTTTTTTTTTTTTAAATGGCTTAACTTTCTCTTTAACAGCATTGGCACGTGTCTGCAAAAGGGCAGCATGTTTTTGTGTGTTGCTGGAAAGTGAACAATTTTGTGCACATTCCTGCAATGCATTGGTGTGAACGTACTGCAGTAGTGCAGATTCACTACATAGGTTCCAGATTTTATAGAACAATTTCTTGATTTATACATTACTTTCTATACAGGATGATCTGATTAATTTCCAAAACTTTCATTGAGACCCACTAAGAGGGGGATGGGTTCATCCATCTAATAGCAATAGCCTTGCAGGCCATAAACATAGCTTCCCTCTGGAATACTCTTGTATAAGGTGGCCAACGTCCTTCATTGATACACCACACACATACCAATAATCAATCAATCGTTTGCACATATTCAACATTCATCTCATGTCTATAGGTACATTAAGCCCCTGAAAGCTGCTTTCTGATTGGCTGTCATAAATGAACTTGCACCCAGACAAGGATTATTTAATGTTTATGTTATTTAATGGTTTATTTATTTATTACATTTGCTTATGTGTTTATTAATGTATTTAATACATTTTATGTAGCACACAGCGCTTTTACTCCCGTCTTTGGCTCACTCACAGGAGGAAAAGGCACACGATGCCACCATATCCGTACCCTCTGGTTTGGCTAAGGTGACCAGATTTTTAAAATGAAATCCGGGGACATTTTTTTTTTTACTAGTAATGGCGGCAATCAGTGACTCTCTGCCCGTCTCCGCCGCTGCCCGCCTCACAGCCTGTCAAGTCTTACTCTCCGGGCTCCGGCTACTACTGGGTGGGGTGCGGAGGAAGATCACTCCGCCAGGGAAGGCAAGGAGATAAGCAGGCAGGCGGCTGGCAGAAGAACATGCGAGCGGAGCTGAATGGGCACCCGAAACTGAAGAAATATTCCCTCCGCTCCGACCAGCACATGATCATCAGAGATAATGGAAAAAAATACACCCCCCTAAGCTAGTAGGAGCGGCAGAGCGGAGGGGTGTAATTCAGATATTTTTTTTTTATTCTGCACTGACTGTCTATGAAATTGCCCCAGCCCCTGTTCAAATACAATCCGGGGACAAAACCGGGGACAGACTTGGTCCGTGGACAGTGTCCTCAATCCGGGGACTGTCCCCTGAAACCGGGGATGTCTGGTCACCCTAGGTAAAGCACACTTGTAACTTACGGGTCTTGCAGCGAAGTTCTCCTCAAAGTTTGTTCTCGTCCCCTAGAATGTAAAGGACCAGTCTCTTTACCCCCAAGTAACTCCAAGGTCCACACCAGTAGCAAATCCAACGTAGAGTTTATTTTCCTTTTGCATGAATAACCACAAAGTTGAGAAGAGAGAAAGGTGTTAGAAAGGGCAGATCAGATTCAGGCACTCCTGGCTTCTTCGCCACTCGATCCCGAGTGGGTACTGCTCACCCGGATAGTCACCCAATGGCACTAGCAGCCAGCATGTAGCTCGAACAGTCAATCAGATTCCCTTGATAGATGCGATTGGGAGATCATCTGCCACAGAATCTATAGTGTCCCGAACCTCCTAATGGTTACGTTGTTAGATCCCCTTTTCAGGATGGATGACATCCCTCCAGAGAGTTACTGGGCCCCTTCCTTCACTGTGATCTCTCACCAGTCCTTCGGAACGGTCCTCCCCCAGCCTCCTCTTCTAGAAACGGGTCCCCTCGCAAGGCGGCACCCTGGGATTCTTCCTCCCCGAAGTGGGCTCCAGCTAAAGGTGCTGGGCCCAGGGCTGAAGTTGCAGTCCCAGGACTAAAGGTGGCTGGGACTGAGGTGCACGTGGCCCCATGGCCTGGAGGGCCATGCACTTGAACTTGGACTCCAGAACCGTAGGTTCCCCCGGGTACAGGTCCCCGGGGTAGTAAGTCCACGCTGACCAATGGCGTCTGCCCCTTTTGTACCCTCTCCCGGCATGCACAGTGGGTAGACCACGCCCACTGCATGGCTGCCGAGAGAGGACACCCAATCGCCACTCCATCACCTGTGGTTCAACCCTGAGTACAAGTGACAGCGCCACCCATACTTCTAAGGGGAACTGCACACCAGGTGAAAACAGCAGCAAGGCAGAGTCCAATAAATTGGAAGACCCGAGCCAACTACCACTCGAATCACCCCTAAATTTAATATAGCAGCCCCCTAAATTGGGACCCCCCGCTACATTTATATATAAAATTTTAGGTATTTAATTTTAATGATTATGTTTTCTAATTGGCTGTCATGATTTAACCTGCACCTTATGTTATTTAATGGTTTATGTATTTATTGCATTTAATTATGTATTTATTATTGTATTTAATTTTATGTATTTAATTTATTTTATATATTTCATTTTATATATTTAATGATTATGTTTTCTAATTGGCTGTCATGATTCAACTTGCACCCCCTACACTTCACACTCTTCTATTTGTTTTGTGTATCTGGAAAAGGGAGCGTTTATGTGTGCGTGTGAATGTGGGAACGGACAAGGACTATTTAATGTTTATGTTTTAGAAGGGAAATATTAATGTTTGCTATGTGTGTGTTAGGGAAAGGAAATATTCATATTTGTGTGTCAGAGGAATGTGTGTGTGGTCTAGCTGTATGTGAAATGTAGTAAACCCAGCAGCCAATGATCAGTCAGCTTTCATTGCTCCTTCTCTGCTACAACTGTGAAGGGGAAAATCTGATTGGCTGATAGGGATTTTTGTGGTTTAAGATGCTCTTTGCACCATGGTACATAGGAAAAGGATATGTATATTTCTATGTGGGGGAGGAGTGGGTAAAGGGGGGGTTGGAGACAAATGAGGAAAGGGGAGGTGGTAGGAAGTGAGTTGGGGAAACAGAGGCCGGGGAAGAGAGGAAGAAAAAGGGGAAGGGAGAAAGAAAAAGGGCAGGTGGTGGATGGATTAGCAAAAAGAGAGGGAACAAATCAGAAAGGGAAGGTTAGGGGGGTGTCAGAGATTGGGGAAGAAGGGAAGAGTGATAGTTGGGGAGAGAGAGTGAAGGAGGTAAAGAGGTGGGGGAAGGGAAAAAGGGGAAGAAAGGGAAGGGTAGGGGCAACAATGATTCAGGAGGAAGGGAAGAGAAAGAGGAAGGAAAAGGAAAGGGTGGGTGTTTGTGTGTGTTTGCGGGCGAGGGGGGGGGGCAGGGGGTAGATAGAGAGGGAAGGGTAGAGGTGACTAGGTTGGGGAAGAAGGGAGGGGGAGAGGGGGAGGTAAGGGGATGGGAAAAGGGAAAGGTGGGAAGGGAGGGAGAGGTGGGGGGTGACAGAGACTGAGGTAGAATAGTAGAGAGAGAGCAGGAGAGGAGAGAGATGGGGGGGTGATGAGGGAGAGAGATGGAGAAGGGAGAGACAAAAATCGGGAGACGGAGTGAAAAGGGGGAAGTGAGAGAGAGGTATAAACAGGGGGTATAGAAAAAGAAAATAAAGAGGTGGGGAGGGTTCAGGGAAGAGAGAGGGGATGAGAGGAGGAGACAAACACGAGGAAGAGGGAGAGAAAGAGGGAAAGAAAGAGGGGAAGAGTGAGCGTGGGAAAGGGGGGGGAGAGAGAGGAAGAGCGGGAAAGGGAGAGAGAAAGAGAGGAAAAGTAAGAGCCGGAAAAAGAAAGAGAGAGTGGAAGCGTGAAAGCGGAAAAGGGAGAGAGAGAAGGAGTGAGAGTAGGAAAGAAAAGAGAGAGAGAGGACAAGTGAGAGCAGAAAAGGGAGAGAGAGAAGAAGAGTGGGAGCAGGGAAGGTGAGAGAGAGAGAGAAAGAGGAAGAGCGAAAGCGGAAAAGAGTGAAAGAGAAGGAGTGAGAGTAGGAAAGAAAGAGAGAGAAAGAGAGAGGGGAAGGGTGAGAGCAAAAAAAAGGGGAGAGAGAGAGGAAGAGCGGAAAAGGGAGAGAGGAAATGTGAGAGTGGGAAAGAGAGAGAGAGGAAGAGTGAAAGCGGAAAAAAGAGAAAGGAGTGAAATTAGGAAAGGAGGAGAGAGAAAGTGGAAGAGTGAGCGCAGAAAAGGGGGAGAGAGAGAGTAAGCATGAGAGCAGGGGAGGGAGAGAGAGAGAGGAAGAATGAGAGCGAGAAAGGGACAGAGAGGAGTGAGAGTAGGAAAGAAGAGAGAGAGAGAGAGAGAGAGTGTGAGAGCAGAAAAGGGGGAGAGAGAAAGGAAAAGTGAAAGCGGGAAAGGGAGAGAGAGAGGAAGAGTGAGAGCAGGAAAGGGAGAGAGAGAGAGAAAGAGTGAGAGCGGGAAAGTGAGAGAGAGAGAGAAGACGAGGGAGAGCATGAAAGGGAGAGAGAGAGAAGAAGAGGGCAAGCAGGAAAGGGAGAGAGAGAGAAGAAGAGTGAGAGCAGGAAAGGGAGAGAGAGAGAGAAAGAGTGAGAGCGGGAAAGTGAGAGAGAGAGAGAAGACGAGGGAGAGCATGAAAGGGAGAGAGAGAGAAGAAGAGGGCAAGCAGGAAAGGGAGAGAGAGAGGAAGAGTGAGAGCAGGAAAGGGAGAGAGAGAAAGAGTGAGAGCGGGAAAGTGAGAGAGAGAGAGAAGACGAGGGAGAGCAGGAAAGGGAGAGAGAGAGAGAGAGAAGAGTGGAAGCAGGAAAGGGAGGGAGAGAGAGAAGAGGGAGAGCAGTAAATGTAGAGAGAGAGAAAGAAGAGTGAGAGCGGGAAAGGTAGAGAGAGAGAGAAGAGTGAGAGCGGGAAAGTGAGAGAGAGGGAGAGAGAAGAAGAGTGAGAGCGGGAGAGAGAGAGAAGAGTGAGAGCGGGAAAGGTAGAGAGAGAGAGAAAGAGAAGAGTGAAAGCGGGAAAGGTAGAAAGAGAGAGAGAAGAGTTAGAGCGGGAAAGTGAGAGAGAAAAGTGAGAGCGGGAAAGGGAGAGAGAGAGAGAGAAGAAGAGTGGAAGCTGGAAAGGGAGAGAGAGAGAGAAGAGTGAGAGCGGGAAAGTGAGAGAGAGAGAGAGTGAGAGAAGAAGAAGAGTGGGAGAGAGAAGAGTGGAAGCGGGAAAGGGGGGAGAGAGAGACACAGAGAGAAGAGTGAAAGTGGGAAAGGTAGAGAGAGAGAAAGAAAGAGAAGAGTGAGAGCGGGAAAGGTAGAGAGAGAGAAAGAGAAGAGTGAGAGCGGGAAAGTGAGAGAGAGAAGAGTGAGAGCGGGAAAGGGAGAGAGAGAGAAGAAGAAGAGGGGAAGCGGGAAAGGGAGAGAGAGAGAGAAGAGTGAGAGCGGGAAAGGTAGAGAGAGTGAGAAGAGTAAAAGCGGGAAAGGGAGAGAGAGAGAGGAAGAGTGAGAGTGGGAAAGTGTGAGAGAGAAGAAGAGTGAGAGCGGGAAAGGGAGAGAGAGAGGAAGAGTGAGAGTGGGAAAGTGTGAGAGAGAAGAAGAGTGAGAGCGGGAAAGGGAGAGAGAGAGAGAGAGACAGGAAGAGTGAATTAGATCTAAGAGAGATTGGGGTAGGGTGTAAAAATGAGAAAGGGACAAAAAGAGAAAAGGGGGGAAGGAGACAGACAAATCAGGAAAGGGGGGTTAGAAAAGGAGAGGGGCAACAGAGAGAGCAAAGATAAGGAGATAAGTAGATAGGGAGAGAAAAAAGGGAAAGAGACAGAAAGGAGGAGTAGAGAAGAATAGCAAGGATGGATAAGAGAGGGGAAAAGACAGAGAGAAGCAGAAATAAATAAAGAGAGGGATTCAAATACTTACGCTCTTTACAACAATTCAAAAAGATAATGCAAAGTACAATTGCAATACCAACCAATCAGATTAAATTTTTT
The DNA here is from genome assembly GCA_029206835.1 of Rana muscosa. NCBI lineage: Eukaryota > Metazoa > Chordata > Amphibia > Anura > Ranidae > Rana > Rana muscosa. The sequence continues at coordinate 304,766,292 of CM055120.1, forward strand.
GAGCCAGACCGGTGAGATATGTATGGTCATTGGTTGTTGCAGGGGTATGTACAGTATGTTTATTGATGAGCAAACCTCTACTTTTGTGTGTGAGTGCCTACTATACTAATACATATTGGAAAGAGAGAGAGCAAATATTTATGTTGGTGTATGATATATATACAGTATATAGTGTGCAAAGAGAAATGGTGATGTTCCTGCGCATGCAGTGTGTGTTTTTGGAGGAAGAAATCTCTGTGTTTGTGTGCTGTGCAAGTCTGGTGCGTCTGCATTGTGTATATGGGAGAGGGAATATTTATGTTTGTGTATAGGAGTATATGTGTGTGTGTATGTCTAGGGGGTGATGCAGTGAGAGTAGTAGGCAGGGTGGTGGTGGGGGTGGGGGGGGGGGAGTCGGGGAATAGACGGCATGGAATGGGAGAGAGAGGGAGGGCAGTAGTGGGAAGAACAGAGGGAAGGAGACAGGGAGAGAGAAGGAGGGAATTGGAGGCTGCAGCACACTCACACATACACCTGCAGCATTCAGAAGCATCCTCATCCCAGGCTGCAGCTGGATCAGGAGCTATCAGTCCAAGTAGGAGGAGGGGGTGGTAAAACAAGAAAAAAACTGGAAGGACTCATCCAAAAAAAATCCCATCTCAGAAACAAGGATCCTACTACTACCATGCCAGCGAAGACCCCGGTCCTGGAGAGCCCCCCTACCACTCAGGAACAGCTGGCCATCCCTGGGGGGCAATAAAGTTCCTGCACAGCAGCCCACCAAGCTGCACCCAAAGGGTAAGTCCTGCATGCCTATTTACTCCTCTATCATTAGCTATAAATTACCCCATCAATGGGCAAACCTTCCAGGTACACATCACCCCTTTAGTGCCATGCATTTAACCCCTTGGCTGCCAGGTGTTATCTAAGTTGCATTGTTTAGGTTGCATCACCGAGCGCCCACAGCTGCCCTGCAACTGACCTTAATCGACTGGCCTGTGGTTGTGTCCGTCCCCCCTCTCTTTGCCTCTGCAGCGTTGGGGGGCTCAGTGTATTGTGTGGCAGCCTCCTAGTTTCTCCGCAGCTGGTTATTGCAGGGAACTGCAAGAAATAACAGTTGAATTGCTGCAAGAAATAACAGTTGATATGCTGCAAGAAATAATAGTTGAATTGCTGCAAGAAATAACAGTTGATATGCTGCAAGAAATAACAGTTGAATTGCTGCAAGAAATAACATTTGAATTGCTGCAAGAAATAACAGTTGAATTGTTATATGTAAAAAAAAAATTAAATGTATGTACAAAGCCTCCCTATACGGTGGAGAGGACCTGAAATGACTTTGGATGGGTCATCGGGCGTGAAGAAATGCTAATTGGATGGCTGGGGCGATATTTCTGTAATTTGGCTTTTCAGTGTTTTGAAAAAGGATCCTGGGCTGCAGACTGTCGTTTTCCACAAGTGATAACATTAGCAGTGGAGAGATTGCCGTCTTGAGTGCTGGACTGTCATGCATAAGTAGATGGATGCTGCATATGGTCAGGGCGCCTGGGCTTCACTTTGCCTGTACCGAGAGCAACCAAAATAACCAAACCTGGTCCCTGCATACTTCCCTGGTGACCTCCGAAATAATCACCAATTTATTATTAATAAATATGTGTCATTTAGAGCAATAATGACCTGGACTCCTCCTGATTAATATTTATATGATGTTACTTTGCCCAGGAGCCCTTGGATGATATGAAATCTTATCTGATCATTTGTTCTTCATATGCTGGGCATTGCTTCCTAGGTTAAGTTGAAACCCTATGAATATTGGTGGGGAGTTTCCTAAAATTCTGATTGATTTTTTACTGATCACCATGCAAAGAGGTTGCCTTGGTAGGGACATAATTTTGGAATGATTTTTGGGCTTACTTATAGCTTGTGTAACATATATTAACGGTGATTGGGTCACTGATACCAAACTGTGTGTTCATAATGTGAAGTACATTATATATAGCTGTGCCTATATGGATTAGATAGATAGATAGATAGATAGATAGATAGATAGATAGATAGATAGATAGATAGATACTGTAGATAGATAGATACTCAAGATACAGACTCAAAGACCATAAATAGATTAAAAAACAATAAAGATAGATAGATAGATAGATAGATAGATAGATAGATTCAAAGACAATAAATAGATAAAAAGAAAGATAGAGTCAAAGACAACAGATAGATAGATAGATAGATAGATAGATAGATAGATAGATTCAAAGACAATAAATAGATAAAAAGATAGAGTCAAAGACAATAGATAGATAGATAGAAAGAAAGATAGATAGATAGATAGATAGATAGATAGATAGATAGATAGAGAGATAGATAGAGAGATAGATAGAAAGAAACTGTAGTGTAGATAGATAAATACTCCAGATACATAGACTCAAAGACCTTAAATAGATTAAAAAACAATAAAGATAGATAGATGGATAGATAGATTCAAAGACAATAAATAGATAAAAAGAAAGATAGTGTCACTCAAAGACCACAAATTGATAAAAAAACAAGATAGATAGATAGATAGAAAGATAGATAGATAGATAGAGAGATAGATAGATAGAAAGATACTGTAGATAGATAAATACTCCAGATACATAGACTCAAAGACCTTAAATAGATTAAAAAACAAAAAAGATAGATAGATGGATAGATAGATTCAAAGACAATAAATAGATAAAAAGAAAGATAGTGTCAAAGACAACAGATAGATAAATAGATAGATAGATAGATAGATAGATAGATAGATAGATAGATAGTTAGATACTGTAGATAGAAAAATACTCTAGATACATAGACTCAACGACCATAAATAGATTAAAAAACAATAAAGATAGATAGATAGACAGATAGATGGATTCAAAGACAATAAATAGATAAACAGATAAATAGAGTCAAAGACAATAGATAGATAGATAGATAGATAGATAGATAGATAGACAGATAGATAGATAGATAGATAAATACTCCAGATAGAGAGACCCAAAGACCACAAATAGATAAAAAAAAACAAGATAGATAGATAGATAGATAGAAAGATACTGTAGATAGATAAATACTCCAGATACATAGACTCAACGACCATAAATAGATTAAAAAACAATAAAGATAGATAGATAGATGGATTCAAAGACAATAAATAGATAAAATGATAAATAGATTCAAAGACAATAGATAGATAGGCATGTTATCACATATAGAGAAGAAGATAGATACAGAAAAAAGATAGACGTTTGATCATATTTATAAATAAAATAGACATTCGATTACATATAGAGAACACAAGATAGATAAATTAATTGATAGAGATAGATAGATAGATAGATAGATAGATAGATAAATAGATAGATAGATAGATAGATAAATAGATAGGCTTTTGATCATATAGAGAACAAGACAGATAGATCATAAATAGAGAACACAAGATAGATAAATGGATAGCAATAGATATATAGATAGATAGATGGATAGATGGATAGATAGATAGATAGATAGAAAGCAGTTTAGGTTGTCTATTGTAGCAATCCCACAACAGCAGGGTGTTATATGAGACCTTAACTCAGGTAATCAAACCCAAGATAAAAGTTTACTGACCTGGTAGAAACATTTTGACCACTTCCCCATTGTTCTCTTTATGCATAGATAAAACTGGCAATAGATTTTACAACTTAAATTCCAATGAAATTCGTCTTATTAGGACAGAACTGACTATGGCTTATTCTAGAAAGATTTGCAAAGCATTTCTCCGGACTGTTAACTCATGACTCAATTCTCCATGGTTTCTTTTTTCGAAAGTACCATTTGTTCGACAGATAGAAACTTTCCAGAGCTCTGGAAGATTTTTTTTAAAATTATTATTAGATAGATGCTGCTGAATTCTTTGGTGCTAATTAGGCTCAGCCTTTAAATTGTTTACTGTCTTTTGATCACAGGTGATGCTGAAATCTGCTTGGGTGTGTTTGTGAAATTACATAATGAACGAGCAGCTTTAAACATTTGAAATTTGTTCAACAATTTTGTAGCAGCTAAGGAAATCTCACCTTCATAATCCAGGTATAGTCACATATAATCAGGTATAACCATGTTTGATATCATAACGGCCATACCCCTCTAGACCACCAGCCACAGTTGGCTTTGTGGTCTGGTTGATGGTGATAACTAGATGGAGAAGGGTGGTCTTAAATCACATTGATGGTTCCTTAAATGATGCCCCTCTGGTATCACATAATGCAGCTGTGCTCAGAGCCCCTTAGATGCAGAGCAGCACTGTGGGTGTGTTTTAATGGGTTGAGGTGTATCGATGGCCATAGATAATTAGAAGTCCTAGCACGAATGATAAATACTGAGACACTGGCCATCAATCCAACAGGACCTGTTGCATGGTTGACTTGGCCAATACGTGGATGAGGCTTCTGGGTTGTTTAATGGTGGTTCTTCCCTTAATGAGATAGGTAAAGAAAAGGCCTCTTTACTTGGAATCTTTTCAATCTTCCCTTATCTTAATGAGATAGGTAAAGAGAAGACCCCTTTACTTGAAATTTTTCCAACAATTTGGCCATGCCCAGATTTCACCCAAAAGGACGCCCTACAACTCCCAATCCTGCATTGTTCCATTGGACTTTCCAGTCAACATGGAAGTGTGCCACATATGACTATATTTACAGACCCGTCCATACACTCAAGGTCAAATTTATCAAATCTAGCCATTCGGACATTTGGGATCAATAGAAGCTGTCTTTAAAATGCCCACACAACCAGGCATGGAGAGGGCATTATACGACTTTTCCCACCCCTCCCATTCTGTATCCAGGTGGATCTGGAGAGAAAGAGACCACCAAGTTCCATGTTGGGTTGACAAATATAGTCCTTCATTAAGCTTAAAACTATATTAGACCAGCCATTTTCAACCATTGTTTTGTGGGACCTTAGGGTTACTCCAGAGGCTGATCGACCTCCTATCTGATGGTGCTAGTTCCTTGGGGCCAACTAAACTTGGCAGGACCAGCTGACTGACACAATGATACTTTTAGTTGTCTGTACCAGCTGGCATTCTGGCCACCACTGAAAGGGTGTGCATTCTTCCCACTGGCCACCGATGTAAGGAGAATTCTTCCCACTGGACACCAATGTAAGCAGAATTCTTCACGCTGATCACCAATGTAAGGGGCATTCTTCATACTGACCCCCAATTTAAGGAGCATTCTTCCCACTGACCCCCAATGTAAGGAGCATTCTTCCCACTGACCTCCAATGTAAGGAGCATTCTTCCCACTGACCTCCAATGTAAAGAGCATTCTTCCCTCTGATCACCAATGTAAGGAGCATTCTTCCCACTGACCTCCAATGTAAGGAGAATTCTTCCCACTGACCTCCAATGTAAGGGGCATTCTTCCCTCTGATCACCAATGTAAGGAACATTCTTCCCACTGACCTCCAATGTAAGGAGCATTCTTCCCACTGACCTCCAATGTAAGGAGCATTCTTCCCACTGACCTCCAATGTAAGGAACATTCTTCCCACTGACCTCCAATGTAAGGAGCATTCTTCCCACTGACCCCCAATGTAAGGAGCATTCTTCCCACTGACCTCCAATGTAAGGAACATTCTTCCCACTGACCTCCAATGTAAGGAGCATTCTTCCCACTGATCACCAATGTAAGGAGCATTCTTCCCACTGATCACCAATGTAAGGAACATTCTTCCCACTGACCACCAATGTAAGGAGCATTCTTCCCACTGATCACCAATGTAAGGAGCATTCTTCCCACTGATCACCAATGTAAGGAGCATTCTTCTCACTGATCACCAATGTAAGGAGCATTCTTCCCACTGATCACCAATGTAAGGAACATTCTTCTCACTGACCCCCAGTGTAAGGAACATTCTTCTCACTGATCACCAATGTAAGGAACATTCTTCCCACTGATCACCAATGTAAGGAGCATTCTTCTCACTGATCACCAATGTAAGGAACATTCTTCCCACTGATCACCAATGTAAGGAACATTCTTCCCACTGACCACCAATGTAAGGAACATTCTTCCCACTGATCACCAATGTAAGGAACATTCTTCCCACTGATCACCAATGTAAGGAACATTCTTCTCACTGACCCCCAGTGTAAGGGGCATTCTTCCCACTGATCACCAATGTAAGGAACATTCTTCCCACTGATCACCAATGTAAGGAACATTCTTCTCACTGATCACCAATGTAAGGAACATTCTTCCCACTGATCACCAATGTAAGGAACATTCTTCCCACTGATCACCAATGTAAGGAACATTCTTCCCACTGATCACCAATGTAAGGATAATTCTTCTCACTGATCACCAATGTAAGGAGCATTCTTCTCACTGATCACCAATGTAAGGAACATTCTTCTCACTGATCACCAATGTAAGGAACATTCTTCCCACTGATCACCAATGTAAGGAACATTCTTCTCACTGACCACCAATGTAAGGAGCATTCTTCCCACTGATCACCAATGTAAGGAGAATTCTTCTCACTGATCACCAATGTAAGGAGCATTCTTCTCACTGATCACCAATGTAAGGAACATTCTTCTCACTGATCACCAATGTAAGGAACATTCTTCCCACTGATCACCAATGTAAGGAACATTCTTCTCACTGACCACCAATGTAAGGAACATTCTTCTCACTGATCACCAATGTAAGGATAATTCTTCTCACTGATCACCAATGTAAGGAGCATTCTTCTCACTGATCACCAATGTAAGGATAATTCTTCTCACTGATCACCAATGTAAGGAGCATTCTTCTCACTGACCACCAATGTAAGGAACATTCTTCTCACTGACCACCAATGTAAGGAGCATTCTTCTCACTGACCACCAATGTAAGGAACATTCTTCTCACTGATCACCAATGTAAGGAACATTCTTCTCACTGATCACCAATGTAAGGAGCATTCTTCCCACTGATCACCAATGTAAGGAACATTCTTCCCACTGACCCCCAGTGTAAGGAACATTCTTCCCACTGACCACCAATGTAAGGAGCATTTTATTCACTGACCTCCAATGAACTAGTTTAGACGGGGTTCCCTGAGACTTGAAAATTATTTCAAGAGTTCCTCTGGGACAAGAAAACTTAAAAAGGCTACATTAAGCTGAAGGACCATTTGGCAAGTTCTACTGAGCCCCACTGCGTTTATAAAGCCAAAATAATGGTAACTTAATTGCAAGCTCTTGAAACAAGCTTCCTATTTACCCGCTGACCATGGTAATGACAGCTTGTGTTTGTTACATTACATTTTTCAGCTGTCACCAGGCACAGGGTACATCAGCTGCAGCTCTGAGCAAACATTTCTCTGCTGATGATTTAGAGGTCAATGGCTGGCTAACGATTGCAGTCTTGCGTTGACGCTCAGAGCCCGTTACACTCCAGAAAAACTGAACTAGTAAGCGGTGGAAGCTGAATTGTAAATGCTAATGGTATTTTAATTGCATCCAATGCTGCGGTATATTCTGAGATGGAATAAATGTAGTTTCACGCACGGCAGGAGGGACACAGCCAAGCGTTAGGTGACTTTCCAAGGTTAAAGTAGGTGCTCAGCACTTACCGGCTGTGCCGTTAGAAAACGCGTGTCTGTGGACAAAATTTAGAGGCTCATGTACACGGGAGGAGCTGGAGCTTTTGGAGGAGGAGAGGGCCGGTTCATGCCCAGCTAATAAACATGTTTTATTTTATGGATTAGCTATTTCATGCCTCCCAGCACACTGCACATGTTCACAGTCTGAGCAGCACATGGTGCATAGACTGTAGAGGCCCAAAAAAGAAATAAAAGATTATATATATATATACAGTATCTCACAAAGTAAGTACACCCCTCACATTTTTGTAAATATTTCATTCTATCTTTTCATGTGACAACACTGAAGAAATAACACTTTGCTACAATGTAAAGTAGTGAGTGTACAGCTTGTATAACAGTGTAAATTTGCTGTCCCCTCAAAATAATTCAACACACAGCCATTTATGTCTAAACCGCTGGCAACAAAAGTGAGTACACCCCTAAGTGAAAATGTCCAAATTGGGCCCAAAGTGTCAATCTTTTGTGTGGCCACCATTATTTTCCAGCACTGCCTTCACCCTCTTGGGCTTGGAGTTCACCAGAGCTTCACAGGTTGCCACTGAAGTCCTCTTCCCCTCCTCCATGATGTCATCACGGAGCTGGTGGATGTTAGAGATTTTGCGCTCCTCCACCTTCCCTTTGAGGATGCCCCACAGATGCTCAATAGGGTTTAGGTCTGGAGACATGCTTGTCCAGTCCATCACCTTTACCCTCAGCTTCTGGAGGTGTGTTTGGGGTGGTTATCATGTTGGAATACTGCCCTGCGGCCCAGTCTCTGAAGGGAGGGGATCATGCTCTGCTTCAGTATATCACAGTACATGTTGGCATTCATGGTTCCCTTAATGAACTGTAGCTCCCCAGTGCCTGCAGCACTCATGCAGCCCCAGACCATGACACTCCCACCACCATGCATGACTGTAGGCAAGACACACTTGTCTTTGTATTCCTCACCTGGTTGCCGCCACACACGCCTGACACCATCTGAACCAAATACGTTTATCTTGGTCTCATCAGACCACAGGACATGGTTCCAGTAATCCATATCTGCTTGTCTTCAGCAAACTGTTTGCGGCTTTCTTGTGCATAATCTTTAGAAGAAGCTTCCTTCTGGGACGACAGCCATGCAGATAGGGTGACCACATTTCCAAACTACCATTCAGGGACACTCTCCCTTCCCAAAAATCATCTTGTGCTATAACGAATCACAGCACAGTGATTGGACACAAGAGGCGGGATTTATGATTTCTCCAATCACAAGCAAGGGGCGGGATTGTGCTCCTCCAGGCATTCCCGGCCAGGACAAATACTGTCAGTGAGTAAAGCGGTGATGTGGCGGGGGGCATCAGATTGGCCCAGGGTGGGGTGACTATCAGTTTCATTCCGGGACACTGCATTGTCCTGGAATTAATGTGCCCGGGACAGACCTGCAAAACGCGGGACTGTCCCGGGGAATCCGGGACATGTGGTCACCCTACATGCAGACCAATTTGATGCAGTGTGCGGCATATGGTCTGAGCACTGACAGGCTGACCCCCCCACCCCTTCAACCTCTGCAGCAATGCTGGCAGCACTCATACATCTATTTCCCAAAGACAACCTCTGGATGTGGCGCTGAGCACGTGCACTCAACTTCTTTGGTCGACCATGGCAAGGCCTGCTCTGAGTGGAACCTGTCCTGTTATACTGCTGTATGGTCTCGGCCACCGTGCTGCAGCTCAGTTTCAGGGTCTTAGCAATCTTTTTATAGCCTAGGCCATCTTTATGTAGAGCAACCATTCTTTTTTTCAGATCCTCAGAGAGTTCTTTGCCATGAGGTGCCATGTTGAACTTCCAGTGACCAGTATGAGAGAGTGAGAGCGATAACACCAAATTTAACACACCTGCTCCCCATTCACACCTGAGACCTTGTAACACTAACGAGTCACATGACTCCAGGGAGGGAAAATGGCTAATTGGGCCATTTTCACTTAGGGGTGTACTCACTTTTGTTGCCAGAGGTTTAGACATTAATGGCTGTGCGTTAAGTTATTTTGAGGGGACAGAACATTTTCACTGTTATACAAGCTGTACACTCACTACTTTACATTGTAGCAAAGAAACATGTACGTAGCTGGAAAGAAATGTAAGCGCAGGACATACATGACGGGGTGGAAGTAACTACCAGACTGTAACAGGTTAAGTCAGGTGCTGGTTAGATAGAAAGAACTGTCTCTTACCAGATTGGAGGAGCCACAGGGAGAAGGAGAGGAGTTGGGTAGATAATAGTGTGGGGGTGGAGCGAAAACATGTCAGTCGCAGGTGGAAATCGTGGTGGAATGTCCCTCCCTCCCGCCCTAGTGGAAGTGGTTTGGCTGTGGTAGAAGTAGATGGTCGTTTGCGGTTGGGTCCTTGAGATGGGAATACAACATGAGGTATCTGATGAAACGATGGGACCCATCTCAGGTATGGAGTCCTCCCAGTTGGTCCGGTTCAGTCTAGACTACCGGGTAGTAAGGTGGTAGGGGTCTGTGGTCAGTTAGCGAGTCCTCGAGGCGGTGTATTGCGGCTGGGGTCAGATCCTAACTTAGAGATACCACAGATTCCAAAGTTGGGGAGATGGGGTCGCCAGGGACCTGCAAACAGTTATTCGGATTTGAGCTGCAGTATTTAATAATGTTTATGTTTTTAATATGGTTTTTGAGTTAATAAAGGCCGAACCGGCCATTTAAATCCAATACAGTGTCAGTGTCCCTATTTAAGAAAAAGGGGGAGTTGTAGGTACAATTTTGAGTTGGGGTAGTAAGTTATCTGAACTACCCTTGTCATGTCATTTCTTTAGTGTTGTCACATGAAAAGATATAATAAAATATTTACACAAATGTGAGGGGTGTACTCACTTTTGTGAGATACTGTGTATATATATATATTGTGACAGCAGGAAGGTAAAGTCACCTGGTTGCATCCAGGGGGGTAGATATATTTCGCCCAGATTCAGGCTTTACGCCGACTTATACAACTAGGTGGAGAGTTGTATAAGCCCAGCTGAGGCTAGTAGGCTCATGGATGACTCATACCTCTAGGGAGAGTGCTGGGCGTCGTGCAGACAGGGAGTTGATGAGACCAGCTGAAGCTTGTCAGCTCATTTAGGCCTCTATAAGAACTCCCAGCTTCATTAGATGTTAGCTCATGCCTGGACCCAGACCTGTGTGGACTGTCTAGGGAGAGTGAACCCCTGTGCGGTGAGACAAAGCCTGTGTGGCTATTTGCTTGGACATTTAAAACCAGGGACTTAGGGACTAGGACAGCACTAGGCTGATCCCAGTTGTTAGTTAGGAAACCTGTATGTTTAGTCAGAGGTCAAGTTGACCAGGATTTATTTTGTTTATGTTTCTTTTGCTTTGCTGTGTTTTGTCACTGTAAACAGAAAATAAACCGCACCTTTTTGATTTTGAAAACCACAACCTCCGTTTGCTGGGCCTGTTTTGTGTGGGGAGCCCATCTCGGGGGTCACACACACCCGCTGCCGAGCTAACCCCCTCACAGTTGGTGGAGAATGCGGGCAGTTTTTTTTTAAGCCAGCATGGAGGAGATACTGAAGCAGCTGGCTCTAGCAAATGCCAATCAACAGCAGACAAATGCAGGTTTGCAAAAGAGCCTTGCAGCTCAACAACAGAACTTCGCAGCCCAGCAGCAAGCTCATCAACAGAGCCTTGCAGCCCAGCAGCAGACAAACGCAACTTTGCAACAGAGTCTGGAGGCTCAGCAACAAGCCCAGCAGCAATCTGAGGCCCGCTTCATAGACCTGTTGCAGAAGCAAGAGCAGAGACTACAACAACAGATGGAAGCAGCAATGCAGCAACGTCCGCAGACCAGTGAGGAAAGCCGTCCCACTAATACCGCGTCCTTTGGGGTGAGTCGTTTATTGACAAAAATGACTGGAGAGGATGATCCAGAGGTATTTTTGACCACATTTGAAAGGACCGCTGAAAGAGAAAAGTGGCCTGAGGAGCAGTGGGCTGGACTGGTGGCTCCTCTGTTAACTGGTGAATCGCAGAAAGCTTACTATGACCTAGAGCCTAACCAAGCAAAAGACTATGTGATGCTAAAAGCTGAAATATTGGCAAGGCTGGGTGTCACCCAGGCTGTCCGGGCTCAGCGTGTGCATAACTGGACTTTCCAGCTTGGAAAACCCCCCAGGTCTCAAATGTATGATCTCATTCACCTGAGCAGAAAGTGGCTACAGCCAGAGACTTTGTCCGCACCAAAGATTGTGGAACGTGTTGTAATGGATCGGTTTTTGAGAGCTCTTCCTACTGCCATCCAAAAGTGGGTAAGCCATGGAGACCCAGAGACGGCCGATGGTCTTGTGGATCGTGTGGAGAAATACTTGGCTACAGAGAACCTGACGGCCTCTTCCAGAGACACTCGGACTTTCCACCCTAAGACCAGACCATCCCCAGGGGCGGATAAGAGGATTCCAAGGGGTGAGGGTGGAGAGAGTGAGAGGGTGGGAGCTCTACCCCAAGTTTGGCGAGAACAGCCTGGGAAATCAGCGGCTCAAGAGGCCGCAAGAAGGATCGTTTGCTACCGCTGCCGGCAAGCGGGACATATTGCAGCCAATTGCCCGGTTGTGGAGGAACCCATGCAGTGTGACTTTCTGACGGGCAGACGTCAGTCGCTGTGTGCGACAGTCGCATGCACTGCCATTCGAGGAACTGAGAAACATTTATGCAAAATGTGTGTTAATGGTAGAAATGTTGTGGTATTGCTGGATTCAGGTAGCCTTGTGACCCTGATAAAGGCTGAGTTAGTTAAAACAGAGGTCTCTGGGAATAGCAAGGTAGCTGTTATTTGTGTGCATGGGGACACCCGAGAGTATCCAGTGACTACAGTGTGTTTCGAGACCCCCAAAGGTACCCTCTCTCATCCAGTGGGCTTAGTATCTCAGTTACCGCATGACGCCATTGTGGGAAGGGATTTTCCGAAGTTCTGGGAACTGTGGGATGATCCTGAGCCCCCCACTGGTGCCCCTATGTACCAGGAATGTGATAGCCAGAACTCCCCTGAGAGTGGCGAGGACTCTCCGGAATTTCCCTTATCAGTATTGGCAGGGGAGACTCAAGAAACTGGAGAGGAGCCCACCTCCTCAGACGAAAACCTACCGTCTGTGGAGTTTTCTGATCTGGAGGTTCACAGGGAAAATTTTGCCACAGAACAGTTAAAAGACCCCGCCCTAATAAAGGCACGGGAAAACGTAGTGGAAATAGATGGCGAGTTAGTGAACCCAGATAATACCTGCACTTACCCATACTTCAGCGTAGAGAAGGACCTACTGTATCGGGTGGCAAAAAGGGCAGAAGAAACCGTTGAGCAGCTTGTGGTGCCCAAACCTTACAGGAAGTTGGTGTTGGAGTTGGCCCATGGGCACATTCTTGGAGGTCATCTGGGGACAGAGAAAACCCGAGAGAGGGTATTACAGAGATTCTATTGGCCGGGGGTGATGAAGGACATAGAAAATTATTGTTCCTCCTGCCCTGTGTGTCAGAGGTCGGCCCCGATGCCACATTTCCGTAGCCCGCTGGTCCCTCTACCCATCATTGAGGTCCCGTTTGAGAGGATCGCCATGGATTTGGTAGGTCCTATAATCAAGTCCGCTAGGGGGCACCAGTACATATTAGTTATAATGGACTATGCCACCCGTTATCCAGAAGCGATCCCTCTCCGAAATACCTCGGCCAAAACCATAGCCAAAGAGCTATCTCTTGTGTTTAGCCGGGTGGGTATTTGTAAAGAACTGCTTACGGACCAAGGTACACCCTTTATGTTCCGGGTTATGAAGGAGCTGTGTAAATTGTTCAAAGTGACGCAATTACGTACATCTGTGTATCACCCCCAAACCGATGGGCTGGTTGAAAGGTTCAACAAAACCCTAAAACAAATGTTGAAGAAAGTGGTGGATAGAGATGGAAAGGATTGGGACTGTCTACTTCCTTATCTGATGTTTGCTATTAGGGAGGTGCCCCAATCCTCTACGGGATTCTCCCCCTTTGAGTTACTGTATGGGAGACACCCAAGAGGGCTGTTGGATATTGCCAAGGAAACTTGGGAAAGTGAGAGTTCTCCCCACAGGAGTGTGATTGAGCATGTCGCCCTGATGCAAGACCGAATTGCACAGGTAATGCCCATCGTGAAGGAACATTTGGCCCAAGCGCAGTTAGCACAGCAGAGAGTGTACAACCGTGGAGCCAAGACCCGTACCTTTTCCCCGGGGGATAGGATACTGGTACTTGTCCCTACGGTTGAAAGTAAATTCCTTGCCAAATGGCAAGGCCCCTACGAGATAATGGAAAAAGTGAGCGAAGTGAATTACAAGGTCAGACAACCAGGAAGGCGAAAGCCCGAACAGATCTATCACGTTAATCTGTTGAAAGCCTGGAGGGATAGAGAGTCCCTAGTCGCAGACACTTGGTCACCAGCTCAAACTGGTTGCGTGATTCCTGAGGTTGGAATAGCAGCCACCTTGTCACAACCCCAACAACAGGAGGTTAAGGAGTTTGTGCTTCGCAACAAGGAGGTATTCTCTGAGCTGCCGGGACAAACATCTGGGGTAGAGCATGACATCATTACCCCGCCCGGTGAAAGGGTGAAGTTAAAACCCTATCGGATCCCAGAGGCCCGACGGGAGGCAATACGGGAGGAAGTACAGAAAATGCTGAACTTAGGGGTGATAGAGGAGTCCCAAAGTGATTGGTCTAGTCCCATTGTGTTGGTGCCTAAACCGGATGGGAGCTGGCGATTTTGTAACGATTTTCGTCAGTTGAACAAAGTTACAAAATTTGACACCTACCCCATGCCACGTATAGATGAGTTGATCGACCGGCTGGGAACAGCCCGATACATGACGACTCTTGACCTCACAAAAGGGTATTGGCAAATCCCCCTGGCCAAGTCGGCCAAAGAGAAAACCGCATTTGTAACCCCAGACGGGGCGTTCCAATACAAAAGAATGCCGTTCGGGTTACAGAATGCGCCGGCCACATTCCAGCGGAAAATGGACCAGATGCTGAGGCCCCATCGGAAGTATGCTGCGGCTTACCTGGATGACGTAATTGTCCATAGCACAGATTGGGCCTCACATCTGCCAAAAGTGCAAGCAGTCCTGGACTCTGTTCGGGAAGCGGGGTTTACGGCTAACCCCAAGAAGTGTACCATTGGGCAGGAGGAGGCCAAATATCTTGGGTACACCATTGGGAGGGGAGTAATAAAACCCCAACTCAACAAAGTCGAGGCCATCCAGAGTTGGCCACGTCCCAACAGCAAGAAGCAGGTACGAGCCTTTCTGGGAATCGCTGGGTATTATCGGCGATTCATTCCCCACTTTGCTTCTAAGGCTGTGCCCCTAACCAACCTGACGAAGGGGAAAGGGTCGGTCATGATTAAATGGACCCCCGAGGCTGAGGCAGCATTCCAATTCTTGAAACAAGCCTTATGTAGCCAGCCAGTGTTGTACTCACCAGACTTCTCTAAAGACTTTGTCGTACAAAGTGATGCGTCAGATGTGGGGTTAGGAGCAGTATTGTCCCAGGTCTGGAACGGGGAAGAGCACCCAGTCATTTACCTCAGCAGGAAGTTGAAGTCCCATGAGGTAAATTACGCCACCGTTGAAAAGGAGTGTTTAGCGGTGAAGTGGGCTCTAGATTCCCTTCGGTACTACCTGCTAGGTAGGCACTTTGACATGGTTACGGATCACGCTCCGTTAAAGTGGATGGCTCAAAACAAGGAAACAAATAGAAGAGTGAATAGGTGGTTCCTGGCCCTCCAGGAATTCAACTTCACAGTAAAGCATCGCCCTGGCATTCAAATGGGGAATGTGGATGCTTTGTCTCGAGTACATGAATGCCTGATTGCTGGTGTTCCAATCCCGAGGTTAAAACAAGAGGGGGGGGTATGTGACAGCAGGAAGGTAAAGTCACCTGGTTGCATCCAGGGGGGTAGATATATTTCGCCCAGATTCAGGCTTTACGCCGACTTATACAACTAGGTGGAGAGTTGTATAAGCCCAGCTGAGGCTAGTAGGCTCATGGATGACTCATACCTCTAGGGAGAGTGCTGGGCGTCGTGCAGACAGGGAGTTGATGAGACCAGCTGAAGCTTGTCAGCTCATTTAGGCCTCTATAAGAACTCCCAGCTTCATTAGATGTTAGCTCATGCCTGGACCCAGACCTGTGTGGACTGTCTAGGGAGAGTGAACCCCTGTGCGGTGAGACAAAGCCTGTGTGGCTATTTGCTTGGACATTTAAAACCAGGGACTTAGGGACTAGGACAGCACTAGGCTGATCCCAGTTGTTAGTTAGGAAACCTGTATGTTTAGTCAGAGGTCAAGTTGACCAGGATTTATTTTGTTTATGTTTCTTTTGCTTTGCTGTGTTTTGTCACTGTAAACAGAAAATAAACCGCACCTTTTTGATTTTGAAAACCACAACCTCCGTTTGCTGGGCCTGTTTTGTGTGGGGAGCCCATCTCGGGGGTCACACACACCCGCTGCCGAGCTAACCCCCTCACAATATATATATATATGTAGCCCCCTGTTCCTAAAAATGGGGCTATAATGTAAATTTAGTTTTTGGCTGAGCTGTAAACAGCTCAGATTTATTGTGTAGCGCCCCCCCAAATGTTTGGGGGCGCTATGTGAAATTTAAGGGCAGTCTGAGCTAGTAATTGGGCTCAGACCAATTGTGTTCAAGTTGCTGTTCTGCTCGGGGTGTGATATTGTGTTATTCTCCTTTGCCTGCAGGTGGCGCTGTCACCGCCGGCACGGGCTGGATTACGGGGGTACCACAGCACCTTGGGTGTCCTCTCTCGGCAGCCGTGCAGTGGGCGTGGTCTACCCGCTGTGCTATTTTTTTTACTAGTAATGGCGGCAATCAGTGACTCTGCCCGTCGCCACCCACTTCACAGCCTTTCAAGTCTTACTCTCCGGGCCCCGGCTACTACTGGGTGGGGAGCGGAGGAAGATCAATCCACCAGGGAAGGCAAGGAGATAAGCAGGCGGCTTGGCCTGGGACTTAAGCCAAGGCAGAAGAACATGTGAGCGGAGCTGAATGGGCATGCACCCGAAGCTGTAGAAATATTCCGACCAGCACATAATCATCAGAAAGGGGCACAGATAATGGAAAAAAATACACCCCCCTAAGGTAGTAGGAGCGGCGGTGCGGGGGTGTGTAATTCAGAATATTTTTTTTTTATTCTGCACTGAATGTCTTTGAAATTGCCCCAGCCCCTGTTCAAATCCAATCCGGGGACAAGACCGGGGACAGACTTGGTCTGGTGAAAACCGGGGATGTCTGGTCACCCTATCCTAGGCTGTCTTGCCTGTTTGGAAGAAGCCGCGCCAAGCTGAGGAGCTCCAGGGGAGGACCCTTGCTGGAGAGAACCAGGATGAAGGCTGGTCTCTCAGGAGGGCCTGGTGACTCGGTTGGAGGACGCACTTACATCTAAACTATCCTCACAGTACTGCCGGGTCGGCTTAAAGGTTCTGGTACTGTGAAGCTGTTCTACAATTCTAATTCAAGGTAACTAACTCCTGGCTGCTAAGTCTGTGAGAGAGGCTTTTCCAGAAAATCATACCGGTTGATAGGTCTCTGTGAGAGACCTATCCAGGTATTCAAGATCTTCTAAAAGAAAGCTGTTTTTGTCCTTTGGATTCAAGGAGTCCGTAAGTGATCTGCTAAAGGTATCTAAAACCTCCCCTAACCCTCTATCCTACTACTACTTCCAAGTTCTTCAATAAAGCATTGAAAAATACTGAAGTGTCTGGCGTCCACATATGTTCTAACTTCCCATTATAGCCATGGACTCCGCCCTGGGGTGAATGTAGGCTCGCTCCCTGTCTGTGGAGGTACCTTTTTGCTCCCAGTATACCCAGGGGGGCGCTACATATATATTTGTTTTCACTGAAAGTTGGTGTCATAGTCACACATCTTATCAATATAGCTGACCTAGCATAGGATAACATTTTGTTATGTTAAGTGCAGCATTCTAAGTAATGTGTAAAGCCTAGTACACACGGCCGAGATTCTCGTCAGGAAAAAAACGTTGTTTTTCCTGACGAGAATCTTGACAAGAAACTTGTCCCGGCCGAGTGTACACACGTACGATTCAAAAGAACCGCCGTTCTTTTGAATGGCACGCACGCGGTGACGTCATCGACTACAACGAGCGTGCGCTCGTCACATTCGATGCCGTCGCCCCCATCTTGCTACACCCTATGTCTATGCCTAGGAAGCTACCGTGCATGCGTCAAAGTCATTTCGAGCATGCGCGGGTTTCCACGGCGACAGGTAAGTGTACACACGCTCGGGTTTCTCGTCGAGAAACAGGCCGACGAGATTCTCGACGAGAAAAAAGACCGCAGGACGTCTTTTTTCTCGTCGGGGAATCTGGGCAGTTTTCTTGACGAGAAAACTGAAAGCCTCGTACACACGGCCGGTTTTCTCGGCAAGAAAGCTCTCCCGGCAGTTTTCTTGTCGTTTTTTGCAGAGAAAACAGGTCGTGTGTATGCGGCCTAAGTGTAACGCTTCCAGTGTTACAGAGATCACATCACTCCCCCTGACAATTCCTTCATCTGCTTTTATCCCTAGAAAGTAGGAGCCATGTTTGTTAAGGCATCACCCGGGGGCACCATCTACTTCCATTCCACAATGATTTCAATCCTGGTGTCTGTGCAGTTCTCTGCTGTGTCCAAAAATGTCAGCCTCTCGCCTTGACTTGTTGAAAAGTTAAAGTGTTGATGTCTAAAGACTACAGAAGAGGAGAGGAGACTGATCAAATGCTTCCTCCTGCCTGCAGCAAAGTGATGACATCAGACTGGAGCTCAAGAATAGCTTTTTTTTTAATGATAAATAGCAGAGCTTTCCAATTTTTTTTTACTGTTGCTGATTTGTGGGACGTGTTAGGAATTTATTAGGTAGATTTATTTATAGGGGTCTGTGGAAAGTGTGATGGAGGGATTTGCTTCCAAGGAAGACTGATGATAGTTTTGTGGCGGGTGAGCTTGCAGGCCCTTCACTTTTGAGACCTATTCACTAACGTGGTGGTCTCATTCTAGCTCGTCATGCCGCTAAAAATGACGAGGAGTTGTTCTGGACATAGGTGTGCGCACAGGGTGTGCCAGGTGTGCCCAGGCACACCCTAATCACTCCCTGCAGTGCAGATTCCCCCTGCTGCTCAGTGCCCCCTCCCACAGCATGGCTGGCTTCCCTCCTCTCCCATTGGCTACTGCAGTAGGGAAAAAAAAAGATGATATTTCATGAAGGAGTGGGGGAAGCGGTAATGTCATTTACCGGCCCCTTCCCTTTCTGAATGAACACAGTGAGATATCGGTACCGTGTTTTTGAGCTTTCGGGTGCACACCCTAATGCAACAGGCTGCGCACACCTATGGTTCTGGATAAACCTTGAGAACCGCCGCGGCCGCTGCCAATCCGTAAATCAGCCTCCAGCTCGTCTACGCCATTCAACAAATGCCTCTGACTGCTAAGATACAATCATTTTAATTTGTGTGTTCATTTGCGTTGAAGATTCGTGCTGCGGCACGGCTAAGCCGTCTGCCAGGGACACCTGCACCCTCTAATGCTTCGCTCTCAGACAGACCAGCTGAAGAGCACTCCTTAGCTTGGCATCATGACGTCAGCCGAGTGGATTCAAATGCTCAGACGTTTCGCTCAATGGGGTTTTTTTTTTTTCAGCCTCCTCACACTTGTTGACATTTTGAAAGACGCAGATATTTTTACATCAGCGTAGTCTGGAAATGTTGAGGGCCATCCAAATGCCAAATGTTCTTTAGACCCCTTTCACACTGAGGCGCTTTGCAGGCGCTATAACGCTAAAAATAGCGCCTGCAAAGCGCCCTGAAAGAGCCGCTCCTCACACTGGAGCGGTGCGCTGGCAGGACGCTAAAAAAAGTCCTGCTAGCCGCATCTTTGGAGCGGTGAAGGAGGCCTCATGTACACTGCTGCTGCTAACTACGGAGAGTTCAGGAGCAGTTAAAAAAAATGCCCAACTGCTCCTGAACTCTTCTCTATGTTATCTTATCAGTTTATGTACACAGGGTCGTCAAACTCTTCCAAACGCGTTTAGACGCGTTTCGTTTACAGGCGTTTATAAATTTTTGGCTATTTAAAAAAAAATATATATATATATATATATATATATATATATATATATATATATATATATACAGTGGAACATCGGATTGCGAGTAACACGATTAACGGGCGTTTTCGCAATACGAGCACTGTATTTCTAAAAATCCTAACTCGGTTTGCGAGTGTTATCTCACAAAACAAGCAGGATTCAGGCCAAAGCATTGTGCAGTATCGCTTTTGGCCTGAGGTAGGGGGGCGCCAGAGCCGAACATTGCCATTTGGAAATGCACGGAAAGGCCCGAGGACAGTTCGGCTGACCTCGGCAAACCTCGGAAAGGCTCGTGAACGGAGTCTTTCTGAGGTTTGCCGAGGTCAGCCCGAACTGTCCTCGGGCCTTTCTGGCCGTTTCCGAGGCTCTCCGGCGCCCCCCGCCTCTGGCCACATGCGGTATTGCATGCCATTTAGGTCAATGCGGAACAAATTATTTTCGTTTCCATTGACTTCAATGGGGAAACTCGCTTTGATATGCAAGTACTTTGGATTACGAGCATTCTCCTGGAACGGATTATGCTCGTAATCCAAGGTTCCACTGTATATATATATACATATATTTTTTTTTTAAACGCTTCTAATCGCAAACGCGGCTAAACTCAGCATGTAAACGCGGCAAAACGGACGTTTTGAACGTGGTTTACTATCTGTCATGGTAAATCGTTCAGGAGAGGTTGTAAAAATGTCCCGTGTACATGAAGCCTAAGTGGGAACCATTGGCAACCAGCTGCAGGTAACCAGGGTGGAGACCTATGAAGTCAACATTCAGCAAGCCCTACGGGGACAGTGCTACAGAAGGATTAGAATATATTTCAGGTTTTCATTGCTGTCTAATTCTCTTCTCTCCGTGTCCTGGTGACCAAACCCAACATTTCATATTCCTGATGTGTCTGCTGTACCATGTACTTGTATGAGAAAGTCTCCTGTTCTCTTTGTATTGCTTCTTTTGTGTGAAATCCCTGGTGATCCTGCCAGTCCCTCTGTTTTCCTATTAAAAACTGACCACATTAACCACCTCCCTACTGTGCACGAAAACCCCCTTCCTGCCCAAGCCATTTTTCAGCTTTCAGCGCTGTCACATTTTGAATGACAATTGCGCGGTCGTGCGACGTGGCTCCCTAACGAAATTTGTGTCCTTTTTTTCCCACAAATAGAGCTTTCTTTTGGTGGTATTTGATCACCTCTGCGGTTTTTATTTTTTGCGCTATAAACAAAAGAAGAGCGTCCAGTTTGGGAAAAAAACACTATTTTTTACTTTTTGCTATAATAAATACCCATTTTTTTTTTTAAATAAAATTTTCCTCAGTTTAGGCCGATACGTATTCTTCTACATATTTTTGGTAAAAAAAAAAAATCGCAATAAGCGCGTATTGATTGGTTTGCGCAAAAGTTATAGCGTGTACAAAATAGGGGATAGATTTATAGCATTTTTATTTTTTTATTAGTAATGGCGGCGATCTGCGATTTTTTTATTGTGACTGCGATATTGCGGCGGACACATCGGACACTTTTGACACATTTTTGGGACCATTCACATTTATACAGCAATCCCTGCTATAAAAATGCATTGATTACTGTATAAATGTGATTGGCAGGGAAGGGTTTAACCACTAGGGGGGGGAAGGGGTTAAATATGTTCCCTCAATGTGTTCTTACTGTGGGGGGAGGTGACTGACTGGGGGAGGTGACCGATAGTTGTCCCTATGTACAAGGGACACACCATCGGTCCCCTCTCCCTCACAGGACGTGGATCTCTGTGTTTACACACAGAGATCCACTTTCCTGCTCGTTTCCCGGGCAATCGCGGGTGCACGGCGGCAATCGCGGCCGCCGGGCACGCGCACCGGGGCCTTGTGAACGCAGCGGGCGCGCGCGCGCCGCTGGCGGCGAACGCACGCCTCCTAGCTCGTTTTAAAGGGAGGATGTCATATGACGTCCTCCCAGAACGAGAGTATCCTCCGCCCGCCGTCAATTGACAGTGGGCGGGGGACAAGTGGTTAAGCAGGAGTCAGTGGTGGCTGGTGCTCAACATTTTTGGGGGGGCGCAAACAAACTGAAAAAAAAAATCATCAATTGCTGCCACTGTGCCCAAACACCACCAGTTTGTCCCCAAATGCAACCAGTTTGTCCCCAAAGGCATACAGTTTGTCCCCAAATGCAACCAGTTTGTCCCCAAATGCAACCAGTTTGTCCCCAAAGGCATACAGTTTGTCCCCAAAGGCATACAGTTTGTCCCCAAATGCAGACAGTTTCCCCCCAAATGCAGACAGTTTCCCCCCAAATGCAGCCAGTTTGTCCCCAAATGCAGACAGTTTGTCCCCAAATGCAGACAGTTTGTCCCCAAATGCAGCCAGTTTCCCCATCAAATGCAGCCAGTTTCCCCCCAGCCCTGCACTTACCTTCCTCGGGTCAGCGTCGTCCTTCTTCTGTCCTCGATGTCTTCTCCCGCCCTCGATGTCGCTTCAGCCAATCAGGTTACCGGTAACCAGACCTGGTGAACCTGATTGGCTGAGACGCGTGTCAGTGTTAACCAAGGAACGCACAGCCCGTGCGACCCCTGGTTAAATATTTGGAAGGCAATTACAGCCGCTGTTATTCAGATGGCCGGCGCTCGCCAGGGGGCCGGCCATCTGAATAGTGGGCGGCAGCGGCGCCGGCGACAATACATAGGTTCATGCAATGTATTGTTGACGTGATTGACTGGCGCAGGAGAGAGAGGGGGCGGCGCTCCTGCGCCCACTATGGACGCACCGCCACTGGCAGGAGTGCACAGCATGGTAAGTTCTCTAGCTGTGCTGGGAACTCAGCCTGCTCTCCTCCAATAATCAGGCTTGTCTTGATACGCCCGGTCCCCATCCCCCCTGCACAGCCATTCACTGGAAAGAACAGCGTGCTGCTGCTTCTCCTCCCCCATGCTCTTATACAGCCGAGAACAGAGGGAATGTGATCACTTATGAAAAAAAAGGGAAAAAAAGGTATTTTTAATGTTTTTTATATCTGTACACAAATGCTTTAATTTCTACTGAATCGGTTGTTTTACAAGGTGATCGTTTACAATTGCTTTAATTCTTGACATGTTGGGTATCTATTTACTCAATGCAACCTCATCTTTTATAAATTTTACCCCAAAATTGGTAATATATTGCGTTTGTGTGCACGAAAAATAACTTTAGCTTTTTTCTACTGAAAAAAATGCTAAAAATATGTTTGATAAACCATTGCGCAAATATCATGTCAGATAATGCTGACACAGCGCCTGTCTTAGGGATCGTTATCACATGCAACAGCCCTTGCCACCCTTCTGAAAAGAAATCTGCAGTGGATTGCTTTCATAGGGCATTTGACATTTGGAGGTTATATGTCACCTCTTCAGCGCCTGTTCCAACCCTAAAAAGGCTGAACCACCATGCAACCGCATGCATTGCACATACTTGCAAGGTGGTTGCGGCACGGCTCCATACACTTAAATGGGTCATGTTCACCAGAATGTGACATGCCTTTAATTTTGGCCATGGCATGCGGGGGAGGGCTGGCGGCCTTAGGCCTGGGGGGCAAGTCCAGTCAAGTGGCCCATTGAACCGCCGAATCAGCTCACCATCCATGGCCCACCTGTTTTTTCAATGCAGCCTCACTAGTGCCCATCAGTGCAGCCAACTCCAGTGCCCATCAATGCAGCCTGATCACTGGGGCAGGTTACATGGGTTGTATGGGGTGTATGGGGGGGAGATGGGGGGTCAGCTAGGGGTGTCAGGGTCTCTCACCTCAGTGATCTCAGCTCAGCAGGTCCTTGCACGCCACGGTCTCCTGGGGGATAACGCTCCTGATCCTGGGGTCAAGTTGCGCTCAGCCCTGCAGCCCTGCAGCCCTGCGTCCTGACTCCCTGGCACGCCCTGCCTCTGCCTGCTTCCAAGAATCCGGTCCCAGAGAGTTGTAGTTTCCTCTGCGCTGCTGTGTTTTCCACCCACCAGAAGCTTGAGTGCGGACTACAACTCTCGGAATGCAACAGCTTACAGCTAGTGCTCGGCCACAATGGCCATGCCCCTGGCCCAACTTCCTAGACCAGAATAAAAAAGAAAATGGTAGCGGGCAGCGGCTGCCGGACATTTTGAACATAAGTTAGGGCGGCCTGGGAGGCAATTGCCACCCTGTCCCCTGGCCCAGCCCTCCCCTGATGGCATGTCTACAGTCCTGAGCAGCTGCATGCCCTTCTTTAAGTGGGTGGTAAAGAGGAGGTAAAAAAAAGTGGCTTAACCACTTGCTTTTATCACCTGCCTCCCATGTAAAAGAGCCCTTGGTGCCATTGTAGCAGGCCCAGGTTTGGGTTTCATGTGCATAACTTTGTGGTACCACCTGCTGTGAGTTCTCTGCCTGACCGTGAATAGTGCCAAATAAAAGGCAGCTCACCATGCGGCACCCTCCTCCCATGAAAGCCCTCACCCAGGCCCTGGTTATGAGAGATGGTATCACAATCTACATCAGTTCGGAGATCTTGTAGAACCCGTGAGGACTGCAGAAATATCCACAGGAATTAAAAGGCTGGAACGGACTTCCGGTTCCGGCGCCACATGAGACAGCGGTAGCTAGTCACAGCTCCCGCCGCCCTCCTCCCGAATTCAGCTTTAAAGCCCGGCCAGAGCTTCGGAGTGTCCCCCCATCCGCTCCCGCTGCAAGGCAGGCACATATGGACCGCTTTGTGGAGCGTTCCAACGCCCGAATAGTGTCCTCGGCACCCCCCGCGGGAGACGCGGCTCCAGGATCAGCCAAAATGGCGGCCGCTCCCTGCATAGGGGAATCCCCGCAGCCACACGCTGCTACAGGGACACAGGCAATTGATCCTGCATCACCAGCGGGCATTGCACAGGAGGTAGTCGCCCTGCTGGGACCCACTCTGGCTGCCACAGTAGATGCTGCTGTACACAGGGGGCTAGAACAGCTCCACCTTGAAGTACAGGCACAAGCCCAGAGGATTTCACAAGCGGAGGACAGAATATCATCCCTGGAAGATGACACCACAGCTCAGTCAGCAGTAATAGCCCGCATAACTGCTGAAAACAGAGAACTTTGGGACAAGTTGGACAATCTCGAGAATCGTTCCAGAAGAAACAATTTGCGCATAATAGGACTGCCGGAATCAATAGCTAACAATCAGCTTGTGAACATATGCGCTAAAGTTATTCCTGAACAACTGGGACTCCGCATACCCTGCACTGTTGAGCGCGCCCATCGCATCGGTCAATACATGGAAAGTCGCGCCAAACCCAGACATGTCATCGTTAAGTATCTGAACTACGCTGACAAAAACGCCATTATGCAGGCATTCCGCCGCACGCGCTCCCTATCACTGGACGGGACGAAACTGTTACTCTTTGCAGACTACTCAATCGAGGTGATGAAACAACGTAAAGCGTTCTCCACAATCTGCTCAACCTTATACCTCAATCAAGTGAAATTCTCCCTGGCGTATCCGGCCACCCTGCGTATCCAAAAGCAGTCAGGGGAACACCTAACTTTCACTTCGCCTGATGAAGCAGATCAATACCTTGCAGCAGCTGGCACTGAAATGGAACACACCAACTCAGCGGAAGGCTCCTCCTCATCTCCGGCTACCTCCTCTTCTACATCCTACAAACAACACGGCAGCCCGACCAAACCGCCATACAAAAGAAGTCGCTCTACACCTCAGGCGGATCGTTCTGGCAGTCGTTGACAACAAATCTCAAGGACTGCCTTTCGGCAGAGGCCCATGGGAACCGGGTAGTACCATCATCCCTCTTTCTCCCTCCTTGAGATGACCCTTGACATATACAGCAACCTCCCAGAACCTAAACCATCCACTCATCTCTGCCTTTCCCTTCCCCTTTTTCCCCTCCACCCTTTCTCCCCTCTCCCCTCCCCTTGCCTTTCCTCCTCTGAAGCTCGCACTTCACCCGTAGGAAAGGAACAGGCGTATGGCGGGGGCTCTGCCATGCGTTTTAGCCTCATGTGGAAAAAAGTGAAGTCCTTGCTGTTTGATAGGTGCTTCTTGCACCGGACTTATGTTATGTTTTTTTTTATTGTTTTAGTTTAAGGTTTGTAATGTTTCTAATTACCCGTTTTATGCCTATAACCTCAGGAAACCTGCAATACTTGGGTGACCCTCGGATTGATGACGCAATGCCTGAAGGGAGACTTAATTCCACACTTCAAGCTCAATACGTATCTCCAGACCGGATATGGCCTCCTCAACCGATGGGAATCACCTAAAGATTGTATCGTGGAACGTTAAGGGGCTTCGCTCTCCAAGTAAGCGCATGTCCATTCTTAGACACTTGAAGCGTCTCCGGACAGATGTGGCCCTGCTTCAGGAGACACATCTCTCCGCAGACGATTTGGCCCATTTGCGCAAACTGTGGGTAGGAACTGTATATGGCTCACCGGCCGTAGGGCGCAAAGCTGGAGTTGCCATCTTACTACACAAACACCTGAGACATACTATTAAGGACGTAAAGACTGACCTGACAGGCCGCAAAATAACGATACACATGACCTTAGCTAACAAGGAAGTAGCTATCACTAATATATATGCCCCTAACTCGCCAGACACCTCATTCTTCCAAGACATGGTGGCTTGGATATTGGCTGCCCCGGGGACTCTACATTTAGTGGGAGGGGACTTTAATTCAGTTATGTCCACAACAGCTGACCGAGGAGGTGACACGATGCGTAGGAGGACCAGAAATACCACGCCACCTTCGGCCCCGACACTCCTAACACAAGCCATAGATTCCATGCACTTGATAGATGTATGGCGATTAGCACACCCGACTGACCGGGACTATACCTTCTACTCCCCCCCCACAATTCCTTCTCTCGCATCGACTATTTTTTTGCCTCCCCCGCACTTATCCCAATGCTAGGAGACTCAGAAATCAACGACGCCAGAATCTCAGACCACAGCCCCATTGCAATACAATTGATCAATGCCCAACCCTCTTCTCCCTCGCACATATGGCGCTTCCCCTCTTACCTAGCAGATAATGAAGACTTCCGCCACACGCTCTATGGAGCATGGACGGAATATGCCTCAACTAATGCGACGCACCTTACAGACCCAAACCTCTTCTGGGAGGCTGGAAAAGCCTTCATGAGAGGAAAAATTATTTCTTAAACCGCCCAATTCAAGAGGAATGCCAAACAACACTACATGCGAGCTAGTGAAGCCCTACGTTCGGCTCACGAACTACTTACACTTAACCGTACACCTGACAATATACACACCTGGAAAAAAGCCAAATGAGAATTCGATCTATGGGCTGAGCAGCAAGAAATGACTAAAACCTCCTATTCTAAGTTACACTTTCATAGGTTTGGTAACAAGGCGGGCAAACTATTGGCGAAACTCTGCATGGGCCAAAGACGACCTACCCATATCTCTGCACTGAAAAATACTGCTGGCACACTGGTTACCACACCTACCGAAATTAGTAAACTACTAGCTGACTATTACACTACTCTATACTCGGCGGACCCAAATGACCAACCTACTGCCGAAGCCCTTCTAGCTAAAATCCGCTTGCCCAAACTTCAGGAGGACCATTTAGCTGCTCTTAACGCGCCCATCACAGTCGAGGATATTCAACTGACGATCACATCTTTGGCGTCTGCTAAAGCCCCAGGCCCGGATGGCTACACGGCCGAATTTTATAAGCTAACTAAGGACTTTATTCCCGACACCCTTAAACATGTGTATGCAGCCATGTGGGAGGGGGGCCCCTATCTCCCTACAGGAACACAGGCACATATTAGACTAATCGCCAAAAAAGGTAGGGACCCCTCACTTCCAGGATCATACCGCCCAATCTCATTAATCAATGTGGATGTCAAAATACTATCTAAGATAATTGCGTCACGCTTAGCCCATCTACTCCCCTCTTTGTTACACCCGGCACAATCAGGGTTTGTTCAGGGACGCTCGGCCACCCTGAACATACGCAAGGTTCTAATGGCGTTAGAATATGCTAGATCAAACCCTGAACAAGACATAGCTATAATATCACTAGACGCCGAAAAGGCTTTTGACAATATCAGTTGGTCCTGGCTATTTGGAGTGATGGCGGACTTTGGTTTTTCGGGTCCAATTATGCGTTTTTTACAGCGAATGTAGGAATCCCCAACTGCGCGTCTGGTCACCCCCGACTTTATCTCGGGTACGATCCCCCTGACAAAAGGAACTAGACAGGGATGCCCCCTCTCCCCTCTACTTTTCAACATCGCTATCGAACCTTTATCTAGAATACTCAACTCACCTGACGGGGTCAGTGGCATCACAATAGGCAACCAAACTCTCCGTTCCGCCCTATTTGCGGACGACATATTATTATTCTCCACCCAACCCCTCACGGACTTTGACAGACTCCGGCAACTCTTTCATACTTTCCGATTGTGCTCAGGGTTTCGAATTAACTTTGACAAAAGCGAAGTTCTATCACTTCACCCCAAGATGTCTGACAAATGGCGACACCAATCTCCTTTTGCCATAGCAACGCGACAAATTACGTATCTGGGCATTAACATCGGCCGAGAACCTTCCACTTTATATACACTTAACTTCCCACCGCTAATATCAAAAGTTGTAAAGGAGCTGGAAGCATGGGCGGCCCTCCCCCTGTCGCTCTTTGGGAGATGTCACCTTTTTAAAATGGTGTCGTTTGCACGCCTACTTTACCCTATACAGACCATACCTCTTTTATTAAAACACTCTGATGTAAAAAAAATCCATGGGGCATTGTCTGCCTTTATATGGTCTCACAAAAAATCACGCATTGCTCTACAAAAACTGTGTCTCCCGAAGTCTGAAGGGGGGGCGGGCCTGCCCAGTATACGTTTTTACAATCTCGCCTGCCTACTCAGGCAGGGCCTTGACTGGTTATCTGGCAGCTCTAGATACTCCAATACCATACTCGAGGGTGCCTCAACCTTTCCATATGCCTTACCAGCCATTCTCCACTCAAATCCTAACAAACTACCAATACACCTTAGATCGAGTATACTCATCAAAGACACAATTATAGCCTTGAGAGAGGTGCGGAGACTACTGGGGTTACCCTCCAGTATTTCTTGCTTTCTGCCAATCCTAGGCAACCCTATGTTTCTCCCTTCCACCCTACACAAAGCCTTTGAACAATGGAGCGCTAAGGGTCTTACCAGCGTTACCTCTATGTACCTCAATACCCTTGGCGACTTCAAATCCTTCCAAACCTTATCAAGGGAATTCTCTCTACCAGCGACACACGTTTTCTTCTACCACCAATTGGTCAGTTATTTACGCTCATGCTACGGACCTGGAACGGATCCCCTCCGAAAGTCCTTCATTGATACTGTACTACGCAGAGACGATTACTCCATTTCCAGCCTATACTCTCACCTTATTGACCATCAGACTGCCAAATTCCATCTTAAACCATTCCAGAAATGGTCCCAAATATTTGAGGACGAAGGCCTTTCGGAGAAAATCCTTGAGGGATACAGACAAGTTCACAAACTTACCATATCCGAAACATGGCGTGAGACGCAATTCAAAATTATTCACAGAGCATACTATCCTTTCCGTATCAACAAGGCAGAACCAGCTCAAGAGCGGTGCCCCTGGTGTTCCACACCGCATCCTACACTGCTTCACCGCCTCTGGGAGTGCCAACCCATCATTGCATACTGGGACTCTGTTCTAAACTTTATCTACAAAATCACTAAAATACGGATCCCAAGACATTACCTTATATGTTTATTTGGCAGTGAACCATCCCTATCCACGCCACCAACAAAGACTCCGCTTCACATCTCCCACTGGACGCATATCTGCCTCCTGGTGACCCGCAGGACTATCATGTCTCACTGGATCAACTCAACACCGCCAAACCTACCGGCGTTAAGAAAAGCCCTCTTATCGCTTTTCTATCTGGAAAGGTTGGACACTATTGTGTTGAACTTTCGCTCCACCTCACGATTCTTTACGAGATGGCGGAAGTTCATGGAACACACGTTCGCCCAAGAGGATCTACAAAAACTCATGCAACCGTTCCGCTATACAGATTGGTATCTCAAACGAGACCTTACAAACTCCCTAGGCAACCTTAAATTATCAAATCTGTCTGACCCCTCTGCATTTATGCCGCCCTGAACCATGAAAACATGTCTTCATGGCTCCTTGACGTTCTTGATTCTTTCGGACCCTCATCTGTTTTCTCCACCCGCTGCTGATTCTACTGCCAGTTCCATATCCGAGGTTATAACATTTTTATTTTTATTTTATTTTTTGATACCCCAAACGTTGCTTCCGCTCCTAAAGGCACTAGGCTTTGTACTGCCTCATCATCCTGTTGCTGTAATATTGTTTTAAACAGGTAATCACTGTGCTATTGTTTTGTTTTTGTTTTTTTCTTTTTGTTTTTTTCTTTTTCCCCCTCTTTGTTTCCTGTTTCCTTTTCATTTGTATTTTACATGACTGTATGTGAGTCGAAATTCATTTACCAAGCACTGATATAATGTAAAAAAAAACAATAAACATTAAAAAAAAAAAAAAAAAGGCTGGAACTGTGTGGCGATATCTCTGCTCCCTGACAGGCAGAGAGCCTTCTACCACAGTCACTTTTATCATTATGTCATTTATATGCATAATTGAAATGTATATGCACGTATGTATAATTCATAGCATGTTCAGAGGCTTGTCAGTTGAAAGGCAGGAAGCGTCACTTGAAAAGGCGCAACAGCCGCTGTCTGTGTCCACTCACAATATGTGATCCTGAACGGAACCTTAACAAGCTTGCAGGGTTGCTGTAGAGCCGGAGAACTGACGCTGCCATCCTGGTAGACAAAGATAAGGTGCTCAGCACTGATCAACTGTCACTGTCTTGAAAGATTTTTTGCTAAAACGTGCATCCTCACAGGGTGATAATGTGGATGCACAGGTATAAGTGTGCCAACGTCCCGATATTTAAGGAGAGAATGTGCTAACAAAACTAAGAAAACGGACTTTTGGCGGAACACAGGTAAGTCAGGTAAAAAACTAAGGGTATATTTTATTAGTAGAAAAAGGGTAGTAAAGAATACAAAAGTACATTCACAAGTGTTGTAAAATACTAATGCCGCGTACATACGACCATTTTTCTCGTCGGGAAAAATGACATTTATTCTCTTTGACGAGAAAAACGACCGTGTGTGGGCTTTTGGTCATTTTTTCCGACGAGAAAAACGGCATTAATCACGACGAGAAAAATTAGAACATGCTCTAATTTTTCTCGTCGTGATTCACGGCATTTTTTTCCGCGGCAGTTTTCCCATAGGGAAACACTGCCAGGGAGCCTACACATGGTCGTTTTTCTCGACCAAGAGAAAAAATGATGGGAAAAATGGCCGTGTGTAGGGGAACAAGCCGTTCCCTCGTTTTTCCTGCCGATTTTCTCGACGGTGTTTCACCGTCGAGAAAATCGATCGTGTGTACGCGGCATAATAGTTTGTATATGGCCTGAGGTAATACTCAAATGCTGCTTCAAGATATTATGATAACATAAGTAACCTCAATGTATAAAAATACAGAGAATACAAAATGAATAAACAAATATTAGGCAGTGTACGTATCAAGCATAAGGTATTTAACCAGAGGTCCAATATATGAGAATGTAGTCTGACTTGCTCTACTTGTTTCGCGTACGGCAACGCTTCTTCAGGAGCATAATAAACAGGTCGTGTTGAAAGATGTAGCACTGACCTGGGTATCAAAACAATTGGCGGAATGTCTAAAGCAGATAGCCAATTAGTTTAATAGTAATCAAAATGTTAGATGACAGCAAGAAATTAAGCTGAATCACAGTCTGCTGGTTAGCAACGAGAGGGAGTGAGATCCAGGCAGATACAGCTACGGACGCCAAAAATCTAGCATCAGGCAAAACTGATGCATTGGCTGGGCAGAGAGTAGTCTGTCCACAATATAGCCCCCAGAGGACAATAGATAGCGTGGCCAGGCTTCAGAGTCTAGACGCAGCGTTTAAAAGCAGCTTGGATCTCTACCTCTCCTGTGTGCTGTCACTGTCACCCGGATTACAACTGTCATTTTTTTAAACCCCTGAATAGAGTCCATGTGCCCAACTTGTGGCCTGGGAGACACATTTGGGCCTTTGGTACTTGCTGTGCTGATCTCTAGCAGTCTCATGTAGCGTGTGCCAGCCAGGTCCTGATCAACCATTAATGTCACCCAGATTCCAACTGTCATTTTATTCACTGTAGGATAGACCCTTGGTGCCTGTCCTGTGGCCCGGCGGGGCCACTTTGGCCCTTTGGTTCTTGCTGTGGGATCCTTTGCATGTAATGACACTGATCTCTAGCAATCTTGTATAGCATGTCCACATCACTGATCAACTGTGAGCATTACCCAGATTCCAACTGTCAATTTTTTCACTGTAGGATAGACCCTTGGTGCCTGACCTGTGGCCTGGGGCCACATGTGGCCCTTTAGTATTTGCTTTGGGGCCCATTGCAAGTAATGCCACTGATCTCTAGCAGTCTCATATAGCATTTCCTCAGCACTGATCAACCAGTAATGTCACCAGGATTCCAACTGTCTTTTTTTTCACGGTGGGATAGATCCTTGGTATCTGTCCCATGGCCTGGGGGCCACATTTGGCCCTTTTGGTACTTACTGTGCTGTAAGTAATGACACTGATCTCTAGTGGTCTAATACAGCATTGGGGGCCTGGGGGCCACATGTCCCGGGTGCCACATTGTATCTGTCCCATGGCCCGGGGGCCACATTTGGCCCTTTGGTACTTACTGTGCTGTAAGTAATGACACTGATCTCTAGTGGTCTAATACAGCATTGGGGGCCTGGGGGCCACATGTCCCGGGTGCCACATTGTATCTGTCCCATGGCCTGGGGGCCACATTTGGCCCTTTGATACTTACTGTGCTGTAAGTAATGACACTGATCTCTAGTGGTCTAATACAGCATTGGGGGCCTGGGGGCCACATGTCCCGGGTGCCACATCGTATCTCCCATGGCCTGGGGGCCACATTTGGCCCTTTGGTACTTACTGTGCTGTAAGTAATGACACTGATCTCTAGTGCTCTAATACAGCATTTCCCCAGCACTGATCAACGGTGAGCATCACCCAGATTCCAACTGTCATTTTTTCCCCTGTAGGATAGGCCCTGGTGTCTGTCCTGTGGCCCGGGTGCCACATGTGGCCTTTTGGTACTTGCTGTGTTGCTCTTTGCAAGTAATGACACTAATCTCTAGCAGTCTCATGTAGAATGTCCCAAGCACTGATCAACCGCGATCCTCATCCAGATTCCAACTGTCATTTTTTTCACTGTAGAATAGATCCTTGGTGTGTGTCCTGCAGCTCTGGGGCCACATGTGGCTCTTTGGCACTTGCTGTGTGGTCCTTTGCACCTCTGCATTTCAGTTTGGTGAGTTACAAAACAAATCCCACTTGCTGTGTCTTTGGTGCATGTTCTAAAGTGGGAGTTGGCAACAGATCAAACTTAATCTTCTCATCTATTGTGACCATGTGATGGGTTGATCTCAAATCCACCATGCTGGCAGCACCTAACCCTTCCGCTACCTCTTATACCCCAGATAAGGGTGGCAATAGGTATTGCAGAGACAAGAAAAGTCCTAAGAGCCTCCTTGGCTCTGATGTGCCATTGGACACAACTGTGGAGAGACCTGGGAGGACTTCCCTCCCTCTGCCATGTGCTGCTGCATCTGACGTTTGGTGGGTACATTTTACAGAGGTTGGGGCAATTTATGCTGTGTGTCATTTTAGCTTAATGGCATAGATGATTATACAGAAAGGACAGTATTTTTGCTTATTGCATGGAGGGATATGTGTTAGTTTCTCCTGACCTTTACATTGTGTGTTACATACTACTGACCCCTGCATTGTGTGTTATGTACTATTGACCCCTGAACTCTGCATTACTTACTACTGCCCCTTGAACTCTGCTATACATACTCCTGACCTCTACATTGTGTGTTATGTACTACTGACCCCTGAACTCTGCATTACTTACTACTGCCTCTTGAACTCTGCTATACATACTCCTGACCTCTACATTGTGTGTTATGTACTACTGACCCCTGAACTCTGCATTACTTACTACTGCCCCTTGAACTCTGCTTTACTTACTACTGCCCCTTGAACTCTGCTTTACATACTCCTGACCTCTACATTGTGTGTTATGTACTACTGACCCCTGAACTCTGCATTACTTACTACTGCCCCTTGAATTCTGCTTTACTTACTACTGCCCCTTGAACTCTGCTTTACATACTCCTGACCTCTACATTGTGTGTTATGTACTACTGCCCCCTGAACTCTGCATTACTTACTACTCACCCCTGAACTCTGCTTTACTTACTACTGCCCCTTGAACTCTGCTATACATACTCCTGACCTCTACATTGTGTGTTATGTACTACTGACTCCTGAACTCTGCATTACTTACTACTGCCCCTTGAACTCTGCTTTACTTACTACTGCCCCTTGAACTCTGCTATACATACTCCTGACCTCTACATTGTGTGTTATGTACTACTGACCCCTAAACTCTGCATTACTTACTACAGCCCTTTGAACTCTGCTTTACTTACTACAGCCCCTTGAACTCTGCTTTACATACTCCTGACCTCTACATTGTGTGTTATGTACTACTGACCCCTGAACTCTGCATTACTTTCTACTCACCCCTGAACTCTGCTTTACTTACTACTGCCCCTTGAACTCTGCTTTACTTACTACTGCCCCTTGAACTCTGCTATACATACTCCTGACCTCTACATTGTGTGTTATGTACTACTGACCCCTAAACTCTGCATTACTTACTACAGCCCTTTGAACTCTGCTTTACTTACTACAGCCCCTTGAACTCTGCTTTACATACTCCTGACCTCTACATTGTGTGTTATGTACTACTGACCCCTGAACTCTGCATTACTTTCTACTCACCCCTGAACTCTGCATTAATTACTACTGACCTCTGCACTCTGCGTTACATACTACAATCTCTAAACTCTGTAAAAATACTTACTCTTGATGTCTGCACTGTGAGTTAAGTACTACTGACCTCTGCACTGTGTGGTAAAGTGGTGTTCCGGGAAAAAAATAAATTAAAAGCCAGCAGCTACACATACTGCAGCTGCTGGCTTTTAATAAATGGACACTTACCTATCCTGCAGTCCCTCAATGTCGGCACCACAGGTGATGTTTCCATCAGCTGTCGGGTGCTGCCGCCGCCATTGCGGGTAAGGGAACCCGGCAGTGTAGCCTTTCGGCTTCACGCCGGGAACCCTACTGCGCATGCGCGAGGCCCCGCTCCTCTCTCCTCATAGCCCGGCGGCCGGGGGAGGAGGAGGAGTAGGGAGCCCCGCGGTGAGGTCACGGCCGCCTCACGGCTGCGGCCGGACTCCCAGAAGTGGGAAAGGATACCTGTCAAAGACAGGTATCCTGTCCCACCTCCCCCCCGAAAGGTGCCAATTGTGGCACCGGAGGGGGGGAGGAATCCGATGAGCGGAAGTTCCATTTTAGGGTGGAGCTCCGCTTTAAGTACTACTGATCCCTGAATTCTGCATTACTTAATACTGACCTCTAAACTATACATTACATACTACTGACTTTTAAGCTCTGCCTTGCATACTACAGCCTCTAAACTCTGTAATACTTACTCGTGACCTCTATACGTTGTGTTACATTCTACTGACCTCTGCACCCTGTATTACTTACCACTGACCCCTTCACTCTGTATTACTTAGCCCTGACCTCTGAAATCTGTTACTCCTGACCCCTAAACTCTGCGCTACTTATTCTGACCCCTGCACTAAACATTATATACTACTGACCTCTGCACCCTGCGTTACTCTAGACCCCTGCACTCTGCAATACATACTACTGATCTGTGCATTGTATATTATGTACTACTGAACCCCGATCTCTGCAATAAGTACTACTGATCCCTGAACTCTACGTTACATACTCCTGACTTCTGAGATCTGCGTTGCATACTATTGACCCCTGAATGCTAGGCTACGTACTCCTGTCCCCTAAACTTTGCATTTCTTATTCCTGAACCCTGAACACCGTGACTCATACTACTGACCCCTGAACTCAGCGTTACATACTCCTGATCTTTGGGATTCAAACTCCTGACCCTAAACCTTGCATTACTTTCTCCTGAACTCTACACTACATACTCCTGACCCCTGAACTCTGCTTTACATACTCCTGACCCATGAACCCTGAACTCTGCTTTACATAATCTTGACCTCTGAACTTTGCATTATATACTCCTGATCCCTGAACTCTGAGATTCATCCTACTGACCCCTGAGCTTTGCTTTACATACTTCTGACCCCTGAACTCTGCTTTTCTAACTCCAGACCCTTGTGCTCAATATTACACACTACTGACCCCTGCACTCTGCATTACTTACTACTGACCACTACACTTTGTGTTACTTACCGACCTCTAAATTCTTCAAACCTTCTTCACTTTTTAAAAGGGCCATACTGGGTTATCTTGCACTTCACCCTGGTGATCGTTGAGCTCTTCCATCTTGTTCAGTAGTGTTGGGCCAAGCAAAGGTTTGCCTTTTCAGTGAACACCCGAATTTGCGGGGGGCTCGATAGGATGTTCACCCGCCAAGCGCTCCACAATGCACTGAACGCTTTACAGTGCATTCTAAGCCCTGATTGGGCAAATCAGGGACAGTGAATAGCCGGTTGTTAAGGAGTGGGCCGGTAAGCCGACCGCATCGACCTTAACAACGGATGAGTCATCAGCTGTCAACGGGCTTCCCCGCTGACAGCTGAATGAAAAAAATAAAATAAATTGCCGGCAATAGAAAAATTATTATAAATAACTGTGTGGGGGTCCCCCCCCCAAACCATACCAGGCCCTTTGGGTCTGGTATGGATTTTAAGGGGAACCCCATGCCAAAATTTAAAAAAAAACAGCATGGGGCAGCCCCAAAATCCATACAAGACCTTTGGTATCCCCCTGGTCAGTGACGTCCCATGGGGGCAGTGCCCCCAGGTGACGTTGCCAGGTGGCCCTGCCCCTCACCTATATAAGAACTGCCAAACGGCGGAGCTCGCAGTCAGTTTTTTTTTGGTTCCAGTGGTGATGGCAAGCATCTTGATTGATGATGGATCTACATGGGGGGGGGGGACACTATATTTAAATTACATTTTTCATTTTTATTGTTTCACTTTAAGCATCATTAAAATCACTGCTCTTTTAAAAACAATCTTTTAAAAAAAAAAATATTTGCATTGATACATGTCCCCCCAGGGCAGTACCCCGGACCCCCCATACCCCTTTTTTATGGCCAATAACTTGCATATAAGCCTTCAAAATTTCAAGTTTGGATCCCATAGACTTCACTGGGATTTGGAGTTTGGGTCCGAACTTTCGCGATGTTCGAGAGTTCTGGCGCAAACCGAACTGGGGGGGGGGGGGGGGTGTTTGGCCCATCTCTATCCTTCAGGTAGATCTCTGCCTCTGCAGGGTTGTTTGTCTCAGTCTTAAAGGTATGGCAGTGCATGTAATATACAGTATATGCAACACGCATGTAAAACGCACAGGCTGCCTGAAATGCGATGAATAGGCGAAAAGACTCCGAGAGGAAAGCAGCGATGGAGCCGGTAATTCTCAATTATTTTATCAGAATCCTTTCCAGGCGTTGGGAAAGCTGAAAACCTACAAAACAAGCATCTCTCTGATACTGCCCCCCCCCCCCCCTAAAAGATCTGTCCTGTCCGTGTGGCTGACTGACCCCCACATAGGGAATGAAAAGGTCTGGATGGGCAGGAGAGGGACGAGTGATAAGGGGCCCCCAATGTGTACTGATCAGTACACTGATCTCCCTCGGTCCAAATTTCATGCTGATTGAGCTCAGGAACAGCAGTGTCTGCCCTGGTGAGATTGGGGGCAGCAAATCTTCAACATATCTTCCCGTGAGCCGCATCTGGTCTATCGAATCGCCAGCCAGATGGTGCATGATGGAAAACGTGCTTGCGGAATGAATTTCTTCACTTTGTTCACTTCAGAGAAGATTGCATTTCCCCCTCTCTACTCCAAACACCCAGCCGGCACAGTTTAGGCAACTTCTAACTGCGAGCGACTGCTAAGAAACCACTTGGAAGATGCCGTATCTGACCATGTGTGTCGGGGGGTTCTCCGGGTCAGTTCCAATTAGGGACACCACCTGCGAGGAATTTGCATGTTCGCATAAGTGATTTCCTCCCAAAATGTAGGCAGTGCTATAAGGCTGCGTTCACACCTGAGCGTTTTCAGCTCATAAAACGCTTGTAAAACACCCCAAAAAATGCCTAAAAAACACCCATCAAGCAAAATCCTATTCATTTCATTGGCACCTGTTCACATCTGATGCCGTGTACACACGACCGTTTTTAATGTCATTGAAAAAAACTGCATTTTTCTCGACGTGATTTTTCGTGTTTCCTCTCAAGCCTGTCTTGCCTACACACTACCGTGGAAAAAAATGTTCGAGTAAAGCGCAGTGACATACAACACGTACGACGGCACTATAAATGAGAAGTTCCATTCGGATGGCGCCACCCTTCATGTTAGTAAACTTTGTTGAGCGACGATTCGCGCTTTTCAGCCTCGTGCTCTTCAGTCCGTTACAGTGTGACGAATGTGCTATCTCCATTACGAACGCTAGTTTTACCAGAACGAGCGCTCCCGTCTCATACTTGATTCTGAGCTTGCGCATTTTTTTTCACGTCGTTAAAGCCCACACACGGCCGTTTTTCATGACGAGAAAAACGACGATGTAAAAAACGAC
Source organism: Rana muscosa (assembly GCA_029206835.1). Classification (NCBI taxonomy): domain Eukaryota; kingdom Metazoa; phylum Chordata; class Amphibia; order Anura; family Ranidae; genus Rana; species Rana muscosa. Next base: position 304,804,933 of record CM055120.1, read on the forward strand.
ATGAAAAATTAGAGCATGTTCCAATTTTTCTCATCGTGATTCTCAGCGTTTTTCTCGTCGGGAAAAATGCTGGAAAGCCCACACACGATCATTTTTAATGACCATTTTAAAAAATTTCATTTTTCTCGTCATTAAAAACGGTCGTGTGTACGCGGCATAAGAGTTTTGTCACCTGAAGCAAAACACCTGAAAAACGCCCTAAGCTCAAAAAATAAAATAAAAACCATGAGCTTCTTTGGGGCAGATTACAGGAGTTTTTCTGCCTTTTACATTGATGACCTGTACAAAATTGCGAAAAAAACACGGCAAAAACGCTGTAAAAATCTTTTAAACGCTCGGGTGTAAATTCAGCTTAAAAGCGGCTTTTGATCCTCCAACTTAAGGCTGCCAAAAAGTGAAAAAAAATATATTAACCGCTTGAGGACCGCCGCACGCCGATGTACGTCGGCAAAATGGCATGGCTGGGCACATGGGCGTACAGGTACGTCCCCTTTAAGGTGGCGCGCTCGCGACCCGGTCCTCTTCTCCGTGACCGTCCCCGCGGGAACAGCGGACACGATCGCCGATGGTGTCCCGCGATCGGGTCACAGAGAGGAAGAACGGGGAGAGGTAAGTGTAAACAAACCTCTCCCCGTGCTTCCTAGTGAGCCTGTCACTGATCATCTGTTCCCTGTAATAGGGAATGACAATCAGTGACGTCACACGCTAAGCCACGCCTCCCCCCACAGTAAGAAACACAAATCAGGACACACTTAACCCCTACAGCGCCCCCTCCTGGTTAACCCCTTCACTGCCAGTGTAATTTTTACAGTAACCAGTGCATTTTTATAGCACTGGTCGCTGTAAAAATGACAATGGTCCCAAAATAGTGTCAAAAGTGTCCGATGTGTCCGCCATAATGTCGCAGTCACGAAAAAAATCGCTGATCACCGCCATTACTAGTAAAAAAAAAAAAAATATATAAAAATGCCATAAAACTACCCCCTATTTTGTAAACACTATAAATTTTGCGCAAACCAATCAATAAACGCTGATTGCGATTTTTTTACAAAAAATATGTAGAAGAATACGTATCGGCCTAAACTGAGGAAAAAAATAGTTTTTTTATATATTTTTTGGGGATATTTATTATAGCAAAAACTAAAAAATATTGAATTTTTTTCAAAATTGGTCGCTCTATTTTTGTTTATAGCGCAAAAAATAAAAACCGTAGAGATGATCAAATACCACCAAAAGAAAGCTCTATTTGTGGGAAAAAAAGGACGCCAATTTTGTTTGGGAGCCACGTCGCATAATCACGCAATTGTCAGTTAAAGCAACGCAGTGCCGAATCGCAAAAAGGGGCCTGGTCCTTATGCTGCGTATTGGTCCGGGGCTTAAGTGGTTAATGATTAACCGGCCTTACATCACTTACATGTACGGTGGAGAGGTGGCTCTGCTGTTGCGCTGAATCATCTACTACATTAGGTACGTGATCCAGCACTTCCAGGTAGGGGGCGTGCACGCGCCCAGCTGTGCTGTGATTGTACACAGCAGATGTCGATCAGCGGGTGTCAGCCAATGGATGACCGCCGACACCCGCCAATCGTCGGGAAGACACACAGGACAGAACTCTACCTATGTGAACAAGGCAGTGCTCTGCCCTGTCAGCGAGGAAGGGATGGATTTTGTGTCCCTGCATATAATTATATAAATTATAATTTTTCGGGGGGACTTCATTTTTAACGCCTATACTTTTGTCTCTTTTTTTTTTTAACATGATATCAAAGTAAGAGAACATTTTTCATCACTTCTGATTGAAGGTAAGCGTTGGTATTTATTTGAAGAAACAAATCCATAAAGAAAAATGTGGATCGGCTTTCTGGGGCCATTGCGAGGAATATTCCTAAGCAAAAAATGTGCAATGTTCAAAAAAAATAATAATTCATAAACATTTTAGGAGAATTTTGAGCGTTTTTCCCTCCAAAACCGCCAATGTGGCTCGGGATTTGAATGTTTTTCATTTCTATGTTCCGCCCTTTGAGCGCACTGTATGGTGTCAGTAGGACGCTTTGCTGTGTCATTAGGCTAAGTTAAACCTAATTCATGGATTCACAGCCGATCGATGCTTTATCTTCTGTCGCCTTATTATGCGTATGGCGAGGCGGATTCTGATGCCGCGATCTAATGGTCTTTACGCATAGCTTGGCTGGTGGTTCTGTGAACTGTTGGGGGAGGGGATCGAAGATAAAGCGAGGATTTCTCTTTTTGTAACGCGGTTGTAATTCGATCTGCAGGAGGACATTTGCACATTTTTTACATGACTTGCTTAGCGCAGCCCATTGATTTCAATGGATGTCGCTATGCGCGAAAAATGCAGCAAAGTAGCTCGTGCAGCATTTTGCCGAGTTCCAGTATACGTGTTTTTTTACCACGCGTTTAGCTATGTTTGCTGCTCAATTTTGCCTGTGGCAAAACACACGTTTGCAACCCTCATTTGAGGTGCTAATATTAATGAATGGCACCGCGAGTGTGACGTGGATTTTTCGCATGTTCCAGGAACACGCGTTTCTGTGAACATTCCCCGAATGCGTGTTCATATGGGGACATGTGAATGAAGCCTAAAAGTGACACTTAATGCTGGTTGTAAAAAAAAATTCAAGTATGTATTCCTAACTCAGAAAGGCCCCTTCAATTGCTCTCAGCTTCCTCCAAATCTCCAAATTCCTTTTTGCTGCTGTGATCTGGCTACCTGTTAGAGGGTGACTTTGTTCGTTCTCCATGGTGCCGCTGTATGTAGGAATGTAGCCACCCTGCCTTAGTCCCACTGTATGCAGGAAGGTAGACACCCTGCTTTAGTCCCACTGTATATAGGAAGGTAGCCACCCTGCCTTAGTCCCACTGTATGTAGGAAGGTAGCCACCCTGCCTTAGTCCCACTGTATGTAGGAAGGTAGCCACCCTGCCTTAGTCCCACTGTATGTAGGAAGATAGCCACCCTTCCTTAGTCCCACTGTATGTAGAAATATAACCACCCTGCCTTAGTCCCACTGTATGTAGGAAGATAGCCACCCTTCCTTAGTCCCACTGTATGTAGGAGTGTAACCACCCTGCCTTAGTCCCACTGTATGTAGGAGTGTAACCACCCTGCCTTAGTCCCACTGTATGTAGGAACGTAGCCATCCTGCCTTAGTCCCACTGTGTGTAGGACTGTAGCCACCATGCCTTAGTCCCACTGTATGTAGGAACGTAGCCACCCTGCCTTAGTCCCAGTGTGTGTAGGACTGTAGCCCACCTGCCTTAGTCCCACTGTATCTAGGAAGGTTGCCACCCTACATTGGTCCCACTGTATGTAGGAATGTAGCCACCCTGCCTTAGTCCCACTGTATGTAGAAATATAGCCACCCTGCCTTAGTCTCACTGTATGTAGGAAGTTAGCCACCCTGCCTTAGTCCTAATGTATGTAGGAATGTAGCCACCCTGCCTTAGTCTCACTGTATGTAGGAAGTTAGCCACCCTGCCTTAGTCCTAATGTATGTAGGAATGTAGCCACCCTGCCTTAGTCCCACTGTATGCAGAAATGTACCCACCCTGCCTTAGTCCCACTGTATGTAGGAACGTAGCCACCTTGCCTTAGTCTCACTGTATGTAGGCATGTAGCCACCCTGCCTTAGTCCCACTGTATGTAGGAATATAGCCACCCTGCCTTAGTCCCACTGTATGTAGGAATATAGCCACCCTGCCTTAGTCCTAATGTATGTAGGAATGTACCCACCCTGCCTTAGTCCCACTGTATGTAGTAATGTAGCCACACTGTCGTAGTCCCACTGTATGTAGGAATGTAGCTACTCTGCCTTAGTCCCACTGTATGTAGGAATGTAGCCACCCTGCCTTAGTCTCCCTGTATGTAGGAATGTAGCCACCCTGCCTTAGTCCCACTGTATGTAGGAATGTAGCCACCCTGCCTTAGTCTCACTGTATGTAGGAATGTAGCCACCCTCCCTATATGAAATATTAGGGTGGTGGGGGGTTGTGGGCCAGTGGGGCAGTAGAAGAAATATAAAAAGCACAACTATATCCTCTACAAGTCAAATTTTATTAATTCATAAAAAATAGAATGGTTTAGTAAAACACAGCATTATGGTCACTAGATGGAGCTGAGGATCATAAGGAATAAATACTAAACCTCCACTCCATCTAGTGGCAATAATGTGGTATTTTCCCAAAACACATTTTTTTTATGAATGAATAACATTCAACCAGTGGAGAAAATAAGAGCTATGAGATTTATTTAAATAAATGTTTAATATTGTTTTTTGTTTTTTTTAAGTAAGAATACACACTCCTTTTATGTTTAGATATTTATAACTATAAGCACTATTTAGCACGTCTTAAAGGCTAAGTTCAACTTTTTTTTCTAAATTCCAGCTCCCCTATGTACCGATATACCATTAATGTACGTCTGTTGCAGAAAAATAAAAGCTTTCTTTCTTTTTAGAACAAGGTCTTACCTTAGCCCCTGGTGTGTTCCGTAGAGAAGTTCATGACTTCCTGGTATGTAGATTTGGGATGTGGGCTAAGGTAAGGCCTTGTGTTTAAAATCAAAGCAAGCTTGTTATTTTTCTGCAACAGAGGTACATTAATGGTATAATGGTACATAGAGGAGCTGGAATGTAGACAAAATATAAGGTGAACTTACCCTTTAAGTAATGCTGTAGTTTACTGAATCGAGCCATCGCCTCATTTGCCGTCCATAGACCTTTAAAGTGATTGGCGGATTGTTTTACAAATCAGCCATCTTTACCTTTATCGGTCACAAGAAGCTTTTTATTGATACAGACAAAATGAACTTTCCTGGCTGTAAGCGGTGAGGATTTTCAGATAACAAGCGACAGGGGGTGGCGGCGGCCCCCTTGAATGCAGGAGTCCGTCGGTGCCGCAGACCACTCCAGCGCCTAAGGGGTGATGTAGTTATTATCAGGCGGACGGAATCTTTGACAAGTGGATGTCCTTTGAGAAAGGCGATAGCAGATTTTCCTCCTTTATCTCTCGGTGGAATAGATTATTCTGCTGGATGTGTTTGGCATCTGAATCTTCCGATAGCGTGGGCTGTGATAATCCCCCCCCCCCCTCTCTGGAGTCTGAAGAGCTGTAGGTTTCAGCATGATGACTGCCCGGGTATGCTGGGACCTGTGGTTCTACAACAGGTTGGCCCCTCTGTGCTTTCTGTGGATGGTAAGTGACCATGCTATGACTGCACATTATTTTAATCTTTATGTGTTCTCCCTTTAGTTTTATTTTAAACATGCACTCCGGGGGGAGATATAAATGACACAAATGAATGCAGCTCTGAATTCCATTAAGTATTATTTAAAGACCAAATGTACCTTCAGTTTTAAACTTCAAAGGCGAGTGCATAAATGTATTCCAATGGGAAAGCTTTTTTTTTTTTTTTATTCTGGGCAGTACAATACATTTGACCACAGACCACCAATGTAGGAAGCATCTTTCCCACTACCCACCAATGTAAGGATCATGCTTCCCACTGACCACCAATGTAAGGATCATCCTTCCCACTGACCTCCAATGTAAGGAGCATTCTTCCCACTGATCACCAATGTAAGGAACATTCTTCTCACTGACCACCAATGCAAGGAACATTCTTCTCACTGATCACCAATGTAAGGAGCATTCTTCTCACTGACCACCAATGTAAGGAGCATTCTTCTCACTGACCACCAATGCAAGGAACATTCTTCCCACTGATCACCAATGTAAGGAGCATTCTTCCCACTGACCACCAATGTAAGGAACATTCTTCCCACTGATCACCAATGCAAGGAACATTCTTCTCACTGATCACCAATGTAAGTAACATTCTTCCCACTGATCACCAATGTAAGGAACATTCTTCTCACTGACCACCAATGTAAGGGACATTCTTCCCACTGATCACCAATGTAAGGAGCATTCTTCCCACTGACCACCAATGTAAGGAACATTCTTCCCACTGACCACCAATGTAAGGAGAATTCTTCCCACTGATCACCAATGTAAGGATCATTCTTCCCACTGACCACCAATGTAAGGGACATTCTTCCCACTGATCACCAATGTAAGGAGCATTCTTCCCACTGACCACCAATGTAAGGAGCATTCTTCCTAATCACTAATGTAAGGATCATTCTTCCCAATGGCCACCAATGTAAGGAGCATTCTTCCCACTTATTACCAATTTAGGGAGCATTCTTCCCACTCCTTACCGATGTAAGGGGAATTCTTCCCATTGACCACCAATGTAAGGAGAACTCTTCCCACTGACCACCAATGTAAGGAGCATTCTTCCCACTGACCAGCAATGAAAGGGGTTCTCTAAGACCTCAGAATTATTGTTAGAGTTCCTCTGGGGTTAAACGTTTGGAAAAGGCTGCGTCTCAGTGTAGGTACCTTTGATCAGCGTACAGCGAGCACTCGGAAAGCTCCGCTGATATGGTGAGGAGGTAATTGGGTTTTCAGTGCAATTAGTGGTTTTTACATGACAAGCCTTTCCTCTTCCCTCCCTGCTCTCGGGAGCAATAACACACCGGCTGTGCCGTCTTCCACTCTCGTGAGCTGGGACGACGACGCATGTGCTGCCAACCTTGCATCAATACGGACATCAAGGTCTGCCTGTCGGATAGTCATGGGAGCTAATTGGACACATGACATTTTGACAAGTAATCGGCCCGGAAGCTTGTGAACCTCGAAGGCTGACAATTTATGTAATTGATTTCATTCCCACCGATGTCAAAGCCATATTATGCCATTAGACAGCATTAAAAGCACCAGACGAAGGTTCAGGATGTATTACAAGTCGGGCGATCATCTAACCCCAGTACAGTCATTCGTCGTAAAAGGGAAGCTGTCAGAGTCTTCCTTGCTCATGCCCTTGAAAGAACACTGTGTCCTTTTTTGAAGGTCACTCCTGACAAATTTATCCGGCCTAACTAGTGTGTCTGGTCCCCCCGAGTAATATCGACTGGGAAAAAAAATTAACCCTTATTACGCTGATAGGCTGCTACCGTTAAGTCCTCAAAGGGGGCTAATTGGTTAGGAGTCAAATAGCATTCTTTTATCAGAAATGTATACTGAAGGAAAGGACGTGTTACCTAAGGGCAATGTCAGGCGGCTGAATTTGCATGCCGCTTGTGTGTCTTTTTTTTTTTTTAATTAATTGTTGGCCTTGATGTGTGTAAGACACACTGAGCTGATAATGCTTACTTCAGCTTACTTTGGGTGTCAAAACAAATTTTCTGCTTTAAGTGGCCTTACTGCTAAAGCCCCTTTGTGCACATGTAGTGAGTGTAGTAGAGTGAATAAAAGATACTAAAATCAACCTGGCCCTACCTATCAGTACCTACCACTCTGCTCTTATGCCGCGTACACACAACAGTTTTTAATGACGAGAAAAATGCCATTTCTTAAAATGGTCATTAAAAATGATCGTGTGTGGGCTTCAGAGCATTTTTCACGACGTGAAAAATGGCCATGAAAAAATTGCAAACATGCTCTAATTTTTCTCGTCGTTTTTCACCTTGTTGTTTTTCTCGTCATGTAGGCTTTAACGACGTGAAAAAAAATGCGCATGCTCAGAATCAAGTATGAGACAGGAGCGCTCGTTCTGGTAAAACTAGCGTTCGTAATGGAGATAGCACATTCGTCACGCTGTAATGGACTGAAAAGCACGAGGCTGAAAAGCGCGAATCGTCTCTCAACAAACTTTACTAACATGAAGGGTGGTGCCATCCGAATGGAACTTCCCCTTTATAGTGCCGTCGTACCTGTTGTACATCACTGCGCTTTAGCCCTGGCTCACACTGGTGCGTTTTGACATGCGATTTGGCATGTCAAATCGCATGTCAAAACGCCGGTATTTGCCGCAAATTGCCAGCAATGGCACCGTCCTAATCGGTGCGACGCCGCATCTGCGATCACCGATTTCAAAAAGTAGTTTCTGTACTACTTTTTGCGATTTCGGCCGCGATTTACACTGACATCTGTGTCAGATGTCTTTGTAATCGCGGCTGAAATTGGGACTGCCAGCGGGAGTGAAATCGTGCAAGTTAAGCTGAACTCGCACGGCTTCACTCCCGCAGCCCAGTGTGAACCTCGAGCATTTTTTTCAACGACAGTGTGTAGGCAAGGCAGGCTTGAGAAGAATCACGTCGAGAAAAAGTTTTTTTCAATGACATTAAAAACAGTCGTGTGTACACGGCATTAGGATTAAAACTGCAAAGATAAAAAGCACACCCAAAATAAAATGTAACTGAAAATAAGCAGCTGCTTAAAAAAACAGACTATGTAAAAAACAGTATGCAAACAGTTCAATTCAAACTCAAAGGAAAAAAGTCCACAATGAAACTGTAGCAGCGCTACGATCAAATGTTCATTTGAGCGTCCTCTATATAGCAGTTCATATAGGAAGCGAAGATAGTGAATGAAATGAGTATGGCTGTGACTGGTCAGAATCCTAGTGACAAGTGCTCCTTTCACCAAAAGATGTTGTTCACCGCGTGGGGGGGTAAAATTCCCCTTTTGGGGATGCACTCACCAGATATAGGATAAATATGAGCATTCAATCACCATCCACTTTCAGCGTCTCTGCCTTCCACCATAAGTTTCACTTGTTTCCCAGGTATCGCTATCATATGCACCATATTGGGTGGCTACGGTGTGGAGACGGTTCTTATGGTGGTACACATGACAGTAGTTGGGTCCAAGAAGGGGTCCTGGCTGGCAGCAGGCAAGAGAGCAGCCAGGTCCTGGCAGAGGTCTAAGCAAGTGACAAGCAAGAGAGTATTTAGGCACAGGCAGGGGTCTTTGTGGGCAGTTAGCAACAGAGTAGTTGGGTCAATCCGGGTAGGCATCAACAAGCGAAGGGGTAAGTAGATATTAGATATTAGATTGCTCTCTTAAGCCGTGTACACACGATAGGTTTTACCGATGAAAACAGTCCGATGGACTTTTTTCATCGGACAAACCGATCGTGTATGGGCCCCATCTGTCTTTTTTCCATCAGTGTTTAAAAATAGAACATGTTTTAAATTTATCCGATGGTTAAAAAACCGATAGCAAATTACTATTGTCTGTGGGGAACTTCATCGGATAAAAAACCCACGCATGCTCAGAATCAAGTCGACGCATGCTCAGAAGCATTGAACTTCATTTTTCTTGGCTCATCTGAGTGTTTTACGTCACGGCGTTTGGAACGGTCGGTTTTTTGACTGATGGTGTGTAGGCGAGACTGATGGAAAAATCGGTTTAAAAACCATAGGAAATCCGATCGTGTGTACAGGGCTTGACTCTCAGGTAGCTGGCAATAAGACTCAGCACCATCCACAGCAAAGGCTGGTGCTTGAATACCCTTCTGATCAGAGAACACGCCCAGCAACTTTACTGGGAACTCTGGAAGTCCTGGAGATTACGGAGGTCCTGGGAATCATATAATTCCTGGCAGGTATCTTGCAAGGGATCTTGGAAAGCTGGGATCTTGAGAATCTTTGGAGACCTAGCAGGAAACCTGTGAGCACTGTAATGCCGCGTACAAACGATCGGAATTTCCTACAACAAATGTTCGATGTGAGCTTTTGGTCGGATATTCCGACCGTGTGTAGGCTCCATCGGACATTTGCTGTCGGAATTTTCGACAACAAATGATTGAGAGCAGGGTCTCAATTTTTCCGACAACAAAAGTTCTTGTCGGAAATTCCGACCGTGTGTAGCCATTTCCGACGCACAAAAGTGCTGCGCATGCACAAAATCAATTTGACGCATGCTCAGAATCATTGTACTCATCCGTCGGAAAAAAAAACACGGTTTTGTTGTTTGAAATTCCGATCATGTGTACGCGGCATAACAGTTGCTTTAAAACATAACTGAACCCAAGAACAATAATATAATTGATTGCAGCTCACCATTCCTTAGATGTGTTGGCTGCATTCGTTTTCAACTTTCAGGTACAGAACATTTTCAAGAAGCACAGGAAATACTTGCAGGCGTAGGAATAACTCTACATTGTAAGTAAGGAGGAAACCCTGCAACTGTGGCCAGAAGCTGTTTGAGGGTGCACCCTTGCACCCGTATGCCGCGTACACACAATCGTAAATTCCGACAAGAAAAACTTGGATTTTTTCTGACGGAATGTTGGCTCAAACTTGTGTTGCATACAAACCGTCACACAAATCTTGTCTTGTTAGTTTTTTTCAATGACATTAAAAGCGGTCATGTGTACGCGGCATAAGGCATTCGACACTTCCAGGAGTGTCGGATGACTGTGACCCTTGCACTGTGGTTTCCTCTTCCAACCCTTACGTCAATGCTGAATCCTGTAGCAAGGTAGGGGTCAAAGGGTTATATTTTCGAAAGCCAAAGACATTGATGGAGGCTGCAGTGCTGGAACCCCCTAATCCAGAAAAGAGGGGTTCATCTAGCGCACGTCTCCTTCAAGCAATGCTTTAGGCGATATCTGCTTATTGGTATTTAAAGTTTGCAAAGGCAGAACTGTCATGTTGCCCCCGGCATCTAAAGTTGCCACAAAGGTATCCATTGGAAATCTGCTGTGGTCTACACCGACATGCCTGCCAGGCTACACATGAATTTTATGAGCTGCATCTTTTAGAAGAGATACCTGAGACATTTCTCCCTGCTTCAAAGTACAACTTGCATCACCGTGTTTCAATGAGTTCCATCAAAGTGACTGACAGTATCTGAATTCCTAACTCTTCTTTGTAACGTTTCCATGGCAACAAAATGCTCAGAAAGAATTTATAAAATAGTATATGTTATATTATCTCCCAGGCTGATGGATGCCTTGTAAAAAAAAAAAAAAAAAAAAGGTGGAATTGCATAACGAGGGACCTGATGGATGCGTGATGTGCAGAGAGAGACGTGGCACCATCTGAAAGGTTTTCTTGGGTCCTTCTGGCTAGGGGCGAGCTTCGGGTTTGCTGCTACCATGAGTTCAAGGAGAATCCAGCAGGTTAAAAATTGGTGCAGAACAATCATAATGCACTGCATAGGACTTCAACTATGACCCGTGTAGCACACAGACCCCCTTTTACCTGCCTTGTTCTTCGGCTCTTTGCAGGAAGAAGGGGCACACCATGCCACAAGCCCGTACCCTCCTGTATTAAAGTGGTTGTAAACCCCTATACATTTTTTTTTTTTAAACCACCTGTAAGAGAAAGGCATAATGAGCTAATATGACTAGCATAATAGCTCATTATGCATCACTTACCTTAGATCGTGGCCCCCAAAGCCGTCCTCATCACTTACCTTAGATCGGGGCCCCCGAAGCCGTCCTTGTCTCCCTCTTCAGCCGCAGCCATCGCTGCGGCGATAGCCGGAATGTTACTTCCGGGTATCGCCGCTCCAGCGGCACTGTGATTGGCCGGCGCGGCGAAGACGTCACCCCGCGCATGCGCGCGGGAGCCGTCAAATTCGGCTAAACCCAAGCATTGCTGGAACTTAGCTGAATTTGTGAATGGGATTAACCCCATGAATGCGCTGTTGTCTACGGCGCGCATGCGCCGTAGACACGGAGCAATGTCCTTTTTAGCAAATATCTCCTAAACCGTGTAGGTTTCGGAGATATTTCTTGCACCTACAGGTAAGCCTTAATCTAGGCTTACCTGTAGGTGCAAGTTGCAAAAGTGGGTTTACAACCACTTTAAGAGGTTGAGCGGTGTTGTCGGTGGGTCATTTCACAGTTGAGCCAGAGAATGGTTTTCTCACCTCTGTGGATAATAGATTTGAGTACTTGCTTCCCCCAGTGAATAGAATGTCCACACGTGCTAGAACTCCAACAGAGAGTTTATTTCTTCTTTCAGCAAATAACAGTTTCTTGATAGAAACAAAGGTTGGAGCAAGAAAAGGACAGCACAAGATGTGGGGAAAAGTCCAGGCACAAAAAATAGGATTTTTATAACAGCTTACCTGTAAAATCCTTTTCTTGGAGTACATCACGGGACACAGAGCAGCATAGTCATTACTAATGGGTTATATAGATACCGTCAGGTGCTGGCACTGGCAACTTCCAAAACCGGAAGTACCCTCCCCTATATAAGCCCCTCCCATCCGGGAGCACCTCAGTTTTGTAGCAAAGCAATAAGTGTCCCCAAAGAGGGGCGGGAGCTCTGTGTCCCGTGATGTACTCCAAGAAAAGGATTTTACAGGTAAGCTGTTATAAAAATCCTATTTTCTTTCTCGTACATCACGGGACACAGAGCGACATAGTCATTACTAATGGGATGTCCTAAAGCAATGCCAAATGAGGGGGGGGATACACCATATATAAGCTGAGCGCTATCAGACATGAGGATCTTTTGCGGCCTGCAACACACTGCGCCCAAAGGCGACATCCTCCTGACTTCTAACGTCCACCTGGTAGAACCTAGTAAACGTGTGTACCGAAGACCATGTTGCGGCCTTACAGATTTGAGCCAGGGAGGCCTGGTGATGCACTGCCCATGAAGTTCCAACTGCTCTCGTGGAGTGCGCTCTAACTTTGAACGGAGGCGGTCTCCTTCTCAAGCCATAGGCTTGTATTATGACCTGTCGAATCCACCTGGCTAAAGTAGATTTTGACGCTGCCTGACCCTTTCTGGGGCCTTCCGGCAGAATAAACAAAGTATCCGTTCTGCGAATCTGAGCAGTGGCTTTTAGATAAGCTTTAACTGCTCTTACTACATCCAAAGAATGTAATAACTTTTCCTCTACCGAAGTAGGTTTGGGGAAAAAAGAAGGAAGAACCACATCTTGGTTCAAATGAAACCTCGATACCACCTTAGGAAGAAAGGCTGGGTGAGGACGTAATACTACTCTGTCCTTATGGATAACCAGATATGGCTCTTTACAGGACATAGCTGCTAATTCCGACACTCTTTTAGCCGAACAAATGGCTACTAGAAAAGTCAATTTCCTGGTGAGAAGCACCAAGGAAATATGCTGTAATGGTTCAAATGGTTGTTTCTGTAAAACCGACAGAACCAAGTTTAGATCCCATGGACATATGGGAATATTAACCGGAGGACTAATACGCATCACTCCTTGTATAAAGGCTTTGACTAGTGAATGCGAAGCCAAGGGCCTTTGAAAAAATATTGACAAGGCCGAAATCTGACCCTTGATAGTACTCAAGGCAAGCTTCCTATCTACAGCCCATTGTAGGAAGTCCAGAATCCTACCTATTACGTATTTACGTGGATGCCATTTCTTGGCCTCACACCAGGCGATGTACGCCTTCCAGATTCTATAGTAGATCTGCCTGGATACCGGCTTCCTGGCATTGATCATGGTAGATACCACAGCATTAGAGAGCCCTCTCCTTTTTAGAATGTGGGCTTCAATAGCCAGGCCGTCAAACCTAGGGCTGGTAAGGAAGGGTGGTATATCGGTCCTTGCGAAAGCAGGTCCGGACGATGTGGGAGGGTCCAAGGACTCCCCACAGACATTTTTACAATCTCCGCGTACCATGCTCTTCGGGGCCACGCTGGAGCCACCAGAATCACTGGTTTCTTTTCTACCCTGATTCTGCGGAGTAATCGAGGTAACAATTGTGGCGGTGGGAATGCATATATCAGCTTGAACTGATCCCGAGGGAACACTAGGGCATCCGAGCCGCAAGCTAGGGGATCCCTTGTCCAAGAGACAAACCTGTCCACTTTTGTGTTGAATCTGGATGCTAGCAGATCTACATCCGGTGTTCCCCACCGCTGACATATTGTCCGGAAAACCTCGGGATGAAGGGACCATTCCCCTGGGCATAATTGTTGGCGACTTAGAAAGTCCGCCTTCCAATTCTCCACTCCTGGAATGAATACCGCAGATATGGCTGGGACATATCTTTCTGCCCATCTCAGGATGTAATTTACTTCCCTTTGGGCTGCACGACTCCTGGTGCCCCCCTGACGATTGATATATGCCACTGCTGTGGCATTGTCTGATTGAATTCTGACAGGGGACCCTTGGAGTTTGGATGTCCATGCTACTAGGGCATACCGGGCTGCTCGTATCTCTAAGAGATTGATGGGCAGGGCCTTTTCCGCATCCGACCATCTGCCCTGGAGAGACCATTGCTCCAGTACTGCTCCCCAGCCTATAAGGCTGGCATCTGTAGTGACCACCTTCCAGGAAATCGGACTGAAGGATTTCCCTCTTTCCAGATTCTGGGGAACCAACCACCAGCGGAGGCTCTTGTGAACGGAAGGGGACAAGGACATTGGTAAGTCCAGAGCCTGAACTTTTTTGTTCCAGGCTGACAGTATGGCCCTTTGCAACTTCCTTGAATGGAATTGACCGTAGGGTACTGCTTCGAATGATGCCACCATTTTTCCCAGCAGCCTCATGCACAGGCGTATGGATGGCTGTCTTTTTGAACCCACTAAGTGGATCAAATCTCTCAAAGACGACCCCTTTTCTTGAGGCAAGAAAATTTTTCTCTGGTCTGAATCCAGCCTTAGCCCCAAGTATTCCAGACTTTTGACTGGTTTTAGGGCTGACTTGTCTCGGTTGATAATCCAACCGTGATATTCCAGATACTTGATTGTCTCGTGAACAACCACTTCTAGTTTTTCCACTGAGTGGTCTATCAGCAACAAGTCGTCTAGATATGCCATTATCGTTACACCTCGTGTTCTTAGATTGGCCAATAATGGGGCCAGAATTTTTGTGAACACTCTTGGTGCTGTGGCCAGACCGAAGGGTAAGGCTCTGAACTGAAAATGGCGTCCTTCTACCGCAAAGCGTAGAAATTTTTGGTGGGCTGGAAAGATGGGAATGTGCAAATAAGCATCTTTGATGTCGATCGAGGCTAACCATTCCTCCCCTTGTAGGGCAGTGGCTACCGATCGGATCGACTCCATCCGGAAAGTCCTGATATGTAGGAATTTGTTTAGCCCTTTTAGATTTAATATGGGCCTCACGTCCCCGTTTGGCTTCGGGACTGTAAAGAGGTTTGAGTAAAACCCGAACCCCCATTCTTCCAGGGGAACCTCTATAATTACTGCTTGGAGCAATAATTGTTCTAGTGCCAACAGGAGGGATCCTCTCTTCTGGGGATCCCTTGGCACGTTTGACCTTATAAAGCGGGAAGGAGGGGAGTTTTTTAACTCCAATTTGTATCCCAGATTTACTGCGGAGAGCACCCATCTGTCTCGGATCGTGTCCCGCCAGGTCTCTGTGAACAACTGAAGTCTTCCCCCCACCCGATTGGGTGGGGGCAACCCTTCATGCATTTGACTTTGGGGGAGGTTTTGTACCTCTCCTGCTCCAGGGCTTCTTGTTACCCTGCAATTGTCCCTGATTTTTACCTCCGGGATTTGACCGAGGAGGCCGTCGGAACTGTTTCACAGCCGATGTCCTAGGGACTGGAGAAGCAGGCCTCTTAAAAGAGGGACCTCTAACTCTGTTTTTAACCGGCAAAAGTGTACTTTTACCGCTGGAAATTCTCTGGATATATTTGTCCAGGTCTTCCCCGAATAAGCTTTCACCATGAAATGGGAAGCTGACCAGCATTTTTTTACAGGGAGCTTCAGCAGACCAGTTTTTGAGCCATAGAAGCCTGCGCATATGTACTACAGACAGCGTAAGGCGGGAGGCCTGATGGATTGAATCCTTTATAGCGTCCACCGCAAAGCATAAGGCTCTAGGTAGATCAGCTAGGGCAAGAGCCTGCTGATCTGGCAAGTCCCTTAAGACCTGTTTCAACTGATCCTTCACTGCTTGGCAGACCCCAATAGCTGCCACTGCTGGTTGTGTCACCAATCCTGCTGTAGAAAAAGCAGATTTTAATAAGGACTCCAATTTTTTATCTATTGGGTCCTTGAACATTTGGACATTATCCACCGGACATGTCAGTGATTTATTCACACAAGAGATGGCTGCGTCCACTGTAGGGACCCTCCATTTTCTGATGAACTTATCCTCCATGGGATAGACCACCGGAAATCTCTTGGGGGGAGTAAATATTTTGTCAGGATGCTCCCAATCCTGGTAAATGAGCCCTTCCAGTAAAGGATGGATCGGAAAGGAACAAACAGTCTGGGGAGCTTTTAGCGACCCCAACGAGGAGACAGAAGTGGATGATGGCTCCGCAAGTGGCATTTTAAATGCTGATCGGACCATATTAGTCAGGGACTGAACCCATAACCTTTCAGCATGTGATGCTGAGAACGGCTCTTCCACTGTTGATTCCTCTACAACCGAATCGACCTCATCCTGATCCCCTTCAGGTAGGTCGATCCCTGTATGGGACTGTTGCTCTGTTAACAGGCACTCTGAGGGAGGAGACGGAGATCGGGCGCTTTTCTCCTGTGACAGGGAAGCCGCGATCAATGCTGACAATCTCTCTTCCAGCCCTCCCAGAGCTGAGGAAAAAACCTCCTCTGTTACATACACAGGAGCAGGTGAACTGAGGACAGCCACAGTACCAGGTACTCCTGAGGGTGCTCTACGGTCACTAACCTCTGATTCTTCAGGGGAGACTGGTGCAACCAAAGCATGCCCAAGATCCTCAGAGCCCGATGGAGACCCCCTATTCCTCCTGGAATTTCTAGTCCCGGAGTTTTTAGACGGCATATTCCTAAGCCACAAAGCTGAGGTATTCCAGCCGAAATACACCAGTTACTGACAATAGTCTAGCATAAATGCTGCTATAAGAAACAGTTGGTGTCTACTAATGTGCCTTTCTAGGGGATGCCTGTATCAACCGCTTGCTGTATGCCTTCTTTAAATGTTGCCAGCTCTGTCTCTGTACTTCATAGCCAGCTCACCACACAAAATTGTGGTTTTTAACATGCTGGGACGCCCGCACATGCGCAGAAGCGCTGCGGCGCGCACAGAGCGTCATCTCCCAGGCTCCGCCCCCTTTCCCGGCTCACCTCTATATATAGAGGCGCGTGCACGCGCACGCGCGCGGCCACGTGCGCCTTCGGCGCTAATTTCGAAAATGGAAACCAGGGACAAGAGCCAGGGCCCCTTTGCCGCAGGCCGGGGGATGGACGAGCATTGCAACATGGCAGAGGAAGCAGTTTCCCATAAGAGAACTCACCATCTGCCTGGACTCGCTCTGATGAGAAGAAACTAGTCCACATGACAAGAAACGTTCCACAGCGGCCTCTAGTGGACAAACACAGGTACCGCAGTCTAATATATTAAATATATATATATATATAAAAAAAAAAATTTTTTTCTTGACCACCATTAAAAATTATTACATTTTTTTAGTTGTTACAGGCATGCACAGAATTTTGCGGGAATACCATTAGGTAACAGACAGAAAGACAAATTAGGCTTGGGGGTCCCCCAATAGAACCAAGTTCCTGGGGGCCCCCACTTACCTGTTCCCCGCCGCAGGACTTTGTTTGGTCCACAAAAGCCCAAACTTCACCTATCACGGCAGGCATTGTAATCAAACCTTCAGGGACCGGGTTCCCAAGGATTCCACTCCCCTGGACCTGTATAGCACCCTGCACAGAAAACATCTTGGTCATGGGTATGACCAGAGCTCTGGATCCCAGGGTCCAGCTCTCCTAAGAGAAGCATTACAGGCAAAACCTTGCTCTTCTCTGCAAGGCCCGGGTACCGACCGTTTAGCTATGAAGCTTTTTTGGTCGGATCCGGAATAGCTTACTGAGGCCCAAAAGAACCTGTACGCAAGCTCAGTGAAAAACACATGTTTCTTCTTGGCCAACACCTTAGACACTGGCAAAAAACTGAGGTGCTCCCGGATGGGAGGGGCTTATATAGGGGAGGGTACTTCCGGTTTTGGAAGTTGCCAGTGCCAGCACCTGACGGTATCTATATAACCCATTAGTAATGACTATGTCGCTCTGTGTCCCGTGATGTACGAGAAAGAAAAAGTCCTTCACTGTTCAGCTTCTCGAACACACTCAGCCTCAAATGGATAGTCTAATTAGAACTAGACTAACAGCCAAATGACACTCACGTTTTACTCAAAGTCTCTGCCACAGACATGATAAACTTGGTCTCTGCCACAGACCTGATGAACTTGGTCTCTGCCACAGACCTGATGAACTTGGTCTCTGCCACAGACCTGATGAACTTGGTCTCTGCCCAGTGGCGTCACTAGGGTTGGTGTCACCCGGTGCAAAAAAAAATGGTGTCACCCCCCAACAACTATAGTCCCCCCTCAGTACAGACCCCCCTCCACTAACTACAGACCCCCCTCCCACAGTATAGATCCCCTCCCTCAGTACAAACCCGCTCCACTAAGTACAGACTCCCCGCCATCAATATAGACCCGCCTCCCTCAGTATGAACCTCCCCCTCAGTACAGACACCCCCACCTCAGTGCAGACTGCTCCATAAGTACAGACACCCCCACCTCAGTGCAGACCGCTCCATCAGTACAGACACCCCCACCTCAGTGCAGACCCCCTCAGTTACAGACACCCCCTCAGTTACAGACCCCCCTCGTACAGACACCCCCCTCAGTACAGACACCCCCCTCAGTAACAGACCCCCCTCAGTAACAGACACCCCCTCAGTTACAGATCCCCCCTCAGTTACAGACCCCCCCTCAGTTACAGACCCCCCCCTCAGTACCAGACCCCCCTCAGTACAGACACCCCCCTCAGTACAGACACCCCCCTCAGTACCAGACACCCCCCTCAGTACAGACACCCCCCTCAGTACCAGACCCCCCTCAGTACAGACACCCCCCTCAGTTACAGCCCCCCCTGGTGCAAACTCCCTCTTGTGCAGACCCCAGCAGTACAGACACCCCCTCCCCCCATCAGTAAAGATGCCCCCCTTACCTTTCAGACCTCAGAACAGAGCGGCAGATACACACAGCGGTGTGTCTCTCGAGCGCGGGCTCCTCCTCCTCCTCTGTGGATGTAAACATAGAGGAGGCAGAGGGGGCGGCGGCTTCCTTCCGCTCCGCTGAGGGACACAGCCGCAGCGTGAGCCTAAGGCACAGGGCAGCGGGCGGGCGATGTCAGTGTGGCCGCTGCGCTACCCACGGGTGTCACCCCTCTGGTGGGTGTCACCCGGGTGCGGCCCGCCCCCCCCGCACCTGGCTAGCAACGCTAGTGTCTCTGCCACAGACCTGATGAACTTGGTCTCTGCCACAGACCTGATGAACTTGACTTTGGCCTAGGGAGAAGACATCCCTCCGGAGAGTTACCGGGACCCTTTCCTTCACCGTGACTACTGCAACAGTCCCTCTGAACGGTTCCTCACCCGGCCTCCTCTACTCAGATACGGGTCCCCTCGCAAGGCGGCACCCTGAGACTCCTCGATCTCCGACGGGCCACAGCCAAAGGTGCTGGGCCCAGGCCTTTGCTGCAACTTCCAAGTCCCCGCATCCAGGACGGACAGGAACAGCAGAGTAGTACCTCACCCTGGGATTAAAGGAGCACTATACCTTTTTTTTTTTTTTGCTTAAAAATAACAAACATGTTATACTTACCTCCACTGTGCAGCTCGTTTTGCACACAGTGGCCCCGATCCTGGTCTTCTGGGGTCCCTCGGCGGCTGTCTTGGCTCCTCCCCGCAAGGACTCCACACCTTAATGCGAGTGAGCTCGCATGGTGTGGAGTGATTGCGGGCGCGCTCCCGTGATACAGCGGCGGCCATAGCCGCCGACTGTATCACTCGGCCCCGCCCCCCGGCGTGCCGCGTCATTGGATGTGATTGACAGCAGCGCCAGCCAATGGCTGCGCTGCTTTCAATCTATCCAGTGTAGCCAATCGGCGGCCAGGCAGAAAAACGAAGAGGATGACGGGGACGAGCATGGGACTTTCGAGGGGCCAGGTAAGAAAAACGGGGGCTCGGGGGGGGCGGTATTGTCGAATGTTTTTTCACCTTAATGCATAGGATGCATTAAGGTGAAAAAACATGTAACTTTACTACTCCTTTAAAGGTGCCCAGGATGGAACCAGAACAGAAAACACCCGCCCTTGGGCCTAGGGCGCCCAGGACAGACTGGAACCAGAACCAGGGGTAGGACCCCACCGACTAACCCCGAACAGGCATCGTCTGCCCCTTTTATCTCCTCTCCCAGCGTGCACAGCAGGTTAACCACCGTACGTTTGCCGAGAGGGGACACAAAAAGCACAGCTCTGTACTGGTGGTTCAACCCCAGCCTACCATGGCAGCGCCACCTGTAGGCCACAGGGAACTGCACACCAATACTCTCCCTGTGGATAAAATGGTTGTAAACCCTGACAAATCAAGGTGTTTGGGCATACTACCTCCCAAACACTTCTCTTGAATTGAGAACCCCGCTACATAAGCAAGCCTGGAAGGGTCAGTAAGAGGGTTGTTAGTGACCTCAATTTAAAAAATGAGGGCACAGAGCAACCATAATGCAACCATAATGGAAGCTGTTGTAGCGAAATCTGGCAACCTGCATAGAAAGAGATTAGGGTCAATTAAGAAATGAGACTTGAACTCTGATTGCTATCTTATAAAAATAATATTAAAAGTTCAGTTTTTTTTTAACCACTTCAGCTCCGAAAGATTTACCCCCCTTCCTGACGAGGCACTGTGTTACTTTAACTGACAATTGCGTGGTCGTGCGACACTGTACCCAAGAAAATGTATGTCCTTTTTAGAGCTTTCTTTTGAAAACCTCTGCATTTTTTTTTTTTTTTGCACTATAAACAAAAAAAAGACCAGCAATTTTGAAAAAAAAAGCAAAATTTTTTGCTTTCTGCTATAAAACATATTCAATAAAAACAATGTAAAAAATCTCATTTTTTTTTTTTATCAATTTAGGCCAGTATGTATTCTGCTACACGTTTTTGGTAAAAAAAAATCTCAGTAGGCGTATATTGCTTGGTTTGCGCAAAAGTTCTAGTGTAAATAAACTATGGGATATATTTATGGAATTGTTATTTATTTATTTATATTTACTAGTAATGGTAGCGATCAGCGACTTATAACGGGACTGTGATATTTTGCCAGACACTAAATGACAGTTGTGATCAAGCAAGAAATATCTTGTGAAACGCGTTAACTGCATCCCATGTCACTTGTCTGGCTTTTGACAATAAAGCATTCACCAAGCAATCAAAGAATCCAATGTGCTACCACTGTGTCGATATTTATCTGCTGTGGACGGTGGTGAGCTGAGGTGTGCACCTGGCACTTGATTGAACCCGTGTGTAGCCTGGAACGGTGTGTTCTCTCTTTGTTTGGGCACTAATACAGTGATCAGTGCTAAAAGTATGCACTGTCACTGTACTAATGACACTGGCTGGGAAGGGGTTATCATCAGGGACGATCAAAGGGTTAACTGTGAGCCTAGCCAGTGTTTATGTACAGTGTGGGAGGTGCTTTTGCTAGGGGAAGACATGGATCCTTGTCCCAGCTTTGCACAGACACAGGATCCATGCCTCCCCTACTGACAGAACAACAAACTGCCTTGTTTACCTAGGCAGACTGCCGTTCTGCCTCTGTACTGAATGATCGTGGGTGCCAGCGGACATTAAGTCCGCGTTACCTTCTGATCAGCTCCCGCTGTGTATAATGACAGCGTCAGCTAGCCGCCGTTGGCATGTATTCGCGCCCGCTACCCGAAAGTGAAGGATCACGTATATCAGACATCCCAACCTGCAAAAACAAATTTCAGGGAAATGGCTCTCTGTGCTCCACCCCTACGAATTTAAGACAACTAGAGGATGATCAAATTAAATGGAATCAATATACGGAGGTCTACTGCTTCTGAGAGATATTAAAGGAACACTCTAACCACCATGACCACTTCAGTGATTTGAAGTGGTCATGGTGGTAGGAGTCAGTATGTGCAGTGTTTCTGCTTGAAACAGGTAGGGGGGGGGCTGAGAGAGAGAAAGGGGCTGAGAGAGAGGGGGCAACTTACAGAAAGATGGGGGCTGAGAGAGAGAGAGGGTCTCAGGGAGAGGGGCTCAGAGAGAGGGTGGTGGACAGAGAGGGTGGTTGAGAGAGAGGGGGGCTGAGAGGAGAGAGAGGGGGGCTGACAGAGAGAGGGTGGGCTGAGAGAGAGAGAGGGTGGGCTAGAGAGAGAGGGAGGGGCTGAGATAGAGAGAGAGAGAGAGAGGGTGAGAGAAAGAGAGGGTGGCTGAGAGAGAGTGTGAGCTGACAGAGAGAGGAGGGCTGACAGAGAGAGGGAGGCTGACAGAGAGAGAGGGGGCCTGACAGAGAGAGAGAGGGGGGCTGAGAGAGAGAGGGTGGGCTGAGAGAGAGAGGAAGGGGGCTGAGAGAGGGCAGAGAGAGGGAGGAAGGGAGCTGAGAGAGAGAGAGGGGGACTGACAGAGAGAGGGGAGCTAACAGAGAGAGGGGGGCTGACAGAGAGAGGGTGGCTCGGAGAGAGAGAGAGGGAGAGAAGTGGGGATGAGAGAGAGGGAGGGGCTGAGAGAGGGGGAGAGGAGATGAGGGGATTATTTGGTGCTTGTTATTGTTTTTTTGGAACAGGAGGTGAAACAGTGGTGGCCCGTAATGCAGGGTGCAGGAGCTCCGCCCCCTATCCATGTGTCCTGCAGGGCACAGGGGCTCCGCCCCCTATCTATGCATCCTGCAGGGCGCAGGGGCTTTACCCCCTTTGTATGCGTCCAGCCCCCTAATCTACATGCAGGGCGCTGCCCGCATTGATTTCAATGTTTTTTTTTCCTTTGAAGCACGTGATTAGAACCAGAGGACCTAATAGGCTTCAAAAAAGGGTGGGCTCAGGGCGCAGAGCACTGCGCCCCAAGCCCACCCAGTTGTGTCAATAGCGAATTAATATTGCTATTTTCACACTGATTCTCCTCCCGTTTCCCCATTGGCCGAAAGGAGAAGCGATCATATTGGCCTAGGAGGAGGAGACACACGTCTGCCGTGATAAAGAGGAGGAGACGCAGGGGAAGCCGCCGCCCGTTGCCGGGAGGGAAGCACTGCCTGCACCATAGATGTGGTAAGTGCGGGGCTGGAACCCGAGCGACAGAGCAACGGGGGGGGGGGGGGGCGCATTGTTTGCCCCCTAAAATATATACCACCAGCTGCCACTGAGGCGGAAGAGTACTTTTTAAATAACTTGTGTAAATCAATAATCTTTTTCCTTAAATATGATTTGTTAACGTGAGTTACGGCACCCTGGCTGCCATCTTTGCTCTTTGCACTTACCCCTGCGCCTTGCTAAGATGCCTGGAAAATCTTTTCAACTATTTAGTTTTCTTCTGTGATAGAAGAACGGCAGCTTTTCTTATTAAGATTTCAGGGAATGCGGCTCCTTACCTTTCAGACGCTCGCCAGGCATGCAGAGCCGCATTTAAAAACGTTCTCTAAAGAATTGCAGTTAACATTTCATAAATTGCTTTGCTATAGGTGGCTGACCTCTATTGCAGCCGGGAAGATTTCACACACAGGTATCGGGAATTTGGCAATTTCCCAGGCCTGGCGTTCGGCTCCTTTCATGCTTCACTTAAATGGTGTCTTCGATTAATTCTTATCTCTTTAGTATTCCTAATATGGGAAGCAAATGAGAAGCATTCTGGTTCATTTGAACGGCTGGAATATACTGGGCAGACATTTTAATAAAATAACTGGTGGCGGCACTCATTGGGTGGAGCAAAACGGCAAAGAGAATTGGGCTAAGATATCTTTATAGGAATAAAAAAATTGTCCTGGGCCTTAATAGAATCGTGTAAATGGATTAAAGCGTATTATTACGTATGGATTATTTTTGGAGAATAACAATATTATTTTAAGTGTTACTAACAATAGTAAAATCAGTCTGTATATGCAGTAAATGTTATACTCACTGTGGAACCTAAGGGGTTAATCCTCTGCATTGTGTAAAAATGCTGTTTAATCCTGTCTTCTCTGATCCTCCCCTTTTTACACAGTCCCCAATTCATCTCCCGGTAGTACAGAGCCATGGGGGCTCTGCACATGCTCAGTTTGGTGTGTATTGCTAAAGAGTTTTTTTTTTTTTTCTGGGAGGGTGCATGTGATCAGCATACACCCATGTGATATTCATGCACACATATGATGAATAATAATAATAATAAAAAAGACATTTAAAAAATATGATAATGTATGTATTATGTTTTTTGTTAGAAGGCTCTGATATGTACTGAACAACACCCCCTGAGGAAGCCCCATTATAGGGTGAAACATGTTGGGAACCACACAATCGTGCTGTACCTTAAAGGACTGTACTGAATGAGTCTTTCTTAATGCAATTGTACTGTTTTTATGTATAAATAACATTTATATTTTTTTAAATAATATTTTTTTTCAGTTGATTTAATATGAACCTTAAAAATTCCATAAACTTTCTACTTACCAATTAATTAAGGGATGTGGTGCGTTTTTTCCAGCACAGGGCCAATCAGCGCTGTCCAGACAGAGGGTCTCCTATGAGGCTGCATCTTTGTCTGGTCCAATTGCAAAGGGCTGGGACTCTGTAAATTGCAATACTGCTACAAAAAAATGTCTATCTAGTGTGTAGTGTGTAGAGGCCTGCAGCCTCATAGGACATTTAGAGGAGAATGAAAACTCCTCCTACAAGCTTTAACCAAGCTTTAACCAGTTAAAAACCGCCCACCGTATAAATACTGCGGCAGGGCGGCTCTATTGAGCGAAACAACGTACCCAGGGGAGTGCGCGCGCGGACTGGTTGTCCGCCGGCCACCTGTGATCACACCACAGAGAGGCAGAACGGGGATCTGCTTATGTAAACAAGGCAGATTCCTGTTCTGACAGGGGAGAGAACTGAGATCGTCTATGTCATTTATACAGGGATCAGTGATTTTTTTTTTAGCACTGATCCCTGTATTGGTGTCACTGGTCCCCAAAAAGTGTTACTTAGTGTCAGATTTGTCCGCCGCAATGTTGCAGTCCTGCTAAAAATCGCTGATCATTGACATTACCAGTAAAGACAATAAAAAAAAATCCATAAATATATCCCATAATTTGTAGAAGCTATAACTTGATGTAGAACTTTTTTTTTTTGGATATGTATTATAGCAGAAAGTAAAAAATGACGTATACCTAAACAAATTATATATATATACAGTGGGTCCGGAAAGTATTCAGACCCCCTTATTATTTTTCACTCTTTGTTATATTGCGGCCATTTTCTAAAATCATTTAAGTTCATTTTTTTCCTCATTAATGTACACACAGCACCCCATATTGACAGAAAAACACAGAATTGTTGACATTTTTGCAGATTTATTAAAAAAGAAAAACTGAAATATCACATGGTCCTAAGTATTCAGACCCTTTGCTGTGACACTCATATGTAACTCAGGTGCTGTCCATTTCTTCTGATCATCCTTGAGATGGTTCTACACCTTCATTTGAGTCCAGCTGTGTTTGATTATACTGATTGGACTTGATTAGGAAAGCCACACACCTGTCTATATAAGACCTTACAGCTCACAGTGCATGTCAGAGCAAATGAGAATCATGAGGTCAAAGGAACTGCCTAAAGAGCTCAGAGACAGAATTGTGGCAAGGCACAGATCTGGCCAAGGTTACGAAAAAACTTCTGCTGTACTTAAGGTTCCTAAGAGCACAGTGGCCTCCATAATCCTTAAATTAAATGGAAGACGTTTGGGACAGCCAGAACCCTTCCCAGAGCTGGCCGTCCGGCCTAACTGAGCTATCGGGGGAGAAGAGCCTTGGTGAGAGAGGTAAAGAAGAACCCAAAGATCACTGTGGCTGAGCTCCAGAGATGCAGTCGGGAGAAAGTTGTAGAAAGTCAACCATTACTGCATCCCTCCACCAGTTGGGGCTTTATGGCAGAGTGGCCCGACGGAAGCCTCTCCTCAGTGCAAGACACATGAAAGCCGCATGGAGTTTGCAAAAAAAACACCTGAAGGACTCCAAGATGGTGAGAAATAAGATTCTCTGGTCTGATGAGACCAAGATAGAATTTTTTGGCCTTAATTCTAAGTGGTATGTGTGGAGAAAACCAGGCACTGCTCATCACCTGTCCAATACAGTCCCAAAAGTGAAGCATGGTGGTGGCAGCATCATGCTGTGGGGGTGTTTTTCAGCTGCAGGGACAAGACGACTGGTTGCAATCGAGGGAAAGATGAATGCGGCCAAGTACAGGGATATCCTGGACGAAAACCTTCTCCAGAGTGCTCAGGACCTGAGACTGGGCCGAAGGTTTACCTTCCAACAAGACAATGACCCTAAGCACACAGCTAAAATAACGAAGGAGTGGCTTCACAACAACTCCGTGACTGTTCTGTAATGGCCCCGCCAGAGCCCTGACTTAAACCCAATTGAGCATCTCTGGAGAGACCTAAAAATGTCCGTCCACCAACGTTTACCATCCAACCTGACAGAACTGGAGAGGATCTGCAAGGAGGAATGGCAGAGGATCCCCAAATCCAGGTGTGAAAAACTTGTTGTATCTTTCCCAAAAAAGACTCATCAAAAGGGTGCAAATACTAAATACTGAGCAAAGGGTCTGAATACTTAGGACCATGTGATATTCCAGTTTTTCTTTTTTAATAAATCTGCAAAAATGTCAACAATTCTGTGTTTTTCTGTCAATATGGGGTGCTGTGTGTACATTAATGAGGGAAAAAAATGAGCTTACTGTATATACTCGAGTATAAGCCGACCCGAATATAAGCCGAGGCCCCTAATTTTACCACAAAAAACTGGGAAAACTTATTGACTCGAGTATAAGCCTAGGGTGTTCATCTGCATGCCTCACTGTGCCTCACTTTGCCTCACGGTGTCCATGTGCATGCTTCACTGTGTTCATGCCTCACTGTGCCCATGCCTCACTGTGCCCATGCCTTACTGTGCCCATGCCTCACTGTGTCCATGCCTCACTGTGCCCATGCCTCACTGTGCCCATGCCTCACTGTGCCCACGCCTCACTGTGTCCATGACTAGACTGACTTTTAACATGGGAGTCTATGGAAGGGGTGACCGGCTTTGAAAAATCGGTGCTCCCCGGCCGTAGGTCCCCCAGGCAAAAAACTTTGCACACTTATAGAGTAAGAGTGAGGCTACTTGTGTGCCAAGTCCCGGGTCCTCAAAGTCCGGGAGATCAGACGCAAAAAGGTGACTCAAGTATAAGCCGAGGGGGGCAGTTTCAGCACAAAAAAAATGTGTTGAAAAACTTGGCTTATACTCGAGTATATACGGTAAATGATTTTAGCAAATGACTGCAATATAACAGAGAGTGAAAAATTTAAGGGGGTCTGAATACTTTCCGTAACCACTGTATATATATATATATATACACACTATATAGACATTTTTTGTAGCAGTATTGCAATTTACAGAGTCCCTGCCCTTTGTAATTGGACCAGACAGAGATGCCTAAAATATTGTTGAGCCTTCATATCGGTGTAATAAATTTCTGCTCAGAATTTTATTCCAGATAACAATTTTTAATAAAAGCTTTTCAAGAAGAAAGGGACATTTCACTAAAAAATAATAACTAAAACATTATTAATAGTAAACCTTGAAGTGCTTGTAGCACTCACTATCGCTATAAAGCAGCGCTTGACAAATGGTTTAATTTCTCGGTAGTATTGAATATTAAATAGTAATAAGGTTACAGTGTTCTCCGAGGCTGCCCGATTGTATAAACTGAATTAATCTCATACTGCCTTTAGATTAACAATGATATGATACGCCCAATCACAATTACGTAGCTTGCGAGGTTTTAAGAATATTTCCGAAGACGCTGAGCTACCGAGATGCTATAATTACGATGAGCACCATGTGTATAACTAATGATTTTTTTATTTAATTTGGAAACTTGTGTTGAATGAAATACGCATATTACTTTTAGGAAGCATTTTGTGGATGTCTTTCCGTGCCTAATTGCACTGGACCTCTTTCTGCCCACTTGGGTTTGCATTGGATTTTCCTACTTTTTGTCTATTATCTTTCTGTTGATTCACTACATTGGGCCCATTCACATCAATTCCATTGCGGTAATGTGCGGTAACCACGCAGTACACGCCTTGGTTTATTATGGTGCCTTTCAATGTTAATGGCACCCCAATGCATTTATACCATGATTGCTGCAATGTACTGAGGTCCTTTGCATTGTGCTGCAAAAAAAAAAGCGTCAATTTCCCCCCCCCCTAAAATGCGCGCACAGAATCACGTACAGGTACGTGATTTTGCGCACCCGGGCCACCCCCGCAGTAAAAGTACATGGGGAGGTCCAAAAGCGGTTAAAGTTCATGTACATGTAAAGGCAGGCAAGTGTGTATGTATATACAGTGTATATATGTATATATATATATATATATATATATATATATATATACGGTATATATATATATATATATATATATATTTATTTATTTATTTTATTTTTAATTCTGTCTTTTTTAAATTCTTGTATAATCCCAGTATTATAAACTGAGATACCGCACTAAAAAACGACTTAACTAAAAATAAATATAAAGCTATAAAAATGGCAGCAGCTAAATGTGAGATACACACAAAAAGAAACTAAAAGAAAAAAGGTAGCCGTGCTAAATTAATGTTATGTGAGTAATAAGAACAATCAAATGTTATATATCACCATAAACCAATATTGATGTTGCAAAGTCTGAAAATCTATTGTGATAACAACTGAGTGAATAAATAAACAAAATGCAGAAAAAAAATGTCCAATGAACAATGCAAATCAAAATGCAGATATATACCGTATATACTTGAGTATAAACCTACCCGAATATAAGCCGAGGCACCTACTCTTACCACAAAAAACTGGGAAAACTTATTGACTTGAGTATAATCCTAGGGTGTCCATCTGCAGCCTCACTGTGCCTCACTTTGCCTCACTGTGTCCATCTGCATGCCTCACTGTGCCCATGCCTCACTGTCTCCATGCCACACTGTATCCATGCCACACTGTGCCCATGCCTCATTGTGCCCATGCCTCACTGTGCCCATGCCTCACTGTGCCCATGACTAGACTGACGTTTAACATGGGAGTCTATGGAAGGGGTTACCGGGTTTGAAAAATTGGTGCTCCCCGTAGGTCCCCCAGACAACAATCTTTGCACACTTGTAGAGGAGAAATAGGGCTATATGTGTGCCAAGTTTCGGGTCCAGAAGACCTACGACCGGCCGGTACCGGGTCCCCAAAATCACCAGAGAAATTACCGTTTAACATGGGAGTCTATAGAAGGGGTGCCCGGCTTGGAAAAATCGGTGCTCCCTGGCCGTAGGTCCCCCGGACAAAAAACTTTGCACACTTGTAGAGGAAGAGTGGGGCTACATGTGTGCCTGGTACCGGGTCCCTAAAGTCCGGGAGATCAGGCGCAAAAAGGTGACTAGAGTATAAGCCGAGGGGGGCATTTTCAGCACAACAAAATGTGCTGAAAAACTCGGCTTATACTCGAGTATATACGGTAGTCCATTTTCCACACAGGTATGTTGAAAAAAATATAAAGTGCGTGTTCCACCACCACCAGTTGTGCACCGAAACACCAAATAAGATGCGCGCTTACCAGAAGGCAAGCTTAAAGCGGAGGTCCACCCTTTAAAAAAAAAAAAATAGCCAAAAAGGCTCTAAAAAAATATTTTTTTATACTTTCCAGAAATGGCTGTTGCTAGGCAGATCGTCCTAATCTTCCACTTCCTTGTCCGCGGTGATCTTCTCTCTTCTCCTCCTCGCGTTGCCTCCTGGGAAATGGGGCGCGCTGTCTTCTGGGAACTGTGTGTCTCCCAGAGGACAGCCGCCCATTCACAAAGTGCAACGCG
This sequence comes from Rana muscosa, assembly GCA_029206835.1. NCBI lineage: Eukaryota > Metazoa > Chordata > Amphibia > Anura > Ranidae > Rana > Rana muscosa. Next base: position 304,834,644 of record CM055120.1, read on the forward strand.
ACTCGCGCATGTGCAGTAGGAAACGGGCAGTGAAGCCGCAAGGCTTCACTGCCTGCTTCACTTAGTGAGGATGGCGGCGCCGGCACACGATCCGGAGGTTGGATCGGCCTCGGGCGGCCGACATCGCGGGCACGCTGGACAGGTAAGTGTGCTTATTAAAAGTCAGCAGCTACAGTGTTTGTAGCTGCTGACTTTAAAAAAAAAAATCTCAGCTGGACCTCCGCTGAGCTTGCGGCTTAACCCAGCCTGGGCCTTTATCCAGGGGGTTCCGGGACGGCAACTCCAAGGTGGTCACAATTGGGGGATATAGAGCAATAGGCTCAATCATGCAGTGATCATAGGTATTGCTCAGATGTAACCCAAAAAATGAAAGAGAGCTTTCCATAGTGTAAATTGGATAGAGAGATATTTATTAAGTACAGTATATACTCGAGTATAAGCCGAGTTTTTCAGCACATTTTTTTGTGCTGAAAATGCCCCCTCGGCTTATACTCGAGTCACCTTTTTGCGCCTGATCTCCCAGAATTTGGGGACCGGGTACCGGCCGGTTATAGGTCCCCTGGACCCGAGACTTGGCACACATGTAGCCCCACTCTTCCTCTACAAGTGTGCAAAGTTTTTTGTCCGGGGGACCTACGGCTGGGGAGCACCGATTTTTCAAACCCGGGCACCCCTTCCATAGACTCCAACGTTAAACAGTAATTTCTCTGGTAAGTTTGGGGACCCGGTACCGGTCGGCCCTAGGTCCCCTGGACCCGAAACTTGGCACACATGTATCCCCACTCTTCCTCTATAAGTGTGCAAAGTTTGCTGTCTGGGGGCCTACGGCCGGGGAGCACTGATTTTTCAAACCGGGCACCCCTTCCATAGACTCCCATGTTAAACGTAAGTCTAGTCATGGACACAGTGAGGCATGGGCACAGTGAGGCATGGACACAGTGAGGCATGGACACAGTGAGGCATGGACACAGTGAGGCATGGGCACAGTGAGGCATGGACACAGTGAGACACAGTGAGGCATGGACACAGTGAGGCATGGGCACAGTGAGGCATGGGCACAGTGAGGCATGCACATGGACACACTGAGGCAAAGTGAGGCACAGTGAGGCATACAGATGGACACCCTAGGCTTATACTCGAGTCAATAAGTTTTCCCAGTTTTTTGTGGTAAAATTAGGTGCCTCGGCTTATATTCGGGTCGGCTTATACTCGAGTATATGCGGTATTTAAAAAAAACACACTTACAATATGCAGGATAAAAACAGCAAGAAAAGGCCGGCCGGCTTGCGAACGCCTGTTCGCTCAGAATTAGAAACAACGCGATGACGTCAGCACGTCCAGTCCACCCTGGACGTGTTTTTCCTTTGTGGAAAATGGACTATATATCTGCATTTTGATTTGCACTGTTCATTGGACATTTGTTTCTGCATTTTGTTTATTTATTCACTCAGTTGTTATCACAATAGATTTTCAGACTTTGCAACATCAATATTGGTTTATGGTGATATATTATAACATTTGATTGTTCTTATCTTGTATAATCCCAATTGGTTCCCTTTAATATATTTTTTGCTGTATACATTCACTGCAAGCAGATAAAAATGACGAGTTCCTCTTCCTTTAGAACACTTCTCCTAGGTGAGTCCTAATGACCGTTGGACGGTGCAGTGCAGAGATTGGCTGACATCTTGTAGTCGCATTATCGGAGCTCAGCGGGGTGCGCGCTCCAGAATGGATGACATAGACTTGATTTCACTGATTAGGACAACACTGCCAAGTAGAGAAGAGGAAAAATCTCCTCCAGTCACCATAGTATCCATTCTCTAGCACAGCGGGGATGGATGGGGTTTAATACCTGACAGGCGGCTGTGATGGAAACCTGGACAAGCTTGTTTCCTTACTTACCATTTTATCTGCCAGTTTGGCCTTTGACGCTGCCCTGGATGGACTCACAATAGGCCAGTTACAGCAGCCGGCAGTGTGCGCCATGGTGGCATGTCTTGCAGAACTCTGCTAAACGTTATTTGTAGGAATCCTTATCTGTAGTGCAATTAAATGTGTATATATTTTTTTTAAGGACAGTTCCAATTTAGTCCACAAAAAAATTGCTAAACATGTGATATACTGGCAGTATATTGCCAACAATGAATATAGGAGCCGTGGAAGAACTTTTTTTTTTTTTTTAAACTGCCAGTTCTAAACAGCATTATGCTGCATTTTATTGAAGTGCATTGCACTGAAGGAGAAATAAACTCAGAATGAACAGGTTCTATGTCATATGGTCCTATAGAAGTTTGTGTGTGACACACTTTCCTCCATAGAATGAAGCTTATTTCTAAAGCCTCAACCTCCTCTCCTATGATGGATCATATTATTGCCTGAGGCATGAATAACAGGACGCGTGTTCAGTGACTGACAGGGGAGGGAAGCAATGACTAAAGTTGGCCATGCATGGATCAAAACTCAGCTGGTTCAGCAGGAACCTGCTGAATTTCAATCCATGTATGGGCAGGGTGGTCTACCGATCGACTTCTGTAAAACCACCCTGTTGGATTTTCCCCACTCGATCAGTGCTGCAGACTATCGCCTGCACTGCTGATCAGTGTATTCTGACGGTGGGGAAGTCTCCCCAATGTCAGACAAACAATAGATCAGCCGGAAGGATAACCCCATCCACATCGAGAGCATGTAAAAGAAAAAAAAATCCTCTATGGGCTGTTTAAGTGTGTGCTCAGTGATAGACAGGTGAGAGGATTAATGACAGGATGCGAGGTCAGTAATTGACGTGTAAGGGGAATTTTGACAGGATGTGCTTAGTGATTGTTGACAGGTGTAGGGATTATTGACATTGTAAGGTCAGTGATTGACAGATGAGGGGATTAATGACAGGATGTGAGGTCAGTTATTGACAGATGAGGGGATTAATGACAGGATGTGTGCTCTATAATTGACAGGTGAAGGGATTAATGACAGGCTGTGTGCTTAGTGATTGACAGGTAAGAGGAGCAATTACAGGATGTGAGGTCAGTAATTGACAGGTGAGGGGATTAATGACAGGAAGCGAGTTCATTGATTAACAGGTGAGGAGATTCATGACAGGAAGCAAGTTCATTGATTAACAGGTGAGGAGATTCATGACAGGAAGCGAGTTCATTGATTAACAGGTGAGGAGATTCATGACAGGAAGCGAGTTCATTGATTAACAGGTGAGGAGATTCATGACAGGAAGTGAGTTCATTGATTAACAGGTGAGGAGATTCATGACAGGAAGCAAGTTCATTGATTAACAGGTGAGGAGATTCATGACAGGAAGCGGGTTCATTGATTAACAGGTGAGGAGATTCATGACAGGAAGTGAGTTCATTGATTAACAGGTGAGGAGATTCATGACAGGAAGCGAGTTCATTGATTAACAGGTGAGGAGATTCATGACAGGAAGCGAGTTCATTGATTAACAGGTGAGGAGATTCATGAGAGGAAGCGAGTTCATTGATTAACAGGTGAGGAGATTTATGACAGGAAGTGAGTTCATTGATTAACAGGTGAGGAGATTCATGACAGGAAGTGAGTTCATTGATTAACAGGTGAGGAGATTCATGACAGGAAGCGAGTTCATTGATTAACAGGTGAGGAGATTCATGACAGGAAGTGAGTTCATTGATTAACAGGTGAGGAGATTCATGACAGGAAGCGAGTTCATTGATTAACAGGTGAGGAGATTCACGACAGGACGCAAGTTCATTGATTAACAGGTGAGGAGATTCATGACAGGAAGCAAGTTCATTGATTAACAGGTGAGGAGATTCATGACAGGAAGCGAGTTCATTGATTAACAGGTGAGGAGATTCATGACAGGAAGTGAGTTCATTGATTAACAGGTGAGGAGATTCATGACAGGAAGCGAGTTCATTGATTAACAGGTGAGGAGATTCATGACAGGAAGTGAGTTCATTGATTAACAGGTGAGGAGATTCATGACAGGAAGCAAGTTCATTGATTAACAGGTGAGGAGATTCATGACAGGAAGCGAGTTCATTGATTAACAGGTGAGGAGATTCATGACAGGAAGTGAGTTCATTGATTAACAGGTGAGGAGATTCATGACAGGAAGCGAGTTCATTGATTAACAGGTGAGGAGATTCATGACAGGAAGCGAGTTCATTGATTAACAGGTGAGGAGATTCATGACAGGAAGTGAGTTCATTGATTAACAGGTGAGGAGATTCATGACAGGAAGTGAGTTCATTGATTAACAGGTGAGGAGATTCATGACAGGAAGTGAGTTCATTGATTGACAGGTGAGGAGATTCATGACAGGAAGTGAGTTCATTGATTAACAGGTGAGGAGATTCATGACAGGAAGTGAGTTCATTGATTAACAGGTGAGGAGATTTATGACAGGAAGTGAGTTCATTGATTAACAGGTGAGGAGAATCATGACAGGAAGCAAGTTCATTGATTGACAGGTGGGAGGAAGAATGACATGATGGGTGCTCAGTGAATGACAGGTGAGAGGAACAGTGACAGAGCATGGGCTCAGTGATTGACAGATGAAAGGAGCATTGATTGGCTGGATGGGTGCTCAGCGGCCAACAAGGGTGAAATAGAGGGAGGAAAAAAAAAAAATATATATAGATATATATATCTATATATATCTATATATATCTATATATATCTATATAGATATATATATATATATATATACTGTAAATATGTAAATTAAACATAGAAAAAATATTTTTAAACCATTACTAAAAAAAAAGTACAGCATAGATGCATTCCGGCCTCCATGTCAGCGCTGGTTGCCGTTGCTATGGGACCAGTAGGAAGTTTACAGCAGCTCATCTTCCGCTCTGGGAATTTCATAATGAACTCATTATAGCCGTGCTCAGATGAGACCTGACACCAGAACCTGATTACCTGAACCCGTTCATTCCCCGGGATTTATCTACTCACTTCTGTCACTGCTGCGCCTGATATGTCCCCTGCAGCCTCCAGACAGGAGGTCATTAGAAGACAAGGATCTGTGTTTTCCATAGCGACCCACCACATTCTGACTTTCATCCATTCAGTGTCTAGTATGAGGAATATCTTTGTTTCCCTTGCTCTGTTTTTTTCTTTCTAGCGTTTTATTACCAACAAAATTTTTAAGTTGTTATAATTAGGTTGGTTTGGGTTCAAAACCACTGTCCACGTATCAACTCACCCATTGTCACAGTGCGGCTTCAGGGCAGGTCATGGACACAATTTTTTTAGCGCCTGATACCTTCTTGCCTCGAGGCCATGCATGTACCCCAACTGTTCCAGGTCCTGGGGGACTGTCCTGGTATTTGAACTGAATCCCAGAAGTTCATGTCATGTCCTATTCTGAAATGACTAGGCTGAGCCTTCTGTCATAGAATTAATACGGCAGGCTTTGGGCCAGTCTGTCCAACGTAGAATGAATAGATGGCCACCAACCAAGCTGTCTGGTGGTTTCTTACACTTGAAGGACCTCCCAGTGACCAGTGTCATTGGGGCATTTCTCCTACCACCAACGCTAGGGCATTGCTTGTGGAAATTCTACTTTCACTGACCATCAATGCAAGGACATTTTTCGGAACCATCAAGGTTGATACATTTTTTTTCTCTCACCAACCACCAACGCTGAGGCATTTTTCTTAGCACCAAGGCTGGCTGGGGCATTCTTGCAACCACATCAATGTGTCCCCCTTTCTTAAAGAAGAATTCCAAGTTTTGATACTTTTACATGGTTACTGTACATTGGTCCATCTTATACATATCTCATTACTGTGGGATCCCTATTGAAGCTGGAAATCACTGAAGTAGGCACCCCCACTACAGCGATCTCCACTAGAACACAGTAGATAACTTATTCAGCATGGGTGCCATTCAGAGAATGCTTTGCATTTTCTCAAGGAATGCAAAAGCATTCTCTGATTGGATGAGGTGGAGAGCGTGATGTCATTGCCCTGCCTTTCTACCTCATTGAATAAGGAAATGCCTTGAGAAAATGCAAAGCAGCCTCTGAATGGTGCCTGTTCCAAGCAGTCAAATTTCTGTGTTCACAATGCTTGGGTGGATGACAGCTCTGGACTGGTGCAGCTGGAGGCTGCTTAGCAGGAGATTACTGTGCTGAGGCAGATGCACTGCGGGAGTGAGGGTGCCCTGAAGAAGGGGGATGCAATTCCCCGAAAATATGTTGGCTCTACTTGTATACTTTTAGAGATGCACTGCGGGAGTGAGGGTGCCCCGAAGAAGGGGGATGCAATTCCCCCAAAATATGTTGGCTCTACTTCTATACTTTTAGAGATGCACTGCGGGAGTGAGGGTGCCTTGAAGAAAGGGGATGCAATTCCCCCAAAATATGTTGGCTCTACTTGTATACTTTTAGAGATGCACTGCGGGAGTGAGGGTGCACTGATGAAGGGGGATGCAATTCCCCCAAAATATGTTGGCTCTACTTGTATACTTTTAGAGATGCACTGCGGGAGTGAGGGTGCCCTGAAGAAGGGGGATGCAATTCCCCCAAAATATGTTGGCTCTACTTGTATACTTTTAGAGATGCACTGCGGGAGTGAGGGTGCCTTGAAGAAGGGGGATGCAATTCCCCCAAAATATGTTGGCTCTACTTGTATACTTTTAGAGATGCACTGCGGGAGTGAGGGTGCCCTGAAGAAGGGGGATGCAATTCCCCCAAAATATGTTGGCTCTACTTGTATACTTTTTGAGATGCACTGCAGGAGTGAGGGTGCCCTAAAAAATGGGAATGCAATCCCCCCGAAATACGTTGGCTCTAACTTGTATAATTTTAGGCGATGCACTGTGGGAGTGAGGGTGCCTTGAAAAAGGGGAATGCAATTCCTCCGAAACGTGTTGGCTCTACTTGTATACTTTTTTCTTCAATAAACTATAAAAATCCTCAAGTGAGACTTTTTTGGACATCGGGCACTCCTCTCCAATCACCCATGTGTTCACAATGCAGCAGGGCAGCCACTCAGCATGGGACCCTCAAGCTATTGGAGATCACTGGAGTAGGGGTGTCTACTACAGTGATTTCCAGCTTCCAGGGGGATCAGACAAGTATAGTATATGCATAGTTACATTGGTCCAGGCTGGACCAGTGAAACTATGGAAAACATCAATGCCTGGAATTCTTCTCTAAAGCTGGCCATACATTATACAATTTTCTTATTTAATTCCCTTCAAGGTTTAGTTCCACTTTAAGCTCACATTCATCCACCCCACAAGCTGGAACCAACCGCTGCCATTGTGGTAGCAGAAACAATCTCAGAAATGGTTGGATGGAAATATAAATCCTTGGGCAGCAAAAACAACTCCTGCTTTTGTATTTTATCTGTATGTGTAGTTCTTTGTCTTGACGTTTTCTTTTATATTTTCGAATGATTTTAGCAGCTTATGTGTTTTTGATGCTTGTACGTTCGACAGGCGTTCCTTAAGGAGCAGTAATTGCATCCCATCTCCCATGTCGTGTATTGTATTCCCATCCTTTCTGTGCTCTCGATATTTTTCCACCTTTAAGAGGTGATGATGTGTGGAAGTAGGCTAATGTCTGTCCTTGTGTGAACTCCTCCTCGGTCTGTTAGGACTTTGCTTGCAGTTGCCTTGGTAAAAAATGAAAAAAAAGAAAATTGCCAAGACTGCAGCATGTATCGGGAGGGCGAAGACGCACGACACCAAATAGAAGAAGAATGATCTAGGAATGCTGCATGCAAATGAATGTTCTTTATTGTAATGAAACAGCTTAGGCCTCAAGTATACTAGGCGTTTAGCCCCGCTGCATGAGAATTCGGCATCTGGAACGGGTGGAAGGCCCGTCTGGAGGATCAAATAAGTAAAACCGCTTTTCCTGCCCCCTTGGTATAAATGAGCATTTAACCCTTGCAGTGCAGGACCAGCAAGGGTTGGATATTTGGAAATTTGTTTCCCCAAAGTTCGGCTTTAATGTCATTCAGTTAGGAGTTTTAATTATTGTAATAATCTGATCATTAAGGTCAGATAGATGTAGCTCCATCCTTTATATTCCAGAAGCACTAAAACCAAATGCCCAACGTGCATCTGGACAACAAATGTACCGTATATAACATCTTTTTGTTTTATTAAATATCCAGTTGATTAAAAATATTTTCTTGTACAACAAACATCTGGAGTGGATGTAATGGACAGGTTGTCTATAAAATGACAATTCTGTCAGTTCACATCCACTTCTAATGAAGTGAATTAGGATTTACGAAACGCGTTGAGTAGAGCTGTACACAACGGAAAGATTTGTTACTTTTCTTTCGGATTCATTCATTACGTTAATCGTTTTGTTTTGTCATATTGGAAACATTAGATTTAGTTTTGTATATTCGTATTTTTTTTATATATTCGTTATTCTGAATCTATTCATATTTCAGAATTTAATCCAGAAGATTGGCTATATATTCCTTTTAACATGTTAAAGCGGACCTTCAGTCATTTTTTTTTTAACTTTCCATCTATTAAATCTTCTGCCCTTGTTGTTGTTTTAACTTTGAATAGTATTTTTTTTTTCTGCCAGTAAATACATTATACAGCCCACTTCCTGTTTCCTGTCTGGTCATCAGTCTAGGCCAGTGATGGCGGACCTTGGCACCCCAGATGTTTTGGAACTACATTCCCTATGAGGCGCCACTACACTGCAGAGTGCAGGAGCATCATGGGAAATGTAGTTCCAAAACATCTGGGGTGCCAAGGTTCGCCATCACTGGTCTAGGCGTATGACATCATGCACAGCTCTCTCTCTCTCACTCCTGAGAGTTTGCCAGGAAGGGAGGGGGGATGAGTTATAAGAGGGCCAATGAGGTCTGTAGAGCTGGAGGTGTGCCTCTGTGAAAAATCCAGGAAGTAAACAGGCAGCAACTTCAGCTGCCCACAGTTAAAATGGCTGCAGCCAGACTCAGTAGAGGGAGATTTCTGCAGCATATTTGGAAAGTACAGAATCGCAGTATATATAAAATAATATGCAAAGTGGTTGGAGGGAAGCTTCAGAATGGCAAAGATGTTTTTATTACAAATTATATGAGCAGACTGCAGTTCCTCTTTAATTCATTATTTTGGGAGATTACTTATGCACTCTGTTTGGGTTAGATGGAGGTAGATCCATAAAAATCTCAGAATCGTAACATAACATATGGATCAAATTTATTTTCGAATTAATTTGTTATGTTATGATTCAGAAATTCTGATGGATCCACCTCCATCCAACCCAAACACAATAAGTAGTTATCATCATTTTATCATCATGGATGAGCGAGTTTGGGGTGGAGGAACTTGACTGGCCTGCACAGAGGCCTGATAGAACACCTTTGGGATGAATTAGAGCAGAGACTGCGAGTCAGGCCTTCTCGTCCAACATCAGTGCCTGACCTCACAAATGTGCTTCTGGAAGAATGGTCAAACATTCCCATAGACACACTCCTAAACCTTGTGGACAGCCTTCCCAGAAGATTTGAAGCTCTGCAAAGGGTGGGCCAACTCAATATTGAACCCTACGGACTAAAACTGGGGTGCCATTAAAGTTCATGTGCGTGTAAAGGCAGGTGTCCCAATACTTTTGGCACTATTTTATATATATATATATATATATATATATATATATATATATATATATAAACCGCTATTGTGTAAAAATACTGTATGACCCGACTGTTTATAAAAATTACACTAATGTTTGTAAATATGACTTTATTGCTTATATTTATTAATCACCCCATCGTTTAAAAATACGACCCTATCGTATAAGTACCGTGTTTCCCCGGAAATAAGCCCGGGTCTTATATTAATTTTGGCAACAAAAGACACAGTAGGGCTTATTTTCGGGGTAGGTCTTACCATGTAATGTGCTGTCTTCTCTCCCCCTCTCCCTCCCTGCCTGTCAGGAATCCCCAGTGTGAACTGAGATAAAATGCTTGTAAAATCCTAGAATCCTCTCTATTACAGTATTATATAATGTACAATGTGTGTGTTTCTGTAATATAATTGTGCCAAATGCTCTTCTGTGACCTGCCGGAGCTCTCGTCCACGCAATTATATTACAGAAACACACACGTTGTACTTTATTTACTACTGTAATAGAGTGGTTTATAGGATTTTACAAGCATTTTAAACTAGGGCTTATATTTGGGGTAGGGCTTATATTGCAGCCCTCCTGGAAAATAATGCTAGGTGTTATTTTTGGGGTAGGTCTTATTTTCGGGGAAACACGGTATGACCTTATTGTCTATTATTATGTCCCCATTATTTATAAATACAGCTTGTCATAGACATTAGAAAACAAAAACTAGAAGTGTTCGGGTAATCATATCCCGCATCTGATCACGTCTCAGAAATGTTCATTCTAACGGCACTGGCAGAGATACAGTTAGTCATTAGAGGATACACCTACACATCTGTAGATGAAATAAGCTTGTAAAAGTGTAGCACAGCAAGCAAGTAAAATGTAAAAAAAAAAGTGACATTCAGCTTAACATTGGAAGAAAACTTAAAGGAAACCTGTACTAAGAAACATGCACAGGCTGCTAATTCAAGGGTGTATCTCTAGTCATTGCTGACCGTGCAACTGCTACAGGGCCCAGAACTGTATACATTGTGGTTTAGGCAGCGAGCAATAATGTTTGGCAAAAAATGAATATACTGTATATATATATATATATATATATATATATATATATATATATATACACAGTGGTACCTTGAATTACGAGCATAATTCGTTCCAGAAGAATGCTTGTAATCCAAAGCACTTGTACATCAAATTGAGTTTCCCCATAGGAATCAATGGAAACTCAGAGAATTAGTTCCACAGTGACTGCTATTGTATGCAGTACCGCATGTGGCCAGAGATGGGGGGGGGTGCCGGAGACACTCGGAGAGGCTAGGAGACACTCGGGAAAGGAGTGTTTCCGAGTGTCTCCAAGCGGCTCTGAGTGCATCCGAGCAGCTCCGAGTGTCACCGGCGCCCCCACACCTCTGGCCAAATGCAGTACTGCACACCCCATTTTCTTGAATCCTGCTCGTCTTGCAAAACAACGTTCGGAAACCGAGTCAGGATGTTTAAAAAATAATAGCTTGTATTGCGAAACGCTCGTAAAGCGCGTTACTCGCAATCTGAGGTATTAATGTATATATATATATTTGTATATATTTGTTTAACAACCTAGTTGTTGTAACGGAACCTGGTCGTTAAGTGAGGAGTACCTGTATACAGCATAAATACAGTATTTGTTTATATATATATACAAATACTGTATTTATGCTGTATACAGGTACTCCTCACTTAACGACCAGGTTCCGTTCCAACAATTAGGTTGTTAAACAAATTGGTTGTTAAACGAGGTGCCACAAGTAATCAATATTTTAAGCATTCACTACTGTACTGTATTGTGAAAAAAGGTCTAAACACACAATTCCAGCTCAATAACGTTGTTTTAATTTGCATAAGTACAGAATACAAATGAAAATTCTGTACAATACAATGATGTATAGCGCGTCGTTTGAGTGGGGAGAGCTGGCCGTAAGTCCGAGTGGTCGTTAAACGAGGAGTATCTGTACTGTGTATATAGTACAGGGATACACTATATCCAACAGGCACAGGAAGCAGTTTGAAATCCACAAATGTTACGGTTGTCACCAGAACAGGAAATGAATGGAGATCTCCCAATGGGGGCACCTATTCCGGTGACACCTGTCTAAAAAAAAGGTGATTTTTGCACTGAGATATAAAAGAATACTTATAATTGATATATTTATTAGACCAAATAAGAGATTATTCCTAGGGGATTAGACACAAATATATAGTAGTTTCCCTTTAAACCCTGTAATGGCGTAGAAGTGTTCCCTGCATTCCTTGCTCTGCACGGGATCGTCATTACCCCTGACTACGGCAAGCTTGGCTGCCTTCCATTACCCCTATCCGCTGCAAACTTGGCTGCTTTCTATTTTCTCTGTTAACAGCAAGCTTAGCTGCCTTCTATTACCACTCTCAACAGGAAGCTTGACTGTCTTTCATTACTCCTACCTGCAGCAAGCTTGACTTCCTTCTATTACCCCTATCTGCAGCAAGCTTAACTGCCTTCTATTACCTCTGCAGCAACCTTGACTTCCTTCTATTACCCCTATCTGCAGCAAGCTTAACTGCCTTCTATTACCTCTGCAGCAACCTTGACTTCCTTCTATTACCCCTATCTGCAGCAAATTTGACTGTCTTCTTTTACCTATATGTAGCGACCTCCGCAACCCTCCTTCTCTACTCTTTTGGCCGGTGTGTGGTCTCTTCCATGCCCGTACCCCCCTGGGTTACAGAGGTTAGGCACACTTAGTTTCCTTACGGGTCTTTGCAGCAATCCCCTCAGTGTTGGTTTTTGTCCCTAGTGTATAAGGACAAAAGTTTCTATGCCCCCAAGTAACTCCAAGGTCCACACCAGTGTATTACTCCAACGTAGAGCTTTATTTTCTTATGCATGAATAGAGAAAGGTGTTAGGAAGACAGATGGAATTCAGGCTTTCCTGGTTTCGTCGCCACTTGATCCCAAGTGGGTATAGCTCACCCGGATAGTCACCCAATGGCACTAGCAGCTGGCGTGTAGCTTGAACAGTTCCCTAATGGATGCGTCTAGGAGATCCTCTGTCACAGGATCTATGGTGCCCCAAACCTCCTGATGGTCCAGATGTTAGGCCCCTGGTTTCCAGATGGATGACATCCCTCCAGAGAGTTACTGGGCCCCTTCCTTCACTGTGATTTTCTAACCAGTCCTTCGGAACGGTCCTCCCCCAGCCTCCTCTTCCAGAAACGGGTCCCCTCACAAGGCGGCACAATGGGATTCTTCCTCCCGAAGTGGGCTCCAGCTAAAGGTGCTGGGCCCAGGGCTGAAGTTACAGTCCCAGGACTAAAGGTGCCTGGGACTTAGGCACACGTGGCCCCATGGCCTGGAGGGTCATGCACTCAAAACTGGACTCCACACAATACCTTCCCCCGGGTACAGGTCCCCGGGGCAGCAACTCGACTTCAACTCTCCTCGTCTCGGTGTCTGCCCTTTTTGTACCTCCTCTCGGCAGGCACAGCAGGTCCACCACACCCACTGTACAGCTGCCGAGAGGAGACACCAAATCGCTGCCCCATCACCTGTAGTTCAACCCCGAGTATAGATGACAGCGCCACCCATACTTCTTAGGGGAACTGCACACCAGGCGAAAAGATTTGAGTCAACTACCACTCAAATCACCCTCTAAATTTGGTATAGCAGTCCCTAAATTTGGAACCCCTGCTACACATATCTGCAGCAAGCTCAACTTATTTCCATTACTTCTATCCACAGCAAACTCGGCTGCCTTCTCTTACCCCATAGCAAGCTCAACTACCTTCTATTACCCCCGCTCTATGGCAAGCTTGCCAGCAGTCTATTACCTCTATCCGCAGCAACCTTGACTGCCTTCTATTACCTCTATCCACAGCAAGCTCAACTGCTTCTATTACCTCTATCCATAGCAAGCTTGACTGCTCTCTAGTATCCCTATCAACAGCAAACTCAGCTTGTTTCCATTACCTCTATCTACAGCAAACTTGACTACCTTCTATTACCCCTCTCCAAAGTGAGCTTAACTGCCTTCTACTACCCCTATCCGAAGCCCGCTGACAATTGATGAGTCATCGATTGTTAAAGAGGAAGTAAGCCCTGATGGGTTTTACTTCCTTTTTTTTCCACTGCAAAGTAAAAGCATAATGGGCTAGTATGCATCGCATTCTAGCCCATTATGTTGCACCTACCTGCAAACGAAGCCCGTGATGTCCCCGCTGTCTCCGCTGGTGGCCACATCCATCTTCACCCCCCTTCTTTCCGGGGCCGTGGACTCTGTGATTGGCCGGAGTCACGTGACGTCACTCCCACGCATGCGCACGTAAGCCACAGGTCACAGCGCGGGCCCTTTAGAAACCCTTGTGCCCTTTCTTCAGTGTGCATGCGCCGATGACGTCGGCGCAAGCGTATATAGTAAATATCTCCTAAACTGTGCAGGCTTAGGAGATATTTCCAGTACCTACAGGTAAGCCTTATTTTAGGCTTACCTGTAGGAAAAAGTGGTGTAACAGGGTTTACAACCCCTTTAAGGACGTGGTGGGTGGCTTCCCGGCCCGCTCCTCAACAACTAGCAATTCTTCACACAGAATTCCAATCAGTCGATCATTTTTTCGATCGATCTGAATCGTCACGAAAATTTGGAATTCATTCGAAAATTAATAAACAAAATGAAACGAAACGAATCAAGAAACAAATCAAGAAACAAAATTAGTAACATAACGACTCTATCCAAAACGAAACAAAACACATTTTTCTGTTCTGCACATGTCTATCTGTTACCCCTCTCTGCAGCAAGCTTAACTGCCTTCTTTTACCCCTTCATGCAGCGAGCTTGGCTGCCCTTTTTACTACCCCTATCCACATCAAGCTTGGTTACCTTCCATTACCTTTATCCACAGCAAGCTCAACTGCTTTCTATTACCCCTATCCGCAGCAAGCTTGACTGCCCTCAGTTACCCATATCTGCAGCTAGCTTCACTGCCTTCCATTACCCATATCTGCAGCAAGCTTGACTGCTTTCTATTACCTGGATCCACAGCAAGCTCAGCTGCCTTGCATTAACCCTATCCACAGCAAATTCAACTGCCTTCTATATGGAGCAAGCTTAACTGCTTTCCATTACCCCTACCCACAGCAGGTTCAGCTGCCTTTTCTTACCTCTATCCGCTGCAAGCTTGACTGCCTTTCATCTTTCCTATCTGCAGCAAGCTTGGCAGCCTTCCACAGATAGGTCCAGGCTTATTATTGTCCTAGAGGAAAAGGTGATCAGGCTGTATGACTCTGCAGCTCACCCAGAAAGGAAGAGACAGAGCTGGATTATTCGCTGATATTTTCAATTTAGTCTTTTGCTGCAGACTCAGAGCACCGATCTCCAAGTAGGACGAGCAAACGGCACCCAGTAGGGTTCCCGGCGTGAAGCCGAAAGACTATGCTGCCGGGTTCCCTTACCCGCAGCAGAGGGCAGCACAGCCAGAGGACTCGAGGAGGCAGCACGGGTGGAGGAGGTAAGACAAGACATCCCCCCCCTGCATATCCACTGCAATACCTTTCGATGGCCCCCCCTCCCGTGATCGGCCCCCCTCCCACGCGTCAATGTCGACCCCCCACCCCCGCTCAACAACTTGGTGTACTTGTTGCACCGCGGCAGCGACCCCCCCCCCCCCTCAACAAGTTGATGTCCTGGTGTCCGTAAAAAAAATGACAATGTCCCGTAGCAGCACCCCCCCAACTTTAAAATTGTTGCTTGGGGCCCCCAAATTCCTTCAAACGGCCCTGCTTACCCGCAATGGCGACGGCAGCACCCGACAGCTGATGGGAAACATCAGCTGCGGTGCCGACATCGAGGAACTGCAGGAAAGGTAAGTCTCCATTTATGAAAAGCCAGCAGCTGCAGTATGTGTAGCTGCTGGCTTTTAATTAATTTTTTTCCCGGAACACCCCTTTAAACAATCTTGTTTTTTTGTACAATTCTCCTTTAAGGGGGTGTGACAAGGGGTGTGTCCGATGCCTGCATACTTTTGCTGATAGGTGTTTCTCATTCCCATCTCAAAAAGTTGGGAGGTATGTGTAAACCCTAAGCATGAAGTTTTCTTCTTTGCTCCTTTGAGGCTGGGTTCCCACTATTGCGAATTGGATGGTTTCCCCATCCAATTCACAATAGCAGGAGATTTTGACAGACTCTCTATGGAGCCGGTTTTCACATATCTCCGCTGCGGTTCACATATCTCCGCTGCAAATTTGCACCGGGGTCCTGTGCGTCTTCTGGTTCGTTTCAGGTCCAAATCCAGCCCAAAATTCAGGCTGAAATCGGACCTGAATCGGACCTGAAAAGGTAGACCAGAATGCACTGAACCCCTGCTGTGAGCTGCATGCGGTGATAGTTTGAACCCAGCCTTAAGCCTCGTACACACGATCGGATTTTCCGCAGACAAAGCATCAGATTTTTGTCCGAAGGGTGTTGGCCAGGAACTTGCCTTGCATATTGAAGTAATTGATGCAATATTATACACTAAATAAATTATATATATATCTATTCTCCCGAAAGATGGTTACGGATTCCTTCTATCTATTGCATATATGTATTAACTTGTCTATCCCTATAATTAGCTAATCTATTAAGACTCTAATAAGCACAATGATATAAGGTTATCTATGAAAGTAAACACACTGCTTAGTAAAACAATATCTTTCATTTATTTCCCAAGAAAATAGAAATATGCAAAAAGTATAACAGCAGAACATCAAAAATACTTATCACAATCCTCTAGACATAGTCTCATCGGCTGGGCTCAAGATGGCAAAAGAGGGCCAGAGCCATGAGGCTCAGGCCAAAGCCAGGATCCAAAAAGGGAAAGGGGCTATCTCTCTTCTGTGCGCCCTTTTTACCCATACATTCACACCCACTCGTAACCACCCCCACGTGCCTCCTGTCCAATAAGACATTGCCAAGAAGTAGTCCTTTTTAATAGATTATATTACTATCCGTCTTGCCGTATTGGCCTCTGGGGGCAGCATTGTCCATGTATCATCCCCAGGAGCTTGTTGATCTTTTGATCTTTGTGATCAATCATCCTGGCAGCCACTGCTCTCTTTGAAGCTTGCTTGCATACCAGTTGGCCCAGAGCCAGGCCTCTTTCTATGCAGATTCTGATATGCTACAAAGCTTTGAATGTAACTTGTTACCTTACAACTTGGGGCCATCTGCCTGTATGAGCCAGGAAGCGAAATTCCAGAACTATGATATTAAACTATGTTGCCTTCCAACACATACAAACGGCACACAATTGTCGGCCAACAAACACGAAACTATGTGTTTTTTTCAGCTCTTTAGCGCCACCCTTTGGGCACCTTCTGCTAATGTTGTGTTTAGTGAGCATTGCTTCCTAGCATGCGTGTTTGTACTTTGGACTTTTGTCCGACGGACTTGTGTACACATGATCGGAAAATCTGACAACAGACCGTTGTCCACGTAAAATTTTAAAGCCTGCCATCCAACATTTGTCCGCGGAAAATCTGACAACAATTGTCCGATGGAGCGTACAAAAGGTCGGATTTTTGGCCAACAGCCTGTCATCACACAATTCCCGTCGGAAAATCCGATCGTGTATATGAGGCTTAAGTCTGTTAGAATAAAACACTTTCAATGGTATTATTATCTGTTTAAAAAATTAAATAAATTATCGGTCGATCCTTTCAAAAATCTCGAGGGAGTGGCTTAAAGCGGACCTTCAGTGATTTTTTTAACTTTCCATCTATTAAATCTTCTGCCCTTGTTCATACCTCCCAACTTTTTCAGATGGTAACGAGGGACACCTAATAGCAAATGTATGTAGGCATAGGACACACCCTGACACGCCCCCTTGAAGGAGAATTATACAAAAAAAGATAAGTTAAACCCCCGATTGTTTTTAGAAATTTGATGAAACAGTTTAGCACTGGGAAACACGTTTTAATCGATAAAAAGTGCATTTTATATACAACTATATAGATCAGACCAAAATGTGGCACAACTGAGGAAGAAAGAGGGACAGAGGGACTTTGTTTTAAATCAGGGACAGTCCCTCGAAATCAGAGACAGTTGAGGGCTATGCCCTTTTTGTTTAAACTTTGGATAGTAAAACATTTTTTTTCTGCCAGTAAATTCCTTATACGGCCCATTTCCTCTTTCTTGTCTGGTAAAAAGCCTAGGCTAATGATATCATGCACAGCTCTCTCTCTCTCACACTCTGGAGAGAGTTTGCCAGGAAGGGTGGGGGGATGAGTCATAAGAGGGCCAGTGAGAGCTGCAGAGCTGGAGGTTGGACTCTGTGTAAATCCAGGAAGTGAACAGGCAGCAGCTTCAGCTGCCCACAGTTAAAATGACTGCAGCCAAACTCAATGAAGGGAGATCTCTGCAGCATATTTAACAAGCACAGAATCACAGTATATATAAAATAATATGCAAAGTGGTTGGAGGGAAGCTTCAGAATGGCAAAGATGTTCTTATTACAAATTATGTGAGCAGACTGCAGTTCCTCTTTGGGGCACCCTAGCGCGGATGCTGTTGAATCAGGCAGGCAGGAGCCGCGGTCACGTGAAATCAATATTACGGCAATACTCCAGATTTAGAAGCGAGCAAGCACTTGCACAGGTTGCTCTTTGTAATCCGTGGCCATACTTCTTACACTGTGGACACTAAAGCACATGAAAAACAACTTCTGCTAGAGATCACCTCTCCCTCCAAGTGTACAGCATTTCTGAGCCGAAACCGGGGAAAAGTGTACCGGTCGACACCAACTCAGGAGTCCCATCACCAATATCCCTTCACTATTAGAGTATCCATCACCCTTGCCATGTCACCCGTTTCCTGACTGATTGGCTGCATTAGGAAGTGACACAAATGCAGTAGACATTAGCAAGGGCAATCTAGCCTCCTATGGACAGTATTCTGCTTGTTAGACTCTGCACTGTATCTTCTCTAACCTCTCTAGTCCCCTGTTCTTTTGATACACCATGCATGCACCCCTCTAGAGTCTTCAGACCAGGCAATTTAGATGAACAATAATAAACTTTCACTGAGGTAGTTGCAGGTAACAAGTAAACAGCTCTCAAAGACATCTTCCACACACTTTCCTGTACAAAGCTCTCTAGTGCCCCTGAATAATGCCACATTAGGTAGTTGTACCTTAGGCAGATGTATAAATCCATAAAGAGTCCTTCTCAAAGCAAGAGTCCATAATAGGCAGTAAATCCACATGTGACAGAAATAATCAATAACAGGGTCAAGCTTAAGGTAGTACAAGTGCATGTAAGTCCATAGCTTCCAGAATGGGCTTCCCCCAAGGGGTAGTTCAAACTAACAGCATAATGGCTTTCCCCAGGCCAACCTCCATGAGCCTCTCTCTAGGGCACTGATGAGCCCCTATTTATATGGTGTGACCTGCAGGGAGCCGCAACCTTTCTGAAAAGAGCGGGAGACCTGGCCAGCAGCATTAATCCTTCCTTCTCAGGAACCACAAGCTTAGCAGGTCAACCTAAGGACACCACTGCACCACTGTCTACACCAGGGGTCTTCAAACTACGGTCCTCCAGCTGTTGCGGAACTACATATCCCATGAGGCATTGTAAAACTCTGATATTCACAGACATGACTAGGCATGATGGGAATTGTAGTTCCTGAACAACTGGAGGGCCATAGTTTGAAGACCCCCTGGTCTACACTGTAACACTTATCTTTGACACTTAAACATAGATGACCTGATTAACCTCAGAGCATGAAGATGGCAGCAGAAAGCTTTTAACCCACAGAACCTTTGGAAAGCACCTGCTTACAAGCTGATTGCATTCTGTGCTCTCTGCCTGTTGTCAGTTATATTGTTTTCTGAGGACTACATAACCACAACCCTCTATGTTAAGGTTACCAGATTTTTAAAATGAAATCCGGGGACATATTTTTTTTTTTACTAGTAATGACGGCAATCAGCGACTCTCTGTCCGTCTCACAACTTGTCAAGTCTTACTTTCCGGGCCCCGGCTACTACTGGGTGGGGAGCGGAGGAAGATCACTCCGCCAGGGAAGGCAAGGTGATGAACAGGCAGGCGGTTGGCTGGGACTTGAGTCAAGGCAGAAGAACATGGGAGCGGAGCTGAATGGGCACCCGAAACTGAAGAAATATTCCCTCCGCTCCGACCAGCACATGATCATCAGAAAGGGGCAAAGATAATGGGGAAAAATACACCCCCCACCCCCCTAAGCTAGTAGTAGTAGATTTTTTTATTTTTATTTTGCACTGACTGTTTTGAAATTGCCCCAGCCCCTTTTCAAATCCAATCTGGGGACAAAACTGGGGACAGACTTGGTCTGGGGACAGTGTCCTCAATCCGGGCACTGTCCCCTGAAACCGGGGATGTCTGGTCACCCTACTCTATGTTGTGGACAGTTGGAGAAGGGAGGGGTTCCGTAGTCATGCCTTGTATTTTTTGTTCTGATATAGAAGGCTGAGTGAGCATTGTCATCCTAGGACAGGAAGTGTGTTACTGATATAGAATCATAGGCGTGCCCACGGGGTGTGCCGGTTGTGCCCAGGCACACCCTAATCATCCCTGTGCTCTTGTTTTTTGCTGACTTAGACTGCGTGCAAGATGTCCCTATAATGTCCCTATAACACCGCCAGTGCCTGGGGTCGGGTCCGGCCGGCAAAAACAGCTGTGTGCTGCTGCGAGTGGGATGATTGAGCAGGGAGGGAACTAGGACCGCCGCGGAGTAACCCAGCTGGGAGCCGCATTTGCCAATGCAGCTTCTATAGTTCCGGCTGCAGGTCCCGCAGGCGCGGGCGGAGTGATCCACAACTGCACTCCGCCCCCCCTCCGGCCTTTCTCTACCCTAGAAGCAGCGAACTATCCTGGATAGCGGCAGACGAGTGGCTTCAGGCAGCCTGCTAGATCAAGGTAAGTGAGAGAGACAGGCAGACAGCACTGAGCAGGGCAGCGGGTGGGCAGATGGTGCACTAAAAAAAAAAAATTGCCAGCCAAGCCAACCAATTGATGAACCTTACCCTGGGCCCTGGCTTGTCACTATATATATATATATATATACAAATAAAACTATATGAACCCTGGCTTGTCAGCAAAAAAGTATATATATATATATATATATATATATATATATATATTTTTACACTATATATATATATATATATATATATATATATATAGTGTAAAAAAAAATATATATATATATATATATACATATATATATATACTTTTTTGCTGACAAGCCAGGGTTCAGTCAGCCCACATTGAAGCAGCGGCGGCTGGTGCTCAAAATTTTTTTGGGGGCGCAAACTGAAAAAAAAAAACATCAATTGCAGCCACTGTGCCCATGAAACGCAACCACTGCCCCCATCAAACGCAGCCACTGTGCCCATCAAACACAGCCACTGTGCCCATCAAATGCAGCCACTGTGCCCATCAAACGCAGCCACTGTACACATAAATTGCCGCTACTGTGCCATCAAATGCAGCTACTGTTCCCATCAATTGCTGTCAGTGTGCCCGTCAATTGCTGCCACTGTGCCCACTGCCCATCAATTGCCGCCACTGTGCCCATCAATTACCGCCACTGTGCCCATCAATTGCCGCCAATGTGCCCATCAACTGCTGCCACTGTGCCCATCAATTGCTGCCAGTGTACCCATCAATTGCTGCCAGTGTGCCCATCAATTGCTGACACTGTGCATCCCCCACCCGCCCGACACTTACCTGTCTTCGTGGGGCAGCGGGTCACGGCGGCGGTGTCCTGCACGCTCCTCGATGTCTTCTCCCGTCCTCTCTTCCCATCCGCTGCTATGATTGGACGCCTGATAGGCATCCAATCATAGCGCCTGTCGTTTCAGACAATCAGGTGACAGGTAACAGACCCGAGCACCTGATTGGCTGAGAGGCGGTTCAGTGTTAGGAAAGCGAATATTCATTTGCTTTCCTAACACAACGCTGAGTGACCTGCGAGCGCCCAGCATGGTGCCCACTGTTTAACTTTTTGGATGCCTATTAGAGCCTATGGCTCTAACCAGGTGCTTCCAAAAAATACCCCACCACCGTAATTCAGGCTCCCGGAGCCCGAAAAGGGGCCAGGCACCTGAACAGGGGGTGGCAGCGGCGACCATAGATAGATTCATGCAATGCATGAATCTATCTATGGTGATAAAGAGGTAGCAAGAGAGAGGGGGCGGCGCCCGTGCGCCCCTTATGGACGCACCGCCATTGCATTGGAGACTCCTGCGTGGCTCACAAAGTGCATCACTGGGAGCCCTGCGATCGATGTGTGACCTGGACACAGTGAATTACACTACCGCTGGTCTTTTTCATTCACCAATTTCATGATCACTGCCATACACCACACCAGCACCCTGATCACTGTCATACCAGCATCCTGATCACCGTTATGCCCCATACCAACATCCTAATCACCGTCATACCCCATATCTATACCCCACACCAGCACCACGATCAATGCCATACCAGCGTCCTGATCATCACCATACCCACGCCATGATCATCATCATAACCCATACTTGTAATATATATATATATATACACACACACTTACACACACAGACACACGTGTGTTTGAGCTTTGGTTTGAGGTGCACACCCTAATGCAATAGGCTGCGCACGCCTATGTATAGAATCACTACATGAAAAAATAAAACCAATGCAGCCTTCACATCTAAGGACCAGTAAGCTGCTTTATATAAAAATCAGGGGGTTCAAATACACTGGAAAAAATGAATACACACTTATTCCCAGTCAGTGATTAGCTGTATAGTGATGCAAGGCTGAGCCATAGGGGTTGATTGTCTAAAGGCAAAAAGACTGTGCACTTTGCAAAGTGCAGTTGCTCCAGAGCTTAGTAAATAAGGTAAAGTTTCACTTTGCAAAGAATACCCAATCACGTGCAAGGAAAATTAAAAAAGCATCATTTGTGCTTGCACATAATTGGATGATGGAAGTCAGCAGAACTTCTGCTCATTTACTAAGCCCTGAAGCAACTGCACCTGCAGCGTGGAACTGCACGTTTGCAAAGTGCCTTTAGTAAATAAACCCGATAGTCTGAATCTTTAAAAAAAAAAACTTTTTGGCATGGCAGTTTCCCTTTAAAAGTTTTTGTCTCTCAGCTGCAACTCTTCCATACATTCTTATAGCTGAGATGTCAGATGCCACTTCAGCGCGGAAGGCGTTGACACTCATTAGGGGTTACATAATCCCATCTGCACTGGGCACAGCTGTGTGAGTCTTAATTACACAGATAGGAATAGTTTCTCTGCTAAATAGTCTTGGGCTGATTAAGGGTGCCGGCCGGGTCCACCCAGGACATGCTGGCAGACGCCAAACAAGGTTTAAGTGATAACAAACAGAGCGCTATGGCGAGGTAGACAGAGAAGAAGGAATGTTCGGCGTCAGGCCAAGGTCTTCCTGGTCTTCTATAACTAGGGTGACCACATTTCCAAACTGCCATTCAGGGATACACCCCCTCTCTCACCTTCCCCCAAAAAAGGTGAGGGGGGGCGGGGGGAAATGTAGTCTCGGGGTTGATGGGGAATTTGGCGGAGGGTTATTTGTCAGGTGAATGTGCCACTTGCCACCAGATGCAGTGCCGCTTGCCACCCATAGCCTGCCACCTGATGCAGTGCTGCTGTCACTCCCTCTGCACGAGCCACGTGCGTAGAAGTAAAAGAGTGGCGTCACTATCTGAAGAGAGAAGATCACACCAGTCCCTACTGCTTGCCGCTGGGTGCTGGAGAAGGAGAAGGTGCCGAGGTGGGTGGGGACAGCAGTGCTGCACTAGGCGCAGGCCTCGCTCCTGGTCTCACTGTCTGAGAGTAAATTGTCACTCGTTGCAAGATGCCAGGCAGGGCTGGCCCTTGCAACCAGTTCTGGAAATATAGTTATTGGTTAGTAGGGAGTGGCTGTGTCCTCTATTTCATTCCGGGACATTGTATTGTCCCGGAATGAAGGTGCACCGGACCCAGGACAGACATGTAAATTGCGGGACAGTCCTGGGCAATCCGGGACATGTGGGCACCCTATCTATAACAGAGAATCTTCATTTTATATCTTTTCATATTTTGCTAAACTGCGCTGTTGTAATTTTTGACAGTTCATAAGTCACCCTTTGGGCTTTAAAGCCCACTTGAACCCCGATTAAATCAGCTACATACATTCCAGGTGCATCAAAACTAAAGGAGTGCACAGGGCCAGGACAAGGGGAGGGAGGGCAGCTGCCCAGGATACTCCTCACGACATGCAAGCTCTGGAAAACTGGGTGGCAACCAGCAGGGGGCAGCCTCATGTCTGCTCTGACAGCTGTCAAACTGTGCGCCAACATCCTTACTCTCCACCCCATTCGTCCACAGCTGACACCAAAAACACACCATGGACGTACAACTACCTTGTAGTTGCTAGATAGCAAGAAATTGGCCATGCATGTGCAGTGCACCCTCCATGGCAACTTTGGACAACCAGAGCAAGGGAGCAGAGAATGGGCACAAGGTGGTACGCCTATTCTACGGCATGCATTGGGATGCCAGCATACTTGAGAAAAAAAGAGAATAGAAGGGAAGGGAAGAGAGGAGGAGAGGAGAGGAGAGGGGAGAAGAGGAGAAGAGAAGGGAGAAGAGAGGGGAGGAAGAGGAGAGGAGAAGGGAAGAGAAGAGGGGAGAAAAGAAGGGAGAAGAAGATACGGGAGGAGAGGAGAGGGGAGGGGAGGAAAAGAGAAGGGAGGAGAAGAGAAAACAGAGGGGAGGAAGAGGAGGGGAGAGAGGAGAGGAGAAGGGAAGAGAAGAGAGGAGAAAAGAAGGGAGGAGAAGATACGGGAGGAGAGGAGTGGGGAGGGGAGGAAAAGAGAAGGGAGGAGAAGAGAAAAGAGAGGGGAGAAAGAGGAGGGGAGAGAGGAGAGGAGAAGGGAAGAGAAGAGAGGAGAAAAGAAGGAAGGAGAAAATAAGGGAGGAGAGGAGGAAAAAGAGAGGAGAGGAGGAGAGGAAGAGAAGGGAGGAGAGGAGAAGGGAAGAAAGGAATGGAAAGGAAAAGAGAAGAGAGAGAAGAGGTAGAGAGGAGAAGGGAAGGTAAGACCAGGGCTGGTGCAAGGATTTTTGACACCCTAGGCGAAACCTCATTTTGCTGCCCCCCCTGGCTCCACACCTGACTCCACCCCATTTGCCCTGCCCATGTATACCCCACCTTTTCAATGAAGTGCCCATCAAATGCAGCCTCACCAGCGCCCATCAAATGCAGCCTCACCAGCGCCCATCAATGCAGCCTACCAGCGCCCATCAATGCAGCCTCACCAGCGCCCATCAAATGCAGCCTCATCAGCACCCATCAATGCAGCCTCACCAGCGCCCATCAATGCAGCCTACCAGCGCCCATCAATGCAGCCTCACTGGCGCCCATCAAATGCAGCCTCACCAGCGCCCATCAATGCAGCCTACCAGTGCCCATCAATGAATGTTTGCTTGATTCCATTCATTTCGAAGTCGGGACACAGACACAGTCCTCCACCGCCGCTGCGCCTCTGACACTATGTGCTGCCTGCTGATGCTGAGACTTAGTTGCTTGCTGCAGAGAGAAGAGAGTAGGAACAACAGTGGCCGGGTGCCCTAGGCAGCAGTGCGCCCTAGGCATCTGCCTAGTTTGCCTAGTGGTAGCACCGGCCCTGGGTAAGAGGGAAGAAGGGAAGGGAGGCTAAGGGAAAGGAAAAGAGGAGAAGGGAAGGGAAGAGAGGAGAAGGGAAGGGAAGAGAGAAGAAGGGAAGGGAATAGAGAAGAAGGGAAGGGAAGAGAGAAGAAGGGAAGGGAATAGAGGAGAAGAGAAAGGAGGAGACGATAAGATAAGAAAGGAGGGGAAGAAAAAGCGAAGGGATTATAGGAGAGGAAAATAGAGAAGGGGGAGAGAAGGGAGAGAGGAGAGGAAAGGTGAGGAGAGGAGAGAAAAGGATGAGCTGAAGCATGCCTGGTTCTCTTTGAATGCCAAGTTTCAAGCTGGAGACCTTCTATTATTAGAGGCATCTCAGTCATAATATTTTAAATATGATCGCTGTGCAATCTTCATGTACCAATCACGCTACGTTGTTTCCTTTGATGTTTTTTGGCCACATCCCTAGTGCCCCTGTATGCTCGGATTCCCATATCCTTGACATGATGGTCTAATCTTGTATCTGTAAGAAGGGCCATGGTGTCACGTCCCCCAGCCCCTCACACAGCAGATCTGGCTGGACGGTGTCTACATGTGTAGTTCTATTCTCAAATCTCAGGACAGAAATAAAAATCTTTCTTTGAAGATGTGATAAGCTCTCGCTCTTCCCACCTCACTCCCCGGAGGCTGCATCGAGCTAAAACACAGCCATTAATTAGACTCAGAAGGGCAACACACTTTCCTAGAAAAAAGAATTGACTACCTGTTCTGTTCATCTTTCATTTTGTACTTAATATTGGAGCCGGATTAACCGTCTGTCTATTTTTTGATCTAACGAATGTAACATAAGGCAGGGAGGTTTTACAGCTCTAATATTTATAAGCAAAGACGTCCAAGGAGGGGCCAATGACTGTGCAATTTCATTGTCATAATGAGTGATGGAAGAATCTGTTCTGGTCCAGTTTGCCAAGGGCTCTGCAAATCTTGCTTAAAAATTGGGTAACCCAAATTTTGAAGAATACCCCATTGAAAAGGGGGGGATTAAAGCGTAGTCTCCTAACCTAATCTCCCACAACAGCTTCCCATACACTGACACTACGGGGTTAATTTACTGAAGGCAAATAGGCTGTGCACTTTTGCAAGTGCAGTCACCCTCTGCAAGTGCAGTTGCTCCAGAGCTTAGTAAATGAGGTAAAGCTTCACTTTACAAGGAATACCCAATCATGTGCAAGGGAAAAAAAACTGCATTTTTGCTTGCACATGATTAGATGATGGAATTCATCAGAGGTCTCCGTCATTTACTAAGCTCTGGAGCAGGGGTCTCACACCGGCAGCCCTCCAACTTTTGAGGAACTACAAGTCCCATCATGCTTCTGCCTGTGGGAGTCATGCTTGCAACTCATGGGACTCGTAGTTCTGCAACAGCCGGAGGGCCGCCAGTTTGAGACCCCTGCTCTGGAGCAACTGCACTTGCAAAAGAGCACAGTTGACTTGCCTTTAGTAAATCAACCCCTATGGCTGCTATGTGTCCTCCTTTTATAGTGACAGGGTTGGCTTACCCCTTATTGGCCCTTCTAAGTCTTCTAACCATAGTTCAAAGGTCATGCAGTGCATTATGGCCTAACAAAAATATGGGTGAATCTACTCATAAATTTGCTGAATTCACGAATCTTGAACCACAGAATTAATTTGTCACAGACTCATGGTAGCCACAAACCCAAACCTCATCCCTAGTCGTACCCTTCTATAGCAATGCTTATCTTTCTGGTGGAGACTGACTGATGAGCTGAGCTGCATTTTGTGAAAATACACAAATTCTCAACAACCTGCTACATTGATGTTTTAATAGTCTGGACATATTAGTGGCATTATCATTCCATCTTGGATACAGATGGAAGGAAGGAGGGAAGGAAGGAAGGAAGGAAAGAAGGAAGGAAAGGACAGAAGAGATTGGAGGAAAGATAGAAGGAAGGTTAAAATGAAGGGAAGACAAAAGCAAAGCAAGAAAGGAGGAAGGAAAGACAGAAGGAAGGAAGGAAGGAAGGAAGGAAGGAAGGAAGGAAGGAATGAAGGAAGGAAGAACAAAGGAAAAGAGGCTAAAAGGAAGATAAGGTTGGCTAAGAAGAAATGAAAGCCAAAAAAAAGAATTAAGAAAGTAGATAGTATTTCTTGGGATTGAAGGAAAGAGGGAAAGGAGGTAAGAAAGACTGGTGCACATAAATAATATCTGTTGGGAAGGAGGGAAGGAAGAAAGGAAGGAAAGGACAGGAGGAAGGAGATTGGAGGAAAGAAAGGAGGAAGGATAAAAGGAAGGGAAGATGAGAGAAAAGTAAGAAAGAATGCAGGAAGGAAAGAAGGAAGGATGGAAGAAAAGGACAGAAGAGATTGGAGGAAAGAAAGGAGGAAGGATAAAAGAAAGGGAAGATGAGAAAAAAGCAAGAAAGGAGGAAGGAAAAAAATAAGGAAAGAAGGAAGGAAGGAAGGAAGGAAGGGG
Source organism: Rana muscosa (assembly GCA_029206835.1). NCBI lineage: Eukaryota > Metazoa > Chordata > Amphibia > Anura > Ranidae > Rana > Rana muscosa. Next base: position 304,862,424 of record CM055120.1, read on the forward strand.
AGGCTGGCTAAGAAGATAGCAAAAAATAGAAGTAAGGAAGGAGAAAGTGTCTCTTGGGATTGGAGGAAAAAGGGAAAGGAGGTAAGAAAGGTTGGTGAAAATAAATAATATCCATTGGGAAAGAGGGAAGGAAGGAAAGGATAGGATGGAAGACATTGTAGGAAAGAAAGGAGGAAGGATAAAAGGAAGGGAAGATGAGAGAAAAGTAAGAAAGAATGCAGGAAGGAAGGAAAGAAAGGATGAAAGAGATTGGAGGAAGGAAAGGAAGAAGGATAAAAGAAAAGAAGTTGAGAGAAAGGCAAGAAAGGAGGAAGCAAAGGAGGAAGGAAGGAAGCAAGGAAGGAAGGAAGGGAGGATAAAGGGAAGGGGAGGTTGGCTAAGAAGAAATGAAAAAAAAAAAAAGAAGGCAGAAGATAGTATCTCTTGGGATTGGAGGAAAGATAGAAAGTAGGTAAGAAAGGTTGGTGCAAATAAAATAATATCTGTTGGGAAGGGAGTAGGGAAGGAAAGGACAGAAGATAGTGGAGAAATGAAGGGAGGGAGGAAGGAAGGAAGGAAGGATTCTCTTGGAATTGGGGAAAAGAGGGAAAAGTGGCAGGAAAGGTGGAGGCAAACAAATATTACCTGTTGGGGTTGGAAGAGGGTTAAAAGGAAGGAAATAAATATTATCTTTTTGGAATTAAGAAAGAAAGAAAGAAAGAGAAGGAAAGGGAAGGGAGGAGAAAGGAAATATTACTTGCTGAGTGTGCAGGAAGGAAGGAAGGGCGGAAGAAATGGAGAGGGAATGAAGAAGGGAAGGGAGGGGAGGAGAAAGGAAATATTAATTGTTTAATTTGCAGGAAGAAGGAAGGAGAGAAGGTAGGAGGGAAGTGAATGAAAAAGGAAACAGATGAAGAAGGAAACAGACATTATCTCCTTCTGATTAAAATGAGTGGCATTTTAGTTGGGAAAGTGCAGTTTCTATGGCAATTCACAAATCACCCTGGTCATCTCCTCATTAAAGTTGCCGGGTTCTTGTAATGAAATTAAAATTTCAGAAGAATTGACAAGGCCAGAATTGAATCCGTCGGCTGTCACAGATGTCACTGGTATTTTTTTAGCTGAAAGCTTACAAAAATTGTTGATAATCAGGCGGGTATATAGAGATATTGCTGAGGTCCCAATTAGAATGGACATCAAAAGTGACCCTCTGTGACTGAGCTCCATTACCACCATCCTGCTCCCATAGCACACATGACTCGATAATAAGGATCATGCTATCACAAATAATAAAGGTAACAAGGTTGAAAAAAAAGACATATGTCCATCAAATTCACACTCACACACTGCGTCAGTTATAGAGGCAAAACAACCCCCTCCCCCTTCCCCGACAAAGAAACTGCAGCCAATTCCGCCACTAAGGAGAAAAAAAACCTTTCCTGACCCCACAAGGTCCTATAATCCCTATAGTAATTGTGGTAATGCTTTTTTTTTTTTTTTTAATAAATAAACAAATAAAAATATATATTGGCTTTTATTGCTTTTAAAGCGAAACACCATAATAAACAAATGTTGTCTATATACATTCATCATGTGTTTTCTTCTGGAATCTTGGTGAGCTTTGTGTATTTCTTCCAGATCTGTGCAGTAATGCAGGGTGAGACTTCCTGTAATAAAGACCGCTCACTTCTGCTCTCTCTCCTTGTGCAGGGTGACTGGTCTTGTCTCCGCCCCTCCTGTCATTTTCTGCAGACGGCCTGTAGTGGGTGGAGCTTGTCATCCCCTCCCACACCACTGCTCTCTGCACGGGCCATGTAAAGCACAGTGCTGATGTCACTGCTACTTTTACAAGGTATATCTGGTTTTGGTGCACACAAAGTGTGTATATATTGTGAGGGGGTTAGCTCGGCAGCGGGTGTGGGTGACCCCCGGGATGGGCTCCCCACACAAAAACAGGCCCAGCAAACGGAGGTTGTGGTTTTCAAAATCAAAAAGGTGCGGTTTATTTTCTATTTACAGTGACAAAACACAGCAAAGCAAAAGAAACATAAACAAAATAAATCCTGGTCAACTTGACCTCTAACTAAACATACAGGTTTCCTAACTAACAACTGGGATCAGCCTAGTGCTGTCCTAGTCCCTAAGTCCCTGGTTTTAAATGTCCAAGCAAATAGCCACACAGGCTTTGTCTCACCGCACAGGGGTTCACTCTCCCTAGACAGTCCACACAGGTCTGGTTCCAGGCATGAGCTAACATCTAATGAAGCTGGGAGTTCTTATAGAGGCCTAAATGAGCTGACAAGCTTCAGCTGGTCTCATCAACTCCCTGTCTGTACGACGCCCCACACTCTCCCTAGAGGTATGAGTAATCCATGAGCCCACTAGCCTTATACAACTCTCCACCTAGTTGTATAAGTCGGCGTAAAGCCTGAATCTGGGCGAAATATATCTACCCCCCTGGATGCAACCAGGTGACTTTACCTTCCTGCTGTCACATACCCCCCCCTCTTGTTTTAACCTCGGGGTTGGAACACCAGCAATCAGGCATTCATGTACTCGAGACAAAGCATCCACATTCCCCATTTGAACGCCAGGGCGATGCTTTACTGTGAAGTTGAATTCCTGGAGGGCCAGGAACCACCTATTCACTCTTCTATTTGTTTCCTTGTTTTGAGCCATCCACTTTAACGGAGCGTGATCCGTAACCATGTCAAAGTGCCTACCTAGCAGGTAGTACCGAAGGGAATCTAGAGCCCACTTCACCGCTAAACACTCCTTTTCAACGGTGGCGTAATTTACCTCATGGGACTTCAACTTCCTGCTGAGGTAAATGACTGGGTGCTCTTCCCCGTTCCAGACCTGGGACAATACTGCTCCTAACCCCACATCTGACGCATCACTTTGTACGACAAAGTCTTTAGAGAAGTCGGGTGAGTACAACACTGGCTGGCTACATAAGGCTTGTTTCAAGAATTGGAATGCTGCCTCAGCCTCGGGGGTCCATTTAATCATGACCGACCCTTTCCCCTTCGTCAGGTTGGTTAGGGGCACAGCCTTAGAAGCAAAGTGGGGAATGAATCGCCGATAATACCCAGCGATTCCCAGAAAGGCTCGTACCTGCTTCTTGCTGTTGGGACGTGGCCAACTCTGGATGGCCTCGACTTTGTTGAGTTGGGGTTTTATTACTCCCCTCCCAATGGTGTACCCAAGATATTTGGCCTCTTCCTGCCCAATGGTACACTTCTTGGGGTTAGCCGTAAACCCCGCTTCCCGAACAGAGTCCAGGACTGCTTGCACTTTTGGCAGATGTGAGGCCCAATCTGTGCTATGGACAATTACGTCATCCAGGTAAGCCGCAGCATACTTCCGATGGGGCCTCAGCATCTGGTCCATTTTCCGCTGGAATGTGGCCGGCGCATTCTGTAACCCAAACGGCATTCTTTTATATTGGAACGCCCCGTCTGGGGTTACAAATGCGGTTTTCTCTTTGGCCGACTTGGCCAGGGGGATTTGCCAATACCCTTTTGTGAGGTCAAGAGTCGTCATGTATCGGGCTGTTCCCAGCCGGTCGATCAACTCATCTATACGTGGCATGGGGTAGGTGTCAAATTTTGTAACTTTGTTCAACTGACGAAAATCGTTACAAAATCGCCAGCTCCCATCCGGTTTAGGCACCAACACAATGGGACTAGACCAATCACTTTGGGACTCCTCTATCACCCCTAAGTTCAGCATTTTCTGTACTTCCTCCCGTATTGCCTCCCGTCGGGCCTCTGGGATCCGATAGGGTTTTAACTTCACCCTTTCACCGGGCGGGGTAATGATGTCATGCTCTACCCCAGATGTTTGTCCCGGCAGCTCAGAGAATACCTCCTTGTTGCGAAGCACAAACTCCTTAACCTCCTGTTGTTGGGGTTGTGACAAGGTGGCTGCTATTCCAACCTCAGGAATCACGCAACCAGTTTGAGCTGGTGACCAAGTGTCTGCGACTAGGGACTCTCTATCCCTCCAGGCTTTCAACAGATTAACGTGATAGATCTGTTCGGGCTTTCGCCTTCCTGGTTGTCTGACCTTGTAATTCACTTCGCTCACTTTTTCCATTATCTCGTAGGGGCCTTGCCATTTGGCAAGGAATTTACTTTCAACCATATGGACAAGTACCAGTATCCTATCCCCCGGGGAAAAGGTACGGGTCTTGGCTCCACGGTTGTACACTCTCTGCTGTGCTAACTGCGCTTGGGCCAAATGTTCCTTCACGATGGGCATTACCTGTGCAATTCGGTCTTGCATCAGGGCGACATGCTCAATCACACTCCTGTGGGGAGAACTCTCACTTTCCCAAGTTTCCTTGGCAATATCCAACAGCCCTCTTGGGTGTCTCCCATACAGTAACTCAAAGGGGGAGAATCCCGTAGAGGATTGGGGCACCTCCCTAATAGCAAACATCAGATAAGGAAGTAGACAGTCCCAATCCTTTCCATCTCTATCCACCACTTTCTTCAACATTTGTTTTAGGGTTTTGTTGAATCTTTCAACCAGCCCATCGGTTTGGGGGTGATACACAGATGTACGTAATTGCGTCACTTTGAACAATTTACACAGCTCCTTCATAACCCGGGACATAAAGGGTGTACCTTGGTCCGTAAGCAGTTCTTTACAAATACCCACCCGGCTAAACACAAGAGATAGCTCTTTGGCTATGGTTTTGGCCGAGGTATTTCGGAGAGGGATCGCTTCTGGATAACGGGTGGCATAGTCCATTATAACTAATATGTACTGGTGCCCCCTAGCGGACTTGATTATAGGACCTACCAAATCCATGGCGATCCTCTCAAACGGGACCTCAATGATGGGTAGAGGGACCAGCGGGCTACGGAAATGTGGCATCGGGGCCGACCTCTGACACACAGGGCAGGAGGAACAATAATTTTCTATGTCCTTCATCACCCCCGGCCAATAGAATCTCTGTAATACCCTCTCTCGGGTTTTCTCTGTCCCCAGATGACCTCCAAGAATGTGCCCATGAGCCAACTCCAACACCAACTTCCTGTAAGATTTGGGCACCACAAGCTGCTCAACGGTTTCTTCTGCCCTTTTTGCCACCCGATACAGTAGGTCCTTCTCTACGCTGAAGTATGGGTAAGTGCAGGTATTATCTGGGTTCACTAACTCGCCATCTATTTTCACTACGTTTTCCCGTGCCTTTATTAGGGCGGGGTCTTTCAACTGTTCTGTGGCAAAGTTTTCCCTGTGAACCTCAAGATCAGAAAACTCCACAGACGGTAGGTTTTCGTCTGAGGAGGTGGGCTCCTCTCCAGTTTCTTGAGTCTCCCCTGCCAATACTGATAAGGGAAATTCCGGAGAGTCCTCACCACTCTCAGGGGAGTTCTGGCTATCACATTCCTGGTACATAGGGGCACCAGTGGGGGGCTCAGGATCATCCCACAGTTCCCAGAACTTCGGAAAATCCCTTCCCACAATGGCGTCATGCGGTAACTGAGATACTAAGCCCACTGGATGAGAGAGGGTACCTTTGGGGGTCTCGAAACACACTGTAGTCACTGGATACTCTCGGGTGTCCCCATGCACACAAATAACAGCTACCTTGCTATTCCCAGAGACCTCTGTTTTAACTAACTCAGCCTTTATCAGGGTCACAAGGCTACCTGAATCCAGCAATACCACAACATTTCTACCATTAACACACATTTTGCATAAATGTTTCTCAGTTCCTCGAATGGCAGTGCATGCGACTGTCGCACACAGCGACTGACGTCTGCCCGTCAGAAAGTCACACTGCATGGGTTCCTCCACAACCGGGCAATTGGCTGCAATATGTCCCGCTTGCCGGCAGCGGTAGCAAACGATCCTTCTTGCCGCCTCTTGAGCCGCTGATTTCCCAGGCTGTTCTCGCCAAACTTGGGGTAGAGCTCCCACCCTCTCACTCTCTCCACCCTCACCCCTTGGAATCCTCTTATCCGCCCCTGGGGATGGTCTGGTCTTAGGGTGGAAAGTCCGAGTGTCTCTGGAAGAGGCCGTCAGGTTCTCTGTAGCCAAGTATTTCTCCACACGATCCACAAGACCATCGGCCGTCTCTGAGTCTCCATGGCTTACCCACTTTTGGATGGCAGTAGGAAGAGCTCTCAAAAACCGATCCATTACAACACGTTCCACAATCTTTGGTGCGGACAAAGTCTCTGGCTGTAGCCACTTTCTGCTCAGGTGAATGAGATCATACATTTGAGACCTGGGGGGTTTTCCAAGCTGGAAAGTCCAGTTATGCACACGCTGAGCCCGGACAGCCAGGGTGACACCCAGCCTTGCCAATATTTCAGCTTTTAGCATCACATAGTCTTTTGCTTGGTTAGGCTCTAGGTCATAGTAAGCTTTCTGCGATTCACCAGTTAACAGAGGAGCCACCAGTCCAGCCCACTGCTCCTCAGGCCACTTTTCTCTTTCAGCGGTCCTTTCAAATGTGGTCAAAAATACCTCTGGATCATCCTCTCCAGTCATTTTTGTCAATAAACGACTGACCCCAAAGGACGCGGTATTAGTGGGACGGCTTTCCTCACTGGTCTGCGGACGTTGCTGCATTACTGCTTCCATCTGTTGTTGTAGTCTCTGCTCTTGCTTCTGCAACAGGTCTATGAAGCGGGCCTCAGATTGCTGCTGGGCTTGTTGCTGAGCCTCCAGACTCTGTTGCAAAGTTGCGTTTGTCTGCTGCTGGGCTGCAAGGCTCTGTTGATGAGCTTGCTGCTGGGCTGCAAGGCTCTGTTGATGAGCTTGCTGCTGGGCTGCAAGGCTCTGTTGATGAGCTGCAAGGCTCTGTTGATGAGCTGCAAGGCTCTTTTGCAAACCTGCATTTGTCTGCTGTTGATTGGCATTTGCTAGAGCCAGCTGTTTCAGTATCTCCTCCATGCTGGCTTAAAAAAAAACTGCCACTGGTTCTCCACCAACTGTGAGGGGGTTAGCTCGGCAGCGGGTGTGGGTGACCCCCGGGATGGGCTCCCCACACAAAAACAGGCCCAGCAAACGGAGGTTGTGGTTTTCAAAATCAAAAAGGTGCGGTTTATTTTCTATTTACAGTGACAAAACACAGCAAAGCAAAAGAAACATAAACAAAATAAATCCTGGTCAACTTGACCTCTAACTAAACATACAGGTTTCCTAACTAACAACTGGGATCAGCCTAGTGCTGTCCTAGTCCCTAAGTCCCTGGTTTTAAATGTCCAAGCAAATAGCCACACAGGCTTTGTCTCACCGCACAGGGGTTCACTCTCCCTAGACAGTCCACACAGGTCTGGTTCCAGGCATGAGCTAACATCTAATGAAGCTGGGAGTTCTTATAGAGGCCTAAATGAGCTGACAAGCTTCAGCTGGTCTCATCAACTCCCTGTCTGTATGACGCCCCACACTCTCCCTAGAGGTATGAGTCATCCATGAGCCCACTAGCCTTATACAACTCTCCACCTAGTTGTATAAGTCGGCGTAAAGCCTGAATCTGGGCGAAATATATCTACCCCCCTGGATGCAACCAGGTGACTTTACCTTCCTGCTGTCACAATATATATATATATATATATATATATATATATTTATATATATATATATCCTATGTGGCTATTGAGATATATACCTAAATTAAGGTTATGTGCCCAGAGTTCAGCTTTAAAGTATATGCAAACTCTCCACTTTTTAGATTTGCTTTATTCATATCCACTAAGGAAACATCCCCCAACATTTTATTCTAATATGTGCCTAACACACTGACATTTTGTACTACTGAAAGCCCTTCCTCCTGTATCACTTAGTGTATCACTTAGTGTTGCTTTCCTGAACTTCCAGTTTGGAAGCGAGCACTGAGCATCTCACAGAACGGTCACATGATCGCCTTTGTCCAGACTACATGACCCATCATCCCTAGGGCCATCTAAACAAAGCACATCCCATCCTTATAGAGACTCGTAGAGGTCTCAAGAACCTCTGTCTAGCAACTCCCTTGAAGGAGGAGTGGGGGAGTTCCTTGAGGGCATGGGCTTTAGTCTTGACTGTGTGTGCACATCGCTAGTAATGGAGTTGAGGCATATTTTATTACACATCAGGTTATTGCCCCTTGAATTGTTCTCTGGTTATTTGGACTATCTGGAAATATCCCGGTGTCTGCAAATGTCTGTCTTCTAATCCACATATCGTGAGTTATTTTTGCACAGATGACATGTTCTATTTTCTCCTACTTTATATTATTGATTGATATTTATTTTGTAGAATCTATTCATTGCATTTTCAAAAGAATCCCCTGATGAAGACTCAGCGAGTTGAAACGCGTAGGGGTCCCTTTTGGGTTCCAAAGCATCCTTGATGAATGGAGAGATTTTAATTTTCCATCACATGGAACATGTATTTGCTGTTTGTATGAATTTTGATTTTAACACTGGGTTTAAAGGGGTTGTAAACCCTCGTGTTTTTTCACCATAATGCATTCTATAGCCTCGTACACACGACCGAGTTTCTCGGCAAAAACCAGCAAGAAACTTGCTGGCAGAGATTTCTTGCCGAGAAATTTGTTCGTGTGTATGGTTTCTCGTCAAGAAAAGCGTCAAGAATCTCGACGAGAAAATAGAGAACCTGCTCTCTATTTTCTCATCGAGATTCTCGTCAGCCTGTTTCTCGACGAGAAAATTGTGTGTGTACACTTACCTGTTCGCTGGGAAGCCCGCGCATGCTCGAAATGACTTTGACGCATGCGTGGTAGCTTCCTAGGCATAGGTAGGGTGAACCAAGATGGCGGCGACGGCATCGAATGTGACGAGCGCATGCTCGTCGTAGTCGATGACGTCACCGCGTACGCTCCATTCAAAGAACCGCGGGTTCTTTGAAATGAGCGTGTGTACACTCGGCCGGGACAAGTTTCTTGTCCAAGGATCTCGTCGAAAAAAACGACATGTTTTTAACGACGAGATTCTCGGCCATGTGTACGAGGCCTCAGTATTAAGGTGAAAAACCTTCTCTCATGCTGCAGCCCCCAGACCCCCCATTTTACTTACCTGAGCCCTGTCTTTCTCGCCCTGGGGGCGAGCACACCAGCTACGCTGGGTGTCTCATGTCCTGATTGGATAGATTGATAGCAGCGCAGCCATTGGCTCCCACTGCTGTCAATCAAATCCAATGACGCGGGCGCTGGGGGGGGGGCGGGGCCGAGTCCTGCTTTCTGTGTCAATAGACGCAAAAGCAGGACACCGGAGCGCGCCCGCACGGGTGTCCCGAAGGAGATCGCTTCTCCGGCAGGCACTCGAGAAGATGAGGAGCCACCAGTGCCGCTGAGGGACCCCAGAAGAGGAGTAACGGGGCAACTCTGTGAAAAACCAACTGCACAGTGGAGGTAAGTATGACATGTTTGTTATTTAAAAATAAAAAATGAGGGTTTAGTAACCCTTTAATTATATGTGCAATAAACTTTTGTATGTTTTATAATACTATATGTTTACATCTGGTGCCTCAAATTCCCCTCCATAGTCCTGTTTCCTTATCTTGTCTTGGGATGTGGCATCTTTCAGTCTAGGCATTTCTGATAGATTTTATTATTCTTAGGGTCATAGTCAGCATTTTTCTATATACAAACACGTTGAGTTGAGTTAATGCCAAAAAGCAAAATTTTGGTCTCATCTGACCACAGAACTTTCTCCCAATCCTTCTCTGAATCATTTAGATGTTCATTGGTAGACTTCAGACAGACCTGTACATGTGGCTTCTTGAGGAGGGGGACCTTGCGGGAGCTGTAGGATTTCAGTCCATGGCGGCGCATTGTGTTACCAATGGTTTGTTTGGTGACTGTGGTCCCAACTGCCTTGAGGTCATTCACAAGCTCCTACTGTGTAGTTCTGGGCTGATCCCTCACTTTTCTCATGACCATCCTCACCCCATGAGGCAAAATCTTGCATGGAGCTTGATGGCTATTTTGACCGAGGGACCGAGGGAGATTGATGGCTATTTTGGCTATTTTGTTTTTCTTCCATTTGTGAATAATCTCTCCAATAGTTGTCTCCCTCTCACAAGCTTCTTGCTGATGGTCATGGTCTTCCAGCCTTGTGTAGGTCTACAATCGTGTCCCTGACATCCTCTGACAGCTCTTTGGTCTTGCCCATGATGATGAGGTTTGAATGGAAGAAAGAGATTCTGTGGACAGGCGTCTTTTATACACATAACGAGTTGACGTTAGGACTCGGAGCACCTTCTTAAATTGATAGGACTAATCTGTGTACCACACACTGTAGCCAGTCTTTGGGAGCCAGAATTATTATTGGTTGTTAAGGGGATCAAATACTTATTTTACTGAACTGCAACTCAATTTTTTTTTAACATTTTTTATCATGTGATTTTCTGGATTTATGGTTGATATTCTGTCTCTATCATTTAAAATACACCTATGATAAAAATTATAGACCCTTCATTTCTTTGTAAGTGGCCAAACTTACAAAATCTGCAGGGGATCAAATTAATATTTTCCCCCCTGCAGTTTGGAGGTCTTGCTGTAGCCCCCGTTTCGAGCAATCACATAAAGGTGGCTACAATGGTGCTCGATGGGATGCTGCAAGGCATTGTAGCCACCCAAAAACTGGAAAAAAAAGACAGGATTTTTAGACACAGAAAGCCAAGCAATTTAGTTATTAAGACCCCTTTCACACTGGAGCGTATTGCAGGCGCTATAGCATTAAACATAGTGCCTGTAATCCGCCCTTAAACTGTTGTTACATTCACTCCAGTGTGAAAGCCTGCGTTGCGCTAGCAGGAAGGTAAAAAAAGTCCTGCTAGCCGCATCTTTGGAACGGTGAAGGAGCAGTGTGGTAACCGCTCCTCCACCGCCGCTGCCCAGCGCGGCTATACCACCTGCAATGCGCTGCTTCAGCAGCGCATTGCAGGCGGTTTTAACACTTTCTCGGAAATCCGCCCATAGCGTCGGTGGTAAAAATAGCTGCGTTTTACGGCCGACGCTATGGGCGCCTCAGTGTGAAAGGGGTCTTAGTGCTGACTATTTATATATTGTGCATTCACATCAGTCCCTGCCCTCGAGGAGCTTACAATCTAAGGTCCCTAACTCACATACAAATATACAGTATCTCACAAAAGTAAGTACACCCCTCACATCTTTGTAAATATTTTATTCTATCTTTTCATGTGACCACACTAAAGAAATGACACTTTGCTACAATGTAAAGTAGTGAGTGTGCAGCTTGTATAACAGTGTAAATTTCCCTCAAAATAACTCAACACACAGCCATTAGGCCCCTTTCACACGGGCGGACCGTTCAGGTCCGCCTGTCAGTTTTTTTGGCGGACCTGAACGGGCGCTCCATACAAGCCTATGGAGCGACAGATGTCAGCGGTGACATGTCCGCTGACATCCGACCTGCTCAAATACGTTGCCATTCGTCCATGGCGGATCGGATTGGGTGAGATCTGATGAAAAAGGACATGCTGTCCGTTTTCGTCCGATCTCTCCATTGGAGACAGCGGCGCTCGACAAGCTCCTCCCCGCTCGGTGAGCAGAGAGGGACCTGTCATCCGCCGGCTCAGCGGAGATCAACAGAGAGATCTCCCGCTGAGCTGGCGGGAGCTGGCGGACTCCGCTGCGACGGATCCGCCTGGTGTGAATGAAGCCTAATGTCTAAACTGCTGGCAACAAAAGTGAGTACACCCCTACGTGAAAATGTCCAAATTGGGGCCAATTAGCCATTTCACCTCCCTGGTGTCATATGACTCGTTAGTGTTACAAGGTCTCAGGTGTGAATTGGGAGCAGGTGTGTTAAATTTGGTGTTATCGCTCTCACGCTCTCATACTGGTTACTGGAAGTTCAACATGGCACCTCATGGCAAAGAACTCTCTGAGGATCTGAGAAAAATAATTGTTGCTCTACATAAAGATGGCCTAGGCTATGAGAAGATTGCCAAGACCCTGAAACTGAGCTGCAGCACGGTGGCCAAGGCCATACAGTGGTTTAACAGGACAGGTTCCACTCAGAACAGGCCTCGCCATGGTCGACCAAAGAAGTTGAGTGCACGTGCTCAGCGTCATATCCAGAAATAGATGTATGACTGCTGCCAATATTGCTGCAGAGGTTGAAGGGGTGGGGGGGTCAGCCTGTCAGTGCTTAGACCATACGCCGCACACTGCATCAAATTGGCCTGCATGACTTTCGTCCCAAAAGGCCTCGCCATGGTTGACCAACGAATTTGAGTGCACGTGCTCAGCATCATATCCAGAAGTTGTCTTTTGGGAAATAGATGTATGAGTGCTGCCAGCATTGCTGTGATGGTTGAAGGGGTGAGGGGTCAGCCTGTCAGTGCTCAGACCATACGCCGCACACTGCATCAAATCAGTGAAGGAGAAAAATTACCTGTTTGCAAAATTTATAGCAAACTATGAAAAAGCTTTTTTAAATTTTCTGTCTTTTTTCGTTTGTTTAGCAAAAAATAAAAAACCCAGTGGTGATTGAATACCATCAGGGGGTTCTGAAGCCAAAGCACAAAGTGTTGCCACAACTTTTTCTAAAAAAAAGACGAGTACCTCTTTATTTTTTTTTATTTTTTGCTCTTTTGAGGAGATGACGGGATAAAATCCTGGCTGTGCTTGAAATATATGTAAAATAAAATCTCATCAGGGATATGGGGAGTTCTGACTCTTTCAATGGAAGAATCTCTAGCTGGGCTCCCATGGTTACAGATTCCCTTTGCGGCTGCTGATAATAAGGACTTGACACATGTCTCCTTACCGCGTCTCGGGGAAAAAAAAAAAGCAAGGAAAGACGTGTTGGGAGCAGAGAATGAAGACACGGATAATTCCCAGGTTTTAAATGTTATCATGTGTAACCCAGGGTGCCAGGTGCTGGGAATACGTGACGCGGCTACAGCGCTTCTGCTTGTTACTCGACAGGAGATGTTTAAAAATGCAACGGTTGTGATCCGCGCGCTCAGCACAGAGATGCAGAGATCGTATTATTAAAGTTGCACAGCCAGCATCCTGCTGTACAGTACAAGGGGGGTCATATTTATAAAGTGAGCTGTGTTCAGAATCTACACTTCTCAATGCATTGTGACTGCGTGGTATAGGGATGAAACGTGAAAAAGAGATGATGCATTAAACGTGTCGTCTGATCTATTTTTTTTTTCAGCACCCCCCTTAAAGACAAGTATCTGAGTGTGTGCAAGAATTTAAAGCATTATTAAAGCGGAGCTCCACCCTAAAGTGGAACTTCCGCTCATCGGATTCCCCCCCCCCCTCCGGTGTCACAATTGGCACCTTTCAGGGGGGAGGGGTGTGTAGATACCTGTCTGAGACAGGTATTTGCACCCACTTCCGGGCATACACTCTGCGGGAAACTGCGGGTAGTTCGTCAGTTCCCATCCCCCCCCAGCTCCCAGAACACAGCGGGGACCAGTAAGGACGGCGCAGCGCGACTCGCGCATGCACACTAGGGAACCGGGCAGTGAAGCCGCAACGCTTCACTTCCTGAATTCCCTCACCGATGATGGAGGCGGGGCAGCCGAGAGACAAGCGATTGCTTGTCTTCTGCTGCCGACGTCACTGGACTCCAGGACAGCTAATGTCCATTTAATAAAAGTTGCGCACCGCCTCTGGCAGTGGACGTCTCACTGACGCCTATGCGTCGCCGTCCGTACATGATGCTGGGGGCGGAGCCTTTGGGCCCTTGTGGGCAAATCTGGACGTTCAGCACGGCTGGGACTTTGATTCACAACTTGATGGTGGGATAGAGCGGTCACATCCTTAAGAACAAACTGAGATATTTTCTAGACATGATTTCAAGGGGCTTAGTGGAGACTGCAGTGAGAAATACCCCTATCCAGACCATGCTGATCCGCCGGATGTTCCCCTGTTGTGGCTTTTGTTTGGTCCGTCTCCTCAGCTCCCGAGCTGGATGCACCACACGGCCGCCATCTTGATATCCAGCGTTTGGCAATTTATTTCAGCCCGTCGATACAACATTCATGCATCCGCCCCTGAAGAAGCAAGCAGGGTCTCGCGAAACTAGTAGGGCTTTATTGATGCTTGTTTTATGCCTGTACATGCTGGATATTATCGATGTCTTCATTATGTCTACATATTTCCCTGTTTATATGTATGTACATTTTATTTCCTTATTGTATATGTGTATCCACTGGCCCAGAAACTTTCAAGTTTTACTGTTGCTCATTGATGTATAACATTTGCAATACATCTCTATACATTTACTTTCATCTGTGCTGTGTGTGTACATTGGCTATTATGCCGGGTAACTCACAATCATTGTTGTTGCCGCTTCGTTACATAACACTTTGAAACAAATTAATCGATTTTGTCTCATTGTTTGCTGTGAACATTGGCTAAACCTCTCTCACCTCATTCAAAGTCCCAGGGCGACCTCTTTTGTCTTTTTGCATTTATTAAAAGTCAGCAGCTGCAGTATTTGTAGCTGCTGGCTTTTAATATTTTTTTTTTTTTTACAACGGAGCTCCGCTTTAAGCCCAAAACCAAAAATGTCATATATTGCAGCTTATCAGTCAGTTTTCACCTAGTGATCTGGCCAATAACACACCTCCTGTATTACAGCACCACATAGGTGTGTGCAGCCCATTTCATTAGGGTGGGCACCCCAAAGCTCAAACATGCGTGTGTATGTATGTATGTATGTGTAATATATACACACACTATCTCACAAAAGTTAGTACACCCCGTCACATTTTTGTAAATATTTTATTCTATCATTTCATGTGACAACACTGAAGAAATGACACTTTGCTACAATGTAAAGTAGTGAGTGTACAGCTTGTATAACAATATAAATTTGCTGTCCCCTCAAAATAACTCAACACACAGCCATTAATGTCTAAACCGCTGGCAACAAAAGTGAGTACACCCCTAAGTGAAAACAACCAAATTGGGCCCAATTAGCCATTTCCCTCTCTGGTGTCATGTGTTACAAGGTTTCAGGTGTGAATGGGGAGCAGGTGTGTTAAATTTGATGTTATCGCTCTCACTCTCTCATACTGGTCACTGGAAGTTCAACATGGCACCTCATGGCAAAGAACTCTCTGAGGATCTGAAAAAAAAAGAATAGTTGCTCTACATAAAGATGGCCTAGGCTATAAGAAGATTGCTAAGACCCTGAAACTGAGCTGCAGCACGATGGCCAAGACCATACAGCGGTTTAACAGGACAGGTTCCCCTCAGAACAGGCCTTGCCATGGTCGTCCAAAGAAGTTGAGTGCACGTGCTCAGCGTCATATCCAGAGGCTGTCTATGAGAAATAGATGTATGAGTGCTGCCAGCATTGCTGCAAAGGTTAAAGGAAGGGGTAAGTAAGTAAATCTACCGGATAATTGCAGCAACTTTAATGGGATAAAATATCGGGAAAATTAGCCTCTATGGCAGAGATGTACAAAATCTGTTTTTCTTTTGCCCTGACATGCTGTAAACTTGAATTAGACCTTATCTGTCCCTAAAATCTGGATAGCTGGAAACGCTGATAAAATGGCGTATCACAAATCAGAGGGACAACAAATTGTTACTTTCTTTCCGCTACAGAAGGTTGGAGGCAAACCATTCTTGAAGTATGGATTTCCCTTGTATTTCTCCATGAAGAGGTGGTACACAGAGACTTTGTGCTCCTGTTTAGTGTATTCAGTCTTCAGAAATATCTTTTGATCTTTCAGGAATTAAAGATGACCTACTTTGAGCGTGCACTGTGTTCCTTCCCCGCAGAGTCCGCGTTGTAAAATTATTCATTAGGCAGTTTAAGATTTGTGCGCTCGCTGAAAGATTCAGTCTCTTGTCTGTCATTTCGTTCATTTGCAGATAAGGAGCAGTGCCAGGCTTAGCCCATAATGCATTGTCTGGAGAGGAAAATCAAATTATAGTCAGCACTGTAAAGATGGTGGGTGAAAAAGATGGTGGGTGACTAGTACTATGTGGTTGATTTACTAAAGTCAAATAGATGGTGCACTTTGCAGAGTGCCGTTGCGCCAGAGCTTATTAAATGAGTAGAAGCTCTGCTGGCTTCCATCATCCAATCATGTGCAAGAAAAAATGCTGTATTTTTTTTCCTGGCATGTGATTGGGTATTCTTTGCAAAGTGAAGTGTAGTAGCACCCTCTAGCTAGTGTGCTAGATGTATATGGGTTTGATAGTGTAGGTAAATTGATTTGGCCTGGGTTGAATCTGGGTCAGGGTTGAGAGACTCGGGGAGGCTGGATGACTTACCAAGCAGTTTCTCTGGTGCCTCCCCCTGTTTTCTGTAACTTTGGAGAAGCTTCCAGATGTAGTGGGTGGAGGCTAGGAGGAGCTGCTTTGCATAATCATGAGGGCCCCAATCAATCCCCAGCAAAGGGGCTGGAAGGGGGTAGGCACCTCATAAATAGGCATGAGCAGGGGAGGGCTGGCGGCCTTAGGCCTGGGGGGCAAGTCCAGTCAAGTGGCCCATTGAACAGCCGAATCAGTTCACCCTCCATGGCCCACCTGGTTTTTCAATGCAGCCTCACCAGTGCCCATCAGTGCAGCCAACTCCAGTGCCCATCAATGCTGCCTGATCACTGGGGCAGGTTACATGGGGTGAATGGGGGGGAGATGGGGGGTCAGCTAGGGGTGTCAGGGTCTCTCACCTCAGCGATCTCAGCTCAGCAGGTCCTTGCACGCAACGGTTTCCTGGGGGGGTAACTCTCCTGATCCTGGGGTCAAGTTGCAGCCAGCGCCCAGCCCTGCAGCCCTGTGTCCCGACTCCCTGGCACGCCCTGCCTCTGCCTGCTTCCAAGAATCCGGTCCCAGGGAGTTGTAGTTTCCTCTGCGCTGCTGTGTTTTCCACCCACCAGAAGCTTGAGTGCAGACTACAACTCCCGGAATGCAACAACTAGTGGTCGGCCGCCATGGCCATGCCCCCGGCCTAACTTCCTAGACCACAATAAAAAAGAAAATGGTAGCGAGCAGCGGCTGCCGGCCATTTTGAACATAAGTTAGGGCGGCCTGGGAGGCAATTGCCACCCTTCCCCCTGGCCCAGCCCTCCCCTGGGCATGAGTCTTGCCAGCAGGGGCAGTCGGTGGAAGATAGAGTGCTGAGGAGACTGTCGGTGGCCCTTGAGGGTACCCCCTAGTCTGGAGGGGTGGGTGACTTTGGGCCTGGGGTTCGGGTGCTAGAAGGATCCCCCATAAGACACGGAGGAACCCCTTCCTGGAGGCACGAGAGCGTAGAGAGGACAGCAGGAGCAGTATGGTTTTCTGACTTTGAAGTGACTGAAAATTTTGTGTGCCTGGCTGTGCAGGGTGGGGAATCCCAGTTTACTTGCAGCTCCTTGGGGGGTGCACTACAGAAGCTTCACCTCATTTACTAAATTCTGGAGCATCTGCACTTGCACAGTGCAACTGCACTTTGCAAAGTGCACAGTCTATTTGCCTTTAATAAATCCACCCCCTATATGTCAGCCCAGCAGTCCTATCTCTAATCCAAGCCTCCAGTGGCTTCCCACGGAGGAGCTCTGTGATTAGCTGGATGTTGCCCTGGATGAAGACCCTGCCTCGCTCCTGTCCTTTTGCTACAACTCTATCCCTCCTGCTGAAGCCCTCGTACCCCGCCAGCTGCTATGACATAACTGCACAAATCCCATACCAAGGATGGAGGATGGAAAGCAAGCTCTCCTATAACTAAAGGCTTCCCAAGACCCTCCTAATTTCCTGACTCCTAAAACTCTACCTGTTCCTGCCCAATCCACCAATCCAGTAACTTTAATATGGTTTACTTTTAATCCACCAAAAACCCCTCCAATGCCAAACCCCTTTTTACCCAGTCATGTAGTCCCTGCATCTAGGATTTACCTTCTTTTACTATGGGCATGGGCGTCTGCTCCATAGGGCAAGGGAGGGCGTTTGCCCCCCCTGAAAGCTAGTGCCGGAAGGCAGGAAGCAAGGCGGCGGCACTGCAAATTCAATTAGAGCCGCTCTCTCTCTTTTCAGCTGACAGAAAGGGGGAGGGGGGCGATCAGGGGAGATATACAGATAGCCCCCAGCTCTCCTCTCCCTGTCACGGCGCCGCTGCCAAGTTCTCTGGTAAATGGAGCAGCGGCGCTGTGACAGGGAGAGGAGAGCTGTGGGCTGTCTGTATATCTCCCCCTCCCCCCTTCTGTCAGCTGAAGCTAGAAGAGAGAGCATCTCTAATTGGATTCACAGTGCCGCCGCCCCACTTCCTGCCCACTGTTTTCCTCCCCATGATTGGCCACAGCAGAGGGCCATTTAGAAGATTCTGGGGACTGGGGGCATCATGGGAAATGTAGTCCCTGAATAGTGGCGGCCCCAGCGTGTCCACAGACACCATGCTACAGCATGTTACAAGAGAAGAAAAGAGAATACCGTGCTGGGGGAAGCCAGAGAGGAAGCCACGCTGTACCCACACCACCAGAGAGGGAGCCACGCTGTACCCGCACCACCAGAGAGGGAGCCACGCTGTACCCGCACCACCAGAGAGGGAGCTACGCTGTACCCGCACCACCAGAGAGGGAGCCACGCTGTACCTGCACCACCAGAGAGCCACGCTGTACGTACACCACCAGAGAGCCACGATGTACCCGCACCACCAGAGAGGGAGCCACGCTGTACCTGCACCACCAGAGAGGGAGCCACGCTGTACCCGCACCACCAGAGAGGGAGCCACGCTGTACCTGCACCACCAGAGAGCCACGCTGTACCTGCACCACCAGAGAGGGAGCCACGCTATACCCGCACCACCAGAGAGGGAGCCACGCTGTACCCGCACCACAAATTCTGAGCCACTGTCAGGGTACAGGCATGCTACACTACTGACTAGAGTCACCCCGGGCAACCCAGAGTGAGCGAACGTCCAGCCAGAGGGATCACTGTTGCGGTTTCACCAGGTCTGGAAAGAGGGCCTGTTGGCCATTATCCATTACTGTTCCTAGGGACTGAGCCATTAGGAAGTGTCTAACCTGATATCCTCCCATCTATGCTGGGGGCAATTATTGCAGAAAATGACACCAAATGCTGGGAGTTTTTAGTGCGGAAACTGACACCAGTGCTGAGGGTCATTATTATGTACACTGTCTGGTACAGATGCTGAAGTTTGCACCGATGTGGGGGGTTATTATTGTTGCTACTGACACCAATGCTGGCGATTTTTATTGCGTAAACTGACAGCAAAGCTGGTGATTGTAATTGCAGAAACTGGCACTGATCCTGGGGGTTGTTATTTCCTTGGGGGGAGGGGGGGGACGGACTCTATTTTTTATGATATTTTTATTCAAAGTTGCTAGTTGCTTGATAGTTGCATCAGGTTTCTCAAACCTTTGCATGCCTGCCCTTTATGTGATAATGACTAAGCCCCTCCCCTTCATGACATTGTCAAAAAGGGACCGAGCATGGATGACCTTAAAATGATGCCCCACCCTGAAAAAAGTTCAGCGGATGCCCATGACTATGGGGCTAACTTTCTGAGAGTCCTTGGCCTGCCCCCAAATCTTTAGGACTAAGTTGCATGGTGTAAATTCTTTGTGAAGTCAGTAAACCGCAAAGATGCTTCTCAGTCCTCACCTGTGCTCTGCTGCTGTTCATTATTTACAGTCCTATGCAGAATGGAATCCCTCGTGTGTTCCTTTTCTGAAATGGAAGTTCTGATCACAAAAAAGCTGAGGATGATTAAGAAAAAGATGATGAATTCATGTCCCTGGTAGAGTGTGCTTGTTACCAGGAATGGTGGTTCTCGGTGCTTAAAGCGGAGGTTCACCCAAAAGTGAACACATTTCCGGTGTCACATTTGGCATCTTTCAGGGGGGAGGGGGTGCAGATACCTGTATAAAACAGGTATTTGCACCACTTCCGGGTGCAGACTCCCGCGGGAGTCCCGCCCCTTCTCGTAACCCCCCCCCCCACCCGTTGTTGTGTTCTGGGAAACACTCGGCTCCCAGGACACAGCGGGGACCAGTGAGGACGGTGCAACGCGACTTGCGCATGCGCCATAGGGAACCGGGCAGTGAAGCCGCAGCACTTCACTTCCCGATTCCCTCACCGAGGATGGCGGCGGGGGAAGCCGAGAGCCGAGCGGTATCTCGGCTTCGGCTGCCGACGTCGTGTGCGACCTGGACAGGTAAGTGTCCTTTTTTTAAAAAGTCAGCAGCTGCAGTATTTGTAGCTGCTGGCTTTTAAAAAAAAAAAAAATTCCGGTGAACCTCCGCTTTAATGCTGCCCTGCCGCCGCAAATTGTTGAGGTCGGGGGGGGGGGGCTTTGGGTGCTGACGAACAAAGAAAGAACAAAAAGAAAAAAGGGGGGTTGCCTCTGGGCCCCTTACAGAAAAAAATAAATAATAATAATTTATAAAAAAAAAAATATATATAAAAAAAATTATTTTTATTTTAAAAAAAAGGGGGTTGCCATCCGGGGCCCTGGGGACCTCCGGGGACCTCTGGGCCCCTTACAAAAAAATAAAAAATTTATAAAAAAAATAAAAAAAAAACATAAAAAAGGGGGTTACCATCCGGGGCCCCGGGGACCTCCGGGCCTCTGGAGACCTCTGGGCCCCTTAAAAATATATATATATTTTTGTATAAAAAAATAAATAAAAAAATAAAAAAGGAGGGGTTGCCATCCGGGGCCCTGGGAACCTCCGGGCCTCTGGGGACCTCTGAGCCCCTTACAAAAAAATAAAAAAAATAAAAACATTTTTTTTAATAAAAAATACATAAAAAAGGGGAGTTACCATCCGGGGCCCTGGGGACCTCCGGGCCCCTTACAAAAAAAAAAAACCCTGATGGCGGCCCTGTCGCCAACACTTCATGCAGGGTTTCTGAACTAGCAGCATTGTCCAGCAAACCTCCATCTTTGGTGCTGCAGAAGGATAAAGTCATCCTACATCCAAGACTCTCCTTTTTTTTAAAGGTGGTTTCATCCCTCCAACCTAATGAGGACACCGTGCTTCCATCACTGTGCTCCAGTCTACCCCAAGGAAGTTGTGATCAGGGTGATTAGGGTTTGCTTGTATGTCACAGCCAGGTTTCGTAGGATGGACTCCCTATTTGTGGTTGTAGAGGTCCCACATAAGGGCCTTGCAGTGTCTGCTGCTATGATATCACACTGGATCCAACAAACCATTGTACAACCATATGCCATCAAGCACTGGGATCCACTGCTTCTGATAAAATGCATACTCTACCAGAGTGGTAAGTGTATCCTGGGCTTTCTTCCATCAGGCAATGGCATCAATTTCACAGGTTCATGAGGTGGCCACTTGTATTCATCCATTTATACATTCACCAAACTAGATGTAGCAGCATTAGCCAATGCCAGCTTTGGGTGTAAAGTTTGATGCCGCGTACACACGACCGTTTTTAATGTCATTGAAAAAAACGGCATTCTTAAGCCTGCCTTGCCTACACACTATCGTGAAAAAAAATGTTTGAGTAAAGCACGGTGACGTACAACACGTACGACGGCACTATAAAGGGGACGTTGCATTCGGATGGCGCCACCCTTCATGTTAGTAAAGTTTGTTGAGAGACGATTCGCGCTTTTCAGCCTTGTGCTCTTCAGTCCGTTACAGCGTGACAAATGTGCTATCTCCATTACGAACGCTAGTTTTATCAGAACGAGCGCTCCCGTCTCATAGTTGATTCTGAGCATGCGCATTTTTTTTCACGTCGTTAAAGCCTACACACGGCCGTTTTTCATGACGAGAAAAACGACGAGGTGAAAAACTACAAGAAAAATTAGAGCATGTTCCAATTTTTTCATGGCCATTTTTCACGTTGTGAAAAATGCTCTGAAGCCCACACACGATCATTTTTAATGACCATTTTAAAAAATTGCATTTTTCTCGTCATTAAAAACGTGTGTACGCGGCATGACTGTTTGACTGACCTGTACAGTATACATTTTCTTTAAGAAAAAGACATGGAAGAGACTGTTTGGAGGTTTAATACTTTATCTACCCCGAGGACCCATTCACATAATGCATGGCATTAATGCAAAGTTTAATTGTGCATGAAGGCATTAGGGGTGTCGAAATTAATCGCGATTCGGGTGTCCCCGATGTGGCATTGATGCATGCGACCTGAAAAATCGATTTCCGGGTGACGTCATCCCGACCGGGATGATGCCCGCAGCTGCAGGCATCATCCCGGTACCGTTTTTCAGAGTGGGCGGTCGGCTTTCCAGGGATAACAACCGATGCGGCTAAAAGCCGCTCGGTTGTTATCCCGGAGGAGCGGGAGGGGACATCCCCCCCTCCTGCCGCCTTCCGCCGCTCTTCCTGGGCCTTCCGTCCCACCGGGAGACCCGATCCTCGATCCGCCTCCTCCGGCGTCTAGCCACAGACTGGCACAAAGCCGGAAACGGCTTCGTTTCAGTCTCCTGTGTGTAAACCCGGAAGCGACGTCACTTCCGGTTTACTCGGCTGCCAATGGCGCCGGATTTAAAAAAATATACAGTATTCAGAATCGCCATTTTCGGCGATCTGAATACTTTGAAGTGCAAAGGAGGGATTTGGGGTCTTTTTGACCCCCGATCCCTCCATAAAGAGTACCTGTCACCACCTATTACTGTCACAAGGAATGTTTACATTCCTTGTGACAGCAATAAAAGTGATCAAAAATTTTCTTTTTTTAAAAACACAATGTAAAAAAAAAAAAAAAAAAAAAAAAATTTTTTAAAGCGCCCCTGTCCCCCGCGAGCTTGCGCAGCAAAGAAAACGCATACGCAAGTCGGGCCCGCATATGTAAACGATGTTCAAATTACACATGTGAGGTATCGCCGCGATTGTGAGAGCGAGAGAAATAATTCTAGCACTAGACCTCCTCTGTAACTCTAACCTGGTAACCGTAAAAAAAAATTTAAGCGTCGCCTATGGAGATTTTTAGGTACCGTAGTTGGTCGCCATTCCACGGGTGTGCGCAAAAAGACACTCACCTGTCCCACAATCCAGCGACGTGGCCACCAAACCCTCCATTCTCTCCCCCACCTGTCCACGGCGCTGACAATACTGCTGTGGGCATCAGGCTGTGACAGCTTGCAGCTTCAAGGCTGGGTGCGCATGTCACACTGCGCTGTCCTGCATAGCCGGGCAATCTTATGGGACCTGTGATGTGTCCCAGAAGATTACAGGGAGGAAGTAATCGCAATGCATCGCGGAATCGAATCGTTGACCAGATAATCGTAATCAAATCAAAACGTGAGACCAGTGAAGATGCACACCCAGTGGCGTACCAACGCTGGGGCGGAGGGGGCGGTGCGCCCCGGGTGACACACCTTGGGTGGGGTGTCAGCACGCCGGAGCAACCATACCTCCGTGATTAGCCGCCGTTCGCATTTAGCAGGGACTTGCCTGGGAGGGGCGCACTAATGTGGGCGCACACACCCCGCAGCTTGTGCGAGGTGTTTGCTGTCCCACGCGATCTTAGCCCAGCTCTTCATGGCAGCCGACATCGCTTCCCGCCGGCTGCCTCTCTCACTGGCAATGCACACAGTGCCATGCCGATGAACCCACCCCCTACCACGCCTCCTCCGCTCTGAAGTCTTCTGTGTACACAGACAGGAGGAGAAGCCGGGGAGGAGGCGAGACGCTGCTGTGCTGTGCTGTGAGGTGCTGTGCATGTGCCGCTCATCTAAAAGGTCTGTTTCTACCACACGCACACTAGCACACTATAGATGACACTTGCGCGGGGGAAGCCAATATAAATGAATACTTGCAGTGATTTGTGTGGGGGGAGAGGGTACTGCATGTGCTTTAAGAAAATCTGCCCCCACCCCCCCCCCCCCAGCACGTCCTCCCTCCTTCCAAAGTGCCCCCTAGCACATGCAGTACCCTTTCCCCCACCCCTGATTCAAAGAGATGCTGACTTCTACACAGGGGACAATCAGGGCACCCCGCTAGACATGCAGGACAATCGCCCCAGGTGACAACACTATTACACCCCTGCCAGGCAAGTCAGTGGAGCCAGGTGGCGGAAGTTTTTCCATCACTTGGCTCCAGGCAGGGCCGGCCCTACCATGGGACCCAATGGGACCGTGGTACCAGGCGGCATTTAGGAGGGGGCGGCAGTCCGGCCGGCAAAATATTTTTATCAGACATACTTTCAATCAGTCCGGGGCAGAGAGCAGGAGCGGATGCTGGTCGGCGCCGTGGTGCGCTGTGCCTGTGCGCGGTGCCGCTGCTGTCTCCTGGCTGCACTGTCTGGCTGCTATAATTCATTGCCTGCCGAGTGCCGAGTCCCGACCGTCGCCTAGCAACCAGTGACGTCAGGAGGCCACGGCCGCCCCAGCATTCACAGCGCTCAGCCTCCGCGCCAATCAATATTGCTCCGCCCACACACCTCATCCATCTGCCATCTCCTGCATGAGGGTTGGGAATGGGATTCAGAGTGGGACTCTGAGGAATTCTGCTGTGGCTGACTGGCTGTGCCCTGGACGGTGACAGTGTGAGCTGAGCCTGGGCTGCCTCTCTGCCTATCTGATAAAAAGGGTGAGTTAGTGGGATTTTTAATGTGGCTGATGATGATCCTTGTATTGTACCCATGTTTTCCCTGTAATTTAAAGCAAAACTTTATTCTTTTAACCACTTCGTGCCCATGCTATAGACAAATGACGTCTACAGCACGGCGCTCAATTGCCGGGAGGGCGTCCATTGACGTCCTCCTGTTTACTTCCGCGATGCGCGCCGCCGCACATCGGGGAAAAGCTGTGCCCGCCGTGTCACGCGGGTGCCGATGCGCGTGCCTGGCGGCCACGATGTCCACCAGGTACCCGCGATCGGCTGTCACAGAGCCAGGGACGTGGATCTCTGTGTGTAAACACAGAGATCCATGTCCTGTCAGGGAGAGGAGACTGATGCTGTGTCCCTTGTACATAGGGACAACCATCGGTCACCTCCCCCAGTCAGTCCCCTCCCCCCACAGTAAGAATCACCTAGCAGGGAACACATTTAACACCTTCCTCGCCCCCTAGTGTTAACCCCATTCCCTGCCAGTCACATTTATACAGTAATCAGTGCATATTTATAGCAAGGATCGCTGTATAAATGTGAATGGTCCCAAAAATGTGTCAGAAGTGTCCGCCATAATGTCGCAATCACAATAAAAATCACAGATCGCCGCCACTACTAGGAAAAAAAAATAATAAAAAAAATGTCATAATTCCATCCCCTATTTTGTAGGCGCTATAACTTTTGCGCAAACCAATCATTATACGCTTATTTCAATTTTTTTTAACTAAAATATGTAGAAAAATACGTATCGGCCTAAACTGAGAAAAAAAAATATATAAAAAAAAAAAAATTCGGATATTATAGCAAAAAGTAAAAAATATAGTGTTTTTTTCAAAATTTACGCTCTTTTTTTGTTTATAGCGCAAAAAATAAAAACCGCAGAAATGATCAAATACCACCAAAAGAAAGCTCTATTTGTGGGGAAAAAGGACATCAATTTTGTTTGGGAGCCACGTCGCACGACCGCGCAATTGTTATTCAAAGCGTGACAGTGCCGAAAGCTGAAATTTCGCCTGGGCAGGAAGGGGGTTATGTGCCCAGTAAGCAAGTGGTTAAAAAAATGCAAACTATAAAATGATTTGTATTGTTTTCTTGGTTTCTAATCAAGATGCAATGGTCGTGTCATGAATTTTATTTCAACTCCCTCTCTGTGCAGGATAGATCATTGTCAGTAGAGGTGGCATATGGCACATGTTCTTCTCAGGATGCCATTGCCTGCCCTGTATGTACAGCACAAAAACACAATTTAAAAAAACATTAATGCCGCGAACACACGATCATTTTTCCCGTCGTGAAAAATTAAAAAAAAATTTTAACAAGAAAAACGACCGTGTGTGGGCTTTTTGTCATTTTTCACGACGGGAAAAACGGCATTAATCATGACGAGAAAAATTAGAACATGCTCTAATTTTTCTCGTAGTTTTTCCCGTCATTTTTTTCTGCGGCAGTTTTCCCATAGGGAAACACTGCCACGGAGCCTACACACGGTCGTTTTTCTCGACATGAGAAAAAATGACGGGAAAAAACGGTCGTGTGTGGGGGAACAAGCCGTTCCCTCGTTTTTCCTGTCATGATTCACTGCGTTTTTTTTACCGCCGTGAATCACGATCGTGTGTACGCGGCATTAGGCTGCTTTCACACGGGGGCGGGTGGGCATTGACGGTAAAACACTGCTAGTTTTAGCGGCGCTTTACCGTAGTTTTAACGGCGCTATTCGGCCGCTAGTGGGGCGCATTTAAGCCCCGCTAGTGGCTGAAGAAAGGGTTAAATGTGCCCGTGTATCGCTGCTGCCGAAGCACTTTGCAGGTGCTTTAGCAACGCTACCCATTAATTTCAATGGGCAGGAGTGGTGTATACACCGCTCCTCCACCGCCCTAAAAATCAAGCCTGCAGGACTTTTTTTTAACGTCCTGCCAGCGCATCATCCCAGTGTGAAAGCACTCAGGCTTTCACACTGGGACTGCAGGGGAGGCGCTTTACAGGCGGTATTTTAAGCCCAAAAGCGCCTGAAAAACGCCTCCAGTGTGAAAGGGGTCTAACAAAACTGCATAAAAACACTGAGGTGCATTACAGGCATTTTAGCGCTAAAAAGCTTTCACACTGGGGTGCTGCGCTTGCAGGATGTTAAAAAAAAGTCCTGCAAGCAGCATCTTTGGGTCACTTTAGGAGCGCTGTATACACCACTCCTCCACTCCTTGGGGGCGATTTTAACCCTTTCTCGGCCACTAGCGGGGGTTAAAGCGCCCTGCTAGTGGGTGAAATGTGCCGCAAATCCGACAGTAAAATAGCGGCGTTTTACCGATATTTTACCGCCAACGCTATGGGCGTGTGAAAGGGGTCTCAAGGTTTCTTACCTTAATGCATTCTATGCATTAAGGTAAAAAACCTCCTTTGATGCAGCAGCCTCCCTTTTACTTACCTGAGCCTGGTTTTTCCCGCAACGGGGACGAGCACACGAGCTCCACAGACGGTGTCTCTGGTCCTGATTGGATAGATTGATAGCAGCGCAGCCATTGGCCCTACTGCTGTCAATCAAACCCAATAATGCGGGAGCCGGCTGGCGTGGCAGAGTCTTACTGTGTGTGGCAGGATCGCCTGTCTGCACCCTGCTGTCTTTCTGTGGCTCCAGTGTTTACCGTGTTAGAAGGTAAGACCTTGTCATTACCACAATAAAACCATCTCCTGTATCATTGTCTGCACACAGTCTTTGACCATCTCCTGTATCATTGTCTGCACACAGTCTCTGACCATCTCCTGTATCATTGTCTGCACACAGTCTCTGACCATCTCCTGTATCATTGTCTGCACACAGTCTCTGACCATCTCCTGTATCATTGTCTGCACACAGTCTCTGACCATCTCCTGTATCATTGTCTGCACACAGTCTCTGACCATCTCCTGTATCATTGTCTGCACACAGTCTCTGACCATCTCCTGTATCATTGTCTGCACACAGTCTCTGACCATCTCCTGTATCATTGTCTGCACACAGTCTCTGACCATCTCCTGTATCATTGTCTGCACACAGTCTCTGACCATCTCCTGTATCATTGTCTGCACACAGTCTCTGACCATCTCCTGTATCATTGTCTGCACACAGCATTTGACCATCTCCTGTATATTTGTGGTGGGATCGTCTGTCTGCACCCTGCTGCCTGTCTTCGACTCCAGTGTTTGTTACCGTGTTAGCAGGTAAGAGCTTGTCATTACTGTCATTTGACAAAAATTTACTAGCCTGTCATCTAACTGTAGCACTGCCCCCGTAGGAGCTGCTAGTTTAGTTTTGGGCCTGCACTCTGCCTGTCAACCCCCAGAATTTGGCTCAATCCCCTCTGGCACAAATGGGCAATAATGTGATTGAGGACCCCAATTGGCTGTTAGGGACCTCAATAGTGTATACACAACAATATAGTTGTAACCAATTAACATGAGATAAACACAAAATAACACTGGAGTTTGTGGTTTGGATTTGAACGTAATGGTATGTCATGTAATTTTGCATATGGTGCTGTTGCATGTAACTCTGCTTTTCTGATAAATTAAATTTTACTTATCATGATATAAAATAATGAATGTGGGGGCGTTTTGGTGGGCGTGTTTTTTTTGGGGGGGGGGCAGCATTTCATTCTTGGTCCCAGGCAGCACCATGTCTTGGGCCGGCGCTGGCTCCAGGACTCATAGCCGGTTCACACGATGAGTCACACAGGATCACACTGCGTTCCTGTGTGATTCACATGTTTTCCAGGTGCAGTACAATTTCAGCCCATTCATTCGAATGGGCTGAAATTGTGCTGGACCACACCAAGAGTTATAAGATGCACAGGAACTGGATTGCATGGTACTACCGTACGATCCAATGCAGGTAAATGCATTACATTTGGGACCTGCATTTATGGTGTCATTAAGTTACCATTGACACCAACTGCAGATCACAACTGCAATGCATTTTGAATGCAGTGCGAGAAACGCACATGGAACACAGGTTTCAAGGAATCCAGAAGTGTGGGGGAGCTGTGTAATGTAAAGGGGTCCAGAGGTATGGGAGCTGTGTAATGTAAAGGGGTCCAGAAGTATGGGGGCTGAGTAATGTAAAGGGGTCCAGAGGTATGGGGACTGAGTAATGTAAAGGGGTCCAGAGGTATGGGGCTGTGTAATGTAAAGGGGTTCAGAGGTAAGGGGGCTGTGTAATGTAAAGGGGCGGCTCAGAGGTAAGGGGGCTGTGTAATGTAAAGGGGCGGCTCAGAGGTATGGGGGCTGTGTAATGTAAAGGGGCGGCTCAGAGGTATGGGGGCTGTTTAATGTAAAGGGGTCCAGAGGTATGGGAGCTGTGTAATGTAAAGGGGCGGCTCAGAAGTATGGGGGCTGTGTAATGTAAAGGGGCCCAGAGGTATGGGGGCTGTGTAATGTAAATGGGGTTCAGAGGTATGGGGGCTGTGTAATGTAAAGGGGCCCAGAGGTATGGGGGCTGTGTAATGTAAAGGGGCCCAGAGGTATGGGGGCTGTGTAATGTAAATGGGGTTCAGAGGTGCAGGGGGCTGTGTAATGTAAATGGAATCCAGAGGTATGGGGGCTGTGTAATGTAAAGGGGTCCAGAGGTATGGGGGCTGTGTAATGTAAAGGGGTTCAGAGGTATGGGGGCTGTGTAATGTAAAGGGGTCCAGAGGTATGGGGCTGTGTAATGTAAAGGGGTTCAGAGGTATGGGGGCTGTGTAGAGAAAATGTTCAGAAAACAGGAAAATATTTTTTTGGGTGAAGGGTGACACCATGTTTTACTGCACCAGGTGACACAAACCCTAGTAACACAACTGGCAGTAGCACATAGTAAGTGTGCCGATGCCAGTTACATGTATTCCTGTCTGGCACCAGCCACTCGTTGACAATCCCTCAGGTCAGTCAGCACCGTTTTTGCAGAGGAGGAGGAGGGGCCTGGCCGCCCGGGGGAGCAGAGGGCGGAGGATTCTTCAGGGTTCCAGGCCGCAGTGCACGGAGGCGCTACACGTGACGTCACTTGACGCCAACGTCAGTACATCAGCGTGCACCACCTGGGGGGGTGCCAGCTATAGGATCCGCCCCGGGTGCCAAATGCTCTAGGTACGCCCCTGTGCACACCTCTACAAGGCATGCTGCATTAGGATAGCCAGTTGATTTTGAATTGGCTGGCAGCCCCCTTAATGTACTAAAAAATCAACATGACCCCTTTTTTACGCGGCACACTGCAGATTATGCATTATTATTATGCATAAATCCTGAATAGGCCCTGAATATATACATTTATATTAGGGGTGCGGAAATTAATGATTAATTGCTCGATTAATCGTTAATTTCTTTGATCGATCAAAATTTTTTTGATCGATGCCGATCCGCGGAGTGAGCTCCGCGGTCTCGTCCATAGGAAAGGCCGCGGCTTCGGCCTAGCTCCGGAGCGCGGCAGCCATCTTAGTCCACCCTGCGGCAGCCTAGTAGCGGCGCGCTGACGTCATCATCAGCCGCCTGCTTGTGCCGTCTACTCTGCGGACGGTTCTGCCTGGATCTTAAGGTATGGGGGGAGATGTGGACATTACGGGGGGAGATGTGGACATTACGGGGGGAGATGTGGACATTACGGGGGAGATGTGGACAATGACATTACAGTGGGAGCACATGTGGGCATTACATTATGGGGGGAGATGTGGACATTACAGTATGGGGGCACATGTGGACATTACAGAATGGGGGCACATGTGGGCATTACAGTATGGGGACACATGTGGGCATTACAGTATGGGGGAGGAGATGTGAACATTATGGGGGAGATGTGGACATTACGGGGGAGATGTGGACATTACGGGGGAGATGTGGACATTATGGTATGGGGGCACATGTGGGCATTACGGTATGGGGGGGAAAAGTGGACATTACGGGGGAGATGTGGACACTACGGGGGAGATGTGGACATTACGGGGGGAGATGTGGACATTATGGGGGAGATGTGGACATTACGGTATGGGGGCACATGTGGACATTACAGTATGGGGACACATGTGGGCATTACAGTATGGGGGGGAAAGCGGACATTACGGGGGGAGATGTGGACATTACGGGGGCACATGTGGACATTACGGGGGAGATGTGGACATTATGGTATGGGGGCACATGTGGGCATTACGGTATGGGGGGGAAAAGTGGACATTACGGGGGAGATGTGGACATTACGGGGGAGATGTGGACATAACGGGGGAGATGTGGACATTACAGAATGGGAGCACATGTGGACATTACAGTATGGGGGGAGATGTGGACAACTAACAAACTAACTATCTAAGTTTTTCTTAAAGTTTAATAAAAAAAAATTCTTGTAAAAACTGTATGTGCGTTATAATTAATCGAAATTAGTCGATTAATCGATTTAAAAAAAATCGATTAATCGAACATGAAAATTTTAATCAGTAACAGCCCTAATTTATATTTATTGGACATATCCATTAAGCTTTCAGCTAAATTTAGTCTTTTTTTCTTACTTAAAATTGGCGCCATTTGTCTTTTTTTTTTTGCCTTTGTTATGCTTAGAATGCAATGCTTTATTATTAAAGGTGCTGATTTCCCTTCCAGCTTGTACAACTGTGTTTTCCTTTTCCTCGTCCTCGCTCTCTCACCTAGAATAAGCAATTATTAATGGATCCGGCTCTAATTGGACAGCTTGCAACATGAAACAATTGTCAAGAGTGTGCGTAGAGCCGGCTCTTGGAATACACACGGGCTAATATGAAGCACTGAGCTGAGCCATCACAGCGAGGGTCCTGGTGCTTGTGCACTTGGCTTGCCGAAGCCTGGGTGGCAAGGAACACATGAATTTTAATCGTCCAGGATGTGTCAAACATCTAAACCGGTGTAAACTTGGAGAGTGACACTTGCAATATGAAGACAGAGAGAAAAGTAAAGTGACATGCAGGGAGAGAGTATACAGAGATTGCGTGGGAAGGACCCTGTGCCTTACTTCAACTACAGGAGGAACGTGACTGTCAATGCATGAGATTTCAGTCTTTGTCTATTAGAGGGGTTCTCAAATTTACTCGTATATATACTGTATATATATATATATATATATATATATATATATATATATATATGTGTGTGTAGCGCCCCTCCCAATATTTGGGGTCGCTATGTACAAATTTAGGGGTAGTCTGAGCCAGTAGTTAGGCTCAGACCAATTACAATTTCAATTATTTGCTTCTGCTCTGGGTGTGATGCTGGCTGGCAGTACAGTTCCTTGTTGCCTGTAGGTGGCACTGTCACCGCTGGCTCAGGTTGAACCACAGGGGGAATCACAGCACCATTGGGTGTCCTTTCTCGGCAGCCGTGCAGTGGGAGTGGTCGGCCCGCTGTGCATGCTGGGAGAGGGTACATAAGGGGGAGACGCCATTAGGCGTGAGGTATTCCATGGGACCCCTTGGTCCTGGAGGACGTTCGGCACGTACCCCACCTCTTGTGGTCCTCATGGCCAGGGGTGCGTGCGTGTGTTTCAGTCCTGGGCACCTTTAGCCCGAGGCTGCATCGCTGCTTGGTGGGCCCAACTTGCCTGGCTAGGGCCTACACCTCACAGAAGGATCCCAGGCTGCCAATTGGAAGGGGGCCCAACTTTAGAAAAGGAGTTCCAGGGGAAGATCAGTCCCGGCGGAGATAGCGACGGTACTGCTGTCTCGGGGAGAGGCCTGGGGGCCTACCTAAAGAGGGATCCATCATCGTTGATACAAGCCCTGCAATACCCTAAAGGTTTCTCTCATTGTTGCTTGGCTGGGAGGTTTGGGACTGGATAATCCTGTGGCAGAGGATTCCCAATCGCATCCCCATTTCATAAAGGACAGATTAATTTGTTCCCTACTCCGGCTGCTAGGACCTATCTCAAAGGGGACTATCCGGGTGAGCAAGACCCACTCAGGCTTGAGTGGCGACGGTACTGAGTGTTGCGTGCCTGAACCTTTTCCCTACTTCGTCTATTCTCTCTCTCTCTCAAAGGTTTTACACCTGTGTGGACATTGGCTTTATTACAAAGGGACTTCTGCCTAGACAACGGAGCCCGGGGATCCACTCATGAGAGGTATTTTGCTGCAGACCCAAAGGTAACTAAACACCACGCCAATCACGTTCTTTTCATCCTCGGACAAGAGAACGTCCATCATAGGTGGAACACTGAACACAGTGTCTGCTGGGAAACGGAGTCCGAGAATGCGAGGACCTCCGTGATAGGCGGAACACTCAACACAGTGTTTGCTGGAAACGCCTATCATGGAAGGGACCAGGAGAAAGCCGTGATATTTAAACAATGGACGTCGGCCGCAGTATAAGAAGATTTTCAGATACGGACTCGAGTATAAGCCGAGGGGTGTACTTTCAGCCCTAAAAAAAGCGCTGAAAAACTTGGCTTTTACTCAAGTATATACAGTAGGTCCTAACATGAAATCTATAATTACCTAAGATATAGGTCCTAAGATGAAATCTATAATTACCTAAGATGTAGGTCCTATCATGAGATCTAAAATGACCTAAGATGTGGGTCCTAAGTTGAGACCTAAAAT
Source organism: Rana muscosa (assembly GCA_029206835.1). Classification (NCBI taxonomy): domain Eukaryota; kingdom Metazoa; phylum Chordata; class Amphibia; order Anura; family Ranidae; genus Rana; species Rana muscosa. Next base: position 304,895,477 of record CM055120.1, read on the forward strand.
GTCTAAGATGTAAGTCCTAAGATGAGATCTAAAATTACCTAAGATGTAGGTCATAAGATGAGACCTAAAATGACCCAAGATGTAGGTCTCAGATGAGACCTAAAATGACCTAAGATGTACTGTAGGTCCAAAGATGAGACCCAAAACGACCCATGATGCAGGTCCTAAGAATAGACCTAAGATGACTTGAAATAAGAGTGTAGGAGCCAAGATGTAGAACGTGGGTGGAGAGTCTGTACCTCCTTGGAGGGTGATACTTGGTGAGGCCTAAGGCTTGGAAGGGGTTAGTCACCCATGACTTGGAACCTACAGCACTACAGCAGAAGTTTATTTCCTCTTTTAGCACCTGATGCTGGGACCTGTAAGTTACTACATAGGTATGGACAAATAACCATTTATTTGGGAACTGGGATCTACTTAATCTTTGGAATAAACTGTACCATCTGTATGGAATGTACTACTGAGTTGTGTAACCCGCTCTTGTATTCTGTTGCAAAAAAATGATTAATTATTCCTAGCGCAAGAGATTGATTGGAAAAGAAATCGGTCATCTATCGAAGAATTTATGACCCCCGTTAATTGTTTCACGTTCTGGCTGATATCAGTGTAGCGCCCTGCTCCCAATGACTGGGCGCTATGTTAAATTTAGTGGGTGTCTGTGCCAATAGTTGGGCTCAGACTTAAGTGATTATGCTAAATTGGCCTCTGTTCAGCTGTGGCTGTGCCTGACAGGATTTCCCCACTGTTACCTGTAGGTGGCGATGCCACCACAGGCCGGTGTTGGAACATGGGCAGGTCGTGGTGGATTGAGTGTCCTTTCCCCGGGAACAGTTCAGTGGGAGTGGTGTACCCGCTGAGCATGCTGGGGAAGGGTACTTAAGGGGCAGACGCGATTTTTTTGGAGTTCTTAGCCTCGTGGCCCTCCTGGCGCGAGGAGTGTGTTGTGTGATTTCGGCCTCGGAACCATGTTGGTCCGAGGCTGCAACTCTACCAAGTAAGCCTCGTTATGCTGACTGAGGCCTACACTTTAAAGGTGATCCTGTGCTGTCCGTCCTGCGAGAGGAAGCCACTCAACGGAGGAAACCAGGGGAGGACCTGTCCTGGAGAAGACCGAGCGGAAGGCTGGTGTCTTGAGGAAGGCCTGGTGATTCTGTTGGAGGATGCACCATAGCTAAAGTTACCTTACAGTCTGCCGGGTCGGCTTAAAGGCTCTTTGACTGTTTGGCTGGAAGTTCGGGCGTTAAGTCCTGTGGCAGAGGATCCCGGACTATCCAATTTTGTGGCAGAGACTTTTCCTGATCATTGTCCGTGCATCATTCCGGCTGCTAGGCCAGGTGAGAGTGGCCTATCTGGGTGAGCAATACCCACTCGAGGAGGAGTGGTGAATGACTTTGTTGTTGAGAAGTTTTTTCCCCAGTGATCTGCACTGCGTACCTGAACCTACCCTTTTCTCCTTCATCCTTCTACTATTCTTCACAAGTTTTAAGCAAAGGAAAATAAAACTTAACAGCAGAAGGTTTTACATCTTGTGTGGACATTGGAGTTCTTACAAACTTTCTTCCCCTAGACAACGAACAGTGAGGTAACGTGCAAGGCCCAAATCTAAACCAGCAGCTCCTACGGGGGTGTGCTACATCAGCTTTTATGGTGTCTAACCATCAGGCTCTTTGACGGTTTGGCTTCCTTTTGCCGCTAACCAATCTGAGCATAATTGCCTTCATTACTGAGTTCGATCACATTACATGACTGAAATAGGTGAGCCTGAGTTTTGTCATTTTACCATCCAGTGCCCGGCTGCCTGCAGCCTTTAAGCAATTACATTTACTTCACAGGCGGCTAAATTACGTACAGCATTATATGGAGGCAAGGTTTCTTTTCAACTTATTTACTGAGCAGTTATTTTGCTACATGAACAAAACTCTGTTCAGTAAATAGGCTGAAGAAAAGAAACCTTGCCTCTGTGTAATGCCGTACGTAATTTGGTGGCCTATGAAGTGAATGCAATGGTTTAAAAGCTACAGACAACCAGGCGTAGCAAAAAAAACTTACAACAGGGAAGAAGGTTGAGTGTTACACATATGTTCAGCTTATAGATAGGTAAATTCCTGGAGAAGCCAGTTCGAGATAGGATTGGTGGTGGTCAATTACAAGGGTCTTATGGTCTCTGCAAAGCTGTGGAGGAAAGGCCCCCTTTATGTCCGGAAAATGGCTTAACAACCTGGACACTAAGGGGCTCTCCAACACACAGCCTACATAAGAGTGACAACTCTGCTCTGAATTCAGGAGCAGTGCAGCATCGTGGCCACACCATCACAGGAAGCTGCAGTAGGTGGACTACATTGGTAGGGTTACCAGATATTCGTGGGACTTGCAGGGGGACTAAGAGAAAACCAAGTACAGATACACTTATGATTAAATCAATTTCAAGCCCAAAACCAAAAATTTTACATATTGCAGCTTACCAATCATTGGGTGAGGAGGCTCCATTAGATTAGCTTTTTTGAGCCTTTTCTGCAACTACAGAAAAATACCTATTGATCCTATTAGAAAACCAGTGTCCTTTTAGCTTCCTGAATATTGAACTGAAATCTCAAACAGGTGTTATTTGCATTCCTTGCTATCTTTTCTTAATTACAAAACATATTCCCTCTCTGTAATGGAAATGAGGAGAGTGGAAGATGTCTGTAGTGCAAATCAGGAGAGCAGCCTTGGGTGACAACACTGCGTTTTCATGGATGTATTACAGTGAGTGTTGTCACCCTAGTACAGGATGTTTTCTACTGAAAAAAATCACCAGGTGTAGAAGCCTAAAAAAAGAATGCAGCATCTTAAAGAGGTTATAAACCTCAGAAAAAAAAAAAACCTGCAAGACAAAGGCATAATGAGCTAGTTTGCATCGCATACTAGCTCATTATAAAAATTTACCTTAGAACGATGGCCTGAAGTGCCGCCCGTATGCCGCTCCCACGGCCGACAGCTTTCACCAGAGTTACTTCCTAGTGTATGGGTTTTTCGTTACCAAAGGTTTTTATTGACAAATAGGCAAAGGTATACAGCAGTGAACTCTGGATGTAGTCATACTGGATTCGATCAGAATACACATACACAATATTATCGAAAGTATTGAAACGCCTGCTTTTACACGCACATGAACTTTAATGGCATCCCAGTCTTCGTCCGTAGGGTTCAATATTGAGTTGGCCCGCCCTTTCCAGCTATAACAGCTTCATCTCTTCTGGGAAGGCTGTCCACAAGGTTTAGGAGGGTGTCTATGGGAATGTTTGACCATTCTTCCAGAAGAGCATCCACCCCAAACTCGCTCATCCATGTTTTTATGGACCTTGCTTTGTGCACTGGTCCAAATCATTTGGTGGAGGGGGGATTATGGTGTTGGGTTGTTTTTCAGGGGTTGGGCTTAGAACCCTTAGTTCCAGTGAAGGAAACTGTTAAGGCGTCAGCATAACAAGACATTTTGGACAATTTCATGCTCCCAACTTTTTGGGAGCAGTTTGGGGATGGCCCCTTCCTGTTCCAACATGACTACGCACCAGTGTACAAAGAAATGTCCATTAAGACATGGATGAGCGAGTTTGGGGTGGAGGAACCTGACTTGCCTGCACAGAGTCCTGACCTCAACCCGACAGAACACCTTTGGGATGAATTAGAGTGGAGACTGCGAGCCAGGCCTTCTCGCCCAACATCAGTGTCTGACCTCACAAACGCGCTTCTGGAAGAATGGTCAAACATTCCCATAGACACACTCCTAAACCTTGTGGAAAGCTTTCCCAGAAGAGTTGAAGCTGTTATAGCTGCAAAGGGTGGGCCAACTACTCAATATTGAACCCTACGGACTAAGACTGGGATGCCATTAAAGTTCATGTGCGTGTAAAGGCAGGTGTCCCAATACTTTTGACAATATAGTGTATCTTGAAAAGGCAAAGCCAATGTCATGGGCACAAATGTGTAATATTCAAACACAATATCCTAAGACATAAGGGTCATTAGAGTAGCAGCATAAGCACACCATTGAGCTGAAGATCCTATTTGAAGATACATGCCACAAAATTGTTTCCAGGGGGTTATTTAGAATGATAGAGAGTCGGGGATAAAAGGCTCCACATACAGAGCTTTGAGTGACAGGAGCTGTAAGCATGAAGCTTGGGAAAGTAGAGAATTTAGAAGGGGTAGAGTAGATCAGAAGGGAGAAAAAAAAAGAGGAAGCTAAGGAGGGATGACAATAGAATGAGAAAGGAGATTGAAAGGGGGAGAAAAAATATAAATGGAGGGTCCTCAGAGGTTATCATTTTAGCTATGAAAGTTTTCTAGATAGAAAACTGTAAGGATAAGTTTAAGGTGGGGAAGCAAGTCGGGATCTCGTAGATGGAGGAGGTGTGGGGACTGCTGTAAGGTGAGGGAGTAATGGGACTCTTCCAATATGGCGGTTCATTCATTAATAAATGTGCCCTGGTACAGGATGTCAGAAATGGGTCCTGGACGGCAGGTACATGTCCTCACTATTTGGGCTGTGGTCCCTTTAAGGGGGACCATGTGAACACAGTTTGGAGACTCAGGGGTTACCCTGCCAGGTGAGGGGTTCTAGTTAGGAAGTTGCTAAAGCCTTTGATGGGACACGGAGGCTCAGAGAGACTTTGGGTGGGAAAACGTTTCCAAGCCTGACAAGGGGGACTGTGGTCCTAAAAGGGTTAATCTGCCTGCAGGAGAGGCATGAATATGAAGAGAAAGCGATCAGCAGGTGTCTATGAGATGGAGAGGAGCAGGACACGCCAGCGCTGCTGATAAGGTAGGGTGACGAGACATCCCCGGTTTCTGGGGACAGTCTCCGGATTGAGGACACTGTCCCCGGACCAAGTCTGTCCCCGGTTTTGTCCCCGGATTGGAATTGAAAAGGGGCTGGGGCAATTTCAAAGACAATCAGTGCAGAATAAAAAAAAAAAAATATGAATTACACCCCCGCTCCGCCGCTCCTACTAGCTTAGGGGGGTGTATTTTCCATTTACATTATCTGTGCCCCTTTCTGATGATCATGTGCTGGTCAGAGCGGAGGGAATATTTCTTTAATTTAGGGGGCATGCCCATTCAGCTCCGCTCGCATGTTCTTCTGCCTTGGTTCAAGTCCCAGCCAACCGCCGGCCTGTTTATCTTCTTGCCTTCCCTGGCGGAGTGATCTTCCTCCAATCCCCACCCAGTAGTAGCCAGGGCCCAAAGAGTGAGACTTCACAGGCTATGAGGCAGGCGGCGGCGATGGGCAGACAGTCACTGATTGCCGCCATTACTAGTAAAAAAAAATATGTCCCCGGATTTTATTTAAAAAATCTGGTCACCTTATGATAAGGGGGTTGCATCATCCCTTCTAAACGGGGCCCAGGCCCCATAAATTCAACAGGGGGGCCCAGAGCAGCAGGAGTAGGCACAATTACTGGAACCAATGCCCCTTTGGCCCTCCCTGTGTTTATAAATACTTCAGTTTATCAATGAACATGGAAGGGAGCCTCTGTATAGAGTGCTTCCTGTCCATTCACCCAATCTCGTTCTCTGTCTCAAAAGTTAGATGATGTGTGTCTGTCTGTTTAGACCCCTGATTTTTCACCAACCCCCTCAGCATTGTTCAAAAATTGTAAAAAAAAAAAAAAAAAAAACATAATTAAGAGCTCATTCTCACAGGTATTCTGGTTGCATGAATGAGTTGTTTGTTCATGCAGCTGGACTGTTCCTGTCAGCTAGGCTATAAGGGGCCCCATGATTTCTAACAGCAGCCTTGTGGGTGGCTGGTGATCCCAGGCTCCCCCATCTCACAGCCCTGTCTACGGCTCTTGACCACCAGGAAATTGAGAGATGGAGATTTTAATGCGTGGGCGATGGTTTGTTTGGTAACTGTAAATATGTGCGTTAAACGTGTACGGCTACAACGATGGATGTCGTCAATGGATTTATGGAGAAGGGCCTCCCAAGGGTGCTTTCAGAGGTCGATCTGCAAGACTGAGTTAATCTTAATATAAACCCTTATCCATAGGTGCTGAACCTTCGGGCAAGTCCACCAAATGTGTACCATGTTGCCCATGTCCGGACCCAAAGGGGGGCACAATATGATGATACTTGAACAAAAAAGTAGGATTTTTTTATTACAGTTTACCTGTAAAATCCTTTTCTTGGAGTACATCACGGGACACAGAGCTCTGTTAATTACTATGTGGGTTATATCTCACCGTCAGGTGCTGGACACTGGTTGTAATCAATTAGACAGGAAGTTTCCTCCCTATATAACCCCTGCCATACCGGGAGCTCCTCAGTTTTGTAGCAAAGCAATAAGTATCCCAAACTTGAACATATATACACATTCCCCTAAATAAGAGGGGCAGGAGCTCTGTGTCCCATGGTGTACTCCAAGAAAAGGGAGGCCCGGAATGGAAATACAGAAAGAAAGAGTAATGGAGGGCCGGGCATGACAAGGTGGAGAGTAAAGGCAACAGAGGGTTAAAAAAAAAGCTGGGAAGATTAGAGAGGGGGGAGACAGGAGCAATATGTGCTGGAGGGGAGGAGCACTTTAAATAGGAAGGGGCGGGAACACCCGGGAACATTTAGTTTTCCCACCCACCCTCCCTATTGTTTGGTGTTTGTCTTGTTTGTCTGTTTTCTTATGTTTCAGGTCGGATGGATTCGGGTCGTCGTAACAGCTGTGTATTGACGGTGTCTTTGGTCTTTGACGGTGGCATAAAACAGATTTGATGGAAGTGGTGGGGGGCTCATTGGTGGTATGTGCCCTTCTGGTGTATTCCAGTGGAACGGTGTCTGCTGGAATACGGGTATGGTTGCACTGCCGGAAGGGGTTGTCTCCGAGCTGTGATTTGGCAGGAGGCCAGGTATGGTAAAATTTTGGTCCCGCAGTGTATTGGTGGAAAAAGTGTTAAATGTTTGGGGTGCCGTCAGAGACCAACAGACTTGGGAGTTAAACTGTTATTTGGTAGATGTGTTAATAAAGTTATTTAAGTGAAAGTATAATTTTATATTGGAGTTTTTATCTTATTATGTTTTAATAAAAAAGGCTGTTATGGCCAGTTATACTCCAACTCTGGTGTGGTCTAATTATTATAGATTGATTAAGATAAGGGGGTAGGTAATATTAAGGGGGTAGAATGGTATGGGTAAAGTGTTGGGAATATCTCTATTACACTGGTCAAGGATTTTACAGGTAAACTGTAATAAAAAATCCTACTTTCTTTATCGTACATAACGGGACACAGAGCTCTGCTCATTACTATGTGGGATGTCCCAGAGCAATTCCTATTTAGGGGAGGGAGACACAAATAACGCAGACCGCCATCAGACGTGAGGACCTATACTGCTGCCTGCAGTAAAGTGCGCCAAAAAGCGGCATCCTCTTGCCGTCCTACATTCATCTGATAGAAATTATTGAACGTATGTACCGACGACCAAGTTGCGGTCTTGTAAATATGAGTCATACAGACTTGGAAAATGCACCGCGCATGAAGCGCTTACTGTCCTGGTAGAGTGCACTGTAAAAGTAACAGGGGAAAACCCTCTCTTTAAACCACAAGCCTGAATAATAACCTAATGAATCCACATTGAAACAGTTAATTTAGACGCTGCCTGCCCTATCCTGGGGCCTCCTGGTAGCGCAACAAACATCAGTTTTCCGTATCTGAGCAGCCGCTTCAGATAGGCCTTGATTGCTCTCATTCTAACGAGAGAGTGTAACCATTTTAATAGCCGATTTGAACGCGGCCTTCCTATTCCTAGGATCTTCTGTCAGCGCAACAAAACGTCAGTTTCCTGTATCTAAAACTTTCAGATAGACCTTTAACTGCTCTCACTATATTGAGAGAAAGAGATAACTTTCCTTCCGCAGAACGAGGTTCTGGTAAAAAGGAAGCTAAGAGACGTCTTGATTCAAATGAAAGCTAGATCCTTTTTAGGGAAAAAAGGCTTTGTGGGGGATTTAACATCACCCTATCCCTAAGAATAATTAAGTATGGCTCTATATACAAGATAGCTGCCAACACCGAAACTCTCTTGCGAAGGCTTCCGCAACCAAGAACACCAATTCCCCTGTTAGAAGGATCAAGGAATATGGTGCATCGGCCCAAGGAGCTGTCCCTGTAAGCCGACAAAACTAGACTCAATCCCATGGGCACAAGGGTGACCTAACTGGCGGATTTATACGCATTACCCCTTGTATAAAGGCCCAGATCAAAGGAATGGGAGGCAAGTGGCCTTTGGAAAAAATACTGACAAGGCCGAGATCTGACCCTTGATGGTACTCAAGGCTAGCTTTATTTCTACTTCCAACTTGTAGGAAGGCAAGAATTCTACCTATGACATACATCCGAGGATGTCATCCTTTGGTTTCATACTAGGAAACATAGGTCCTCCAGACCCTGTAAATAAATGGTCCTAGATGCCGGCCTTCTTGCATTAACCTGGGTAGTTACCACTGAACCTGAAAGCCCCCGATTGTTTACAATGTTGGCTTCAACAGCCAAACCATTAAACTTAGCGATTTGCAAGGCAGGATGGAATACCGGCCCTTTGCAAAAGCAAGTCTGGACGAGACGGAAGAGTCCATGGTTTCCCTACTGCCAACCTTACGATCTCTGCATACCAGGATCTTCTGGGCCATGCTACTAGTATTGCCGGCTACCCTTCCACTGCGTAGAAGCTGCGGAAGTAGCTGAACTGGGGGAAACGCATAAATCTGTGAAAAACTGATCCACAGGGTCACCAACGCATCCCCTGTGCAAGTGGACCCCTTGTCCTAGACACAAAGCTGTCCAACTTCTTGTTGAACCTGGACGACCGTAAATCTCATGTCCGGGGTACCCCTTTTTCTGGCATCTGGTCAGAAAAAGTTGGGGTGTAGAAGCCATTTTTCCCGGGGACAATTGTTGACGGCTCCAGAGAACCGTCTGCTTATTCTCCAAGGTACAAGCTCCTCTGCCCAAGCCAGAACATGGCTCACTTCCCTCTGGCTGCGTGACTTCTAGTGCCTCCTTGGTAAAATGAGGTAATCCACTAGTTTGGCCTTGCCGGATTGTACTCTGACAGAACAACCCTGAAATCTAAACGCCCAGGCTACTAAAGCCAGACGTGCCATCCGAAGCTCTAGAATGTTGACGGCCAAGGCTTTCTCTGAGCTTGACCACTTCCCCTGGGCAATGGTCTATTCCAGGACTGGACGCCATCCCTAGAGGCCAGCCTTTGTAGCCACCACCTCCCAAGAAACCGGCATGAAGGATCTCCCTTCTTGCCAATCTTTTGGTTAAGAATCACCACCTGAGTATCCCTGGGACCAGACCCGTTGGAGTATCCCTGGGACCAGACCCTTTGGACAATGCCAGGAAGACAGTTTATAGCAGTCTTGAATGAAACTTAGTATAGGGAACCACTTAAATGAAGCCAAATAAAAAGGTGAATGTAAGGAACACTTTCTTTGCCTTGACCACATAGACCAGCTTTCTTATAGCGCTGACTCTGTCTGAGGCAAAGAACTCTCCTTTTTTGGGCTGTGATCCAAACTGATGTGCATTCGCTAATTATGCTGCACAAAACAATGTACGTTTTCAGGAGGTGATACCATTGGTGGGATTCAAACCCATGGCATGAACCTTTGAAGGTAGCAGGGCATACCACTATGCTATGGAGCTGAGCACCAAATGTATCATTAGACTGGGATCCAAACCCAGAAGTTCCAGATACTTGACCATGCTGGACACACTTAGGTTCAGCCATGCCACTGACTGATCTATCATCAGTAGATTGCCTCGGTATGCCATTATTGCTATACCCTGGGCCTTTTAGTCCTGCTAAAGACGGTGCCCTAGTACTTTGTAGACCCGGGCACGGTGGCTAACCCAAAGGGCAAGACCACCAACTGGAAGTGCTGTTCACCTGCGAAATGCAGACAACCTCTGCAGTCTCATGTAAACACATGTATGTGGCAAGGGTTAAAGCCATATGCCTCTATGGGAGCGTGAGTTCGCACAAATAGGTTTTTAGGCAAAACACTTAAAAGTGCGTGCTGTATACACGCATACATATAGCACGTGTGCTATGAAACAAGCATCTTGCAAGCAAGCATGCGTTTATGACCGTGTTATGCAACTTTAGGTGATCATGCATCCTTATGCGATTCAGCACTTTCCATGCGATCAAACATCTTATGCATTTTAAGCACTACTGTGCGGACAAGTACCCTTGTGTGACCAAGGACTCTTGTGCGGTCAAGCACCCTTATGCTATCCAGTATCTTTATGCGATCAAGCACCTCCTATATGCGATCTTAGGCATATTTGTGAAAACAAGCCTCTCCGTGTGACCAAGTATCCTTGGGTAATCAAGGACTCTTGTGAGATAAAGCCCCTTTGTGCGATCCTGCATCTTTATGCAACCAAGCATTTCTTATGCAATTTTAGGCATTTCTGCGACTATGTAAAAAACATGTAGGTCCATACAAACAGGAACATGCATCTTTATGTGATCAACAATAAACATGTTCTGTTACTTGTACAAGGCTCATCGTGCAACTTAGCACCTTAATGTGACCAAGCATGTAAGTTTACACAACAGAAAAATGTGTTCAACAATTTCTGTTACTTGTTTTTACCCCACATGCATTTTGTACATTCCAAACTCTTGTATCTTATGCAAATATGTGGACTGGTAAAGAGGAAGTTATCCTCCGCAAACGAGCGTTTCCGCAATCATGCGATTTAGCTGTTGTGCGTTAGGAACAACGTGCACCAGCAACTGTGCATCCCAGAAGATTGTGCGTTTGGCTAACTTGTTAGCAAGCACCTGCATGGGAATCCTGTGGAGGCTTTCTCCTATACTCCTAAGATAAGTAAATAAACTCTTAGAAGGAGAAAAAACAACATAAATAAATAGTAACGGACGGACTGGGAAGGTACAAGAAGCCTATGGGTATTAAAAAAAAACAACAACCCCAAGGAGGAGACATAGGCTTCGGCCATCTAGGCTGAGGGCAAGTTATACGCATCATGAAACTCTGTAAAAGGTTGTAGCTGCAACTTCAGAGCTTGTGAGGCTTCCGATACCTCCGCCTCATCAGATTGTACCAGTTCCCTGTCATTTGATGGTGAGCTTTCATCATCAGACCGTTAATCCTCTCGTCTGAGGATTCAGAGCAGGGCAAGGAGACCCATCCCGCTTTCTGCTCTCTTGTGAGGATGCTGCGATTATAGCAATTAACCTCTCTATAAAGCCACCAATGCAAATGCAAAAAATCGTCTTAAATGACATATACAGGGCTGCAATGTTTGGGGAGGCTGCAATGCCTGACAGGGGCTAACCTGCGCATACACAGACGTCCCCCTGGTGCCCATTTTCAATGCTCCAGCGTCTGCCCAGGGGGTTTGATGCAGGTGCTGTCATGTCCTGAGGTGTTTCTTGCAAACGATTAGAAATTATGTTGGTTACATGTAATATGCATGAATATGTTCTAAATGATGTTGTTTCTTCTTAGATATGTGCTGTGTATCCCTCATAAGCCCTGACGAAGCAATTTTTGCGAAACGCTACAGGAAATGAGGATTTGAGCCATCAGCGCTCAATTTCATTGTAGAATCCAGCAACACTATTTGGTTTAATTTTAACCTTTTCTACTGAATAAAATTTATATATTTTAACAAAAATATAATGCCGCGTACACACGACCGTTTTTAATGACGAGAAAAATTACATTTTTTTAAATGGTCATTAAAAATGATCGTGTGTGGGCTTTCCAGCATTTTTCCAGACGAGAAAAACGCAGAGAATCACGATGAGAAAAATTGGAACATGCTCTAATTTTTCACGTTGTTTTTTACATCGTCGTTTTTCTCGTCATGAAAAAAGGCCCGTGTGTAGGCTTTAACGACGTGAAAAAAAATGCGCATGCTCAGAATCAAGTATGAGACGGGAACGCTCGTTCTGGTAAAACTAGCGTTCGTAATGGAGATAGCACATTCGTCACGCTGTAACGGACTGAAAAGCACGAGGCTGAAAAGCGCGAATCGTCGCTCAATAAACTTTACTAACATGAAGGGAGGAGCCATCCGAATGGAACTTCCCCTTTATAGTGCCGTCGTACGTGTTGGATGTCACAGCGCTTTACTCAAACATTTTTTTCCACGATAGTGTGTAGGCAAGGCAGGCTTGAGAGGAAACACGAAAAATCACGTCGAGAAAAATTCTGTTTTTTTCAATGACATTAAAAACGGTCGTGTGTACGCGGCATTAGGCTTCTTTTTCTGGCCTGTACAGTCAGATATCTAGTTGCTTCTTCCAAATAGTGCTGATGGCTTCTACAATGAAATTGAGGGCTAAATGGGACAAATTCTCATTTGCTGTAGCGTTTCGCCAAAATTGCTTCGTCAGGGCTTATGGCGGATACATTGCGGATGATGGCCATAAGTGTCAAAATACTTACCTACTATTTATACACAGAAACTTATTGCAATTTAAAAAGCCAAAGATCTGAGAAATTAAACTTTAATTGGTATTTTAAAGCGGAGCTCCACCCTAAAGTGGAACTTCCGCTCATCGGATTCCTCCCCCCCTCCGGTGCCACAATTGGCACCTTTCAGGGGGTAGGGGGGTGCAGATACCTGTCTAAGACAGGTATTTGCACCCACTTCCGGGCATACACTCTGTGGGAAACTGCGGGTAGTTTGTCCCCCCCCGTCCCCCCGTTGTGTTCTGGGAAACACTCGGCTCCCAGAACACAGCGGGGACCAGTGAAGACGGCGCAGCACGACTCACGCATGCACGCACTAGGCTACCGGGCAGTGAATCCGCAATGCTTCACTTCCTGATTCCCTCACAGATGATGGAGGCGGGGGCAGCTGAGAGACAAGCGTTTTCTCGTCTTCTGCTGCCGACGTCACTGGACTCCAGGACAGGTAAGTGTCCATTTATTAAAAGTCAGCAGCTGCAGTATTTGTAGCTGCTGGCTTTTAAAAAAATTTTTTTACAGCGGAGCTCCGCTTTAAGCTGTGTGTGTGTCACCTTGTGTGTCTGTAAGGCCAAAAATTCCAGGGGATAGAAACTTTTGATTGGAGCCATTTGGGTGATTTCTGTTATCATTATGATTTAGGAAGGAGCCAAAGAACTATGTTATAATAAATGGCTTCATATGTCAGACCATTGTTCCTAATTTTTACGAACAGTCTACTCACTGGAATTGTACCAGCTGATTGGAGAAAAGCCAATGTAGCACCAATATTTAAAAAAGGGCCAAGATACATCCCTGGGAATTACAGACCAGTTAGCCTAACATCAATAGTATGTAAGCTCTTGGAGGGGATGATAAGGGACTATATACAAGATTTTAGTAATGAAAACTGTATCATTAGCAGTAATCAGCATGGATTCATGAAGAATCGTTCTTGCCAAACCAATCTATTAACCTTCTATGAGGAGGTGAGCTGCCATCTAGATAAAGGAAGGCACGTAGATCTGGATTTTGCAAAAGCTATTGACACAGTTCCCCATAAACGTTTACTGTACAAAGTAAGATCTGTTCGCATGGACCATAGGATGAGTACATGGATTGAAAACTGGCTACAGGGGCAAATTCAGAGGGTGGTGATAAATGGGGAGTACTTGGAATGGTCAGGGGTGGGTAGTGGGGTCACGCTAAAACGAACTGAAAGCACGAAGACTGAAAAGCGCAAATCGTCTCTCCCCAAACTTTTACTAACACACGGTAACACAAGACCAAAAAAAGCAGCCCAAAGGGTGGCGCCATTGTAATCGAACTTCCCCTTTATACTGCCGTCGTACGTGACCGCGCTTTACAACGACGAGATTTGGAATTGACAGTGTGTATGCAAGGAAAGCTTGACAAGAATCTCGTCGAGAAAAACAACAGGTTTTTTTACGACGAGATTCTCGGTCGTGTGTACGAGGCTTTAACCTTAAACTGCATAGAGGGTTCTTTACTGTAAGAGTGGTTTGGATGTGGAATTCCCTTGCACAGGCGGTGGTCTCAGCGGGGAGCATCGATAATTTAAAAAAAACTATTAGATAAGCACCTGACCACCACAACTTACAGGGATATACAATGTAATACTGACATATAATCACACACATAGGTTGGACTTAAAGGACTTGATGGACTTGTGTCTTTTTTCAACCTCACCTACTATGTAAACTATGTATGATCACTATCCTTAAATAAAAGACAGTTTTTAGCACGATCAGTCATATTTTCAATATCAATGCCAAAGTTTCACGTGTTCTGCCAGGGTATGCAAACTTTTTAGCACAACTGTACATCTTGTATCTTGGGATTACATACACACTAAAGCCCTGTACACACGATCGGATTTCCTATGGAGTCTAATCCGATGTATTTTTCCATCGGTAATCCGATGAAGCTGACTTCCATCAGTCTTGCCTACACACCATCAGTCAAAAATCCGACCGTCCCAAGCGCTGTGACGTAAAACACTCCGACAAGCCGAGAAAAATGAAGTTCAATGCTTCTGAGCATGCATTGACTTGATTCTGAGCATGCGTGGGTTTTTTGTCCCATTGGAGTTCCACACAGACGATCGGAATTTGCTATCGTTTTTTTTCCCATCGGATAAATTTAAAACATGTTCTATTTTTTCTCACCGATGGAAAAAAGACCGATGGGGCCCATAAACGATCGGTTTGTCCGATGAGAAAAGTCCATCGGACTGTTTTCATCGGTAAAACCGATCGTGTGTACACGGCTTTAGTGTTGCAACACATTTTTTTTTTAATTGGAGGTCTAGGTCCTACTTAAATTTATGAACAGTTAAAACAAAAATACAGCGGGCCCTCCAACCTGGCAATACCTGTTGTATGAGTGCATTGTTTATATAGCATAGCAGCTGTTCTTTCCCTCTCCAAAGCAGAGGAACAATTCGTTTTTTTTTTTAAAGTGGTATAATTATTATCAATGGGCTCACCATTCAATCTGGAGTGAAGTGTAAAGTTGAATTATTGGCCAATAAGGATCTCATTATTCTGTCTCTTGTTAGTCCTCTCAAGTGCGGTGACAGCTCTGTGTAATTGAATTCTGGCGTCATCTTCTTACTGTTCCACATCAGCTGCTTTGCTTATTTAGATGTTTTAATTGTTGAGCAAAAAAAAAAGATGAAAATTATACAGTCCGTGTTGTCCAGCTATTTTTTTTACAGCTCTCTGGGGTGTCACTCAGCCCCTCCTTTCACAATCAGCCCCTGACAAATGTAAAAAATAAAATTAATTATATGTATTATTCATACAAATTGCGAAACTTTATTTTTTTCAAATCTGAAACTATGTCGTGTTTAATTGTCTGTAGGCATTCTTTAAATGACAGAACGGACGCAGCCAAACAGCTTAATGCACCAGTTAATGTGGACCAGATAATTAGAGCGTCCCACCCTCATCCTCAGTAGATGGTAGAAGATTTGCGTAAATGATAAGTCATGAAAAATATTTTTAGAACTTGTCATCCTTTCATGAAGAAGCTGATGTTTTGGGCTCCATCGGAAGGCAGTCATGTGGCCGAGTGCCAAGGCATTGGTTGGGGGATCTCAGATGAAGGGGCTTAGGTGACCGATGTTGAAGCACTGCTGCTCAGTTAATAGCTCTGCCTCCCCCTTTAGCTTGGATCACATAACCAGTGCCTCTCAGTGGCAGCTGGTGGTCAACATTTTTGGGGGGGGCGCAAACAAACCGAAAAAAAACCCCCATCAATTGCAGCCACTGTGCCATCAAACGCAGCTACTGTGCCCATCAAACGCAGCCACTGTGCCATCAAACGCAGCCACTGTGCCATCAATTGCCCCCACTGTGCCATCAAAGGCAGCCACTGTGCCCATCAAACACAGCCACTGTGCCATCAAACGCAGCTACTGTGCCCATCAATTGCTGCCACTGTGCCATCAAACACAGCCACTGTGCCCATTAAATGCAGCCACTGTGCCATCAAACGTAGCCACTGTGCCATCAATTGCCGATACTGTGCCATCAAACGCAGCCACTGTGCCATCAAACGCAGCCACTGTGCCCATCAAACGCAGCCACTGTGCCCATCAATTGCCGCCACTGTCCCATCAGTTGCCGCCATTGTGCCCATCAAATGCAGCCACTGTGCCATCAAACGCAGCCACTGTGCCCATCAAACGCAGCCACTGTGCCATCAATTGCCGCCACTGTGCCAATCAAACGTAGCCACTGTACCCATAAATTGCTGCTACTGTGCCCATCAATTGCTGCCAGTGTGCCCATCAATTGCTGACACTGTGCCCATCAATTGCTGCCAGTGTGACCATCAATTGCTGCCAGTGTGACCATCAATTGCCGCTACTGTGCCCATCAAATGCTGCCAGTGTGCATCCCCCGCCTGCCCGGCACTTACCTGTCTCGGTGGGGCAGCGGGTCACGGCGGCGATGTCCTCCACGCTCCTCGAAGTCTTATCCCATTCTCTTTTCCCATCCTCTGCTATGATTGGACGCCCTTATAGGTGTCCAATCACAGCGCCTGTCGTTTCAGCCAATCAGGTGACAGGTAACAGACCCGAGCACCTGATTGGCTGAGAGGCGGTTCATTGTTAGGAAAGCGAATATTCATTCGCTTTCCTAACACAACGCTGAGTGAAATGCGAGCGCCCAGCATGGCGCCCGCTGTTCACCTTTTTGGATGCCTATTAGAGCCTATGGCTCTAATCAGGTGCTTCCAAAAAATCCCCCGCCGCTGTAATTCAGGTGCCCAGCACACGAAAAGGGGTCGGGCACCTGAATAGGGGTTGGCAGCGGTGACCATAGATAGAAAGTGTAGAATAGGTGTGTTTCGCGCTACTCAAGAGTAAATAAAATAGAACTGGGTTGATATGTGCAAAAGCTGCAAAACCTATCCGTGTTCACCTTACACATAAACGTTCAAAAATGATATAAAAAGGTTTTGCGCTTAAGGAATAATACAATACAAACAAGACTGTGCACCTTAATACAATGATATAAATGCAACTGTAGATCTAAAATAATACTAAGTGCAAAGTGAATGAAGCAATCAAGATTCTAAAGGGTTGATTTACTAAAGGAAAATCCACTTTGCACTTGAAAGTGCACATGGAAGTGCAGATGCTGTACATCTGAGGGGGACATGCAAGGAAAATAAAAAACAGCATTTTAGCTTGCACGTGATTGGATGATAAAATCAGCAGAGCTTCCCCTAATTTAAGAGCTTCCCCTCAGATTTACAGCGATCTACAGCGACTGCACTTCCATGTGCACTTTCAAGTGCAAAGTGGATTTTCCTTTAGTAAATCAACCCCTAAATGTCCATAAGAAATCTTAAATGAAATGGTGCCAATGTGGCAATGAGTGTAAATAATCAATATGTATATTTAAGTGCTGAGTGCTGACAATACATAAAAGGCAATCAATAAAGTGCAATCAATAAGGTACAAAGAGAGCGTGCAAATGGCTGCAAATATTTCAATATTGCAATTGATCTATAAAATAATAGTGACGAGAAATCGGTCTCATGAGGTCCCATACAAATGACTCAGATGGACAAAATCCTCTATTGGGTCAGGTGCTGCTATAGCGGTATCATTAACCTTCCGATCTGTGGTGTGATGCCTCACTCCTTCCCTACGGCGTTACATCACGTACCTCGTGACTTCTTCCCCTGAAGAAGTCACGAGGTACGTGACGTAACGCCGTAGGGAAGAAGTGAGGCATAAAGAAGTCACGAGGTACGTGACGTAACGCCGTAGGGAAGGAGTGAGGCATCACACCACAGATCGGAAGCAGCAGAAGAACAAGTAAGACGGCGCTCACAACGCCGCTGTTCCCCCGTACTGCATATTTTATTTTCTTGTGATGTAAGAGTCCATGCTTGACATTTTAAATAAAGCTCATTACTTAATATACTACACCATCATAGGCTTCCTTCTCGTCCTACCCTCTGTCCCTGGTTGGAGCTTTGCTCCCCCCCCCCCCTCTTTCCTCTTAGGGCAGCCGACATCTTTGGGATCAGCGTGAGTGGTGGAGGATATAGACCAGTAAAGATTACAGTGGAGAAGATATACAGGAGAGATAAGATCACTCTTAATGCCAGGTATTTTACTGCAGAGGGGAGAGTTCTGGGAGACTGGTGTAGGTTCAATACTACAATTGCTTACTCATTGTGGAGGTTAATGATACAGCTATAGCAGCACCTGACCCAATAGAGGATTTTGTCCATCAGAGTCATTTGTATGGGACCTCTTGAGACCGATTTTCTCATCACTATTATTTTATAGATCAATTGCAATATTGAACTATTTGCAGCCATTTGCACGCTCTCTTTGCGCCTTATTGATTGCACTTTATGTATCGTCAGCACTTAAAGCGGAGCTCCGCCGGAAATTTTTTTTTTAAAAGCCAGCAGCTACAGCTAAAGCAGCTGCTGGCTTTTAATATTTGGACACTTACCTGTCCTGGAGTCCAGCGACGTCCGCAGCAGAGGACGAGCGATCGCTCGTCGCTCTGCTGCTCCCTCCGCCATCCTCGCTGAGGGAACCAGGAAGTGAAGCCCTGCGGCTTCATGCCCGGTTCCCTACGGCGCATGCGCGAGTCACGCTGCGCCGTTCTGATTCGTCCTTCTGTGTTCTGGGAGCCGAGTGTCTCCCAGAACACCAAGGGAAGTCTGGGGAAAGTGACGTCACTCCCGCAGATTCCCGGAGAGAGGACTCCCGGATGTGGGTGAAAATACCTGTCTTAGACAGGTATCTTCACCCCCCTCCCCCCTGAAAGGTGTCAATTGTGACACCGAAGGGGGGGGAGGGTTCCGATTACCAAAAGTGAAAATTTAGGGTGGAGCTCCACTTTAAATATACATATTGATTATTTACACTCATTGCCTTGTTTGGCACCATTTCATTTAAGATTTCTTATGGACATTTAGAATCTTGATTGATTCATTCACTTTGCACTTTGTATTATTTTAGATCTATAGTTGCATTTATATCATTGTATTAAGGTGACCATAGATAGATTTATGCAATGCATAAATCTATCTATGGTGATAGACAGGTGGCAGGAGAGAGGGGGCGGCGCCTGTGCGCCCCTTATGGATGCACCACCATTGGTGTCTCTGCATTTGAGAAGTCCCATAAAGAGCCCCAAGTAGCACCTACTTTGGGAAAGATTCCATCTTAACCCCTTTGCGCCAAAAGTGGTCAGAGTCGCTGTACTAACCATCCAAGGTTAGACTAGCGATCTTCCCCGCTGAGCTATTGTGTTCTGACAAGGGTGACGCCCCCCCCCCCCCCCACCAGAACACTCCAATACAGGGTTGCCACCTTTTCTTCAAGCCAAAGCTGAACACTTTAGTGGCCTGAGACACATTTGGTTGCCCCAAGGAGAGGAGAATTGCGATGCGCATAGCGTGCCGCAGCTAACATTGGGTGTGGGCAAATTGCTCTTGCTGCTATCTTTTCCTTGCCCCCCCCCCCGTGATGCCGAACCTGCCCCCCAGAAAGCCACCTGCAGCTCCCGGATGGCAACAGATTTGTGTGTGACTATCTTGGTTACTTGGGAGCCACAGCCCAGTCTGAATAATGTGTCCGGGTTTCAGGCCCAGGGGGCCCCAGATGGTAACCCCCCTTTTTTATGTGTTTTTTATTAAAAAATATATATTTTTAATTATTTTATTTTTTTTGTAAGGGGCCCAGAGGTCCCCAGAGGCCCGGGGGTCCCCAGGGCCCCGGATGGCAACCCCACCTTTTTTATTTTTTTATAAAAATATATTTTTTTTGTAAGGGGCCCAGAGGTTCCCTGAGGCCTGGTGGTCCCCGGGGCCCCGGATGGTAACCCCTCTTTTTTATAGGTTTTTTATTTTAAAAAAAAATATTTATTTTTTTATTTATTTTTGTAAGGGGCCCAGAGGTCCCCAGGGCCCCGGATGGCAACCCCCCTTTTTTTTTGTTGTTCTTTTTTTGTACGTGGCACCCCACGCTTCTCAATTCGTGGCTGCCTCCCCCCCACCCGCTTCTCAATTTGCGACGGCAGCCGTTCTCCTCTGCTCCAGGGGGCCCAAGCCTGAAGCTGTGTAAGGGGCCCCAAAATTCCTGATGGCGGCCCTGCCCGACATACACATGGGCTGAATGTCTCCCGACATTTGGCCCGTGTGTACGGGGCTCACGGGGAAAAACAAATCTTAATGCCTAATGCCGCGTACACACAATCGTTTTTCACGTCGTTAAAAATGCCATTTTTTAAATTGGGCATTAAAAACGATCGTGTGTGGGCTCCAGAGCATTTTTAACGATGTGAAAAATGGCCTAAAAAAATGAGAACCTGCTCTATTTTTTCACGTCGTTTTTCACGTCGTTTTTTTTTAATGACGTGAAAAACGGTCGTGTGTATGCTTTTACGAGGGGAAAAAAAATGCGCATGCTCAGAATCAAGCATGAGACGGGAGCGCTCGTTCTGGTAAAACTAGCGTTCGTAATGGAGATAGCACATTTGTCACGCTGTAACGGACTGAAAAGCACAAGGCTGAAAAGCGCGAATCGTCGCTCAGCAAACTTTACTAACATGAAGGGTGGCGCCATTCGAACGGAACTTCCCCTTTATAGTGCTGTCGTACGTGTTGTACGTCACTGCGCTTTGCTCGAGCGTTTTTTTAATGAACGTGTGTACGCAAGACAGGCTTGAGAGGAAACAAGAAAAATCACGTCAAGAAAAACGTCGTTTTTGAAAATGACATTAAAAACGATCGTGTGTACGCGGCATTAGCCCAATTTTGCAACTTTGACATGTGTTTAGTAATCGTGTACAGAACTACTTTGTGCATCCAGGTGGATTATACCGCATTTTTTTTTTCAGGACAAATTGGGCTTTCTTTTGGTGGTAATTGGTAATGGTTATCTCCTGATTTTTTTCATTTATCTTTTTAATTTATTTTTTATTTAATTTTTTTCTACACACATATTTTTTTTCTATCTCTGCAAGGACAGAGAATGGTACAATGTATCTCTCTCATCCATTCACACAGAGATAGAAAACACGGGGGTGGGCTTTACAGTGACTGATCACTGTGATAACCAATCCCTGCTGCGCATGCGCGAGTTGCGCTGCATGTCTTCACTGGTCCCCGCTGTGTTCTGGGAGCTGTGTGTCTCCCAGAAGGCAGCGGGGGGTACAGAGTAGGCGCCGGAAGTGGCGTAGATTGTGATCTATGCCAGGAAGTGGGAGAAAATACCTGTATTAGACAGGTATCTACTGCCCCCTGAAAGGTGCCAAATGTGACACCGGAGGGGGGGGGGGGTTCCAAAAAGTAGAAGTTCCATTTTTGGGTGGAACTCCGCTTTAAAGTGTCACTAAACTCACACCATGAAAAGCTATCAATAAATGGTGTATTACATGCTGTTTATACTCACTTCTGCTGCTCTCTATCTCCCCCTTCTGTTCATGTCCCTACTTCATCTAGAGATTTTGCAGCTGTGGTGGCTACTCTGCACATGCTCAGTTTGCAGTGAGTTTCTATGCTGATCATTTCCTCCCTATCACACCTGAGCAGCCAATGTGACTATAGAGTCACACATGTGGGTGTACAGTATACAGAGTGGTAAATGACAGACCACTCCCTCCCTCCCCCTCCGTGTCCACTAACCAGCTAAACACAATGGAGGGTGGGATATATTACATGTAGATTGATGGCGGCTTCACCTCCCTCTTATTCTAAGACGAAGGCTGGAGGGGCGTGACACAGCCTGTGACTGGCATAAATCCGCCCACACCATGTTATTGCCAAAAAATAATAAATATTTGATTTCAAATATATATTTGTATGACAATTTAAAGTGGAATCCTACCCCACCCCAACCGGTGTCACATTTGGCACCTTTCAGGGGGGAGGAGAAAGCAGATACCTGTGTAATACAGGTATTTTCTCCCACTTCCGGGCATAGATCACCTCAGTGATCGAGGTGACCTACGCCACTTCCGGCGCCTACTCTGTCCTCCACCGCTGTCTTCTGGGAGACACACAGATCCCAGAAGACAGCAGGGACCAGTGAGGATGCGCAGCGCGACACGCGCATGTGCAGTAGGGAATCAGGAAGTGAAGCCGCAAGGCTTCACTTCCTGATTCCCTTACGAAGGATGGTGGCGGCAGCAGCCGAGAGACTGACAGATCGGCTTCAGCTGTCGACATTGCGGGCGCCCTGGACAGGTAAGTGTCCATATATTAAAAGTCAGCAGCTGCAGTATTTGTAGCTGCTGGCTTTTAATATATTTTTTTTAGGAGGACCCCCGCTTTAAGGCCCCTTTCACATCAGTGGGCGATCAGGTCCGCCTGTCTGTCTTTCCAGGTGGACCCGATCGGACCACCCATTGTTCTCTATGGAGTGGACATGTGTCCACTGACACCCGCCAGCATCCAATCCGGTCCACTAAAAACAAATGGATGGGGATCTGTTCCCCATCTGTCCGGCAGATCGGATGGAAACGCACAGGCAGTCCATTTCAATCCGACCGCCCTATAGAGAACAGCTGTGTCTGTGTCAGCTCTGCATAGCGGAGCAGACACGGACCTGTCATCCGACTGCTCATCATAGATCAGTGGAGAGACCCCCCGCTGAACAGATGGATCCGCTTGACGGATTCCGCTCCATCTGAAAGTTTTAAAAAGATTATTGATAATAATTATTTATTTATTTTTATTCTGTATCCCAAAGACTGTTTTTTTTTTTTTTGGGGGGGGGGTTTGAGTTAACCATGTGACCAGCAGCAGAGGATTAGATGCTCCTCCTGCCACTGTTTCCCTGCAGACAGGCTGGGAGAGTGCTGGGTCATGTGACAGCTGTAAATCGATTAGGAAAAAGGCACTTAGATATTTTGACATTGCCATCATCCATATACAGAAATAGAAGGGACGCTGTAAATTAAACTGTGTGTGTTTAGTATCACTTTAAGCTTTTAGGTTTAACGGACGTGAAAAGCATGGGAAATGTAACTTTCTTGGGATTATATGTTTTTTTGTAGGATGTTCTGCAATGTATTAGTGGGTACACACAGTCTGGGAATTCACAAGATTACAGATCCTCTGAGAATTTCTGATAGCGAAATGCGTAGTGTGTGTGTATGCTACCTTCACGTACTACCTGTAATTGCGAGGGGTGTACATAATGCGCTTCTTAAGCGGTCTGAGGTTAGCACACAATGCAGACGCTCAACCCATTAGTCTGCAATACCACTGGGGTATTCCAGAGAAAGGGAGAACGGTTAGATAAGGCAAGGAGGCTTCTGCCATTGTACTGCAATTTCTTATCAACGTTTTACTCTTGTTGTAATAAACATCCCTATACAGCTGGGGCCGTCTGAGCACAACCCGCCCGACTCCGAGAAGAAATTCTTATTATCTGCTGAAAATGCGAGGTCTTCCAATAATTCCGTATCTATTACCCCATTGTAGAGAATGTGGGGAGGTATTGTGCAGCAACACACTTGAGGACCGCGCCAAGAGATGCTGACATAGATTGTTAGATTAAAGTGGATGCACACTCTAACAATTCACTTCTTAAATGTTCTCTCTCTTGGTTGGTGGAATAGATCAGAGTTTCTTAACCTTTTTCACCCAGGGCACCCTTTAAAAAATGCAAAATCTTGAGGCATCTCAGCAGGGCCGCCATCAGGAATTTTGGGGCCCCTTACACAGCTTCAGGCATGGGCCCCCTGGAGCAGAGGAGAACCGGGGGTGCTGCTGCCGCAAATTGAGAAGCGGGGGGGGGGGCTGCCGTGAATTGAGGAAATTGTTGCGGTCGGGGGGGCTTTGGGTGCTGACAAAAATAAATAAAACAAAAGGACAAAAAAAGGGGGGGAGGTTGCCATCCGGGGCCCTGGGGGAACCTCCGGGCCTCTGGGGACCTCTGGGCCCCTTACAAATAAATAAACAAATAAATAAATAATTTTTTTTTTTTTTTTTTTTTTTTATAAAAAATACATTTTATTAAAAAAAATGAAGAGAGAAAATGACCGCTCCAGGTGAGTGAGTTCTGTTAATCCTTCAACAATCAGGAAACCATGGGTGCTGGCAATGCACAAGGCAAACAGGAACAGCAGAAAGGAAGGGATGGACAGCCGCACTCCAAAAAAAAACCTTAAAGGTTGCTTTTATTGTAAAAAAGATAAAACACATGCACCACAGGTCACAGCAAGGCAGGGATCAGCTGACGCGTTTCACACTACAAATGTTAGTGCTTACTCATAGCTATTAAAAAAAGGGGGGTTGCCATCCGGGGCCCTGGGGACCTCTGGGCCCCTTACAAAAAAAAAAAAAAAAAAAATAATAAAAAAAAAGGGGGGTTGCCATCCGGGACTCTGGGGACCTCCGGGCCCCTGAGGACCTCTGGGCCCCTTACAAAAAAAAGGGGGGTGCCATCCGGGCCCCTTACAGGTGTACTGCCTGTACCCCCCTGATGGCGGCCCTGCATCTCAGTCTAAAATGTTAAAAAAAATACTACATTTCAGTTATCAATGGAAAACCTGAGGCTGGGGCAATGCACAAAACCTGATGAAATTAACTTCACATCTACACCAGAGGTCCCCCCATCACACCAGAGGTCCCCCCCCCATCACACCAGACGTCCTCCGATCACACTAGAGGTCCTCCCATCACACTAGAGGTCCTCCCATCACACTAAAGGTCCTCCCATCACATCAAAGGGTCCCCCATCACATCAGAGGTCCCCCTCCCATCACACCAGAGGCCCCCCTAACATCGGAGGTTCCCCATCACATCAGAGGTCCTCCATCACTTTAGAGGTCCTCCCAGCACACCAGAAGTCCCCTACCACATCAGAGGTCCCTCCATCACATTAAGAGGCCCTCCTCTCCCATCAGAGGTCCCAGAATCACACCAGAGGCCCCCATCCCATCAGAGATCTTCCAGTCAAACCAGAAGTCCGCCATCACATCAGAGGTCCCCCATTCCCCCAGAGATCCCTCCATCACACCAGAGATACCCAATCACACCAGAGGTTCCCTGTCATATCAGAGGCCCCCTCATCACATCAAAGGTCCTCCCATCACATCAGAGATCCCCCCATAACATCAGAGGTCTTCCTATCACTTCAGAGGTCCTCAATCACATCAGAAGTCCTCCCATCCCACCAGAGGTCCTCCCATCACACCAGAGGTTCCCCCATCACATCAGAGGTCTCCCCATCATATAAGAGGTTCCCCCAATCTCACCAGAGCACCCCTTCATATCGGAGGTCTCTCCATCACATCAGAGGTCCTCATCAGAGCCCCCCTTCACATCAGAGGTTACCCACCATCACATCAGAGGTCCCCCATGACATCAGATGTCTCCCCATCACACCAGAGGCCCCCAATCTCATCAGAGCCCCCCTTCACATCAGAGGTTTGCCCATCACATCAGATGTCCCCCCAAACTCATTAGAGCCCTTCTTCACATCCGAGGTCCCCCATCACATCAGAGGTCCTCCCATCACACCAAAGGTCCCCCCAATCTCATCACAGCCCCCCTACACAGTAGAGGTCCCTCCATCACACCAGAGCCCCCCATCTCATCAGAGGCTCCCTTACATCAGAAGTCCCCCCATCAAATCAGAGGTCCTCCCATCACACCAGAGGTCTCCCCCCAATCTCATCGGGGCCCCCTTTTACATAAGAGTCCCCCTTCACTCCAAAGGCATCCTATCACGTAGGAGGCCCCCAATCACATAAAATTTCCCCCTATACATCAGAGGCCACCTTATACATGATAGCCTCCCAAGGAAATGTATTCATCTGCCACATCCAAGGACTGGTAAGCTGCAAGAAATATGTACATTCCCATTATTGACTGTCTTTTACAGGCATTGAGGAAGATTGTGTGTGCTCTGAACACAAGGTGCTCCTGGCAAGGAAGAGTGGTGCTAGCTCTACACATGTATGTGACGGCACGGCATTAAAGCCCAAAACCATGCTGCCATATATATAGAGATCTATAGATATATAGATATCTATAGATATATATATACATATATCTATAGATATATAGATATCTATAGATATTTATATATATATATATATATGTGTGTAGTGCCCTGCTACTTTTCAAGTAGGCGCTATGTGTAAATTTAGGGGTTATCTGAGCTGTAAGTAGCTCAGAGTTGATTATGTAAATTGTTAGTTCTGTTCCAGCTTTGGCTGTTGTACGTATTTCCCACTGTTGCCAGTAGGTGTCACAGGCCAGTGTGAGAAATACAGCCAGCTGAAGTGTATTGGATATTCTTTGTCCCAGAAAACAGCCCAATCAGGAGCTTCTTTGTAGCTGGGCATGCTGGGAGAGGGATATTTAAGGGGCAATGCCATGTGCTCCGGGGTTCGTCTCGCCTCATGGCCCTCCAGGCCGGAGGCTATGCTCCTCTGTTTGCTGTAAGTAGGCCCAGAAGCCTGTCTGGGGCCTACTTAACGAAAGGTGATCCTGTGCTGTCTGTCCTGCGGGAAGAAGCCACTCAAGCGGAGAATATTCCAAGGGAGGACCCTAATGGAGAGGACCGAGCTGATGGCTGGTATCCCAGGAAGGGCCTGGTGACTCGTTTGAAGGATGCACCCAAGTAACCTACCTCACAGTACTGCCGGATGGCTTAAAGGTTCAGGTACTGTGCAGCTGACCTAACTAACTGACTACTGGCTAACAATCCTGTGGGTGGGGGATTATCCAGGAGTTTCCACTTATGGCTAAAGTCTGTGGCAGAGACTTTGTTCGTTATCACTCAAGTCTGTGGCAGAGACATTGTCCATTATCACTCAAGTC
Organism: Rana muscosa; assembly: GCA_029206835.1. Taxonomy (NCBI): domain Eukaryota; kingdom Metazoa; phylum Chordata; class Amphibia; order Anura; family Ranidae; genus Rana; species Rana muscosa. The sequence continues at coordinate 304,922,292 of CM055120.1, forward strand.
TGTGGCAGAGACTTTGTTCGTTATCACTCAAGTCTGTGGCAGAGACTTTGTCCGTGCTTCATATCGGCTGCTAGGTCGGTGTGAGAGGCCTATCCGGTAGTCGCAAGAACCAGAGGCAGAGAGCTGTGTCATCTGGATTCAAGAATCGCACTAGTGATCTGAAAGAAACCAAGATATCTGAACTTCCCCTAACCCTCTATCCCCTATCTGAAGTTGTGTAATAAAGCAAATTGAGAAAAAGACTAAAGTGACTGGCAATCACCTTTTTCAAAACTACTAACATAGACTCTTAAGTTCTGGGACGGTCCAGCAGCTCCTTTGGGGGTATCGCTACATATATATATATATATGGCTTGCAGGAAGGGGTTGATATTATCCACTCCAGATCTTCTTTTTTTTTTAACTCGTTCAGGCCTGAAGAAGGGGTTTTACAACCTCCGAAATGTGGCGGAATTTCCTTTACGACTTCAAATAGATGATCGCTCTGGACTTTCATATGCGGAGTTGTGCTTTTATCTTTCATCCTATGGCCGGTTTCACAGTACCGCGCTGTGGTTTTGCTGCAGCGCAAGTGTCCCCCGCAGTTTTCGTGCGGTTATCCCCTGGGTTTCCATAGACTTTCTATTAGATTGCATGTTTTTGGTGCATTTTCTGAAAGCTCACCAAAAGTCCGGCATGCTGCATCTTTGCTGCGCTTTCAGAAAACATGCGTTAATAGAAAGTCTATGGGAACCAGCGGGTTAACCGCAGGAAAAACCACAGGTACACCTGCACTGCAGCCGAACCGCAGTACAGCTGGGTGAAACCAGCCCATAGGATTTTATTGCTGTCCCAGTGAAAACTGACCCGCCCCCCCCCCCCCCAATTTCTTGTTTTGCTGCCACATGGACAGGAAATTAGGTTCTTAAAACACTCTAAAGCAGTGGTCCCCAACCTTTTTGGCACCGTGGACCGGCTGCGTGGAAGAAAATTGTGCCAAGGCCCGGTGAGGGGGGGGGGTGGTGTACGCGTTTTTTCACGGGCAATTTATCGGGGCAATAGCTGGTGTTCTGCTGTTGGCGCTTCAATCAACACAGCACCGAGGTTGGTATGGTGTAAGAATGATTGAAGCGCATTATTGCTTATATTACATTATAATATAAAATGAAATAGTTCAACTCACCATAATGCAGAAATATACCAGAAATATGCCAGTGCCACCAGATGAGGATTGTCACTGCATTGGTGGCACTGGTTCAGCAGTCGTTCTTGAGTGAGGGAAGGAGAGCGGAGATGCGGTGCGGGCTGTGAGAGATGATGTCATCTCTTTGCTCCCCCACCGCACCTCCGACATTCCGCACGCTGTGAGGGCAGAAGAGCGGTGATGCTAGGCAGGCGGAGAGAGAGGATGTCTCTGCTCGCCAGCCCGCTTCTCTCATCCGCCCGCCTGCCTCTGATCCACTGGACTCTCTCTCTCTCTCTCACCTGTCCGCTCACCTTACAATGTCATGCCACCCGCCACGGCCCGGCTGCAGAGACGCTACGGCCCGGTAGTGGGCCGTGGCCCGGGGGTTGACGACCCCTGCTCTAAAGAACTGACAGCTCTAAAAACTTCTCAAAGCTATCAAAAAAAAATTGGGCTTTAAAAAGTGAAAGTTATTGCTTACACTGATCAAATGTATTTACATATCTAAATGACACAAAGACAGACTGGCAGTCGTGGGCCCCTCGGCTGGACCCCATTTAGCTGGTGACATGGAGCCGAAATCTCTCCCGTACAGTTCTGAGCCTGAACGCCATTCATTGTGTCATTTATTCATAAAACCGTCAGCTTTAGCTCTAAAAGCCATCAATCAGTTTGATGAGAACACTTCCGTGTATCGCCCGTCATCATCTACTTTAATTAAAGAATTGTAACCTTAATTAATTACACGCTGCTGGAAATTTTCAGCCAACAGTCACAGCTTGACATTTCTGTGCAAAGGGCTTTAGTCCTTCGATGTGCCATGGCGGTAATGGCGGCCGTAGATAGTGAGCGACGGGGAGTGCTGTCAATGCTTCTATGTACTTTGTAATACAATGCATGACATATTCTCCATGGGGGGAGGGGAGGGGGGGGTCCATTCATACTTGTGCGTTGGGGCACCATGCACTAAAATGGACTTTGCCACAACACAGGGCAAGGCACCTTCTCTATGTATGGTGTGTTGCGGTGCCATTTATTGTGAATGGCATCCCAACGCATTGCATGGGCTGCCTTAAAGTGGAGTTCCACCCTGAATTTTTTTTTTTAACAAAAATCCCCCAAAAATCTAGAAAAAAATAAATTGCAGAAAAAAATAAATTTTTACTTACCAGAAATAGCGGTTGCTATGCGGAAGTCCCTAATCTTCCTCTTCGTCGTCCGCGGCTGGTCTTCTTCCTCCGTCCTCCTCGCGGTGTCTTCTGGTAAATGGGGCGCGCTGCCTTCTGGGAACTGTGTGTATCCCAGAGAGCAGCCGGCCCATTCACAAAGCGCTGCGCATGCGCAGTAGGAAACGGGCAGTGAAGCCGCACGGCTGCCTGTTTGCCTTACTGAGGATGGCGGCGCCGGGAGCTGCCAGGATCAAGGGATCGGGCTCGAGGGGGCTGACATCGCGGGGGAGTAGGACAGGTAAGTGTCCTTATTAAAAGTCGGCAGCTACAGTGTACGGGTGGAATCCCGCTTTAAAGTGATTGTAAACGATCACCTTGTAACACAACCCATTCAGGTCAAAATAGAAATGAAATGCAAAACAATTTTGTATAGATATAAAAAAAAACATATTTGTTTAGTTCACTCTGTTCTATTTATTGTATATAGAAAAGGCGTAGATCTTTTAGTGAGTCTTTAGCAAAACGCGTTGGTCCTAGATGCCAAATACCATCCAACTGGATATATACATAAGCTTTGTATTTTTAAATACTTCCCGCCCGGTCAATAGGGAATTGACGTCCGGGAAGTGGTTTTGTTATCCTGACTGGACGTCTATTGATGTCCAGCAGGATAACATGCTGGCGCGCGCCCGTGGGGGCGCGCATCGCGGCGATCGCGAGTGCGGCGTGTCAGTCTGACACCCCGCATCTCCGATCGTGATAAGAAGCCTCTGTCAAAGGCTTCTTACCACGTGATCAGCTGTGACCAATCACAGCTGATCATTGCGTGAACCAGGAAGTGCCGGTAAACGGCATTTCTCGGTTCACGCTGACAGGGAGAGCGGCGGCTCTCCCTGTCACAGGGGGGGGTCTGTGCTGATAATCAGCACAGCCCCCTCAAATGTAAAAGATCACCTGCCAACCAGTTCCCCCATAATAAAGGATGCCAGTGCCCACCACAGTGCCAATCCCTGCCCATCACAGTGCCAATCACTGCCCACCAGTGCCAATCACTGCCCACCACATTGCCAATCACTGCCCACCACAGTGACAATCACTGCCCAGCAGTAACACCTGCCAGCACCTCATCATCAGTGCTGCCAATCAGTGCCACCTGTCAGTGCCAATCAGTACTGCCTATGAGTGCCAATCAGTGCCGCCTGTCAGTGCCCATCACAGCCGCTTGTCAGTGCCCATCAGTGCCGCCTGTCAGTGGCCATCAGTGCCGCCTGTCAGTGCCACCTATCAGTGCCGATCAGTGGCGCCTATCAGTGCCCATCAGTGCTGCATATCAGTGCCGCCTATTGGTGCCCATCAGTGCTGCATATCAGTGCCGCCGATCAGTGCCCATCAATTCTACATATCAGTGCCTCCTCATCAGTGCCCATCAGTGCCACTTTATCAGTGCCAACTCATCAGTGCCGCCTCATCAGTGCCCATCTGTGCCGCCTCATCAGTGCCCATCAGTGCCGCCTCATCAGTGCCCGTCAGTGAAGGGGAAAACAAAATTTTATGACAGAAACTAAAAAAAAATATTTTTTTTTCCCAAAATGTTGGTCTTTTTTAGTTTGTTTAGCAAAAAATAAAAACCGCAGAGGTGATCAAATACCACCAAAAGAAAGCTCTATTTGTGGGAAGAAAATTATAAAAATGTAGTTTGTGTACAGCGTTGTATGACCGCGCAATTGTCATTCAAAGTGTGACAGCGCTAAAAGCTGAAAATTGTCCTGGGCAGGAAGGGGCGTAAGTAGCCAAAATCCTTCTCCCCCACATTTCCCCTCCTAGCACAAATTTCTCCCCCCTGATCATCCCTACTAGCACAAATCCCCCCTTCCCCTCCAAAAAAAAAATCCCCTCCCTTTCACCAATCCCCTCCCCCCTCTACCATATCACCTCTTCTAGCACAAACACCTCACATCTAAGGGGACCACGTGTCCCGGATTGCCCGGGACAGTCCCGCATTTTGCAGGACTGTCCCGGGCACATTCATACCAGGACAATACAGTGTACTGGAATGAAACTGACACAGCTACCCCCCGGGCCGATCTGATACCCCCCAAAAATAAGGCCGCCACATCACCGCTTTACTCACTGACAGTACTTGTCCTGGCCGGGATTGTCTGCAGAGGCACAATACCTGATGTGGTGGCCTTTTTGGGGGACATGATTAGTGCTTCTGTGTAGAGCGTGCACCCGCCGCCCCGGCTGGGTTGTGATTCATTACAGCACACGTTGATTTTTGAGAAGGGAGGGGGGGTGTCCCTGAATGGCAGTTTGGAAATGTGGTCACCCTACTCACATCCCCCCCTCCTAACACAAATCCTCCTCCCCACCCCCCCTACCAACAAAACCCCCCAATTCCACCTTTCCTAGCACATCCCACAAATTTCTGCCTCCTAGAAAATTTCTAACCCCCTGCTGCCCCCAAAATTCCCCCTCCCAACACAAATCTGCTCCCCCCACAATTTCCTTATGGCCCCCCCCCACCTCACATGATACAGTGCCCAGGGCAGCCTCCCCTCCTGCCCACCCCTTGGCCCGGTCCAGACAGAGCACCTTCACATATTTCTATAAAATTTGCAAAACACTGGGGTTGATTTACTAAAGGCAAATAGACTGTGCACTTTGCAAGTGCAGTTGCTCCAGAGCTTAGAAAATGAGGTAACGCTTCACTTTGCAAAGAATACCCAATCGCATGCGAAGGAAAATTAAAAAAACAGCATTTTTTACTTGCACATGATTGGACGATGGAAGCCAGCAGAGCTTCTGCTCATTTACTAAGATCTGGAGCAACTGCACTTGCAGAGTGCACAGTCTATTTGCCTTTAGTAAATCAACCCCTCTGTGTCTGCCGGAGAGCCGGCCGAAGTTCTACCTTCTCATCCAACCCAAAACTCAGGTTGCAAAGATAAAAACCGCAGCTAATCTCATGCGAGTGTCCTAACGCCGACAGGCAGCAATGCACACCTGGGTCCTTACTAGGGTTGCCACCTGTCCAGGATTCACCCGGACAATTCGGGTTTGGAATCATGTGTCCGGGTTTCCAACTTCCTGAAACCCGGACACATTATTCAGACTGGACTATGGCTTCCCAGCAGGGTTTCTGGATGCAGCTGTCTAAGCTGAGAGTGTCTGTTACACTCTCTTTCACACTGCCCAAAGCCAGCACTAACAACCCCCCCCCCCCCCACAGACAGACGGGAGAGGAGAGAGGGCTCGATCTGCCCCTCTTCCTCCCGACCCTACCCCTCTGTGTCTGCCCACACTCCAATCCCTGGCGCTGAGCCTCAGAAAAGGAAAGTGGGGGAAACTTGAAGTCCAGCAGCCTCCGATACATCTGGATGAAAGGTTCTGACTGCCAATGGGTGATTGAGCTCACCATCCATCCCTGTCTGTGACTGAAGTCCCCCCCCGCCTTCTCTCTCCTGTTTTTGAGTGAGTACACTAAGGCCCCTTTCACACTGGGGCGGGCAGGTGCGATGGCGGCATAGCGGCGTGATTTTTAGCGCCGCTATACCGTGTGCAAAGTTTGTTGTCCGGGGGACCTATGGCCGGGGAGCACCGATTTTTTCAAATCCGGGCACACCTTCCATAGACTCCCATGTTAAACGGTCATTTCTCCAGTGACTTTGGGGACCCGGTACCAGCCGGTCGTAGGTCCCCTGGACCTGAACCTTGGCACACATGTAGCCCCCTTTTTGCGCCTGATCTCCCGGATTTTGGGAACCCGGTACTGGACAAACTTGGCACAAATGTAGCCCCCCTCTTCTTCTACAAGTGTGCAAAGTTTGTTGTCTGGGGGACCTACGGCCGGGGAGCACTGAATTTTCAAATCCGTTCACCCCTTCCATAGACTCCCATGTTAAACGTCAGTCTAGTCATGGGCACAGTGAGTCATGGGCACAGTGAGTCATGGGCACAGTGAGGCATGGGCACAGTGTGGCATGAACACAGTGCGGTATGGACACAGTGAGGCATAGGCACAGTGAGGCATGGGCACAGTGAGGCATGGGCACAGTGTGGCATGGGCACAGTGTGGCATGGATACAGTGTGGCATGGAGACAGTGAGGCATGGGCACAGTGAGGCATGCACATGGACACAGTGAGGCAAAGTGAGGCATGAAGATGGACACCCTAGGCTTATACTCGAGTCAATACGTTTCCCCAGTTTTTTGTGGTAAAACTAGGTGCCTCAGCTTATATTCGGGTTGGCTTATACTCGAGTATATACGGTAGTTTATACTATAAAAAAATTGCTGTGCGCCGCTAAAGTGTGACAACCCTAGTCCTTACTGGTCGCAGATTGCCTCTAAAGCTTGCCCGTTGGCACAGAAAGGTGCCCAGGCAGCGTGCCAGCTGCATCTGAAAAGATGAATTCGGTTGCTCAGCTAGCCCGGGCGTACAGGCGCTCTGCGCTCCATCCCAAGTCAGCCACGGACGCTCGGCAAGCTTCCCAGTTGTCAGCGAGATCAAAAGTCCCGTGCCAGGCACCGACTGCCGGGGGGAGATTGCTGGCTAAGGCGGGCGCTAACAAAAACCCTCATTCAATGATACTTGCATTCACTTATTTAAATGGCGTCTCCTGCGGAGAGTCTATCGTTTGAATAATGCCGATCAACATTTCCATAAAATTACACAGAAGGTGATTTGAGAGAAAGGAGGAAAATATCTCCGTATTTGGCATTCTCATTTGTGAAAAGTAATCTTTTTCTTTTCTGTAGCCAAACATTTTCTCGACATGGCGAAGACACCGCCTGGGTCCAGTGAGCGACGAGTAATCGTGTGTTTAAACATCAAACAGTTGTGAAAGTATTAACTAGTGCGCCACAAAACATTAATATTACATGAGAGCAGCTGGAGGTGTTCATTAGAAGAATGGGAGGCGGTTATATTAAATAGGGAATTATACAATCAACTTCTACACTATATTGTCAAAAGTATTGGGACACCTGCCTTTACACACACATGAACTTTAATGGCATCCCAGTCTTAGTCCGTAGGGTTCAATAATGAGTTGGCCCACCCTTTGCAGCTATAACAGCTTCAACTCTTCTGGGAAGGCCGTCCACAAGGTTTAGGAGTGTGTGTATGGGAATGTTTGACCATTCTTCCAGAAGAGCATTTGTGAAGTCAGGCACTGATGTTGAACGAGAATCGCAATCTCCACTCTAATTCATCCCAAAGGTGTTCTATCAGGTTAATTGGGCCCAATTTGGACATTTTCACTTAGGGGTGTACTCACTTTTGTTGCCAGCGGTTTAGACTTTAACCACTTCAGCCCCGGACCATTTTGTTGCTAAAGGACCAGGCCCCTTTTTGCGATTCGGCACTGCGTCGCTTTAACTGACAATTGCGTGGTCGTGCGACGTGGCTCCCAAACAAAATTGACGTCCTTTTTTTCCCACCTTTTTTGGTGGTATTTAATCACCTCTGTGGTTTTTATTTTTTGCGCTATAAACAAAAATAGAGTGACAATTTTGAAAAAAATGACATATTTTTTACTATTTGCTATAATAAATATCCCCAAAAAATATATGTAGCGGGTATGTGCTTTTCTGTTTGAATCTGGTGGGGAAACTGTGAGGTATGGTTCCATGGGGCCCACCGGGTGGCGCTGTCACTTTGGGCCCGGGGTTGAGCCATCGTTGCAGTGTCGTACCTCTTTTGGCCTCTCTCGGCGGGTGTATGGTGGGGCGGGGAACCCGCCATGCTTGCTGGGAGAGGGTATAAAGGGGGCGGCCATTTTTGGTGGCGGGAGTCGAATCCCAGGCACCCTCAGCCTGAGGGCGGTGGTTCGTGTCGGGAGTCTAGGCGGCCTAGGCCTAGAGGACGTTCGGAGGTCGTGTTCCATCCCAGGCACCTTTAGCCTGGGGTGAGGTACTTGGATGGAGGTCTGGGACTGAGTGTCCCGGACAAAGGCTTCGCGAGGGATGGACTTCCCAGGGGACCCCGGGAGTGGGTACCCGAATCTAGTGGCGTAAGGGACAGGAGGGGGGTACTTACCTGAAGACCTGGTGCAGCAAATTGCCAGTGACGGGTGAGCCTCCGGAGACCGCCCGGAGGGATGTCTTCCTCGATCGGGAGCAGGAAACTACTTCTAGGAAGGAAGTAAGAGAGTTAATTGTGCCTGGGCCTACTCGCATCCACACCCCCTTGTCTGTTCTGTTCGTTGAGGGAGTCCAACTGATTGTGTTCACTTTTCCATGAGAAGAATAAAGGAGTGTTGGACTTTATTGGTGTGGGGCTCATTTACTGGCAGACACTGTTCAAGAAACCAGGAGGAGGCTCCAGATGCAGAACACCGACCCGAAGGTAAAAGAGGATTGTCTCCCACTACACACACATCTGCAGTGAGAACATTGGCGTGGTGACCCCGCACTCTCTCCTCCGAGGTACCCCTAGACAAAAGCCAGAGACAGAAGAATTGATACTAGAGGGAGAGAGTGGAGGCCGCTACATATATAAAAAAACATTTTTTTCCCTCAGTTTAGGCTGATACATATTCTTCTACATATTTTTGGTAAAAAAAAATCGCAATAAGCGTATAGTGATTGGTTTGCGCAAAAGTTATAGCGTCTACAAAATAGGGGATAGTTTTATGGCATTTTTATTAATATTTTTATTTTTTACTACTAATGGCGGCGATCTGCGATTTTTATCGTGACTTCGACATTATGGCGGACACATCGGACACTTTTAACACATTTTTGGGAGCATTGTCATTTTTACAGTGATCTGTGCTATAAATATGCAGTGATTACTGTGAAAATGACACTGGCAGTGAAGGGGTTAACCTCTAGGTGGCGCTGAAGGGGTTAAGTGTGACCTAATGAGTGATTCTTACTGTGTGGGGGCGTGGCTTTGCGTGTGACGTCACTGATCGTCTTTCACTATGACAGGGAACAGGCGTTCAGTGACACTCTCACTAGGAAGAACAGGGAAAGGTTTGTTTATACTTACCTCTCCCCGTTCTTCAGCTCTGTGACCCGACACCGGCGGCGATCGGGTCCGCGGGTCCCGCGGGCGCGGTCATGGTGCTTTGGACCCGGTCGCGAGCGTGAAGCCGGTGGCGAGCGTGTGGCGCGACCCACGGCTGGGATCTTAAAGGGGACGTGCCTGTATGCCCTTGTGCCCAGCCGTGCCATTCTGTTGACGTATATCGTTGTGCGGCGATCCTTAAGGGCTCTTTCACACGGGGCGGATCCGTGAAGATCCGCCCCGTGAAGCTCCGCTTGCTCAGCGGGGATCGCTCCGTTGATCCCCGCTGAGCCGACGGATGACTGGGCGGTCCCCGCACACTGTGCAGGGACCGCCCTGTCAGAGCACCGCTCTCCCCTATGGGGAATCGGATGACGACGGACCGTAGAGTCCGTTGTCATCCGATCCGCTCCGCAGACGGAAGGAAAAATAGGATTTTCCTCCGTCACACTTTTTCGGAGCGGATGTCAGCGGACATGTCTCCGCTGACATCCGTGCTTCCATAGGGGTGCATGGAGGATCCGTTTCAGGTCCGCCTAAAAAACTGACAGGCGGACCTGGACGGACCTCCGTGTGAAAGGGGCCTTAGTGGTTAATGGCTGTGTGTTGAGATATTTTGAGGGGACAGCAAATTTAGGCCCCATGCATACGAGACGCTGTTATTTGCTGTTAAACGCGCGTTCAGAGGCAGTTGGACGCTTTTTTCAACTGCCCCTGAACCCATTCAATGTTATCCTATGTGACCATGCACACACTCTCGTTTTTTGGCGTTTACAAGCAGTTGCGTTTAACCTCGTTTTTCCAGAAGCAAAAAAATGGGTTCAGACGCAAAAGTTTTCCACGTTTCAGACGCTAAACGCCACTAAATGCGGCTAAACGCGGTACCGGTTGCGTTTATAAGCGTTTTTAAAGGTGACCTATTTTTTAACATTAGAAATTTTTTAACATTAGAAATCTCAAAAATTATGGCAAATGATGAAAAACTATTAAAAAATATAAAAGAAAACTTGCATTGCATTGTGGACAATCCACAACTTGTGGCAGGTAACGTGGCAAGTGGACAATCCACAACTTGTGGCAGGTGACGTGGCAAGTGGACAATCCACAACTTGTGGCAGGTGACGTGGCCAGGTGACGTGTCCAGGTGATGTGGCAAGTGGACAATCCACAACTTGTGGCAGGTGACATGGCAGGTGACGCGGCAAGTGGACAATCCACAACTTGTGGCAGGTGACGTGGCAAGTGGACAGTTCACAACTTGTGGCAGGTGACGTGGCCAGGTGACGTGGCACGTGGACAATCCACAACTTGTGGCAGGTGACGTGGCAAGTGGACAGTTCACAACTTGTGGCAGGTGACGTGGCAAGTGGACAGTTCACAACTTGTGGCAGGTGACGTGGCCAGGTGACGTGGCACGTGGACAATCCACAACTTGTGGCAGGTGACGTGGCAAGTGGACAATCCACAACTTGTGGCAGGTGACGTGGCAAGTGGACAGTTCACAACTTGTGGCAGGTGACGTGGCCAGGTGACGTGGCACGTGGACAATCCACAACTTGTGGCAGGTGACGTGGCCAGGTGACGTGGCAGGTGACGTGGCAGGTTGACAATCCACAACTTGTGGCAGGTGATGTGGCAAGTGACACGCTAAACACAAGTACACTGCTGCTCTCTCAGCTGCTGCTACTCACTCTGGTCTCACAAACTGTCTGAAATGGTTAAAATTTACTGCTTTTTGAGCTTAGGGAGGGTCTATGATGAAACGCTTATAAATGCAAACGCAGTAAAACGCCGCTAAACGCGGCCGCAAACGCGGCAAAAATGCGTGTTTTTAAGCGCCGGTTTCAGCGTTTAAAAACGTGTGTTCAGCAGAGTTTGCACCTGCTACAAGCCGCACACTCACTACTTTACATTGTAGCAAAGTGTCATTTTATTCTATTTGAAAAAAAAAAAAACAGAATAAAATATTTACAAAAATGTGAGGGGTGTACTCACTTTTGTAAGGTACTGTATATATATATATATTAAATGTTTAGGTATGCTGTGTGAATGGGAACACATGATAAACATATAGTGGGGTTTTCTCAAATTTAACTGCAAAAATGGAAATAGAATTTATAGTCCCTTTTTTTTACATGCACCCCTTTTATATCCTCTTCTCCGAGGGGCTCACTGTTGCTGGTTTAATTTAGAGAACATTATTATTATTATTATTATTATTATTATTATACACGATTTATATAGCGCCAAAAGAACATTCATTTAGACTTTAAAAAATAAAATAAATAAACGTTGCTAGTCGGTGAAGGCTGTGTGTCCGGGGCCCGGTGTCACTCTGGTCTCCGGTGCTGTGACAGTGAAGTGTCAGTCAGTTAGGAAAATCTACTGCAAGCTCTGGGACATTCGAATGGATATAGAACTCTGCCTGAGGGTAGTTCACACATCACGGGGCTGCATCTTGACGTAAACTGCTCTGTGCGCTGACAAGCTGCCTCTGGATCGGGACGGATCAGTTTTATTGTTTGAGAGGTTTTTTTTTTGTTTTTTTTATAGACAAAGTATTCAATTTTTAGTAAGGAAACCAAAACGGTGTAATTAACCCTTTCCATGGCAAGGAGTTATTGGGTACCAAGATGCCAGCCATGCATGACATTTTCCCATCGAACCTCCCTGATAATTCTCAATTCACTAATTCTCAATTCACATACATTGCCTTGAAAAAGTATTCATGCCCCTTGAAATTTTCCACATTTTGTCATGTTACAACCAAAAACGTAAATGTATTTTATTGGGATTTTATGTGATGGACCAACACAAAGTGGCACATAATTGTGAAGTGGAAGGAAAATTATAAATGGTTTTCCAATTTTTTACAAATAAACATGTGAAAAGTGTGGGGGGTACATTTGTATGGCGCCCCCCGGAGTCAATACTTTGTAGAACCCCCTTTCTCTGCAATTACAGCTGCAAGTCTTTTTGGGGATGTCTCTACCAGCTTTGCACATCTAGAGAGGGACATTTCTGCCCATTCTTCTTTGCAAAATATCTCAAGCTCTGTCAGATTGGATGGAGAGCGTCTGTGATCAGCAATTTTCAAGTCTTGCCACAGATTCTTAATGTGATTTAGGTCTGGACTGTGACTGGGCCATTCTAAAGCCTCGTACACACGGCTGGTTTTCTCCGTCCGTGTGTATGGTTTCTTGTCGAGAAAACTGCCGGGACTCTCAACGAGAAAAATAGAGAACATGCTCTCTATTTTCTCGTCAGGATTCTCGTTTTTCTTGTCGGGATTCTCGTCGGCCTGTTTCCCGACGAGAAAACCGGTCGTGTGTATGCTTTTTCAAGTCTTAAAAAAACGCGCATTCTCAGAATCAAGTATGAGATGGGAGAGCTCCTTCTTGTAAAACTAGCGTTCGTAATGGAGATAGCACATTCGTCACGCTGTAAAGAACAGAAAGCACGAAGACTGAAAAGCGCGAATCGTCTCTCCCCAAACTTTTACTAACACGCGGTAACACGAGATCAGCTAAAAGCAGCCCAAGGGGTGGCGCCATTGGAATCGAACTTCCCCTTTATACTGCCGTTGTACGCGTTGTACGTCACCACGCTTTAGACCGACAAGATTTTTAATTGACAGTGTGTATGCAAGGAAAGCTTTACAAGAATCTCGTCGGGAAAACCGATGGTTTTTTTTACGACGGGATTCTCGGCCGTGTGTACGAGGCTTGACACATGAATATTCTTTGATCTAAACCATTGCATTGTAGCTCTGGCTGTATGTTTAGGGTCATTGTCCTGCTGGAAGGTGAACCTCCGCCCCAGTCTCAAGTCTTTTGCAGACTCTAACAGGTTTTCTTCTAATGCCGCGTACACATGATAGGAATTTCCGATGGAAAACGTCTGACAGACTTTTTCCTTTTGGAAATTCCTACCGTGTGTGTGCCCCATCGGAGAAATTCCAATGAATTCCATCGGAGTTTAAATATAGAACATGTTCTATTTTTCTCAGATGGAATTCCGTCGGAATTCCGATGTGAGTTTGGTTGGACAAAGGTCTGATCGCGTGTACGCGGCATAAAGATTGCCCTGTATTTGGCTCCATCCATCTTCCCATCAACTCTGACCAGCTTCCCTGTCCCTGCTGAAAAAAAGCATCCCCACAACATGATGCTGCCGCCACCATGTTTCACAGTGGGGATGGTGTGTTCAGGGTGATGTGCAGTGTTAGTTTTCCGCCACACATAGCATTTTGTTTTTAGGCCAAAAAGTTCAATTTTGGTCTCATCTGACCAGAGCTCCTTCTTCCACATGATTGCTGTGTCCCCCACATGGCTTCTCACAAACTGCAAACAGGACTTCTTATGGATTTTTTTCACCAATGACTTTCTTCTTGTCACTCTTCTATAAAGGTCAGATTTGTGGAGAAGCACGACTAATAGTTGTCCTGTGGACAGATTTTCCCACCTGAGCTGTGGATCTCTGCAGCTCCTCCAGAGTCACTATGGGCCTTTTGTCTGCTTCTCTGATGAATGCTCTCCTTGCCCGGCCCGGTCAGTTTAGGTGGACGGCCATGTCTTGGTAGGTTTGCAGTTGTGCCATACTCTTTCCATTTTCAGATGATGGATTGAACAGAGCTCCGTGAGATGTTCAAAGCTTGAGATAATTTTTAAACCTAACCCTGCTTTATACTTCTCCACAACTTTATCCCTCACCTGTCTGGTGTGTTCATTGGCCTTCATGATGCTGTTTGTTCACTAAGGTTCTCTAACAAACCTCTGAGGGCTTCACAGAACAGCTGTATGTATACAGAGATTAAATCACACACAGGTGGACAGTATTTGCTAATTAGGTGAATTCTGAAGGCAATTGGTTTCACTAGATTTTAGTTAGGGGTATCAGAGTAAAGGGGGCCGAATACAAATGCACACCACATTTTTCACATATTTATTGGTAAAAAAAATTGAAAAGCATTTATCATTTTCCTGAATTGTGAATTGTGCCTTCTGACACTTGTAGGCAGGTGCAGGATTGCCAATAGGTGGCTCTGTGTCAGAATAGCGTCTGGTTGTGGAAGATAGTGTCATCAGGTGCTAGGCCCCTTTTAGTGAGAGCCCTCCTGTAGTGATGTAATGGGTGAGTCAGCGCCCACATACAGTATAAGCCAGGTTGGGAGGGGCACTAATACATGGGAGCATGGGAACCAAATACCCCACATCTGTGAAGATCTAGCCAGCAAGACAGGGCTGGAGGCCGGGGAGAGATAGACTTGCACCCAGTAGAGTCAGTTGTAAACTTCCTGATCCTTATAGGTGGGGGTTAGGACAGGTTGCAGAAGGCCTTTTAGGCCAGGCCAAGAGTATCCTGAGTGAGGAATCCTGGGAGAGGTGTCGCTATGGAGGAGGTGACTGCAGAGATCCTATCCCAGAGAGTACTAATGACCCTGGGTGGAGAGAGGCTGTTAAGCGAGGATGGCTTACTTTATGTTAATGGCTGCACAATGCTTTCACATGTGACTACTACGGACCGTCCACTAAGGCTGCTTTCACACTGAGGCGCTTTGCAGGCGCTATTGCGCTAAAAATAGAGCCTGCAATGCGCCCTGAAAGAGCCGCTCCTTTGTATCCAGTGTAAAAGCCAGAGGGCTTTCACACTGGAGCGGTGCGCTGGCAGGAGGGTAAAAAAACTCCTGCCAGCCGCATCTTTGAGGCGCGGTAGGAGTGGTAAAAATACCGCTCCTGTAGCGCCCCTGCCCATTGAAAACAATGGGGTAGAGCCTCCAAAACGCCACAAAGCGGCGTTTATGCGGGTGGGTTTAACCCTTTTTGGGCCGCTAGCGGGGGTTAAAATCACCCCGCTAGCGCCCTACAAATAGCGGCGTTTTACCGCCAGCGCACCCAGCGCTTCAGTGTGAAAGTAGCCTAAATGTGATTGGCTATGTACTGTTAGGTGACTCCGGATAGTATGTCGGTGTGATGTGACTGTATGTGCCATTTTCCAAATACCACTAATAAAGTGCAGAAACTCTATTAATGTGTATATATTAGTGGGGAAATATCCCCTTGGTGGTTAGTGGGAAGGGTGGCACCCTTCCAATGGTGGTCAGAATGCCACCCTAACAGGTTGATATAAAGATCTTTGGTGCCATGCTGCTGGCTCCACCAAGTGGTGTCGGCTCCAGTCCAGGCCTATCCAGGCACTCTCAGATGGGACAGCTCGAAGGAACCCCTGAACACCCTTTGAGTAACCTTAGGGATCCACGTAGCTCACGCTGAACATGGCTGACCTACCTGATGTCATCCTGACATTTCTTGAAGGCATCCAGCTATCCAGGTCACTAAATCAGCAAGTCACCGGTATGGTCACCGGTATAATCACCGGTATGTTCATTCTGACATTTCTCAAGGGCATCCAGCTATCCGGCTCACTAACCTGCAAGTCACCGGTGTGTTTTTATTTTTATTTTTCCATATTTCCCCGAGTCTAATCCCTCTGGAAATGCAGGCCATGGACTCTCCATTTCTAAACACCACCCTTTCCCTGAGCCAGCTGTAGTCCCGCTCCTAAAAACTGGAACACGAGAGGAGGAGATAAAAAAAGATCATTGGAGTCATGCAGCTGGCTCTGCTAAGTGGCATTGGCCCTAGAACCAGTGCCGGGACAGGGTCATCTAGAGCCCAGGGCGAACATGCCAAGCTGCAACCCCCCGCCCAAGATGTATGAGCATTATGTGTCACCAAAAATCCACCCACAAAGCACTAATCTGCATGCTATACCCCTAAGAATAAATTCCCTCTCCTCTCAGTACAAACCGCCACACTGCTGAAATCAGCCCTCTCAACAAAAATAGTACAAATGTTTGCCCTCCCATCCCCCAAATCTCCTCAGCTCAAATGCCCCCCCCCAAATTCACCCCTCCTAGCACAAATTGTCTGCCCCTTCTGCCCACCCCTTGTCCTGGCACCCCCCCACCTCACATGATACCACAGTGCCTGGGGCAGCCGTCCCTCCTGCCCACCCCTTGTCCTGGCGCTCCCCACCTCACATGATAGCACAGTGCCTGGGGCAGCCGCCCCTCCTGCCCACCAATTGTCCTGGCGCTCCCCACCTCACATGATACCACAGTGCCTGGGGCAACCGTCCCTCCTGCCCATCCCTTGTCCTGGCGCTCCCCACCTCACATGATACCACAGTGCCTGGGGCAGCCGTCCCTCCTGCCCACCCCTTGTCCTGGCGCTCCCCACCTCACATGATAGCACAGTGCCTGGGGCAGCCGCCCCTCCTGCCCACCAATTGTCCTGGCGCTCCCCACCTCACATGATACCACAGTGTCTGGGGCAGCCGCCCCTCCTGCCCACCTCTTGTCCTGGCGCTCCCCACCTCACATGATACCACAGTGCCTGGGGCAGCCGTCCCTCCTGCCCATCCCTTGTCCTGGCGCTCCCCACCTCACATGATACCACAGTGCCCGGGGCAGCCATCCCTCCTGCGGCCTGCCCACCCCTTGTCCCGGCCCTGCCTAGAACTATAAAGGCACCATAGAACGGGAGGTCATTCAGCCACAGATGTGAGGTTGAGAGGAGGGTGGCTGAACAACAGAGAATCATGCAACAAGAGGCTGCAGATCTCTCACTCAGAAGCGCCATGAGAAACCCACTAAATATGGCAGCAGGCAATCATTGGCTTTTCCAACTTTAGCACAGCTGCAGCTCTCCCTGCATTGCACCGGCTGATTAATTTTGTTGCCTGGGGGTCCTCTTACAAAAAAAAAAAAAAAAAGAAGAAAATTCACCATGATTTCATAATGGAATACATGCTGTTTCCCTTTGATGATTGCCTGCAGTCCAGAAACATCTTTCTCTTTTGCATCTCACCCCCCCCCCCCCCCCCCTTCATTCCTAGTCACTGCACATCCTTTGCCTTCGTTAGAACCGGGAGCCAGAGAGGTAAAAGGCCTGTGCCGCAGTGCATCCTAATGACGGCAGGCGATGTGCAGAGACAGCGAAAGGGACAGCTTGAGAAATTGCCCTTCAGGTGCCCTTGAGTGAAATTAGAGGAGGGGAGAGGAGAAAAAAAATCCTGGAAGACAATCTTTTTTTTTTTTTTTTTTCTCATTCCTGGAAACATCATCACAACACAATGCTGCAGTCTGTGATACTGACCCCCATCTCTCTATTCCTGGCAGCCGGTGCGACGGCTGAGCCAATATTTTCTACGAGACCTCCCGCGTTATCTTAACATGCGCAAACGCGGGTCAGGAGAGCCGATGAATTATCTGCAGAAAGCTGATGACTGAGCAGACAAGCAAGGTCACCCTTTTACCTTGAGCTGCGAACGCGCCGGAAAGTTTGAGCGCTGCGACTTTCGCTTTGTGAAAGGAGTGCGACTAATCTGGCACCAGAAGAGAATTAGATAAACTCGCATTTTACAGTTATCTATTTATTTATTTATTTTTTTGCGTTTCTGTTGTATAGATTCAACCGTTAGGCCCCGTACACACACCTTTTTCCGACCAAACTCCCATCGGAATTCCGACGGAATTTCATCGGAAAAAAAGAGAACAGGTTCTATTTTAAAATTCCGATGGAATTCATCGGAATTTCTCCGATGGGGCCCACACACGGTCAGAATTTCCGATGAAAAAACTCAGGCGGACCCGGTCTGACTTTTTTCATTGGAAATTCCCTATCATGTGTACACCGCATTAGGGTCCATTCACACTAGTGTGTTGTAAAACGCGCTATGCGGTTTTAATGCGTCGCTTAACCCCTTCATGACCAGGCCATTTTTTTTGCGATACGGCACTGCGTTACTTTAAATGACAATTGTCGTGCAACGCTGTAAAATTGATGTCCTCCCCCCCCCCCCCCCCCACAAAATAGAGCTTCCATTTAGTGGTATTTGATCACCTCTGCGGTTTTTATTTTTTGCGCAATAAACAAAAAAAATTGACTATTTTGAAAAAAAATAACAATATTTTTTACTTTCTGCTATAAAACATATCCAATATATATATTTTTTTATAAATTCTTTATTTAAGAGAAAAGGACATGCGGAAATACAGAGAGCATACTGATGCGTATCAAAAAACAGCAAACATTCCCCAGCACCCCATAAGTAGAACATAAAGTAAAGATATGGAGCCCGCTATCAGAGGCTGGGATCACAGCAAGTGTCAAGCTTACAGGAGCCCCTCCACCCCCCCCGCATGGCCGTATTTTTGCGGCAGACGCCGATTATTATTTGTTTTTAAATCTCTGCGTTTTTTGTTTTTTTTTTGCGCAATAAACAAAAAAAAGACAGACTACTTTGAAAAAAACAAAACAATATGTTTTACTTTCTGCTATAAAACATATCCAATATATATATTTTTTAAATCTCTGCGGTTTTTATTTTTTGTGCTATAAACAAAAAAAAAAGATGGACTATTTTGAAAAAAAACAAAAACAATATTTTTTACTTTCTGCTATAAAAACATATCCAATAATTAATTTTTTGCGCAATAAACAAAAAAAAGACAGACTACTTTGAAAAAAACAAAAAATATGTTTTACTTTCTGTTATAAAACATATCCAATATATATTTTTTTTAAATCTCTGCGGTTTTTATTTTTTGCGCAATAAACAAAAAAAAGACAGACTATTTTGAAAAAAAAATATATATATATTTTTTACTTTCTGCTATAAAAACATATCCAATAATTAATTTTTTGCGCAATAAACAAAAAAAAGTCAGACTATTTTGAAAAAAAAATATATATATTTTTTACTTTCTGCTATAAAACATATCCAATATTTATTTTATTTTTTTAAATCTCTGGGTTTTTTTTTTTTGCTATAAAACCTATCCAACAATTATTTTTTTGCGCAATAAACAAAAAAAAGACAGCCTACTTTGAAAAAAACAAACAATATTTTTTACTTTCTGCTATAAAACATATCCAATATATATATTTTTTTAAAATCTCTGCGGTTTTTATTTTTTGTGCTATAAACAAAAAAAAAAAAGATGGACTATTTTGAAAAAAAAACAACAATATTTTTTACTTTCTGCTATAAAACATATCCAATTATTTTTTTTAATCAAATAATCTGGCACCAGAAGAGAACCAGATAAACTCTTATTTTGCAGTTATTTATTTATTATTATTTTTTGCATTTCTGTTGTATAGATTCAACCGTTAGATCCCAGTCGCGCTGGTTGTATGCGTTTTTAATGCGGTGCTTAACCCCTTCATGACCAGGCCATTTTGTGCGATACGGCACTGCGTTACTTTTACTGACAATTGCGCGGTCGTGCGACGCTGTATCCAAATAAAATTGATGTCCTTTTTTTTCCCCCACAAATAGAGCTTTCTTTTGGTGGTATTTGATCACCTCTGCGGTTTTAATATTTTTTTGCTATAAATAAAAAAAGACAGACTATTTAAAAAAAATATATTTTTTTTACTTTCTGCTATGAAACATATCCAATAAAAAAATAATAAAAAAAAAAATCTAATTTCTTCATCAGTTTAGGCCAATATGTATTGTGCTACATATTTTTGTAAAAACAAATCCCAATAAGTGTATATTGATTGTTTTGTGCAAAAGTTATATCGTCTACAGACTATGGGATAGATTTATTTATTTATTTAACTAGTAATGAGCCACTTATAGGGGGGACTAGGGTGACCACATGTCCCGGATTGCCCGGGACAGTCCCGCATTTTGCAGGTCTGTCCCGGGCACATTAATTCCAGGACAATACAGTGTCCCGGAATGAAACTGACACAGCCACGCCCTGGGCCAATCTGATCCCCCAAAAAAGGCCACCACATCACCGCTTTACTCACTGACAGTACTTGTCCTGGCCAGGAATGCCTGGAGGAGCACAATCCCCGCCCCCTGCTTGTGATTGGAGAAATCGTAAATCCCGCCTCTTGTGTCCAATCACTGTGCTGTGATTCGTTACAGCACAAGCTGATTTTTGGGAAGGGAGGATGTCCCTGAATAGTAGTTTGGAAATGTGGTCACCCTAGGGGGGGACTGCAATATTGCGGCAGACAAATCAGACACTAACTGACACTTTTGACTCTTTTTGGGGACCAGTGACCCTAATATAGTGATCAGTGCTAAAAATATGCACTGTCCTAATGACACTGGCTGGGAATGGGTTAACATCAGGGGCGATCAAAGGGTTAATTGTGTGCCTAGGGAGTGCGTGTGTACTGTGGGGGAGGTGCTTTTACTAAGGGAAGGCATAGATCCCTGTCACTGCTTTGCAGGAACACAGGACCCATGCCTTCCCTACTGACAGAACGGCGATCTGCCTTGTTTACATAGGCAGATTGTCCTTCAGCCTGTGTACTGAAGAATCGGTGAGTGCCGCTGGGCTCCCGCTATGTGTGATCACGGCGGGACCGAGCCTCTGACGGCACGCAATGCGCAACTCAGACCCGGAAGTGTCGGATCATGTACTAGCTACATGATCCGGCGCAGCCGTGCCTCTTTGCCATCGTATATCTAAGTCATACGGTCGGCAAGTGGTTAAAAATGTAATGCACCGCATAATAAGTTCTCATCCCTGGGGAAAAAAATTGACTCGTGACCCGCATTGTGTAAAAAGGCTGTTTGAGCCTGCCTTCTCTGATCCTCCCCTTCTTCCACTGTCCCCAATCCATCTCCTGATAGTACGGAGCCTTGGGGGCACTCTGCACATGCTCAGTTTGGTGTGTATTGCTAGAGAGTTTTTTTTTTTCCTTGGGAGGGTGCATGTGATGAGCACAGGGCCAATCAGCACTGTCAAGACAGAAGGTCAGGGGTCATGCAGCCTCATAGGACAGTCAGAGGAGAATGGAAACTCCTCCCACAAGCTTTTACCAGACACTGATAGAAGTCACAAGACTGCTAAATACTGCTGATGAGTTTATATTTACTAAAATAATTGCATTTCTATGTTCTGTGTACTGTGGGAGACCAGGTATAGTGAATGCAGGGTCCTGGGTTTAGTAACAATTTAAATCTCAATGTTATCAGCTTTCCCAGCATCTTCTCCGAACTACACAACCCCTCCTCCTAAGGTAATGGAGATGCGGAGAGAGAGAGAGAGGTGTTCGTAGTACAGATCAGGAAGCTGACAAAGCTGCACCTCTATAGGTTCAGCACAGTGAGCGAGCGTTGGCACCTTAGGACAGGAAGTGGTGAAAATAAAGAAAAGGCCTGAAAAACAAAAAAAGAAAACAAATGCAGCCATCACATTTAATGACTGTAAACTGCAATATGTTACATTTTTGGTTTTAGATTTAGATACATTTTAAGCCACAGATTGACATTGACGCCAGTGACCCCCCTGCGCCGCAAGAGGAGCCCGCGAGTCTGACCCGGTTAGCGTGCGACAAGCGCCCCCCCCCCCCCCCGGGCTGTAGAGCGACATGTTAATTAGAGCAGATCCTAATGACTTCAAATAATGTGGGGTGATTGGCGGCGGTGACGTCTGCCGTGGTCGGGTATAATTGTTGGATGACGGCCGATGGAAGGAACTCTTCATTCTGCTACATAGACAGAAGTGCTTGGACGGGGAGAAGTTGTCATTTCATGTTTATTTGTGGAGAGTTCTGGCAGATGTCGGTGAATCATCCCATTGCTGATTTATGATTTCTACACCGAGTTGTGAACTTAAAGTGACACTAAACAATAATCCATACACATCCTCTACTGGCCCTGCAATCTGTTTTTTCATGAAATCCTTTCTTACTGTGTTTTTATGCCTACTTGTAATGTCCTCAGTGAGCTCCCGAACTCCTTCTTTTCCCTCCTCACCTCCATTTGTTTGGACCGAGCGGTGCATGTTAGTTGCGGTCCTGTACACTGCTCTATGCGCACTACATATCCCATAGTCCAGGGCTCAAAATTTCAAGTCCTGAGCTACTAGTCAGGCCTTAAGAGTTATTCGCCACCATTTGCCATACCCTGCCCCGCCCCTAGTTCCGCCTCTTAACACGCCCTCGTAAATGATCTCATGAAAATACACTGTATCACATCACATACTAGCACATGACGAAATACTTGCTGTGATCAAGGCCTTTTGTGCCGAAACGCGTTGGACTTTGCACCGTTCTTACACCGTTCCTGTATGTAGCAATAAATACTTTTTATTTGGATTGCTCGAGATGCCGACTACCTTCTTTTGTTTGATTACGAAATGCTTACCTTAGAATGAAGCCCTCCAGGGGTGCGCTATCACCCGCTGACAGGGTTTCCATCTTCTCCCCGGCCTTCCTTCTGGGTTCCTGTCCTCCAGCCTTCTGATTGACAGTCCTGCGATGATGTCACCGCGCAGGAGTCACGGAACTGGGGTACAGAGCTCAGAAGGCACAGCACGGGTACGCCGTCCCTTCAGAACGAATGCACCGGTGATGTCATCAGCTGCATGCAATGTGAATATCTCCTAAACGGTGCAAGTCTACGAGATATTCATAGTCCACACAAGTTACAGAAAGGGTTTACTTCCACTTGAAATAATTGTGTAGCTGTATATATAGTAAGTATATAGCGTTGTGTCGGGACATACAGAAAACATACCGCAGAATGTCTCTCCGTTCTCGGGAGGTCGAGGGGTCTGGAGGCCGGGAAGTTGGGAGCTGGGAGGTTGGGGTCAGAGGTCAGGGGGTAAAGTAGTCAGGTGATTGGGAGGTCAGGGGTCGAGAGGTCAGAGGTCGGGGGTTGGGGGGTTGGAAGGTCAGGAGGTCGAGGGGTCGGAGGGTCGGGAGGCTGGGGGTCGGGAGGTTGGGGGTTAGGGGTCGGGAGCTGGGAGGTTGGATGGTCGGGAGGCTGGGGGGGTTGGGAGGTTGGGGGTTAGGAGGTCGGGGGGTCAGAGGGGCGGGAGGTCGGGTGGTCGGAAGGTTGGGGGGGTTGGGGGTTAGGAGGTCGGGGGTCGGGAGCCGGGAGGTTGGATGGTCGGGAAACTGGGGGGGTTGGGAGGTCGGGAGACGGGAGGTCGGGAGATCGGGGAGCTCCAAATCCGGAGGGACATTTTGCTCTCACAATTTTATCTTTTTCTAAGACTTCTGTCCACAATTTTGGAGCGACTCGAGCGCCCTTAATCCCCATCTTGCCTCCCATGCCAACTGTTAATGTGATTTCAGTGCCCGGCTGACTGGTTTTATCACCAGCCAGGAATAAAGGCTGAAACATGAGGAGAGAGGGGAGACTGGAGGTGGGAGGGGCTTTCTGATCGGAAAACTTAAAGTGTAACTCCGGCAAGACGGGTAAATACAGCAATGATAAACATAGCATGGGGTGAAAAAAAATGCACTGTCACTGTATAAATGACACTGGCAGGGGAGGGGTTAACATCAGGGGCGATCAAAGGGTGTGTCCTCCTCGGGAGTGCTTGCTAACCATGTGGGGGGTGGACTGACTGGAGGAAGAGAGAGATCTGTGTTCCTGATTAGCAGGATCACAAGATCTCTCTCTCCCTCTCTGACAGAACAGCGGTCTGCCTTGTTTACATAGGCAGACCGCCGTTCTGCCTCTTCTACGAACGATCGCCGGGTCCTGGCGACCATTGCGGCCGCCAGACCCGTTGATTGGCTTCTGCTGTGTCCAATCACAGCGGGAGCGCGACTCCCCGGGGCCGATGACATACAGGTACGTGATTATGCGCTTAAGGGCCGCCCTGCCACTGTATATGTACGTGGGGCCGTCCTGAAGTGGTGCTTCTACCGACTCGACGCTGCGATTGGTTAGTCGGAGAACAGATCTGCCGGCCCCCCGGATGTTGACCATAGAGATTTCCGGCGGACCAGATGGTCGCCAGAGTCTCTATGATCATTCGGAGGCCGGGCGCGATGACGTCACGCCCGGCCTCTGCATTTAAACAAATGGCGCCGCCTCGGCTGGGAAGCCGAGATTGGTTTTTTTTTTGTTTGTTTTTATTTCAGGCTTCCCAGCCTAGAGGTGAGATGTGGGGTCTTATTGACCCCATATCTCACTGTAAAGAGGACCTGTCATGTCATATTCCTATTACAAGGGATGTTTACATTCCTTGTAATAAGAATAAAAGTGATCCAAACATTTTTTTTTTTTTTTAAAGTGTCAAACTAAAAAAAGAAAAGTAAAATTAACAATAATAAAAAAAAAAAAATTAAAGTGCCCCTGTCCCCGTGTACTCGCACGCAGAAGCGAACGCATACTTGAGTCCCGCCCACATATGTAAACGGTGTTCAGACCACACATGTGAGGTATTGCCGCAATCGTTAGAGCAAGAGCAATAATTCTAGCCCTAGACCTCCTCTGTAACTCAAAACATGAAACTAGTAAAAAAATTTAAAGCGTCGCCTATGAGGATTTTTAAGTACCGAAGTTTGGTGCCATTCAACGAGCGTGTGCAATTTTGAAGGGTGACATGTTAGGTATCTATTTACTCTGCGCAACTTCATCTTTCACATTATGCAAAAAAATTGGGATAACTTTAATGTTTTTTTTGTTTTTTTTTTAAAGCATGAAACTTTTTCCCCCCAAAAAAACGTGTTTGAAAAATTGCTGCGTAAATACCGTGTGAGATAAAAAGTTGCAATGACCGCCATTGTATTCTCTAGGGTCTCTGCTAAAAAAACATACATAATGTTTGGGGGTTCTATGTAATTTTCTAGCAAAAAAATTCTGATTATTACATGTAGGAGAGCGAAGTGTCAGAATTGGCCCGGATAGGAAGTGGTTAAAGGACGGTTCCGCTCTCCCCATGCAGAGTCGCATAGTGCCGGTCTCTCTCTTCCTTGCGCATATTCCTGGCGGCGCCCGCGGTGACAGGGCCTTCCCGCTGGCTGGAACGTGCTATAGAACTCAATGAGCAAGGATTGCCAATCCGGACCGCCCAGATGGCGAATATAATACGACACTTGAATCCCATCCCCCCCCGCTCCATGTACAGAGAGCTGAGTGACAGGAACACGCTGTGCTGCTCAATGCAAATACATTTACTTAATGAAGGACGTGCGCATAAGATCACATTACCCGGCCAGTCGATCCATCCGTCATCCAATCAATCCTTCTTCCCGTCCTCTTATTGATCACATAGAAGACGCGGATACTGTACCCTTCCCCATCAACAAGTAACGCGTCTTTAACTCTTACACCGCCGAGCCCTGCTAGCGACACCTGGCCAGCCTAAGGGCCCGTTCGCTCCGATTTCGGTGCAGGATACGCACGTTCCCATTTCCCGTGGGGATGAACTACCATTGTTAGATGTGTGAGGGCTCCATTAATTGGAAATGGCATCCCTAATGCACCTAACAAACGCGCGCGTGTGTTGCGCCCACCAAACTGCATGGAGCCGCAGTACCGTAGGGTTTGGCGCGGCTCGTTTTTAAATGTCGCCCCTGCCGTACTTTTGCACTTTCTAGCAGGCATAGGCATGCGCATAGGGTGTGCCAGGTGTGCCTGGGCACACCCTAATAGAGGGCTGATCATGGTTTACCAGTCAATCACGGGCAGGTCACGTGTAGACCGTAAATCTTCCTTGTCTACCCCCTGGAAAAAAAAATATTGTAAAAAATAATAA
The DNA here is from genome assembly GCA_029206835.1 of Rana muscosa. Classification (NCBI taxonomy): domain Eukaryota; kingdom Metazoa; phylum Chordata; class Amphibia; order Anura; family Ranidae; genus Rana; species Rana muscosa. The sequence goes on from CM055120.1 coordinate 304,948,184, forward strand.
AATTATTAAAAAACTTCTGACGCCATCCACTATCCTACTGAGACCATCCTCTGCCCTACTGACACCATTCACTGTGACTGTGCTACTGACACCAACCTCTATCCTACTGACACCATTCACTGCCCTACTGACACCGTCCACTGTACTACTGACACCGTCCAACTGCTCTACTGACACCGTCCACTGCCCTACTGACACCGTCCACTGCCCTACTGACACCATCCACTGCCCTACTGACACCGTCCGCTGCTCTACTGACACCGTCCACTGCTCTACTGACACCGTCCTCTGCCCTACTGACACCGTCCACTGCTCTACTGACACCGTCCACTGCTCTACTGACACCATCCACTGCTCTACTGACACCATCCACTGCCCTACTGACACCGTCCTCTGCCCTACTGACACCATCCACTGCCCTACTGACACCATCCACTGCCCTACTGACACCGTCCAACTGCTCTACTGACACCGTCCACTGCTCTACTGACACCATCCACTGCTCTACTGACACCATCCACTGCCCTACTGACACCGTCCTCTGCCCTACTGACACCATCCACTGCCCTACTGACACCATCCACTGCCCTACTGACACCGTCCAACTGCTCTACTGACACCGTCCACTGCCCTACTGACACCGTCCACTGCCCTACTGACACCATCCACTGCCCTACTGACACCGTCCGCTGCTCTACTGACACCGTCCACTGCTCTACTGACACCGTCCACTGCTCTACTGACACCGTCCTCTGCCCTACTGACACCGTCCACTGCTCTACTGACACCATCCACTGCTCTACTGACACCCTCCACTGCCCTACTGACACTGTCCTCTACCCTACTGACACCGTCCACTGCTCTACTGACACCATCCACTGCTCTACTGACACCGTCCACTGCTCTACTGACACCGTCCTCTGCCCTACTGACACCGTCCACTGCTCTACTGACACCGTCCACTGCTCTACTGACACCGTCCTCTGCTCTACTGACACCGTCCTCTGCTCTACTGACACCGTCCTCTGCCCTACTGACACCGTCCACTGCTCTACTGACACCATCCACTGCTCTACTGACACCGTCCTCTGCCCTACTGACACCGTCCACTGCTCTACTGACACCATCCACTGCTCTACTGACACCATCCACTGCCCTACTGACACTGTCCTCTGCCCTACTGACACCGTCCTCTGCCCTACTGACACCATCCACTGCCCTACTGACACCGTCCTCTGCCCTACTGACACCGTCCACTGCTCTACTGACACCATCCACTGCCCTACTGACACTGTCCTCTGCCCTACTGACACCGTCCTCTGCCCTACTGACACCATCCACTGCCCTACTGACACCGTCCTCTGCTCTACTGACACCGTCCACTGTTCTACTGACACCGTCCACTGCTCTACTGACACCGTCCTCTGCCCTACTGACACCGTCCACTGCTCTACTGACACCATCCACTGCTCTACTGACACCATCCACTGCCCTACTGACACTGTCCTCTGCCCTACTGACACCGTCCTCTGCCCTACTGACACCATCCACTGCCCTACTGACACCATCCACTGCCCTACTGACACCGTCCGCTGCTCTACTGACACCGTCCACTGCTCTACTGACACCGTCCACTGCCCTACTGACACCGTCCACTGCTCTACTGACACCGTCCTCTGCTCTACTGACACCATCCACTGCTCTACTGACACCATCCACTGCCCTACTGACACTGTCCTCTGCCCTACTGACACCATCCTCTGCCCTACTGACACTGTCCTCTGCCCTACTGACACCATCCTCTGCCCTACTGACACCATCCACTGCCCTACTGACACCATCCACTGCCCTACTGACACCGTCCGCTGCTCTACTGACACCGTCCACTGCTCTACTTACACCGTCCACTGCCCTACTGACACCGTCCACTGCTCTACTGACACCGCCCACTGCTCTACTGACACCGTCCACTGCTCTACTGACACCATCCACTGCTCTACTGACACTGTCCACTGCCCTACTGACACCATCCACTGCTCTACTGACACTGTCCACTGCCCTACTGACACCGCCTTCTGCCCTACTGACACCGTCCACTGCTCTACTGACACCGTCCACTGCTCTACTGACACCATCCACTGCTCTACTGACACCGTCCACTGCCCTACTGACACTGTCCTCTGCCCTACTGACACCGTCCACTGCTCTACTGACACCATCCACTGCTCTACTGACACCGTCCACTGCCCTACTGACACTGTCCTCTGCTCTACTAACACTGTCCTCTGCCCTACTGACACCACCCACTGCCCTACTGACACCGCCTTCTGCCCTACCGACACCGTCCACTGCTCTACTGACACCGTCCACTGCTCTACTGACACCATCCACTGCTCTACTGACACCGTCCACTGCCCTACTGACACTGTCCTCTGCCCTACTGACACTGTCCACTGCCCTACTGACACCGTCCACTGCTCTACTGACACTGTCCACTGCCCTACTGACACCGCCTTCTGCCCTACTGACACCGTCCACTGCTCTACTGACACCGTCCACTGCCCTACTGACACCACCCACTGCTCTACTGACACCATCCACTGCTCTACTGACACCGCCTTCTGCCCTACTGACACCGTCCACTGTCACACACATAAGATCACTCTAAGCCGCCACTTCACTTCCCAAACTGCCCTCTCATCACCTGGAATTCTGCCAATAAAACAAATGTACCAGGGCTCCAAAAAGGGTATTCATGTAAAAAAAATCAGAAAGATGCCCCTCCAAAACTGTACCATATTTATTTATGTAGCAGAATACATATTGGCCTAAATTTGGGAAGAAATTAGATTTTTTACCAATTCTTAGATGTGATAGCTGCCTTCATTTTCTTTTTTAGGCTTTCTTTCCTTTATTTTCACCTGGTGATCTAGCCAGCAAGTCTGTTTTTTTTCCGTTTTTTTTAAACAGAACAAGCTGTCTCGCAGATGTAGCAGTTAGCCGTCGTTCACATTGAATGCGGCTTTGAAATCGTGCAACTTCACTTGAAATCACACGAGAGCTGCATGTCAGTGCGACTTTAGGTGCGACTTGGCTGACCTCTGCGCAGGTTCATGCACAGATGTCTACCAGAAGTCACACATGAAATTGACAAAAGTAGTGCAGGAGGTACTTTTTCAAATCGCTGCGGCATCGCAAAGTCGGTGTCGCGCCAATGTGAGCAGTTCCATTGCCAACAATAGGGTGCGACTTGTCATGTGATTTCACCTGTCAAACCGCATGACAAGTCGCACCGGCGTGAACGGGGGGCCTAGACTGTTAGAGGCAAACCGTTTACCACTGACAGGGGTTCTTACAATGATCTGCTTTTTATTATTTATGTAAAAGCTTTAACCCAAAAGAAAAAAAAAAACTGTTGCTGTAACTGATTATAAGGTCTGAGCTGGAGTTTAGCTTCAATTTATTAGTGTATCTAAATCTGCTGATACATCTAACACTCCCCCCCCCCCAGACTGACAATGCTGTTTTCTGTTGTGCCCCCTGTGCTCCTTCATCCAGAGTGGGGGGGGGCGCTCTAATACAGGGAATATGTTACTGGCCAGATCACCAGGTGAAAACAGAGAGGGGAAAAGTAAAAAAAAGAAAACGAATGCAGCCGTCACATCTAATGATTAGTAAGCTGCAATGTATTATATTTTTGGTTTGGATGTAATTCCACATTCAGTGATCTCAGGATAAACCTCAACTTTCTGTCTCTTTATTTTCTGTATCTTAATCCTCTATAATTCTGGTAGTCACGCTCCTTGACAACTGTAGACACACGCTGACCATGTGATCGCAGCTCAGGACAGTAAGTACCCGGAGACAAAGGCTGCAGTAAGTGGGAGAACCTCATAAGTCAGCAGAAGACTGCGGATCATAGCGCAATGTTCCCTCGCCGCGGTCACACCGTCTGCCGGGTTTACGCTTTTTGATAAACACGCCATCCTTCACCATTAGCCTATCAGTGTTCCCGGCAGCTCCCTTCTGAGCCGGCAATTTACCAACCGAGAAGTCAGTGACTTTACATCTCGTACATCTATCCGTGTGATCCAGACCTGACCCATAGAGGGTGCCTGGGGGGAGATGGCGGATGGCACCATCAATAGCCAATGTGCACACCGATCGCTCAAAAACAACAAATACAATAAATTATTCACCAACAGACATTGCTACGTTTTGGGTCACTGATGACCCCTTCATCAGGCAGCAGTGACACTGAGAAAGTGGTCCTTGGAAACATTATAGGCTGAGAAAGGGGTCCTTTGTGTCAGTGCGGCCTGAGAAAGGTCCTCAGTGTCACTGCCAGCTGAAGAAGGGGTTCTCAGTGTTACTACTGCCTGAGGAAGGGGTACTCAGTGTCACTGCTGCCTGAGGAAGGGGTCCTCTGTGTCACTGCTGCCTGAGGAAGGGGTTCTCAGCGTCACTGCTACCTTAGGAAAGGGGTCCTCTGTGTCACTGCTGCCTGAGGAAGGGGTACTTAGTGTCACTGCTGCCCGAGGAAGGGGTCCTCTGTGTCACTGCTGCCTGAGGAAGGGGTTCTCAGTGTCACTGCTACCTTAGGAAAGGGGTCCTCTTTGTCACTGCTGCCTGAGGAAGGGGTACTTAGTGTCACTGCTGCCTGAGGAAAAGATCCTTGGTGTCACTTTTGCCTGAAGAAGGGGTCCTCAGTGTCACTGCTGCCTGAGGAAGGGGTCCTCTGTGCCACTGCTGCCTGAGGAAGGGGTTTTCAGTGTCACTGCTACCTTAGGAAAGGGGTCCTCTGTGCCACTGCTGCCTGAGGAAGAGGTCCTCTGTGTCACTACTGCCTGAGGAAGGGGTCCTTGGAAACATTATAGGCTGAGGAAGGGGTCCTTTGTGTCAGTGCGGCCTGAGAAAGGTCCTCAGTGTCACTGCCAGCTGAAGAAGGGGTTCTCAGTGTTACTACTGCCTGAGGAAGGGGTACTCAGTGTCACTGCTGCCTGAGGAAGGGGTCCTCTGTGTCACTGCTGCCTGAGGAAGGGGTTCTCAGTGTCACTGCTACCTTAGGAAAGGGGTCCTCTGTGTCACTGCTGCCTGAGGAAGGGGTACTTAGTGTCACTGCTGCCCGAGGAAGGGGTCCTCTGCATCACTGCTGCCTGAGGAAGGGGTTCTCAGTGTCACTGCTACCTTAGGAAAGGGGTCCTCTTTGTCACTGCTGCCTGAGGAAGGGGTACTTAGTGTCAATGCTGCCTGAGGAAAAGGTCCTCGGTGTCACTTTTGCCTGAAGAAGGGGTCCTCAGTGTCACTGCTGCCTGAGGAAGGGGTACTCTGTGCCACTGCTGCCTGAGGAAGGGGTTTTCAGTGTCACTGCTACCTTAGGAAAGGGGTCCTCTGTGCCACTGCTGCCTGAGGAAGAGGTCCTCTGTGTCACTGCTGCCTGAGGAAGGGGTCCTCTGTGTCACTGCTGCCTGAGGAAAAGGTCCTCGGTGTCACTGTTGCCTGAAGAAGGGGTCCTCAGTGTCACTGCTGCCTAAGGAAGGGGTCCTCAGTGTCACTGCTGCCTGAGGGAGGGGTCCTCAGTGTCACTGCTGCCCGAAGAAGGGGTCCTCAGTGTCACTGCTGGCTGAGGAAGGGGTCCATTGTGTCACTGCTGCCTAAAAAAAGGACCCCAGTGTCACTGCTGCCTGGGTAAGGGGTCCTCTGTATTACTGCTGCTTGAGGAAGGGGTCCTTATTGTCACTGCTGCCTGAGAAAAGGGTTCTTATTGTCACTGCCGCCTGAGGAAGGGGTCCTTGTTGTCACTGTTGCCTGAGGAAGGGGTCCTCTGTGTCACTGTTGCCTGAGGAAAAGGTCCTCTGTGTCACTTCTGCCTGAAGAAGGTGTCCTCAGTGTAACTGCTTCCTGAAGAAGGGGTCCTCTGTGTCACTTCTGCCTGAAGAAGGGGTCCTCAGTGTCACTGCTTCCTGAAGAAGGGGTCCTCTGTGTCACTTCTGCCTGAAGAAGGGGTCCTCAGTGTCACTGCTTCCTGAAGAAGGGGTTCTCCGTGCCACTGCTGCCTGAGGAAGGGGTCCTTGTTTGTAATGACTGTTGCTTGAGGAAGTGGTCCTCAGTGAAATTTGAGCTCTGTAGAAGAGGGGACACCCTTGAAATGCGTTAGCGTATTTCGGACTTTCATCATCCCCTTTGGTTTCACTAGTCAGCGGATCCTCTAAGGACGGGAGTTTGGATGGTATTTATTTATTCCGTGTTTGATTCATCATTGTGTTTGTGAGTATATAACTTTAATAAATACATTTAATGTTTACAAAGGTAATGCGCAAGGCTGGTGCGCCCTCTGTCCTTATTTCCTTTCTGAAATTTGATCGCCCCTGATGTTAACCCCTTCACAGCCACTGTATTAGTGTCACTGCTCCTCAAAAAGTGTCAAAAGTGTCAGTTAGTGTCAGAATAGCCGCCGCAATATCGCAGTCTCGCTGTAAGTCGCTGATCACCCCCATTACTAGGAAAAAGAAAAAAAGAAAAATATCCCACAGTTTGTAGACGCTATAAGTTTTGCGCAAACCAATCAATGTACGCTTATTTTGATATATTTTTTTACCAAAAAATGTTAGATTTTTTAAACTTTTTTATTGGATATGTTTTATAGCAGAAAGTAAAAAAATTGATTTTTGTTTTTTAAATTGTCGCTCTTTTTTTGTTTATAGCGCAAAAGATGAAAACCGCAGAGGTGATCAAATACCACCAAAAGAAAGCTCTATTTGTGTGAAAAAAGGACGTACATTTTATTTATGTACAGCACTGTATGACCGCGCAACTGTCAGTTCAAGTAGCGCAGTGCCATAATGCAAAAAATGGCCTGGTCATAAACGGGGGGGTAAATCTTCCGGAGGTCAAGTGGTTAAATTGCCAGCTACAGATGACATAAAGGAGTTAAAAAAAACAATATGGGGTTGATTTACTAAAGGCAAATAGACTGTGAACTTTGCAAATGCAGTTGCTCTAGAGTAAATGAGGGGACGCTCTGCTGACTTCCATCATCCAATCATGTGCAAGCAAAAATGCATTTTTTTCATTTTCCTTGCCTGTGATTGGATATTCTTTGCAAAATGAAGATTTACCTTATTTACTAAGCTCTGGAGCAACTGCAACTTTGCAAAGTGCACAGTCTATTTGCCTTTAGTAAATCAACCCCTTTATCTGTAACCAACTGTATTTATTGATGATTGTGATAATTAGAAGATAAAATTAGTGCTAGAAATCAGTGGCGGTGCGTCCATAAAGGGCACACGGGCGCCGCCCCTTCTCTCCGGCCACCTCTCTATCACCAATAGATTGATTCATGCATTGCATGAATCTATACATGGCTGACACCCCGTATTTAGGCGCCCGGCCCCTTTTCGGGCGCCGGGCACATGAATTACAGCCGCGGGGTATTTTTTTGAATCACCTGATTAGAGCCATAGGCTCTAATAGGCATCAAAAAGGGTGAACAGCGAGCGCCATGCCGGGCGCTCGCAGTTCACTCAGCTGTCTGTTAGGAAAGCAAATGAATATCAGGCGTCCAATCATAGGAGAGGACGGGAATAGCGGGAGGGAGAAGACATCAAGGTAGACTTGGAGGACACCGCTCGCCGCCTGCCGCTGTCACCTGCTGCCCACCCGAGAAAGGGTAAGTGCCGGGCAAACGGCGGGTGGGGGGCACAGTGGCAGATTTCTATTGGAACGGTGGCAGCATTTGGGGCACAGTGGTAGCGTTTGATGGGCAAAGTGGCTGCGTTTGATGGGAACAGTGGCTGCCACAGTGGTTGCGTTTGATGGCACTGTAGCAGCGTTTGATGGCAGAGTGGCTGCGTTTGATGGCAAAGTGGCTGTGTTTGATGGCAAAGTGGCTGCGTTTGATGGCACAGTGGCTGCGTTTGATGGCACAGTGGCTGCGTTTGATGGGCACAGTGGCTGCATTTGATGGCACAGTGGCTGCGTTTGATGGTACAGTGGCTGCGTTTGATGGTACAGTGGCTGTGTTTGATGGGCACAGTGGCTGTGTTTGATGGCAGAGTGGCTGCGTTTGATGGCACAGTGGCTGCGTTTGATGGCACAGTGGCTGCGTTTGATGGCACAGTGGCTGCGTTTGATGGCACAGTGGCAGCGTTTGATGGGCACAGTGGCTGCGTTTGATGGGCACAGTGGCTGTGTTTGATGGGCACAGTGGCTGCGTTTGATGGGCACAGTGGCTGTGTTTGATGGGCACAGTGGCTGCGTTTGATGGTAGAGTGGCTGCGTTTGATGGCACAGTGGCTGCGTTTGATGGCACAGTGGCTGCGTTTGATGGGCACAGTGGCTGCGTTTGGTACAGTGGCTGCAATTGATGGAGTTTTTTTTCAGAATATTTCAGTTTGTTTGCGCCACCCCAAAAATTTTGAGCACCAGCCGCCACTGCTAGAAATACGTTTCTGCTCAGCGGTTGCCCCTTCCAGCCTCTCTGGCCACCATTTTGTTTTTACGTTTGAGTCTTCCCAGCCGTGACCAGACGGCCTCTTCCACCGCGCTTAGCCAGCGATCGCTCTTCCATTCCCATTTACCTTCATTGACTAGTTGACTCCGGCACGGCAGAAAATGCGTCTTACATTTCCGAGTACTTGCAGCCATGTATTATTTATGTCCCAGGCCGGCCTCCTCTTCACTTCAGGCAACTAATCCTATAGCCGAGCAATAAAGACGTCGCGGAGTACGTTATGGTTATATTTCCAGGCTCGGCGCTCCGCGGTTTTGCTTAGGACTGATATTTGCATCGTCGGTGAAAGACGAGAGCGGGATCCATTGTGATGTACACCGTCGTAGCAGGACCCCAGACACCGCAAATGGAAAAGATGAGTATTTGTGAGAATAAAGCTTCTTATTCTTCGGGAGGTAACGGAGTCCTCGCCAGACAATGTGCGCGGCTGAGCGTTGCATTGTATGGATCCCATGGCGCCTTTTTCATGGGAGTGAATGTAAAAACTGATACAGCAGCTGGTGTTCATCGCGCCCCTCGATGCTGCTTGTAAGCGGTACGGGAAAAAAAAGGCTGTTTATCCACAAAGTTCTTTTAGACTGAATTAAAAAGAACCTGATAATAGGGATAAGCTTCAAGTCCCCCCCCCCCCCCCCAACAAGGTACCTACCCCACTTTGACTCGTATGGTTCATGAATGGGGGTGCAACCATTTCTGGCCAGCCAGGCTGTATGCTCATGTGAAGGTTTGGTATGGAGTTTTGGGGTGACTCCATGCCATTTATTTTTTTACATGGGGAACCCCTTTAATCACTTGACCTCCAGAAGATTCCCCCCCCCCCCTCCCACTTCATGACCAGGTCATTTTTTGCTTTTTTCACTGCGTTACTTTAACTGACAATTGCGTGGTCATGCAACGCTGTACCCAAATAACATTTATATCATTTTCTCACACAAATAGAGATTTATTTTGGTGGTATTTGATCACCACTTGGTTTTATTACATTTTTTGTGCTATAAAAGAAAAATTTAGGCCAATATGTATTCTGCTTCATATTTTTGGTTAAAAAATCCCAAAAAGCGTATAATTATTGGTTTGAGCGAAAGTTATAGCATCTACATGCTATGCGATATACAGTATCTCACAAAAGTGAGTACACCCCTCACATTTTTGTAAATATTGCAGTGCAGCACTGGAGCCATCGCTAGAGGAAGCAGAGCCGATGCTTCCTGTATAGCGCCACCTCCTGTCACATGGGCAGGGCAAAGGGGGTGGAGTCAGGGGTGGAGCCAAGGGGGGCGGCAAAATGAGGTTTCATCTAGGGCAGTGGTTCTCAACCCTCTAGTGCCGTGACCCCTTGATAAAATTTCCCAAGTTGTGGGGACCCCTAACAGTAAAATTATATTCGTAGCGTGGGTTGTCAGCACCCAAGGCAAGACAAGTAATTTGCACCCCTAACAACCGGACATTTAGCGCTCCCTTTTAATGGCAACTATAATCGCAGGTAGTGTCACTTACTGTGTCTCTGGCTTTACTGTGTTTCCGACTTTGTGGTTTCTCGTAGCAGTGACACCTATGCCAAAATCAGGAGATAGGGTCTCCTCCAGCCCCTCACACTTCACATTCCTCACCAGTCAGCTGACCTCTAGTCTTTGCCCACCAGCCATACCGTGAACTGAATGGGCATCTGCAAAGAGGTTGAGTTGGCGGCCGTGGGCTCCAGGGATAGCCCTGCTGGGTGGCTGCAAAAAGGCTGGGAGAGTGATGCGGGCTTCAGGAACAGCCCAGGATTCGGTGACCCCTGGCAAATCATCATTTGACCCCAGAGGGGGTCCCGACCCCCAGGTTGAGAAGCACTGCTCTAGGGTGTCAAAAATCCTTGCACCAACCCTGGGTGAGGTAGCTTGGCATGTGTCGCACCCTACCGGGTGGCTGGGTCCCTATCTTAGAGCCAAATGCGGAATGGAACCTTCCTAGGGACTGGGCCTGGTACCACAATAAGCGTATATTGATTGGTTTGCGCGAAAGTTATCGCATCTACAAACTATAGTATGTACTTATGGAATTTTTATTTATTGACTGTGTCAGTCAGCAGTGGCTGCAGGGGAGAGGAGAGAGTGCGCAACCATGGCTGGGAATGCCTGTGTTATGAAAAGCATCAAGTAACGGGAAGGAAGAGGGAGCGGTAGTGTTTGGTGATGGAGGTTCCATAGGTAGGGTAGCCTGGCATGTGGCACACCCCACCGATCGGCTGGGTCCCTATCTTAGAGCCAGATGCGGAATCCTAGGGACTGGGCCTGGTATCACAAGTGTGTGAGGCCTCATGAAGTATGTGCGGTGGCTCTCCTCTTTGCCTTTGGGTGAACATGACAAAGTATAAAGAGTGTGGGGAAGACCTGGTGGAGGAATATCAGCATTCAGTGTTATTCCCCTCAAAATGACTCTGTAGTCAGTGTCAGGACAGGTGTCACTGGCAAGTGTAAAAGACAGTATCCCTCTATATGTAGGGGGCCCCTGTGAAGTAGTTTAAGCTCTGACCATGAGGGGACCTTAACTCACCTAAGCAAAGCCCCTTTCACACGGGCGGTCCGATCAGGTCCGCTTGTCAATTTTTCAGGCGGACCTGATCGGACCTTGCAGCCTCCCCTATGGAGTGGCGGATGTCAGCAGACACATGTCCGTTGACATCCGCCGCTATCTGATCCGATCCTGCCCGCATAATCCAGACGGATGGTGGTCTTATTTTCCATCTGTCCGGCGGATCGGATGGGATCGGATGAAAAGGCCAGGCGGTCCGTTTCCACCCGATTTCCCCCAAGCGGGACTGTGTCCGTGTGCTCAGCGAAGATATCAGCAGAGCGATCCCCGCTGAGCAAGCAGAATCCGTAACATGGAGGCGCCCTGTGAAAGGGGCCTAACAGTACAATACAATCATGCAATTAGGTCATCATGCAATTAGGTGATGAAGAGTGCAAAGTAATGGTAAGGAAGAGCAGCCAGATTGGGAGAGGGAGCGATTGTGTTTGGTGATGAAGGTTCCATTGGTGGGGTAGCCTGGCATGTGGCTGTGGCTGGGTCCCTTGAGGGCCAGATGTGGAACAGAACCCTCCTAGAGACTGGACTTGGTACCACAGTCTGTGAGGCCTCATGAAATATGTACAGAGGCTCCCCTCTTTACCATTGGCAAAATATAAAGAGTGTGGTGAAGACGTGGTGAAGGAATATCAGCGTTCAGTGCTATTCCCCCTCAAAATGACTCTAGTCGGTGTTGGGACAGGTGTCACTGGCAAGTGTGAAGGACATTATCCCTTCATATGTGGGGCCCCCGGTGAAGTAGTCTGGCCTCCGACCATGAGGGGGCGTTTAACTCACATAAGTAACGGTACAATACAATCAGCATGCAATTACCGTACATACTCGAGTATAAGCCGAGTTTTTCAGCACATTTTTTTGTGCTGAAAATGCCCCCCTCGGCTTATACTCGAGTAACCTTTTTGCGCCTGATCTCCTGGACTTTGTGGACTTGGTACCGGCCGGCCGTAGGTTCCCTGGACCCCACACTTGGCACACATGTAGCCTCACTCTCCCTCTACAAGGGTGCAAAGTTTCTTGTCCGGGGGACCTACGGCCGGGGTGCACCGATTTTTCAAAGCCGGGCACCTCTTCCATAGACTCCCATGTTAAACGTCAGTCTAGTCATGGACACAGTGAGGCAAAGTGAGGCACAGTGAGGCATGCAGATGGACACCCTAGGCTTATACTCAAGTCAATACGTTTTCCCAGTTTTTTGTGGTAAAATTAGGTGCCGCGGCTTATATTCGGGTCGGTTTATACTCGAGTATATATGGTACCCCATGCTTACACCTGTATTTACCAAATCGAAATGACTGCTTAATGAACCAAAGGTCTATATCAGGGGTATCCAGACTTTCTAAACAAAGGGCCAGTTTGGTACCGTTCACAATTCACTTCCTTCCTTTGGCCTTTAGAGGGGCCAGACTGTGGCCAGTGGGCATAAACAATGGTGCATCGTTGGTTTTAATGGGAGGAATAGTTCCCTTCTTGTTGGTATCAATGGGAGGGATAGTGCCCCATCGATGGTGTCAGTGGAAGGAAGAGTGCCCCATATCGTTGGTGTCATTTGAAGGAAAAGTGCCTCATCGATAGTGTCAGTGGTAGGAAGAGTGCCCCATAATTGGTGTCAGTAGGAGGAAGAGTGCCCCATCGTTGGTGTTAATAGGAGGAAGAGTGCCCCATTGTTGGTGTCATTTGAAGGAAAAGTGCCTCATCGATGGTGTCAGTGGTAGGAATGGTGGCTCATCGTTGGTGTCAGCTGGTGAAATAGTACCCCGAGGGCCAGAGAAAGGCAGGCAAAGGGCCACATCCGGCCCCCAGGCCACAGTTTGAAGGTCACTGGTCTGTATGAATATTTAGGCTCTAAGCGACCTTCCGTATCCTGTAGTTGGCCTTATCTCAGGACAACCCTAGTGAACCTCCAAAGAGGTCCGTGTTGGGTGGTCAGTTTCAGCTGTAAAAGTTGCAGGTCAGTGCCTGTACTGTGTCCAGGGCCGCCATCAGGGGGGTACAGGCAGTACACCTGTAAGGGGCCCGGAGGTCCCCAGGGGCCCGGATGACCCCCCCCTTTTTTTTGTATTATTTTTTTTTTCTTTTTTTTTTTGTAAGGGGCCCAGAGGTCCCCAGGGGCCCGGAGGTGCCCAGGGCCCCGGATGGCAACCCCCCCTTTTTTTTATTTTTTTTATAATTTTTTTTAATTTATTTATTTTATTTAATTTTTTATTTTTTTATTTATTTATTTTTGTAAGGGGCCCAGAGGTCCCCAGGGCCCCGGATGGCAACCCCTGTTTTTTTTTTGTTTATAATTTTTTTTTTTGTAAGGGGCCTTTTGTTCTTTTGTTCGTCAGCACCCAAAGCCCCCCGGACCTCAAAAATTTGCGGTGGCAGCACCCCCCGCTTCTCAATTCGTGGCAGCCCCCCCCCCCGCTTCTCAATTTGCGGCGGCAGCACCCACCCCCCCGGTTCTCCTCTGCTCCAGGGGGCCCATGCCTGAAGCTGTGTAAGGGGCCCCAAAATTCCTGATGGTGGCCCTGACTGTGTCCAAAGATGCACGATCGTTTCCTGAGCTGAGTATAAAATCAGAAGGTGCGGGGAATGGTTCTGGCAGACTTCCAGCATACAGGATCAGCCATTATAGGACAAAAAAAAGATCAGCAATCCAGACCACACCATGTATTGTGTAACTGTCTACATTTACAATGCCCCTTCACACGGAACAGCGGCACCGAGCTGATGTTATAAAATATATCTATAGTCCTGGAGGACGGCGCAGGGGTAAAAATAGATACACAAGGTAGAAAGACAACTGTTTTTTTTTTTATTTCCTGGCCTTTAAAAATGCATGGAATTAAACGTGTTCATCCTTGTAAATTTAATACGCTTGTTTATCTTCTCGCCCATAAAACGGCGCTCTGGCCCCTTTTATTTATTGCTTCTAGATACTGGAGATACCAAACGCTTAATGAAACCATTCACTTCCTTCCAGACATAACAGGTGCCTAAGGATTTGGCTCGGACTGTATTTTTATAACTTCTTGCAGGCTTGAGAATCAACAAGAGAGACTCTCATCCTCCTTCCAATAAAATAGAAAAAATAATAATCCACCCCAAAAAAAAAGGTTCAACAGCTCACCGGTTTGGGAATTTTACACTAGAGGGCCATTGGCTGGGCTATGTGATGAGAGGCTTTGGGCTCGGTTCACCTCTACAGGTGTCAGGGACTTGTTTTCCACGTTTTCCGCGTTTCTCGCACATAGGGCAGCCCGAAGCGTTGGGAATGCGCGGAAAAAGAGCAAACAAAATTCATTAATTATTTTCAACATCAAAAAAAAAAAGCCTTCATTGATTAGTTTGTGCAAAACGTTATATCGTCTACAACAGGGGTCTCCAAACATTCTAAACAAAGGGCCAGTTTATTGTCCTTCAGACTCTAGGAGGGCCGGACTCCAGCGGGAGTGGAAATTTTCCTGCTATCAGTGGGAGGAATAGTGCCCCATCATTGGTATCATATGGAGGAATAGTGCCCCATCATTGGTATCATATGGAGGAATAGTGCCCCATCATTGGTATCATATGGAGGAATAGTGCCTCATCATTGGTATCATAAGGAGGAAAAGTGCCCCATCCTTGGGATCATAGGGAGGAATAGTGTCCCATCATTGGTATCAGTGGGAGGAATAGTGCCCCATCATTGGTATCATAGGGAGGAATAGTGTCCCATCATTGGTATCAGTGGGAGGAATAGTGCCCCATCATTGGTATCATATGGAGGAATAGTGCCCCATCGCTGGTATCATATAGAGGAATAGTGCCCCATTATTAGTATCATATGGAGGAATAGTGCCCCATCATTGGTATCATATGGATGAATAGTGCCTCATCATTGGTATCATAAGGAGGAATAGTGCCCCATCCTTGGTATCATAGGGAGGAATAGTGTCCCATCATTGGTATCATAGGGAGGAATAGTGCCCCATCATTGGTATCATATGGAGGAATAGTGCCCCATCATTGGTATCATATGGAGGAATAGTGCCCCATCATTGGTATCATATGGAGGAATAATGCCCCATCATTGGTATCATATGAAGGAATAGTGCCTCATTATTGGTATCATAGGGAGGAATAGTGTCCCATCATTGGTGTCATAGGGAGGAATAGTGCCCCATCATTGGTGTCATACGGAGGAATAGTGCCCCATCATTGGTGTCATATGAAGGAATAGTGCCTCATCATTGGTATCATAGGAAGGAATGGTGCCCCATCCTTAGTATCATAGGGAGGAATAGTGCCCCATCATTGGTATCATATGGAGGAATAGTGCCTCATCATTGGTATCATATGGAGGAATAGTGCCTCATCATTGGTATCATAAGGAGGAATAGTGCCCCATCATTTGTATCATAGGGAGGAAAAGTGCCTCATCATTGGTATCATAGGGAGTAATAGTGCCCCATCATTGGTATCATAGGGAGGAATAGTGCCTCATCATTGGTATTATAGGGAGGAATAGTGCCCCATCATTGGTGTCAGTGGGAGAAATGGTGCTCCATTGTCATTGTCAGATGGCAGAATAGTGTCTTGTATCAGTGGGAGGGATAGTAAACCAAGGGCCAGATAAAGGCAAGCAAGGGGCCGCATCCGGCCCTCGGGCCACAGTTTGGAGACCTCTGGTCTACAAACTATGATCTAAATTTATGGAATTTTCATTTATTTTTTATTTATACTAGAAATGGGGACAATCAGCGACTTATAGTGGGACTGCGATATTGAGGCAGACAATCGGACATTAACTGACATGTGGTGGGAACCAGTGACACTAATGCAGTGATCAGTGCCTAAAATATGCACTGTCACTGTACTAATGACACTGGCAGGGAAGGGGTTAAACATCTAGGGCGATCAAAGGGTTAAATGTGTGCTTAACCAGTTTTTTTGTGCTGCTTTTACTAGGGGAAGTGATGGATTTTAGTACCTGCTTTGCAGGAAACACAAAATGCATTCCTCCCCCGGTCAGAACAGAGATCTGCCTCGATTACATGGGCAGAGCTCCGTTCTAAGTCTCTGCCCGACGATTGGCGGGTGCCGGCGGACATCAAGTACCCGAGATTGGCTTCTGCTGTAAATAATCACAGCAGAAGCAGTATATATATGTGATCCTGTATATATATGTGATCCTGTATATATATGTGATTTGTGATCCTGTATATATATGTGATCCTGTATATATATATGTGATCCTGTATATATATGTGATATGTGATCCTGTATATATATGTGATCCTGTATATATATGTGATCCTGTATATATATGTGATTTGTGATCCTGTATATATATGTGATCCTGTATATATATGTGATCCTGTATATATATGTGATTTGTGATCCTGTATATATATGTGATCCTGTATATATATGTGATATGTGATCCTGTATATATATGTGATCCTGTATATATATGTGATCCTGTATATATATATATATATATATGTGATATGTGATCTGTATATATATGTGATCCTGTATATATATGTGATTTGTGATCCTGTATATATATGTGATCCTGTATATATATGTGATCCTGTATATATATGTGATTTGTGATCCTGTATATATATGTGATCCTGTATATATATGTGATATGTGATCCTGTATATATATGTGATCCTGTATATATATGTGATCCTGTATATATATATATATATATGTGATATGTGATCCTGTATATATATGTGATCCTGTATATATATGTGATTTGTGATCCTGTATATATATGTGATCCTGTATATATATGTGATCCTGTATATATATATATGTGATATGTGATCCTGTATATATATGTGATCCTGTATATATATATGTGATATGTGATCCTGTATATATATATATGTGATTTGTGATCCTGTATATATATGTGATCCTGTATATATATGTGATTTGTGATCCTGTATATATATGTGATCCTGTATATATATGTGATCCTGTATATATATATGTGATATGTGATCCTGTATATATATGTGATCCTGTATATATATGTGATCCTGTATATATATGTGATTTGTGATCCTGTATATATATATGTGATCCTGTATATATATGTGATCCTGTATATATATATGTGATATGTGATCCTGTATATATATGTGATCCTGTATATATATATGTGATATGTGATCCTGTATATATATGTGATCCTGTATATATATGTGATATGTGATCCTGTATATATATGTGATCCTGTATATATATATGTGATATGTGATCCTGTATATATATGTGATCCTGTATATATATGTGATATGTGATCCTGTATATATATGTGATCCTGTATATATATATGTGATATGTGATCCTGTATATATATGTGATCCTGTATATATATGTGATCCTGTATATATATATATATGTGATCCTGTATATATATGTGATCCTGTATATATATGTGATCCTGTATATATATATATATGTGATCCTGTATATATATGTGATCCTGTATATATATATATATATATATATGATCCTGTATATATATATGTGATCCTGTATATATATGTGATCCTGTGTATATATGTGATCCTGTGTATATATATATATATATGTGATCCTGTATATATATGTGATCCTGTATATATATATATATATATATATATGATCCTGTGTATATATACATGTGATCCTGTATATATATATATGTGATCCTGTGTATATATGTGATCCTGTGTATATATATGTGATATGTGATCCTGTATATATATATGTGATCCTGTATATATATATATGTGATCCTGTGTATATATATGTGATCCTGTATATATATGTGATCCTGTATATATATGTGATCCTGTATATATATATGTGATATGTGATCCTGTGCAGAATTGTGGCCCTGTAGCAGTAAAACTGCTATAGGGCGGTCGGAAAGATAATCCCAAATAAACTTTTTCCTCCCATTCATCATAGCTTATGTTTCTGCTGATTTTTTTTATCACTGGTATTTTTTTTTTCAGTGTTGCATTAAAAATGTTCAAAAATGTCATTTAAAATGGGACAAATTATAGAATAAAATGTATATGTTTTGATTATAGAAAAAATATTTCTTTTAAACGAACGCCGGGCAACACAGAAAAAAGTTTGCTCCACCTAGTGGGCACCCAACCACATGAGGCTTAGTAAATGCCAATTCCTGCACTTAAAGGGGCATTGGTCAGACACCTGCCCTCCCTACAATTTTATAGTAAGGGCCTTAAAGAGACCCTGTCACCTTGTCAAAAATACTGGTAAAAATACAAGCAATCAAGTATTTAAATGCTTACTTGCCGCATTTTACATTTCCATAAACAATTTTTTTTATTATTGACTTGCAACGTGTCTCTGTGCCACTCCAGAAAGTGTTAATTCTGTAGCGCAGTCCCCTCCCCCTTCCACACTTTAGCCCTTTCCTCTACTGGGAATGCCTGATTACTGTCTGTGCTGGCCCAGCTCCTCTGCCCCCCTCCCCCTTCAACTCTCTACATAAACTTTTCTATAGCTGCAGAGGGAGGATCAAAGGGTAATGCTATAACATATCAGTTGAGAGACAGCTGTGACTGCTGACATCACATCCAAGATGGCGGCACCCAACAGCAGTCTCAGGGCTTTTGGATGTCTACACAAGGGAGACTTTTACAGGTAAATACTATAATCTTATGAGAGGATTTTTGTTGAAATGAATGTCCTGGTGGCAGGGTCACCCCTATGCCTCGTACACACGATCAGTTTTCCCGACAAGAAAAGTGCGATGTGAGCTTTTTGGCAGGAATTCCGACCGTGTGTATGCTCCATCAAACTTTTTCTGTCAGAATTCCTGCCAAGAAAAGATTGAGAGCAGGATCTCTATTTTCGTGACAGGAAAAATTCCTATCGGGAATCGCGCTCATCTGTATGCAATTACGACGCGAAAAAAAAACACGCATGCTCAGAATCAAGCAGAAGAGCCGAACTGCCTATTGAACTTCATTTTTCTGGGCTCGTCGTACGTGTTGTACGTCACCGCGTTCTTGACGTTCGGAATTTCAGACAAGATTTGTGTGACCGTGTGTATGCAACACAAGTTTGAGCCATTTTCCTGCTGAAAAAAAAAACACGGTTTTCCTGTCGGAAAAACTGATCGTGTGTACAGGGCATAACAGTTAGAAACTGCCAAAAGTAAGGCTACTTTCACACTGAAGCGCTGGGTGCGCTGGCGGTATAGCGGCGCTATTTTTAGCGCCACTATACCGTTTTTTTCCCGCGATTTGCGGGCGCTAGCGGGGTGATTTCAACCCCCGCTAGCGGCCGAAAAAGGGTTAAAAACGCCCGCAATAAGGCCTCTTTGCGGCGTTTTGCGGGCGTTTTGGAGGCGCTACTCCATTGATTTCAATGGGCAGGGGTGCTATAGGAGTGGTATTTTTACCGCTCCTATCGCGCCTCAAAGATGCGGCTTGCAGGAGTTTTTTTACCCTCCTGCAAGCGCAACGCTCCAGTGTGAAAACCCTCGGGCTTTCACACTTGATACAATGGTGCGGCTTTTTCGGGGCGCATTGCAGGCGCTATTTTTAGCGCAATAGCGCCTGCAAAACGCCTCAGTGTGAAAGGGGCCTGACAGACAGTTCTTATTTCAGACATTCTGATCAATGAGGTCCACAGTGACGGGTAAATATTACCGTACATCATGTAGTAAAACGAGCGTATAATACCGCGGCAAATGAAGTGGAAATGACTGATTGGTTGAGATTCTCTCAGCCTGTGATAATATCCAGGAGCACAATCATCAATCAGAAATTAATTAAGCTCATTATCTCTCCCGAGATCTGTTTACCAACCAGTCGCCACAGATTCGGCTTTAATAATAGGAAACATTGTTTTTATTCTCTAATTTTCCTCTCTTCCGCACAATCTGCATCTGGGGCTGTCTGACAGGCCGCACAATGGAGGCGCACTCGCCGCATCTGAAGAATACCCTCTGCGCTTACGTGATTTCCTTCTAAAAACGATAGACGCCATGAAGTCATTGTGAGCGCGCTCTGCGGGAGACGACGTAGCCCGATCTACAGGGGAAATGCATTGTAGATGTATACACAGGCTGGGGGATTACAAGTCCCCTTACTGCTGGAACACTCATACTGGAGAGATAATGAGAGATTCATTTATTATTACAGATATTCATATAGTGCCAACAGTTTATAAAGCGCTTTACAGATTGTACATTTATATCAGTTCCTGGTGTCAAGGAGCTTACAATCTAAGGTCCTTCCCTACCTCACATACACAGGAGCCAATTAACCTACCAGTATGTCTAAGAAAGAAAAAAAGAAAGAGAGATAGAGAAAGAAAGAAAGAAAGAAAGAGTGAGAGAGAGAGAGAAAGAAAGAAAGAAAGAAAGAAAGAAAGAAAGACAGAAAGAAAGAAAGAAAGAAAGAAAGAAAGAAAGAAAGAGAAAGAAAGAAAGAAAGAAAGAAAGAAAGAAAGAAAGAAATTGATACATTGATAGATAGATTGATTCAAGTGTTAGGATCTATCACTTACTGAGAGAAAGAAAGAAAGAAAAAGAAAGAAAGAGAGAAAGAGAGAGAGAAAGAAAAAGAAAGAAAGAAAGAAAGAAAGAAAGAGAAAAAGAAAGAAAGAAAGAAATTGATACATTGATAGATAGATTCATTCAAGTGTTAGGATCTATCACTTACTGAGAGAGAGAGAAAGAAAGAAATAAAGAGAAAGAAAGAGAGAAAGAAAGAAAGAAAGAAAGAAAGAAAGAAAGAAAGAAAGAAAGAAAAAAAGAAAGGGAAAAAAAGAAAGAGAGAAAGAAAGAAAGAATTAAAGAAAGAGAGAACAAATTAAAGAAAGAGAGAAAGAAAGAAAGAAAGAATTAAAGAAAGAGAGAAAAAAAGAAAGAAAGAAAGAAAGAAAAATACATTGATAGATAGATAGATTGATTCAAGTGTTAGGATCTACCACTTACTGAGTGAAAGAGAGAGAAAGAAAGAAAGAAAGAAAGAAAGAAAGAAAGAAAGAAATTGTTACATTGATAGATTGATTCAAGGGTTAGGATCTATCATCTACTGAGTCATACATAGAAAGAAAAAAGGAAAGAAAAAGAGAAAGAGTAAGAGGAAGGAAGGAAGGAAAGAAGGCAAGAAGGAAAAGTAAGGATTTTATAACTCCCCTCTTGCTGGCATGCTCATATTGGAGAGAGAAAGTAGATAGATACGATAGATTTGTGGAGAGATTGATTGATAGATAGGTTAGGATTTATACCTTTACTATTGCTGACACAGTCATATTTGAGAAAATACATTGCTAATATAGATAGATAGATAGACAGATTCATGGAGAGATGTATTGATTGATTGATTGATTGAGAGATGTATTGATTGAGTGATTGATTGAGAGATGTATTGATTGAGTGATTGATTGAGAGATGTATTGATTGAGTGATTGATTGAGAGATGTATTGATTGAGAGATGTATTGATTGATTGATTAATAGGTTAGGATTTAAAACGTACAGTCATAACAGATAGATCGATAGATAGATAGATTCATGGAGAGATGTATTGATTGTTTGAGTGATTGATTGATTGGTTAGGATTTAAAACTTACATAGTCATAACAGATAGATAGATAATAGTTAGATTTTTAAAAATTGATTGATTGATTAGGATTTATACCTTTACAGGCTTTACTACTGCTGTGCTGACACACTCATATTTCAGAGAGAAGGTAGATAGATAGATAGATAGATAGATAGATAGATAGATAGATAGATAGATAGATAGATAGATAGAGAGATAGGGGTTGAGTTACTAAAGGTAAATAGACTGCGCACTCTGCAAGTTGCTCCAAAGTTTAGTAAATGAGCAGAAGCTCTGCTGACTTCTATCATCCAATCATGTGCAAGGAAAAATGCATTTATTTTTCTTGCACATAATTGGGTATTCTTTGCAAAGTGAAGCCTTACATCATTTACTAAGCTCTGGAGCAAATGCACTTGCAGAGTGCACAGTCTATTTGTCCTTAGTAAATAAACCCCATAGATTAATAAGAAAGATGGATTGATCGATTGAGTAATTGATTGACTGATATTTACAGCACTACTGCTGGGACATTCGTATTTGATAAAGTATATAGATAAGATAAATACATTGCTAAGATAGCGCGGCTACATTTCTTCTCATCTCTCTTCACATTGCTAAGATAGATAGATAGATAGATTGATAGACAGATAGATAGATACATACATACATACATACATACATAGAATACGGCAGCAAGCAGAGTTCCTCTATCAGGACCATAGACAGCAGGAAGCCAGATTGAAGTAAACCAGTATTGAAAAATACTATATATCAGGGGTCAGCAACCTCTTTTCACTTAAGGGCCGGATTCAATGTATATGAATGCATGGAGGGCCGCATTCACCTAGTAATAAATGAAGATAATAATAATCCCCCTTTACATTACACAGCCCCGCACCTTTGGTTCCCTTTACATTACACAGCCCCCTGCACCTCCATTACACAGCCCCGCACCTCAGGACCCCTTTACATTACACAGCCCCGCACCTCTGGTTCCCATTACATTACATAGCCCTGCACCTCTGGTTCCCATTACATTACACAGCCCTGCACCTCTGGTTCCCATTACATTACACAGCCCTGCACCTCTGGTTCCCATTACATTACACAGCCCTGCACCTCTGGTTCCCTTTACATTACACAGCCTGGCACCTCTGGTTCCCATTACATTACACAGCCCTGCACCTCTTGTTCCCATTGCATTACACAGCCCTGCACCTCTGGTTCCCATTACATTACACAGCCCTGCACCTCTTGTTCCCATTACATTACACAGCCCTGCACCTCTGGTTCCCATTACATTACACAGCCCTGCACCTCTGGTTCCCATTACATTACACAGCCCTGCACCTCTTGTTCCCATTACATTACACAGCCCTGCACCTCTGGTTCCCATTACATTACACAGCCCTGCACCTCTGGTTCCCATTACATTACACAGCCCTGCACCTCTGGTTCCCTTTACATTACACAGCCCGGCACCTCTGGTTCCCATTACATTACACAGCCCTGCACCTCTGGTTCCCATTACATTACACAGCCCTGCCCCTCTGATTCCCATTACATTACACAGCCCTGCACCTCTGGTCCCCATTACATTACACAGCCCCCGTACCTCTGGACCCCTGACATTTAGCGGAGGAGGGCCGGGTGCGGCCAGCGGGTCATAGGTTGCCAACTCCTGCTGTATATCTAGGCTCCCATTGAAAATTTCCAGAGGCAGGTCTGGGATTTCTTAGTGCCCTTACCCTCTTACCTCCTGGGGTTTGGCTTCCTTCTGGGATAGGTTCATTGTAGCTGCTGTCTAACTCATATGCCTTGTAGGTGGGTGACATCTCATCATATACTGTTATTAAAGAAAACCCACGTGAGAGCAATATGGGGGGGGGGTGCCATTCTCTGAAAATGATAGTTGTCTGGCTGTTTCGCCAGTACTTAGGTTTCAGTAGTTGCTGAGTCACTTAAGAGGGACAAGTATGCAAACATTCAGAGTCAGCGAAAAGTCAGAATCTCTTATTTGCATATTTATCCTAATTAGTCAGTAATTCAAAGTCGTGATGCAAGAAGATCAGCATGACAGCCAGGCAAGTAGCATTTTCAGGAGACAACCTCCGTGTTTTTCTCATGGAAGATTTCTTTAAGAGACAACTCTGATCAATAGTCACCTCTTAGGATGAAGTTGGGTTATTAGAGCTGCTGCCAACATGATGGATAAGGTGAGCCTTCCGACCTGTGAGGAGGACATGAATGAAGAGTCAACACTGAAATGTTCAGAAGAAAACCATAAATCTTGCCAAATTCCCTCTAAGGTGCTGCTGTTGTCTGCCCTATAAGTAAGGACAGTCCATGTCCTAGCTTCCCCCTTCCCCTCCCCCCCCAATCACCTTCGGCAATATGCTTCATCTCAATGGAGTTCAGCCAAGAGTTTTTACTGAACGTAGACCATGTGGAAAGGACGGCAACATCATTTTAAGGTTGGTGAGGACAGAGATGGGACTCTTACATTACAGAAAATTTATGACATTCAGCCAGAGTCAATAAATCTCAGAGACTGGGATTGTAATAAGGTGAACTCCCGGCAAACAGCTAAATACAAGGTTGAAATCCACACATGTGAAACGTCTTATCTGCCAAATGGTTAAAAATTCCATCCGGCCACCAGTGACTCATACACCTCTTCCAGACAGGGGGTGACACCATTTGATGGAACCCAGCAGTGTCACCTTCCCCGCCCCCCAGTCTGCTGACTGGTCAAGATTAAATTCTAAGAGGAGGTGGGGCCAAGGCGCTGGATATGAATCCTCTACCAATAAAAATTAAGCCCTTCATGAAATCAAATGGCTTGGCTTTGGCAGCTCCCCACAAAGAGGGGCCCCTTAAAAATAGGGGTTGCACAAATTGAGTTGCCCATATACAGCTGACCAGAAAAAAAGTGTCAAACAAAGGATCCAAGAGTCCACACATGATTTATTAATTCAGTAAGTAACCATGGAAAGGTCAAAAGGTATCCGACGCGTTTCGAGGATCTCTCCTTCCTCAGGGCCTACTGTAGAAGTAAAGCCTAACTATAACTATTTGTCACAATGGTACTGAAGTGAGCCCACAGGCGAGCAGGTGACACGGGATCCCCCAGGGCGTGGAATCTAAGGGCCAGCCAATATTTCGCCAGGGACCCCCTCACAAGGGTTTGGGCTTTGCTGCGTGCTGACCCCAGGTCACGACCCCCAGGTTCACCTTGCTCGTGAGGAGAGTACCAGAAGACACAGAGGGATGGATGGATGGATAAAGCAAAAGGAGAGCCGGATATCGAGCCAAGGTTGGGCGGGCAGCAGACAGTGTAAACAGGACTAGCCGATTCGGTACACAAGAAGTCTGATTAAGTAGGTAACAGGCAGGGAGCTCTGAAACAAGTGTTGCTCAAGCAACCATAAACTGGTCTGAGTGCAATTTAAATAGTGAGGCACATGGGAGGCTGGACAGGAAGTAGCAGAAAGGAGGAATATATTAAGCCACAGGTGAAGCCGGCGACACCCATAGCTCCAGAGTGCAGCCAGAGCTGAACACAAGCTAAAGGAACAACAGGTGCCAGCCGACCTACAGCAGTATAGGTAAGACACAGATCAGCTCCGCAGCTGATCTGTGACACTATTCCTAATAATGTTCCCTCTCCCCTTCTCTTATCTATCCTGCCTAGCCTGTATAAAAAAAGACCTGTGTTTTTACCTTTTTTTAATCCTGTCCGGTCCCATGACCTCGCAGCTCCGATGTCAAGACCCGGATCACCTGCTGATATCATTGTGCTTCCCATAGGGAAAGTTTGTAGTTCCAGTGTCTACCAGCGGGTGTCTCTCAGCATCCAGCAGATTCCAGTAATTAACTTCACCTAATGCTGGCTGCTGGGATGGTATTTAGTCCCTATTCTGCAGTTACACCTTGCTGCAGTGTTTTGCTTGTTGCCAGATACTGTTAGCCGTTATCTTGTTCCTGCTCTTTGATCATGCTCTCTGCCTAGTACCTTTACCATAGGTGTGCGCAGCCTATTGCATTAGGGTGCACCACAAAGCCCAAACACACACTACCGATCACTCACTATGTTCATTCAGAAAGGGAAGGGGCTGGTAAATTACATATTTACAGGCCCCTTCCCCACTCCTAAAACATCCCAGCAGCAACAGCCGATAGGAGAGGAGGGAAGCTGGCAGCGATGCGGGGGGAAAGATGGGAGCCAGGGCAGAAGGGGGACTCTGTGCTTCTCAGGGTGATTAGGGTGTGCCTGGGCACACCTGGCACACCCTGTGCGCACGCCTATGACCTTTACCCCAAACCCTGCTGCCTTGTTTCTACTCCCCCTTGTTCCTAATCCCAGTTTTGATTCCCTCTTTCCTATATGTTCCCTGCATCTCCAGTTTTACCCAACTTTTCTGTGTTCTCCATTTGTATATAGTTAGATTGATAGTTAGGATTTCTGTTATTCTGTTGGCTCATTTAGTTAGGTACTTTGTCACTTTTTGGTTCACTTATATCTTTATGTCTCCTGTTTGCTGGTGTTTGGATGTCGTTTGTTTTTTGGTCATCCTTGCTGCTGAATCCTGACATCCAGAGTGCCTGTGTCAGTGAGCGGCTGCTGCAGGGGAAAAGTGGGAACACATTGGTGGTACATTGGTGTGAACTAGCCCTTAGACTTTAGAACCACTTTAAAAGCACACTGGATTTCTGCCAGATGCACCAGTAATTTTGTTTTACTTACCACCAGTGGCGGAACTACCAGGGTCGCAAAGGTCGCACTTGCGACCGGGCACTGGTGTACCACCCCTGTGGGGAGGCCCCAAGATGGCAGTAAGGGGGCCCGCTGCAGAACATGTGAAAGGGTCCGCCTTTGGGACCATAAGGCTTGGTTAACACTGCTGTTACCCTTAGGCTTGGTTCACACCTATGCAGTGTGTTTTTGATCCGTTTCTGCAGTGCTTTTTTTGTGTTTTTGCACACACGTTTTCAATGTATTTTTCACGCGTTTTATTTTATTTTTTCTTGGGCAATTTGTTGTTGGGCAGATTAAAAACGCAGCAAAAATGCACATACATGTTTTTTCTGTAGCTTCTCCATCCATGTATGCTATTGAACCAAAAACGCATTGTTAGTCCCTGACCCTTTCCAAAAATACAGCGGCTGAAAAAAGCATAGATGTGAACGTGTCCCACAGGAAACCATGTATAAAGGACTGTAGTGCGTTTCTGCAGAAAGCACAAAAAAAAACAGTGAAGCAGGTCTTAAGTTGTGCAACTTGCTTGTGATTTGCTTGCAACTTTTATGATTTAACGTTGCCGTCTATAGCACTCAAATCACACCAAAATTGCAGAAAAGTAGTGCGGGTACCTTTTTGAGACGCATTTCAGCACCCATTTAAATTAATGTTTTGACTTGTCATGCGACATTTTGTGTTGCAAGTCACATGATAAATCGCAGCGATGGGCCTAAAGGGACCCCGAGATCAGTAGGAAGGGCCCTGGTACCACGGGAAAGGGCCCCGGCGGTCAGGGGGGCCCTTTACAATTTCTTGCACTGGGGCTCTGAAGGTTCTAGTTACGTCTCTGTTACTGCATTTTCAAAGTGATAAAATATGGGAAATGTGTCCGTATTGGAGAGATGCCCTGAATATTTTTTTTTTATTATTTTGTCTTGACACACACCTTGAACGTTTGAATTAAAGAAAAAACATTCTGTGCTCATCAAGCCGCGTACAATAGTTGGGTAATAAGCGCAGCGCATCAGCACTTCTCCAAAACGCGTAGGCATTGTAAGCAAGTCATTAATCAAGGCTCAGACGTGGCCTGAAAAGGATATTTTTGTTAGACGAGCAATGTCCCAGCTCTGCGCTCCAATCTCCTGCAACACGCAGAAAAGGGATTGAGAACAATAAGACAGAGGTTCTGCAATTACTTCCAAAACGGCTTTTCCTTGCAACAATTTCATAGATTGTAGCTTCTGCGATAGGGCGTTGGGTTGGCCGTCGCTGACAATAGACGCGGCGCGGGTCATATTCAACAGAACCAGCAGCCATTAAATTACAAAACTTCTGCAGTTCACAATGACTTAAACATTCATTAGATATGAAATTAAATGATTTAGGCTCGTCACCCCTCCCCCCACCTTCCGGCATCCCTCTTTATATTATCCTTAAAGAAGATGGACGCTAACAGTGGCGGCCCCTTCATACGGGGTGCAGGGGTGATGCCCCCCTAATCCATGCATTCGGCCCCCTAATCTACATGCAGGGCGCTGGATGCATGGATTCCAATGTTTTTTGTTTTTTTTTAAGCACGTGATTAGAGCCTGAGGCTCTAATTGGCTTCAATAAACGGTGGGCTCGGGGCGCAGAGCACTGCGCCCCGAGCCCACCCACTTGTGTGACAATAGCGAATTAATATTCGCTATTATATTCCTGATTGGCCTCCTGGCCAATCAGGAAGCAGCTCCTGAGACTCAATAGGCCAGGGAAGTCTTAGGACTCCCAATCATGTCTCAGGACACACTGGTAGTAAGAAGATCCGGCAAGACTGTAGTCCTTGAATTGTCGTTTATTGGTACATAAGAGTGACAATAAAACAATAATGCTGACGCGTTTCGGCAATATCCTTAGTCGTAGCTAGTTTGAAACAGATATGGCAAGATATATATATATCTATATACTTACATACACATATACAAGCTCCACCTCTACATAATTGGCCTATCAGGTTAGTGTCACAGAAAATTTGCATATTTAATGAATACCACCAGTCATTCAAGTGGTTGATGACTACACCTGTTTTCAGCCAGCAAGAGAAAGGGGAGAGGTGAGGAAGACAATATAAAAATTGGGTCTCAGGCCGATTGGGTCTCAGGACACACTTCCTGTTCAGCCCGGAAGAGAACGGAGTGGAGAATGGCCCGGCTCTTTATTCCCCATGCCTCCTATGTTAAGGTTAGTCTCCGTCACCCCCTTCTCATCCGTCTAACGACCGGGGGGGTGTCATTGGTGTGCTTGCGGCAATCTCCGCCTCCCACGGGGGGGGGGTCAGTGGATGGCGTTAGTTTACCGCCCCCCAAATATTCAGCACCAGATGCCACTGTGCGCTAAGAACTGTTTGAATCTAAACTGGTCAATTGGAATAGATGCAGTGTGGTGTCAGGTAAACAGTGGTTAAAGGGGAAGTAAACCCTGGTGGGTTTTTCTTCCTTTCTTCTTCCCTGCAAAGTAAAGGCATAATGGGCTAGTATGCATCGCATGTATGCATTTTACCGTAGGAGAGGTTTATTCCCCTTTCCACGCTACGACGGATGCAAAGAAAAAAAAGATTGTGTAAATTGGTAGCATGCCATTGAAATAAGTTTAAGTTGGGTTGGTGAGGGCAGACATTAGCATGATGTTGAGGACTTTCTTACAGGTTGGCGGTCGACTTGTTTCCACGTCGGAGGTTTAGCTTTTGGCTGCATTTCTTCCATGAAGACCACTTCTGGTCAGACTTCTCCGAACAGTAGATGGGTGTACCTGGGTCCCACTGTTTTTCACTAGTTCTGTGCCGATGGGTCTGCTGGACATCTTCCGATGTTGAAGGGAAATAACATAACGTGTCTTTCATCTGCTGCATTAAGCTTCCTTGGCCGACCACTAAGTCTATGGTTCTCAGCATTGCCCGTTTCTTTGTGCTTTTTCAAAAGAGCTTGAACAGCACATCTTGAAACCCCAGTCTGCTTTGAATTATTTGCCTGGGAGAGACCTTGCTGATGCAGTATAACTACCTTGTGTCCAGTGGTGGCTGGTGCTCAATATTTTGGGGAGAGGGGGGTGGCGATCTGTGGCCTTACCTTCTGATGACAAGGTGGTGCTGGATCCGGAATAGGGCTCCTTGAAGCATCTGTTGCTGCCCCTCCACCTGCTGCCTCTTCGTTCCAGCTGGGCGAGGGAAGAGCCGGGGCCATTGCTTCTCCTCCCAGCGGAACAGGAAGTGGGTCTGAAGACCCGATTGGCAGGGAGTCCTAAGACTCCCTGGCCAATTGGGTCTCAGGACCTGCTTTCTGATTGGTCAGGAAGAAAAGCAGGAAGACATTAGCAAATATTTATGTCACACAAATGGGTAGGCTCAGAGCACAGTGCTCTGCGCCCCAAACCTGCCCTTTTTTTAAGCCAATTAGAGCCTCAGGCTCTTATCATGTGCTTAAAAAAAAAAAAAAACATGGAAATCCATGCATCCAGTGCCCTGCATGGAGATTAGGGGCCGGGCGCATGGATTAGCGGGGCAGTGCCCCTGCGCTCCTGATGGAGTGCCTGCCACTGCTTGTGTCTTGTTGCTGTGCTCAGTCTTGCCATGGTGTATGACATGTGACATAAAAACGGTCTTCCACAGCCCTCACCTTAATAGCAGAGTTTGCCTGTTCCTCACCCAGTTTTATGCCTCCTACAGAGCTGTTTCCGTTTAAGTTATTAACTGTGTTTCAACCTACATATGAAATTGATGAGCATTAGCTCCTGCTTATTATTATAATTGATTAATCGTACATTTGACTCTGATCCTACAAAATCCCTGACTTTGTGCAAGTGTAAAAAGTGTGCAAGTGTAAGAACTGTTGTTGGTTTAAAGCCAAAGTGTGGTCACACCACATATTAATTTGATTTAGATTTTTCTTCTGTTCGCTCACTTTGCATTTTGTAAATTGATAATAATAAAAAAATCTAATATATTTTTGAAAGCATTCTTACTTTACAGCATTTCTTCACACCTGCTTAAAAATTTGCACAGTACTATATATATATATATATATATATTAAATACAGTATATATTCAATGAAAGCTGTGGTCTCATGTCAAAGCCCTCAGAACACATTGGTCTTGCTGCACAGACGTCTAAAATAATGAGCAGTAACGTTGTCACCCTCTCCCCTGCTGCTTCTCTGAAATCCCTTCCCTGCAAAAGTAATTTGGAAGACATAATAGAGAATTAATTCATGACATCACTGACCTAAATTTAGAGGGAAGACAATAAAAAGTCGAAATTAGATTAGAATTGCTTTCTGGGACACAAAAGCTGCAAATGATTCAAACTTTCCTTAAAACGAAAAAAAAATTATCTTTCTTTTTTTTGCTATGGCGGTAATCTGTGGAAACGGGTAACGAACAACACACCTGCAAATATTAATGTGCCCTGTCATCAGTCACTGCCTGTCAGTGTCAAACAAACCAATTATCGCAGGCAATGCTTGTAGAATATTGATCCACCGCTTATTTACAGATGGGAAGAGATCATTTTCTCTGTTTGGCTATGTGGTATTAAAGTGGAACTCCGCCTAGCAGCTAAACTGGCCAAGCAAGTGTAGCCCTAATTTGAGGGGAGGTTATGGGAAAATGGCCCTCCCAAGCAGGATATTGCACTGAACCTAAAGGTAAATAAGAGAACCAGAACCTTCACTAAGTGGAAGAATGGGTATGATAATGCATTTGTCAGGTGCTCCACCCAGGAGAGAGTGGATTCCCTTCTTGGATAATTAACCATTAATAAAATCAAGTAAATGGAGGAACTTCTGCAACCAGCATATAACATTAACTGTAAGTACATAGATACACACCCATATAGAAATAATACAAGCTTTATATAAGAAAAAATGTATAACAGTATATACATCCAATGTACACACAGGTATTATCAGCAAAGGGCCTGATAGGAGTCCTGGTGGAATTGTGCACATATAACCAGGTATATATACCGTAGTTATTAATAGAGATACCTCCAGATGAAGGTGGCAGCAAAGTCTACTTGTAGGTAACCCTGAGGGGGATGCCACTGTCTTTGTGTCAGAGAACTACAGACAAGATCTGCGGTCATGGGGAGATTCTCCAACCAGCCTGGACCGGAGCCTCTCACCGGCAGAAACTGTGGTGTGGCACAGGAACTCAGAGTCAGCCTATCTAGTCTGCGCCTTAGTCCCTCCCTTGTAGTTTATAATACTCTCTTCTGGTCTGGGTGAAAATACAACAGCAGCAACTCCATGGAAAGGACATGTTGCTCAGTTCTCTCTCAGTATACTCCCTGGAAACTCTCCTTTAAAAAAGATATCAAAGTTCTCCAATCTGGGGTTTCTGACCTACCTAGCAGGGACAAGAAATGATGTACATACAAAACTCTATGACAGTAAAGCCCCGTACACACGGTCGGACTTTTGGCCAACAGACTTCATTTTGAGCAAGTTGGACCAACAATCCGACCGTGTGTACGATCCATCGGACAAACTTTTTAGGTTTTTATTTTGTTTTCATTGGACAAAAGTTGGGTCTGCAAACAGACAAACTTTTGGCCAACAAAAGTCCGACCGTGTGTACAGAAAACCATCGGACTTTTGTCCGATGGACAAAACAACTAATGTTAAAATCAACCAACAATAGCAGAAGTTGACCAAAGGGTGGCGGTAAAGAGCAGAAAACCCACGTGATGTTGCAAAAAGTTTTGGGAAAGTTTGCAGAAAAGTCAGAGCGTGTGTATGCTATGGGTGTTCCCGACCAACTCCGTTCGGACAAAAAAACACAGAAAAGTCCGATGGAAGTCTGACCGTGTGTACGGGGCTTAAGAAGCTCAACCACTGTGGTCAAGGGCAGATCCTCCAACTGTTGTCCAGCCAGCCTTTCACCAGCAGGAACTGCGATGTGGCACTAGAACTCAAACTCAGACCATCTACAATGCACTATAGTCACTCCCTAGCTGTTTATAACAGTCTCTTCTTGTCTGGGTGAAAATACAACAACAGCAACTCTATGGACAGGACATGTTGCTCAGCTCTCTCTCAGTCTACTTCCTGGAAACTTCCCTTTATAAAGATATCAAAGTCCTCCAATTTAGGTTTTCTGACCCAGCTAGCAGGGACATGAAGTGATGTACTTTAATAATTCTATGACAGTAAGAAGCGCAGCCACTGTGGCCATTGGCAGGTCCTCTAACTGTTGTCCAACCAGCTTGGAACGGAGCTTCTCATCAGCAGTAACTGTGGTGTGGCACTGGAACTCAGGATCAGCCCATCTTCTCTGCACTTTAGTCACTCCCTAGTAGTTTATAATAGTTTCTTCTGGTCTGGGTGAAAATACAACAGCAGCAATTCCATGGACAGGACCTTTTTTTGTAATGATGAGCTCACGTGCAGTGAATGCAGTTTGTAGCATCATGGCCAATTAATTTCCCTATGCCCATGTATTCATTCACCTAGCTTGTGCCTATTTGCTAAAGGGACAGGCAACTTCTGTTCCATTAGCAGTATAGTCAGTGTTTATCTGGTGCTCCAAATGGAGTCATTTTTGTTCCCGGTCACACACCGTCCAATCCATGCCTCACCATTCCAGCTGTGTTGCATCACAAATGTGATGAAAACATATCTCTTTCCTTCATTGCTCTGCCTGCTTGTGTCTATTTCAGATCAAATTACTGTATAGCTCTCACCTGCAGAGCACTAGACTGAGAGACTCAGGAAGTGTGGGATGAGTAGTTTCTTCACAGGAAGTGTTAGGTCTCACACTACAGACAGAGTTGATACATTAACCACTTCCTTACTGGGCACATAAACCCCCTTCCTACCCAGGCGAAATTTCAGCTTTCGGCACTGTCACGCTTTGAATGACAATTGCGCGGTCGTGCGACGTGGCTCCCAAAAAACATTGACGTCCTTTTTTTCCCACAAATAGAGCTTTCTTTTGGTGGTATTTGATCACCTCTGCGGTTTTTATTTTTTGTGCTACAAACAAAGAAATAGCGACAATTTTGAAAAAAACACAATATTTTTTGATTTTTGCTATAATAAATATCCCAATTTTTTTTTAAAAAATATATTTTTTTCCTCAATTTAGGCCGATACGTATTCTTCTACATATTTTTCGTAAAAAAAATCGCAATCGGCGTTTATTGATTGGTTTGCACAAAAGTTATAGCGTTTACAAAATAGGGGATAGATTTATGGCATTTTTATAAAAAAAATAATTTTTTATTAGTAATGGCGGCGATCAGTGATTTTTTTCGTGACTGCGACATTGTGGCGGACACATCGGACACTTTTGACACATTTTTGGGACCATTCACATTTATACAGTGAACAGTGCTATAAATATGCACTGATTACTGTATAAATGTGACTGGCAGGGAAGGGGTTAACACTAGGGGGGCGAGGAAGGGGTTAAATGTATTCCCTATTGGTGATTCTTACTGTGGGGGGAGGGGACCGACTGGGGGAGGAGACCGATCTGTGTCCCTATGTACAAGGGACACAGCATCGGTCTCCTCTCTCCCTGACAGGACATGGATCTGTGTGTTTACAATGGGAGAATGCGCCCCCCAGTGGCCAAAGAAGCGGAGGCCTAAAAAGACGGCCTCCCGGATTTGTAGAGCCACCTCGCGGCCGTATATAGTCGTACGGCCGGCGCGAGGTGGTTAATATGTGCGTGTTTGAATACAAACAGAAACTTCTGACACAGGAATGTGATGATTTACTCTACTATAGGATGTTCATACAGGGCAACAAATGACACCATGAAACTACATGATCAATGCACATCTTATACAGGTGAAGAACACAAGGTTCAGGTAGGAAGGTTTATAATGCCTGTAAAAAAATGCTTTTGTGTGTAAGAAAGTCAAACTCCTTTGTGTGATTAAAGGAAGTACTCCGAGGCCATTTTTAGTTGAACTTTCATGATTGCAGCGGACTAATGGCTGCTGTGATACAAGACAGATTTTGACTTTCAGGCTCATTGATGCGCGTTCCTCGGTGAAGCGACTGAAGTATTTACAAGGAAGGATGTGTGGGGTGAGGTAAAGGCACCTCTGGCTTAATGGAGATTGATTGTGCAGATCCAGCCATGTGTAATGTCTATTCTGGGTGCAGCACCGGGGCCCCTACCAGCCGTCCACCTTTTCGCTTCTCCGTATCTCCGTACGACTCCGGCAAACGTCCCCGAAGTGTGCATCTGATTTCCTCTGATCCATGTTGATGCCCCAGATTGACCATGTGTATGTGTGAGACAGGAAGATGGATAGAAAGAGACGTTTTCCCCCAACTGAGGCGGGATGATGCAGCTTGGCCTTCTGCCCCAACCAGCATCAGCACTTTACCTGCCTGAAAGGTACGGGGGGCGCCGAGACGTGCCTGGTGCCTCCCCCCATGGATCACCAGACCAAATGTATGGGAGGGTTCAAAAAGAGGATTTTTTTTCTGTATTTTATATATAAATATATGTAGAGTGTGTGTGTATATATATATATATATATATATATATATATATATATTATAGCCCTCAAATTTTCCACTCGCCTACTCACATTAGGCGAGTGGAAAATGAGGGCTTGCGAGCTGGGCTGCCTGCCTGGGAGAGGGGGGGAGAGCACCGCCGGCGGGGTTGATTGGGAACCGTTCTCCCATTGATCGCCCCGGGGGGAAGAGAGCATGGAGGAGGAGGAGAGCTACGGGATAGCACGCTGTTACCGGCGCTTACATTATAATTGTCTCCACTCTGCTCGACACAGCCCTGCCTCCTCCTGACCTGCGCCTGTGATAGATAGAACGCCGGTCCAATGCTAGGATGCCTTCACAGGCAAGGGGTCAGGAGGAGGCGGGGCTGTGTTGAGCAGAGCGGAGACAATTATAATGTAAGTGCCGGTAACAGCGTGCTATCCCGCAGCTCTCCTCTTCCTCCAGCCATGCATTCCTCTGCCCAGGCGAGGCTGCAATGGGCACAGTATGGCTGCAATGGGCACAGTGTGGATGCAATGGGCACAGTATGGCTGCAATAGGCACAGTATGACTACTATGGGCACAGAGAGTCTGCAATGGGAACAGCGAGGCTGCAATGGGCACAGTGAGGCTGCAATGGGCACAGTGAGGCTGCAATGTGCACAGTGTGGCTGCAATGGGCACAGTAAGGCTGCAATGGGCACAGTATGGCTGCGATGGGCACAGTAAGGCTGCAAAGGGCACAGTATGGCTGCAATGGGCACAGTGAGGCTGCAATGGGCGCAGTGTTGCGGCAATGGGCACAGTGTGGCTGCAATGGGCACAG
This sequence comes from Rana muscosa, assembly GCA_029206835.1. Lineage (NCBI taxonomy): Eukaryota > Metazoa > Chordata > Amphibia > Anura > Ranidae > Rana > Rana muscosa. The sequence continues at coordinate 304,983,903 of CM055120.1, forward strand.
TATGTCTGCAATGGGCACAGTGGGGCTGCAATGGGCACAGTGAGGCTGCAATGGGCACAGTGAGGCTGCAGTGGGCACAGTGAGGCTGCAGTGGGCACAGTGTGGTTGCAACGGTGGGCACAGTGTGGCTGCATTGGTGGGCACAGTGAGGCTGCAATGGTGGGCACAGTGTGGCTGCAATGGTGGGCAGTGGCACAGGTGAGGCTGCACTGATGAGAACGGGTGAGGCTGCCTTGATAGGCACAGGTGAGGCTGCACTGATAAAGTTGTTGTTAAAGTGGTTGTAAACCCTTTTTTTTTTTTTTTTACAAAAATAATAACCTGCAAGAGAAAGCCATAATGAGCTAGTATGACTAGCATACTAGCTCATTATGCAGAACTTACCTAAGATCGAAGCCGTCCCCGTCTCCCCCTCTGGCCAGCAGACATCGCTCCGGAAGGTTACTTCCGGGTATCGCCGCTCCGGTGCTCTGATTGGCTGGAGCGGCGATGACGTCACCGTGCATGCGCCGGTAGCCGTCAAAGTCGGCATTATCCATTGATAAAACCGGCGTTGACAGTGCAGCAGCGCCGTTGTCTATGGCGCGAATGCGCCGTAGACAACGGTGCATTTTTTTGGTAAAATATCTCCTAAACCGTGTAGGTTTAGGAGATATTACAAACACCTACAGGTAAGCCTTATTCTAGGCTTACCTGTAGGTGAAAGTTCCATAAGTGGGTTTACAACCACTTTAATATTTATTTTTGTAACTTATTTTTGCATAAAACATTTAAGTGTCATTTCAAGATATAATTTATGAGGGTGTGTCTAGGGGCTGAATTAGGGGCGGCGCAGGGTTGGGCGGGGCAGGGTAGGGATTGAGTGGGGCACTGGTGGCTAATAACCTTTGAGGCCTGCCTAGTAGCTCAGGACTTGACATTTTAAGCCCTGTGTATATTAGCCTTCCCCCCCCCCCCCCAGTGTCATGTGACTCGTTAGTATTACAAGGTCTCAGGTGTGAATGGGGAGCAGGTGTGTTAAATTTGGTGTTATCGCTCTCACTCTCTCCTACTGGTCACTGGAAGTTCAACATGGCACCTCATGGCAAAGAACTCTCTGAGGATCTGAAAAAAAGAATAGTTGCTCTACATAAAGATGGCCTAGGCTATAAGATAAGGTGACCAGATTTTTAAAATGAAATCCGGGGACATATTTTTTTTACTAGTAATGACGGCAATCAGCAACTCTCTGCCCGTCGCCGCCACCGCCCACCTCACAACCTGTCAAGTCTTACTCACCGGGCCCTGGCTACTACTGGGTGGGGAGCAGAGGAAGATCACTCCACCAGGGAAGGCAAGGAGATAAGCAGGCAGGTGGCTGGCCGGGACTTGAGCCAAGGCAGAAGAACATGCGAGCGGTGCTGAAAGGGCATGCACCCGAAACTGATGAAATATTCCCTCCGCTCCGACCAGCACATGATCATCAGGAAGGGGCACAGATAATGAAAAAAATACACCCCCCTAAGCTAGTAGAAGCAGCAGAGCGGGGGTGTGTAATTCAGATTTTTTTTTTTAATTCTGCCCTGACTGTCCTTGAAATTGCCCCAGCCCCTGTTCAAATCCAATCCGGGGACAAAACTGGGGACAGTGTCCTTAATCCGGGGACTGTCCCCAGAAACTGGGGATGTCTGGTCACCCTACTATAAGAAGATTGCCAAGACCCTGAAACTGAGCTGCAGCACGGTGGCCAAGACCATACAGCGGTATAACAGGACAGGTTCCACTCAGAACAGTGAAAAAAGCAATCAGCGCCAAACTGCTAACCTAAAATTAATGTGAATGTGAGTATAAAATAAATATCTCCACAGCTGCTATAACACTCACAGTGATCACCACACTTAATAAAAACTATAATTTGCTAATAGTGCAGCGCTGTGTATCATTATACCATTATATAACAAAAAAAAATAAAAAATAACCAAACATACAACCCTTAATTACAGAGATAAATTGCACAATGTAACAAGTCCTTGTGTAACCATCCAAAAATAAATCCTAAATGAATAAAATAATTGTGATAAAAGACTCCTGTCTTTAATAAAGAAACAGAGTTCTCATGTGACTGAGCTTCAAACACAAACACCACTGTGCAGATTCACCCTGGCCTTGTTTAAGTTGAATACTTTGTGCACCCCGTGCTTGCTCAACTCAAGGATGACTTAAAAACTCATGGAAAAGATCACTCTTTTTTTTGGATGGTTACACAAGGACTTGTTACATTGTGCAGTTCATCTCTGTAAGGCCCCTTTCACTCGGAGGGTCCGTTCAGGTCCGCCTGTCAGTCTTTTAGGCGAACCTGAACGGATCCTCCATGTACCCCTATGGAGCCACGGATGTCAGCGGAGACATGTCCGCTGACATCCGACCCGCTCCGCCAAAGTGTGACGGAGGAAAACCCTATTTTTCCTTCCGTCGGCGGAGTGGATCGGATGACAACGGACTCTACGGTCCGTCGTCATCCGATTCCCCATAGGGGAGAGCGGCGCTCTGACAGGGCGGTCCCTGCACAGTGTGCGGGGACCGCCCAGTCATCCGCCGGCTCAGCGGGGATCAACGGAGCAATCCCCGCTGAGCAAGCAGAGCTTCACGGGGCGGATCCGCCCCGTGTGAAAGAGCCCTAATTGAGGATTGTATATTTGGTTATTTTATTTTTTTATATATATAATGGTATAATGATACACAGCGCTGCACTATTAGCAAATTATAGTTTCCACTCAGAACAGGCCTCGCCATGGTCGACCAGAGAAAATTAGGGCACGTGCTCAGCGTCATATCCAGAGGTTGTCTTTGGGAAATAGATGTATGAGTGCTGCCAGCATTGCTGCAGAGGATGAAGGGGTGGGGGGGGGGGGGGTCAGCCTGTCAGTGCTCAGACCATACGCCGCACACTGCATCAAATTGGTCTGCATGGCTGTCGTCCCAGAAGGAAGCCTCTTCTAAGGATGATGCACTAGAAAGCCCACAAACAGTTTTCTGAAGACAAGCAGACTAAGGACATGGATTACTGGAACCATTTCCTGTGGTCTGATGAGACCAAGATAAACTTATTTGGTTCAGATGGTGTCAAACGTGTGTGGCGGCAACCAGGTGAGGAGTGCATTTCCCCGCTTTCCTGCTGACAAAAAGCCCTGTGTATATATATATATATATATATATATATATATACATATATATTTATATATATATATATATATATATATATATATACATACAGTGGGGAGAACAAATATTTGATACACTTTCGATTTTGCGGGTTTTCCTACTTACAAAGCATGTAGAGGTCTGTAAATTTTATCATAGGTTCTCTTCAACTGTGAGAGGCGGAATCTTAAACAAAAATCCTGAAAATCACATTGTATGATTTTTAAATAATTCATTTGCATTTTATTACATGACATAAGTATTTGATCACCTACCAACCAGTAAGAATTCCGGCTCTCACAGACCTGTTATTTTTTCTTTAACCACTTAACAACCACCTGCCGACAAATAACGTTGACAAGGTGGTTGCTTAACTCTGGGAGGACGTTATATAACGTCCTCCCAGAATCGCGCTCCCGCGCGCCCCCTGGGGCGCGCACACGGGAAACTCCGTGACCGCCGGGTCCAGACGACCCGGCGGATCACGAATCGCGGTAAATCGCCGCTGATAGCGGCCGTTTACCACGTGATCGCTCCGTCAAATGACGGAGCAATCACTTGTAAACAGACCGGCGTCATTTGATGACGCCGGTTCCTCCCTCCCCTCTCTGTACCGATCGGTACAGTGTGAGAGGGGAGGGGGAGGGAGCGGATGGCAGCAGCAGCACTGTGGGCTGGATCTGTGACAATTGCAGTCACAGATCCATCCATCCCTGCTCAGCCATCCCTGTGCTATACCCTGCCAATACTCTGCAATACACCCTGCCAATACTCTGCAATATACCCTGCCAATACTCTGCAAAATACCCTGCCAATACCCTGGTGCAATACTCTGCAATACCCTGGTGCAATACTCTGCAATACCCTGGTGCAATACTCTGCAATACCCTGCAAAATACTCTGCAATACCCTGCAAAATACTCTGCAATACCCTACAAAATACTCTGCAATAACCTGCGCAATACTCTGCAATACCCTGCGCAATACTCTGCAATACCCTGCGCAATACCCTGCAAAATACTCTGCAATACCCTGCGCAATACCCTGCAAAATACTCTGCAATACCCTGGTGCAATACTCTGCAATACTCTGGTGCAATACTCTGCAATACTCTGGTGCAATACTCTGCAATACCCTGCGCAATACTCTGCAATACCCTGCGCAATACTCTATAATTCCCTGCGCAATACTCTGCAATACCCTGCGCAATATTCTGCAAAATACTCTGCAATACCCTGCACAATACTCTGCAATACCCTGCACAATACTCTGCAATACCCTCCACAATACTCTGCAATACCCTCCACAATACTCTGCAATACCCTCCACAATACTCTGCAATACCCTCCACAATACCCTGTGCAATACCCGTGCAATACCCTGCCATACACCGCAATACCCTGCCATAGTCCGCAATACTCCGCAATGCCCTGCAATACTCCGCAATGCCCAGCAATACTCCGCAATGCCCGGCAATACTCCGCAATGCCCGGCAATACTCCGCAATGCCCGGCAATACTCTGCAATAACCACTTCCCGCCCTCCGGCCGTCATATGACGTCCTTGACTTTGTGCGGGGATATCTGAATGATGGGAGCAGCTACAGGCATCATTCAGATATTAGCTTTTTCAGCCGGCGATTCACTACACCATAAGAACAATCATAGCGGCTGTTCCGCCGCTTGATCATTCTTACGGGAGGCGAGAGGGGATGTCCCCCCCCCCCCCGCCGCCCTCCAGTGCTTCTACCGACTCACCGCTACGATCAAAGCCAGGATTGTTGTTTTTTTTTTTGTTTTTTTTTCAGGCTTCCCAGCCTAGAGGTGAGATGTGGGGTCTTATTGACACCCCCCCCCCCATATCTCACTGTAAAGAGGACCTGTCATGCCATATTCCTATTACAAGGGATGTTTACGTTCCTTGTAATAGGTATAAAAGTGATCAAAAAAATGTTTAGGGTGGAAAAACATGTCAAACTAAAATAAATAAAGTAAAATGAAGAATAAAATTTTTTTTTTTTTTTAAAGCGCCCCTGTCCCCGTGAGCTCGCATACAGAAGCGAACGCATACGTAAGTCCCGCCCACATATGAAAACGGTTTTCAAACCACACATGTGAGGTATCTCTGCGAACGTTAGAGCGAGAGCAATCATTTTGGCCCTAGACCTCCTCTGTAACTCAAAACATGTAACCAGTAAAAATATTTAAAGCGTCGCCTATGGGGATTTTTTAAGTAGCGAAGTTTGGCGCCATTCCACGAGTGTGTGCCATTTTTAAGGGCGACATGTTAGGTATCTATTTACTCGGCGTAACTTCATCTTTCACATTATGCAAAAACATTGGGCTAACTTTACTGTTTTTTTTTTTTTTAAGCACAAAACATTTTTTTTCCGTAAAAAACGCGTTAAAAAAATTGCTGCGCAAATATCGTGCGAGATAAAAAGTTGCAACAACCACCATTATATTCTCTAAGGTCTTTGCTAAAAAAACATATATAATGTTTTGGGGTTCTATGTAATTTTCTAGCAAACAAATGATGATTTTTACATGTAGGAGAGAAATGTCAGAATTGGCCTCGGTGCTCCAGAACGCCTGAAGGTGCTCCCTGCATGTCGGGCCTCTGTATGTGGCCACGCTGTGTAAAAGTCTCACACATGTGGTATCGCCATACTCGGGAGTAATAGCAGAATGTGTTTTGGGGTGTAATTTGTGGAATGCATATGCTGTGTGTGAGAAAAAACCTGCTAATATGACAATTTTGTGAAAAAAAAAAAAGAGAAAAAAAAAATCTTGATTTTGCAAAGAATTGTGGGAAAAAATGACAACTTCAAAAAACTCACAATGCCTCTTTCTGAATACCTTGGAATGTCTTCTTTCCAAAAAGGGGTCATTTGGGGGGTATTTGTACTTTTCTGGCATGTTAGGGTCTCAAGAATTGAGATAGGCCATCAGTACTTCAGGTGTGATCAATTTTCAGATATTGGCACCATAGCTTGTGGACTCTATAACTTTCACAAAGACCAAATAATATACACCAATTTGTACTTATTTTTACCAAAGATATGTAGCAGTATAAATTTTGGCCAAAATTTATGAAGAAAAAATAGTAATTTGCAAAATTTTATAACAGAAACGAAAAAAAAATCATTTTTTTACAAAATTTTCAGTCTTTTTTCTCTTATAGCGCAAAAAATAAAAAACCCAACAGTGATTAAATACCACCAAAAGAAAGCTCTATTTGTGTGAAAAAAAGGACAAAAATTTCATATGGGTACAGTGTTGTAATTGTCATTCAAAATGTGAGAGCACCGAAAGCTGAAAATTGGTCTGGTTATTAAGGGGGTTTAAGTGCCCAGTGGTCAAGTGGTTAAGAAGCCCTCTTGTTCTCCACTCATTACCTGTAATAACTGCACCTGTTTGAACTCGTTACCTGTATAAAAGACACCTGTCCACACACTCAAACAGACTCCAACCTCTCCACAATGGCCAAGACCAGAGGGCTGTGTAAGGACATCAGGGATAAAATTGTAGACCTGCACAAGGCTGGGATGGGCTACAGGACAATAGGCAAGCAGCTTGGTGAGAAGGCAACAACTGTTGGCGCAATTATTAGACAATGGAAGAAGTTCAAGATGACGGTCAATCTCCCTCGGTCTGGGGCTCCATGCAAGATCTCACCTCGTGGGGCATCAATGATCATGAGGAAGGTGAGGGATCAGCCCAAAACTACACGGCAGGACCTGGTCAATGACCTGAAGAGAACTGGGATCACAGTCTCAAAAAAACCATTAGTAACACACTACGCCATCATGGATTAAAATCCTGCAGCCCATGCAAGGTCCCCCTGCTCAAGCCAGCGCATGTCCAGGCCCGTCTGAAGTTTGCCAATGACCATCTGGATGATCCAGAGGAGGAATGGGAGAAGGTCACGTGGTCTGATGGGACAAAAATAGAGCTTTTTGGTCTAAACTCCACTCGCCGTGTTTGGAGGAAAAAGAAGGATGAGTACAACCCCAACAACACCATCCCAACCGTGAAGCATGGAGGTGGAAACAGCATTCTTTGGGGATGCTTTTCTGCAAAGGGGACAGGACGACTGTATTGAGGGGAGAATAGATGGGGCCATGTATCGCAAGATCTTGGCCAACAACCTCCTTCCCTCAGTAAGAGCATTGAAGATGGGTCGTGGCTGGGTCTTCCAGCATGACACCAACCCGAAACACACAGCCAGGGCAACTAAGGAGTGGCTCCGTAAGAAGCATCTCAAGGTCTTGGAGTGGCCCAGCCAGTCTCCAGACCTGAACCCAATAGAAAATCTTTGGAGGGAGCTGAAAGTCCGTACTGCCCAGCAACAGCCCAGAAACCTGAAGGATCTGGAGAAGCTCTGTATGGAGGAGGGGCCAAAATCCCTGCTGCAGTGTGTGCAAACCTGGTCAAGAACTACAGGAAACGTATGATCTCTGTAATTGCAAACAAAGGTTTCTGTACCAAATATTAAAGTGGTTGTAAACCCACTTGCACAACATGCACCTACAGGTAAGCCTAGATTAAGGCTTACCTGTAGGTGCATGATATATCTCCTAAACCTACACGGTTAAGGAGATATTTGCTTTTGAAACCGGCGCCACTGACGTCACGCGGGCCGGCATAGTAGCCGGATTTCTGAATGGAGCTTGCCGACCCGAGTGCGAATGCGTGTGACGTCATCGCCGCTCCGGGGCCAACCACAGCGCTGGAGCGGCGATACACGGAAGGCAGAGGCAACATGGCGGCGGCGACGGAGGTGTCCGAGCACCGCTGCGGGGGCTTCGATCTCAGGTAAGTGATTGATAATGAGCTAGTATGCTATGCATACTAGCTCATTATGTCTTTCTTTTGCAGGTTGTAAAAAAAAAAAAAAAAAAAAAAGGATTCGGGGGTTTACAACCACTTTAAGTTCTGCTTTTCTGATGGATCAAATACTTATGTCTTGCAATAAAATGCTAAATTTTTTTTTTTTTAAATCATACAATGTGATTTTTCGGATTTTTGTTTTAGATTCCGTCTCTTACAGTTGAAGAGTACCTATGATAAAAATTACAGACCTCTAGATGCTTTGTAAATAGGAAAACCCGCAAAATCGGCAGTGTATCAAATACTTGTTCTCCCCACTGTATGTTGCAGGTAAAGCACCTCCTGTACTGTACATGTATTTTACCTGTTTCTTTAGTCGCTTGGCCAGATTTAAAATAACGAACTCCGGCCTCTAAAATGCACACTGCGTCTCTGCGCCACGGTCTGCTGCTTTGTAAACGAGAGTCAGCATCGCGTGCGCCGGGGCTGCAGCCTCCAAATTCACACGCTCGCAGAGTTTAATTGCCTACATTTGACCCCCACTGTTGCTCATTACTAGTTCATCCCAGACCCCCGACAGGCAGTTTCCCAGCCTGCCACACGTTCAGCGGAGGGGGAACTCCGTACAAGGCCATCATCTGTTAATGAGCAAAATATTGGTGTGTTAGCCTGATCCTAATTCTCCGGTACAGCGAGAACACAAGAGAACGGCCCCGATCCGCATTGTGCGCAAGCCAGACTTGTTTCTTTTTTTTTTTGTTTTTGCATCCAGCATTTTTATTAGTTGTTTTTTTTTTTTTTACAAAAATTAAACCATTAATCACTTTGCTTTGTTATTATTTTTAATTTTTTTTCCCAAGTGAGAGTTTAACAGTAATTTAGGTACTTTCTTTATTGTGGATCATAAAAAATGCAAAATGAGGCAACATAGGAAATATTAACTTTATAAGCGATACGAGATCCAGGGGGTCATAAAGTGCTTAAAGAGCACCTGTGCCGAGTCATCATGGACTTTAACCACTTAAGCCCCGGACCAATACGCAGCATAAAGACCGGGCCCCTTTTTGCGATTCGGCACTGCGTTGATTTAACTGACAATTGCGCGGTCGTGCGACGTGGCTCCCAAACAAAACTGACGTTCTTTTTTTCCCCACAAATAGAGCTTTCTTTTGGTGTTATTTGATCACCTCTGTGATTTTTATTTTTTGCGCTATAAACAAAAATAAAGCGACAATTTTGAAAAAAAAACAATATTTTTTACTTTTTGCTATAATAAATATCCCCAAAAATATATTAAAAAAAAACATATTTTTTCCTCAGTTTAGACCGATACGTATTCTTCTACTTATTTTTGGTAAAAAAAATCGCAATCGCCGTTTATTGATTGGTTTGCGTAAAAGAGATCGCTGACATTGTCAGTAGAGGAGCGGGGAGATGTTGTGTTTACACTAACATCTCCCCGCTCCATGCCTCCGTGAGACGATCGGGGGGATCCCCGAGGCGATCGAGTCCGCGGGACCCGCGAACCGACTCACGGGGAAGGCAGGGGGGTCGCGAGCACGCCGGTCGCAAGCACGCCGGCGGCGCGCGCGCGACCCCGAGGTCGGCAGTTAAAGGGCCACGTACAGGTACGTGATTGTGCCTGTACGAGCCATTCTGCCGACGTATATATACAGTGCGCGGTCCTTAAGTGGTTAAAGCTGAGCTCCGGGAATTAGAAAAAAAAAGTTAATCTCTGCTTTTATTCATGCCAAAGGTGTTCTATCGGGTTGAGGTCAGGACTCTGTGCAGACCAGTCAAGTTCCTCCACCCCAAACTCGCTCATCCATGTCTTTATGGACCTTGCTTTGTGCACTGGTGCGCAGTCATGTTGGAACCGGAAGGGGCCGTCCCCAAACTGTTCCCATAAAGTTGGGAGCATGAAATTGTCCAAAATGTCTTGGTATGCTGACGCCTTAAGAGTTCCCTTCACTGGAACTAAGGGGCCAATCCCAACCCCTGAAAAACAACCCCCACACCATAATCCCCCCTCCACCAAATGATTTGGACCAGTGCACAAAGCAAGGTCTATAAAGACATGGATGAGCGAGTTTGGGGTGGAGGAACTTGACTCAACTGACCTCAACACCTTTGGGATGAATTAGAGTTGAATGGGATGAATTAGACTGCGAGCCAGACCTTCTCATCCAACATCAGTGCCTGACCTCACAAATGCGCTTCTGGAAGAATGGTCAAACATTCCCATAGACACCCTCCTAAACCTTGTGGACATCCTTCCCAGAAGAGTTGAAGCTGTTATAGCTGTAAAGGGTGGGGCCAACTCAATATTGAACCCTACGGACTAAGACTGGGATGCCATTAAAGTTCATGTGTGTGTAAAGGCAGGCGTCCCAATACTTTTGATAATATAGTGTATATAGGCAGATGGATAGATAGGATAAGGCAGCAAACAGACTTCTCTTATCAGAACCCTGGACAGCAGATAGATAAACAGAGAGATAGAATTATGGAACGATTGATTGATTGATTCGAATTTATAACTCCTTTGTTGGCACACTCATAGACCCCATACACACTATACAACTTTGTTTGTCTGATTTCCTTTAGATTTACCAAAACCATGTAGAGCAAGGGCCGGCCTGATTACATACAGATTGAAAGTGTTTAGGTTTGACCTCTTATTATATGGTTTTGGTAAATCTAAAGGAAAAAATCGACAGAAAATCGTATAGTGTGTATCCAGCTTTATTTGAGAAAGTAGATTGATAAATACATTGTTAAGACAAGATAGAGATAGATAGAGAGAGAGAGAGAGAGAGAGAGAGAGATGCATATATAGAGGGAGAGATAGAGAGAGAGAGAGAGAGAGAGAGATATGCATAGAGAGAGAGGGAGAGATGCATAGATAGAGAGAGAGAGGGAGAGAGAGATGCATAGATTGAGGGAGAGATAGATAGAGAGAGATAGATAGATAGAGAGTTTCATAGAGAGAGAGAGAGAGAGAGAGAGATGCATAGAGAGAGAGAGAGGGGGAGATGCATAGAGAGAGAGAGAGAGGGGGGAGAGATGCATAGAGAGACAGAAAGAGAGGGGGAGATGCATAGAGAGAGAGGGGGGAGATGCATAGAGAGAGAGAGAGAGAGGGGGAGAGATGCATAGATAGAGAGAGAGAGGGGGGAGAGATGCATAGATAGAGAGAGAGAGAGATAGAGAGAGGGAGAGAGATAGAGAGAGGGAGAGAGATGCATAGATAGAGGGAGAGAGAGGTAGAGAGAGAGAGAGAGAGAGAGATGCATAGATAGAGGGAGAGATATATATATAGAGAGAGAGAGATGCATAGATAGAGGGAGAGATAGAGAGAGAGGGAGAGATGCATAGAGAGAGAGAGAGAGAGAGAGATGCATAGATAGAGAGAGATAGAGAGAGAGAGAGATGCATAGATAGAGAGAGAGAGGGGGAAATAGATGCATAGAGAGAGAGAGGGGGGGAGATGCATAGATAGAGAGTGAGAGAGAGGGGAGAGATGCATAGAGAGAGAGAGAGAGGGGGGAGAGATGCATAGATAGAGAGAGGGGGGGGAGATGCATAGATAGAGAGGGGGAGAGATGCATAGATGGAGAGAGAGAGAGAGGGGGGAGAGATGCATAGATAGAGAGAGAGAGGGGGGAGAGATGCATAGATGGAGAGAGAGGGAGGAGAGATGCATAGATAGAGAGAGAGAGGGGAGGGGGAGAGATGCATAGATAGAGAGAGAGAGGGGGGGAGAGATGCATAGAGAGAGAGAGAGATAGAGATAGACAGATATGTAGATAGATAGATAGATAGATAGATAGATAGATAGATAGATAGATAGATAGATAGATAGATAGATAGATAGATAGATTAGTGGAGAGATGTATTGATGTATTGATTGAGTGATTGATTGAGAGATGGATTGGTTGATTGAGTGATTGATTGAGAGATGGATTGGTTGATTGATTGAGTGATTGATTGAGAGATGGATTGGTTGATTGACAGGTTAGGATTTAAAACTTACATTCGTGGAAAGATTGAGTGATTTGATTTGGATCAATAACTCTTCTATTATTGTCACACTTATATTTGAGAGAGAAAGTAGATAAATAAGATAAACGCATTGCTAAGATGGATAGATAGACCAAGAGATAAAGAAATGGATACATTCATGGAATGATTGATTGATTGATTGATTGATTGATTTGATTGATTGCATTTATAACTCTTTTGTTGGCACAATCATATTTGAGAAAGAAAGTAGATAGATAGACCAAGAGATAAAGAAATGGATACATTCATGGATTGATTGATTGATTGATTGATTGATTGATTGCATTTATAACTCTTTTGTTGGCACAATCATATTTGAGAAAGAAAGTAGATAGATAAATACATTGCTAAGATATATACTGTAGATAGCAAGGCAAGACCGAGAGTTCCTCTATCAGGACCATGGACAGCAGCAAGCCAGATTGCAGGAAGCCACTGGGAGATACACTCACCGGCCACTTTATTAGGTACACCTTGCTAGTACCTGGTTGGACCCCCTTTTGCCTTCATTCTTCATGGCATAGATACAACAAGGTGTTGGAAACATTCCTCAGAGATTTTGGTCCATAGTGACATGATAGCATCACTCAGTTGCTGCAGATTTGTCGGCTGCACATCCATGATGCCAATCTCTGTTCCACCACATCCCAAAGGTCTTCTATTGGATGAGATGTGGTGAGTGTGGAAGCCATTGGAGTGCAGTGACCTCATTGTCCAGTGGTGAGATGATTGGAGCTTTGTGACATGGTGCATTATCCTGCTGGAAGGAGCCATCAGAAGATGGGGACACTGGAGTCATAAAGGGATGGACATGGTCAGCAACAATACTCAGGTAGGCCGTGGTGTGTAAACGATGCTCAATTGGTACTAAGGGGCCCAAAGTGTGCCAAGAAATTATCCCCCCCACACCATCACACCACCACCACCAGCCTGAACCGGTGATACAAGGCAGGATGGATCCATTCTTTCATGTTTACACCAAATTCTGACCCCAACATCTGAATGTCGCAGCTGAAATCAAGAATCATCAGACCAGGCAACGTTTTTCCAATCTTCTATTGTCCAATTTTACTAGGGGGAGGAATTATTTGCACTGTTTACTCCCACTGATGCCAGGACAATTTTTACACCCACTGGCCACAGTCTTCCCCACTTAAAGAGGAAGTAGACAGTCTACAAAAAACTAAAAGATAACACCCTGCAAGACAAAGGCATGATGAGCTAGTATGCATAGCATACTAGCTCGTTATGAATTACTTACCTGAGATCGAAGCCCCCACAGCGGTCCTCGTTCCCCTCCTCCGTCGCCGCCATCTCTCCTGGAGTGACTTCCGGGTATCGCAGCTCCGGCGCTGTGACTGGCACGATCGCCTTCAGAAACGGCACGCTCACGCATGCGCCGTAGACATCGGTGCAGTCTTTTTTGCAAATATCTCCTAAACCGTGGAGGTTTAGGAGATATTTCTTGCACCTACAGGTAAGCCTTAATCTAGGCTTACCTGTAAGTAAACGTGGTCTGTAAGGGTTTACAACCACTTTAAGTCTGCAGGACACTTGCTTAGAAAGTTTGGAGGCCTCTGGTATAGAGAAGAGAAGAGACCTAGTGATCTCATTGTGTCTAAAATATTGTACCGTATATACTCGAGTATAAGCCGAGTATTTCAGCACATCTTTTTGTGCTGAAAATGCCCTCCTCCGCTTATACTCGAGTCGCCTTTTTGCGCCTGATCACCCGGACTTTGGGGACCTGGTTCCGGCCGGTCGTAGGTCTCCTGGACCCCAAACTTGGCACACATGTAGCATCACTCTTCCTCTACAAGTGTGCAAAGTTTGTTGTCTGGGGGACCTACAGCTGGGGAGCACCGATTTTTCAAAGCCGGGCACCCCTTCCATAGACTCCTATGTCAAACAGTAATTTCTCCGGTGAGTTTGGGGACCCAGTACCAGCCGGTCGTAGGTCCCCTGGACCCGAACCTTGGCACACATGTAAAAGTTTGCAAAGTTTGTTGTCTGGGGGACCTACGGCCAAGGAGCACCGATTTTTCAAAGCCGGGCACCCCTTTCATAGACTCCAATGTTAAACGTCAGTCTAGTCATGGACACAGTGAGGCATGGACACAGTGAGGCATGGACATGGACACCCTAGGCTTATACTCGAGTCAATAAGTTTTCCCAGTTTTTTTTGTGGTAAAATTAGGTGCCTCGGCTTATATTCGGGTTCGGCTTATACTCGAGTATATACGGTATGTAATAAAAAGGAAAGGTATTATTTAAAACTTTCAATAATATGTTCATTGGGGGGGGGGGGGATCAGGGAAGGCAAAATATAACTTCAGCTTTAACTCCGGGAACTGAAAAAGAAAGAAAAACGTTTTCACCGTCATAGACCTTAAAATTGGATTAAAAACATTTTAAAAAAAAGGAGGATCGCAAATCTCCTACCCTCCAAATAGCAGCAAAGTGGATTTCAGAGAATCACTATGCTGGACCCCCCACTTGCAGATTCAGTCGCCAGCAAAGGATGCTGGGACTTTTACTTCTTCATCAGCCAAAGAGCAGCGGGCTGTTCATTATGCTGCATTCCTTTCAGTGTCAGGTTTCATCCGTCATGGCTGAAGCGCCCGTCACCGCGCTCCGAGCTCGCTACAAAGAATTACTTGCCATTAAGCCTAATAATTAATACCTTGGAAATGGCCCAACAATAGTAGCACGAGCCAGTCATCCCGCTAAATAGCATATTAGACATTCGTTTCCAATGTCGCCCCCATTGTATGATGCCACATAATGATCGCATCCACGTAGTTTCTTGTAAACAAATCTGTTTCTATTTGTAGCTTGATGTCCCTCTCTATGATGAGTGACGCAGGACCACGGCGGAGACCATAGAATACTGAGACAAACGTGACACAGAGTTTGCATCACAGCTATGCTCACATGTAATATGATGCGCCGCGTTCAGGTTCTTTTCCATGAGTTTCAGAGATGGGACATTTCTACATAGTGTTGGCCATCAAGAGTACTACCGTATATACTCGAGTATAAGCCGACC
The DNA here is from genome assembly GCA_029206835.1 of Rana muscosa. NCBI lineage: Eukaryota > Metazoa > Chordata > Amphibia > Anura > Ranidae > Rana > Rana muscosa. Next base: position 304,999,029 of record CM055120.1, read on the forward strand.
CGAATATAAGCCGAGGCACCCAATTTTTCCACAAAAAAACTGGGAAAACGTATTGACTCAAAGTATAAGCCTAGGGTGTCTATCTGCATGCCTCACTGTGACTCACTTTGCCTCACTGTGTCCATGTCCATGCCTCACTGTGTTCATGACTAGACTGACGTTTAACATGGGAGTCTATGGAAGGAGTGCACGGTTTGAAAAATCAGTGCTCCTTGGCCGTAAGTCCTCCGGACAAAAATCTTTGCAAATTTATAGAGGAGAAATAGGGCTACATGTTTGCCAAGTTTCGGGTCCAGAGGACCTAAGACCGACGGGTACCGGGTCCCCAAAATCACCAGAGAAATTACCGTTTAACATGGGAGTCTATGGAAGGGGTGCCCGGCTTTGAAAAATCGGTGCTCCTCGGCCGTAGGTCCCCGGGACATCAAACTTTGCACACATGTAGAGGAAGATTAAGGCTACATGTGTGCTAAGTTTGGGGTCCACCTATGGACGGCCGGTACCAGGTCCCCAAAGTCCAAGAGATCAGGCGCAAAAAGGTGACTCGAGTATAAGCCGAGGGGGGCATTTTCAGCACAAAAAAATGTGTTGAAAAACTCGGCTTATACTCGAGTATATACGGTAAGATGAATATGTTTCATGATGCTTACTTAGAGAGTCAACCAAAGTTTGTGTGCCATAGTTGGATATTGTACTTATCTATTCTATTTAGTTTGCTTTATCTGGCACTGGCTCTAGATCCATTAGCAGTTGACATAGTTGGACATTTGGCAAAACTCATTGTCTAGGACAGTGGTCTCCAAACTTTCTAAACAAAGAGCCAGTATATTGTCCTATAGACTTTGGGGGGGGGGGCAGACTGTGATCAGTGGGAGTGGAAATTTTCCTGGCATCAGTGGGTGTACACATCGCCTCCATTTGATATTAGAGGGAGGAATAGTTCCCCACGGTTGGTATCTTGTTGGTGTCAGTGGGAGAAAAGGTGCTTCATTGTTGATGTCAGTTGGCATAGTGGTGTCTCATATCAGTGGGAGGAATCATTGGTGTCAGAGGGAGGGATAGTGCCCAATTGTTGGTGTCAGTAGGTCTAGGACAGTGGTCTCCAAACTGCAGCCCGATGTGGCCCTTTGCTTGTCTTTTCTGCCCCTTGGGGCACTATTCCTCTCATTGATGCAAGGCATTATTTCTCCTACTGACACCAAGGATTGGGCAGTATTCCTCCCACTGACACCAACAATTTGGCACTATCCCTCCCTCTGACACCAATAATGCGGCACTATTCTTTTCACTGACACAACAATGGGGCACTATCCCTCCCTCTGACATCAATGATGGGGCCCTATTCCTCCCTTTGACACCAATAATGCGGCACTATTCTTTTCACTGACACAACAATTTGGCACTATCCCTCCCTCTGACAGCAATAATGTGGCACTATTCTTTTCACTGACACAACAATTTGGCACTATCCCTCCCTCTGACACCAATAATGCGGCACTATTCTTTTCACTGACACAACAATTTGGCACTATCCCTCCCTCTGACACCAATAATGCGGCACTATTCTTTTCACTGACACCAACAATTTGGCACTATCCCTCCCTCTGACACCAATAATGCGGCACTATTCTTTTCACTGACACAACAATGGGGTACTATCCCTCCCTCTGACACCAATAATGCGGCGCTATTCTTTTCACTGACACAACAATGGGGAATTATCCCTCCCTCTGACATCAATGATGGGGCCCTATTCATCCCTCTGACACCAATGATGGAGACATAGGCGTGCGCAGGGGGTGTGCCAGGTGTGCCTAGGCACACCCTAATCCTTATGTGTGGTGCCCATTCCCCCTACTTTTCGGGCTTTACCCCATGTTGGCCCCCCCGCTCTGCAGTGCTGCTGGCTTCCCTTCTTTCCCCCTGGCTGCTGTGGGGGATGTTTCAAGATGGATAGTTGGGAAAGGGGCTAGTAAATATGTAATTTGCTGGCCCCATCCTTTTCCAAATGAACACAGTCAATACACTCACTCACTGTGTCCATTTTTAACTAAATAGTAAACTGTTTACTATGCTTCAGTTTGTAAATGAACGGGAAGCCACAGAACACAGAGCACTTCCCATTTATTCACTATTCAGTACAGCTGAGGCTGCAGAGAAAGGTGTATGTGTTTGAGCTTTGGGGTACACACCCTAATATAATAGGCTGCGCACACCTATGGATGGAGACCTATTTCTCCCACTGATACCAATGATGGGGCACTACCCCTCCCACTGACACCAATGATGGGGCACTATTCCTCCTCCTACTGACCACAGGTGCTATGTCATTTATTTTCTTCCACTGACCACCAAGCCCCAGGCATTTTCTACTTACACTGGTCATAGTCCGGCCCTCCTAAAGTCTGAAGGACGGTAAAATGTCCCTTTGTTTAGAAAGTTTTAGAGACCCCTGGTCTAGGACAGGGGTCAGCACCTGACACCTTTTCTGCAAGCACACGCACCCATCTTCCTGAGGAAAGCACACTAGTGGGTGATTACATTTGAGGCTGTGCATGACCAAGTCCACCTGCTGGAGTTGAGTCCTCAGCCAGTTCCCTCTCCCATAGCCTACAGACCTAGAGGTGCTTGATCAGCACCGTTTCCTGGCTCCTTGGCACACATTCATTCTTTTCCATCCAAGCTCCTTTACACACGTCTGCTTGCTCTCCACACCCATGTTAAGTGGTTCTCAACCTTATTGAGACCAGGAGTCGGTAAATTCTTCCAAAACCTTCCATGCCCCAACAGTGAAAAGTTAATAATCACACACATACAGTATTTGAATACAAAATATGTGTTGAAACTCTGGAAGGCTTTGGATTGGGCTGGGTTTCACTGTGGGGGATGAAGGTTCTAGACGGGGTTAAGGGACTGTGCAGCAGACTTGTTGACCCTGTAGGAGATGAAGCTACTGGAAGGCGCTGGGGGGAACCTGTGAAGAATTGGGGTTTCTGACTGGAGGGCATTGCAGGACACTACTGGGAGGGAGGGGCATTATGGGGGGGCTGGGGATTCTGCAGCAAGGTAGGGGGCTAAACAGGGAAACACTGTGGGAGGTTGACAGGCACTGTGGGAACTGAGGGCTCTTAGAGGGCCTGGGGCAGTGTGAGAGGTTGAGGGACACTGCAGGTCACTATGGGAGGTTTGGTGGCACTATGAGAGCTGGGAAGCACAGTGGGAGGTTAGGGTATCTGTAGCTTGCCAGATGCCTGGGAGGAGGGAGGCCACAGACCAGCAGGGGGCCATGGCCTAGTGGTTGAGAACCACTGCCCTAGTCTACCCTCTTTCCCAACTCTATGACACACACACACACACCCTTTCCAGTCCAAGTTTCACTGCATACAGCTGAGATCTATTGCAGGAGAGTCTAAGGACCTGACCCTGGCCCCCAGGCCATCTAGTAGCCCCCCACCCCCCCGATTAATATAACAAATTCCACCCCAGAGCTCAGTTTCCTTTACTTCGTAGCTTCCATGGAAAGTTACCCCTCCACCCCAAGAGCTTAGCTCCCTCCACTCAACAGCTGCCATGATCTGAGGAGAACACTGTGTTTTAGCACTTCAGACACAAAATGCTCTACCCAAGGTCAAAAAGACCCCCAAACATGAAGGGACCCGATAGGGTCAGGGAAGGAGCTAAATGGGCTCAGAGTTTTATCTCCATAAAAAAGCATTGCTGCCATTACACAAGATAGAGGCCCTCTAGGGGGCCACTAGGAGGAGTAATGGAAAAGTTTCAATTTTAAATAGTTCTCCTTTGTGCTGAGGTTTATGTGTGTCTGAGAGACTCTTATTTGTGCCACTGCAATTAAGGAGTATTTTGTGTGTACAAGGATTGGGCCAAATGCGTGTGGTGTATACTGCGAGTAGACTCTATTACGTCTGGTCCAATATTCAGCGTAATTAAACCACGTCCACTTTTTGCAGCGGCAGTCCTTCTCTAGGTCAGGTGTCCCTCTTTCTCAAGTTCTAAAGTTTGAAGGTAAGATGGGTATCTGAAAGGTTGTGGGAGACACTGCAGGATCATGAGGCTTTGTCAAGTAGGGTGTAGGGCCCCATGATTTCTAATAGCAGCCCTGTCAGGCGCTCTCAATTTCTCACAAACATTTACAGCACACTAGTTAGAAAAGGTTGCCTACCCCACGTCTAGGACTGAACTGAAACCCTAAACACTCTAGTTACACACTAATCTAAATTTCATATTCCTTAATGTATAAAGTGCATCCGATCCTCGTGACTCTTCCTAGTATTCCATTAGACAGTTGTGTATTTTACGGTCTTGCCACAGATGTCCATTTTGAAAGCTTCTAAGCATATGACAAGAGGCAGAGAGGCTCGAGGACAGGATGGAACAAAAACACTTTCCTTCTGCTGATGACATGGCGGCACATAGCGCGGTACCCTTGTCACTGTACGGAGAGTCAGCTAAAAGCAAAGTACACTTATGAAATCTTTTCTGGAAGATAGGGATCAAGTCGGCTTTGGGCACTGGAAGAGAAAGAACTTTATTATAAAAAGTAGCTTTATATTTCAGTATGCAGGTTTTTGGCAATACAAAAAAGTCCAAAAAATAAATAAAAAAATTGTGAAATTACATTTAGGGCATTTTTCATACAGGCCTGCAGGAGGTGATCCTGCCACCTCCAGAATATTTTTTTTTTTTTCTATTGGACTTTTTGCTAAATCACTTTAGGCTGGCTTCTTTTGCAGGTATAGCTATGTAAAACATTAAAAATAAGTGCCTATACAGTTTAAAATCCAGTAATACATCCTGCTCTGCACATGCTCAGTTGCTCTCCATTTTTAGGCACTGTGCCAGATTGGTAGAGGCCGATCTGCTGACAGACTAAAGATTTACTGCTGGTCAGGGGTTCTGGACTTCAGAAAAATGGCAGACTCTGGCAAGAAGAAACAGTAACAATGCTGGAGGCAATTTACAGCACACACTACTTTTTATAGCATAATTAATAACCGCTTCCGGACCACCTGGCCCCCCTGTGTGAGCCATCATAGTCGTACGTCGTCTCTTTAAGACGCCTCCCGCGGCACGCGTGTGCCGTCTGAGGCGCGGCGAGCCTGAAGCGTGTCCCCGGATCTGATGCAAGTGCCCGTTACAGAATGAGATCGGAGATGTGTGTGTAAACACACCCCATCCTGATTCTCTCAGGGGCGAGGAGACTGATCGTGTGTTCATATAATGTATACACAGCGATCAATCTCTTCCCCTAGTCAGTCCCATCCCCCCTTCAGTTAAAACACACACATTAGGGAACACAGTTAACCCCTTGATCGCCCCCTAGTGTTAACCCCTTCTCTGTCAGTGACATTTTTACAGTAATCAGTGCATTTTTATAGCACTGATCGCTGTATAAATGTCAATGGTCCCAAAAATGTGTCAAAAGTGTCCGATGTGTCCGCCATAATGTCACAGTCCCGATAAAAAATCGCAGATCGCCGCCATTACTAGTAAAAAAATACCGTATTTTCCAGCGTATAAGATGACCTTTCACATCTAAATCTCACATCCAAAAACCGGGGGTCGTCTTATACGCCGGGTGAAGCAGCCGCCAAATGGATGTCAGCGCCGCCGGGTGCTCGGGTGATGCAGCCTGTTGATGAATACAGAGCCTGCTAAGCCTGCTCGGATTGGGGACAGCCTCTGCCAATCCGAGCAGGCTACATTACAGTGAGTCAGAGCGGTGCGGGCTGATGATGTCACAGCCTCTGCCAATCCGAGCAGGCTTTGTATTCAATAGAATACATCGCTCGCAGTGATTGGCTCAGCGACGTATGGCTCCAACTTCAATTGAGAAGAAGGAATATGAAGCCTCGGAAGGGGGGTTGTCCTATACAGTGAGTATAGGCAAAAACGTAGGAAATACAGTAGAATTAGGGGGGTCGTCTTGTACGTCCGGTCGTCTTATACACCGGAAAATACGGTAGATAATAACAAAAATGCCATAAAACTACCCCCTATTTTGTAGACGCTATAACTTTTGCGCAAACCAATCAATATACGCTCATTGCAATTTTTTTTTACCAAAAATATGTATAAGAATACATATCCGTCTAAACTGAGGAAAAAATTCGATTTTTTTTTTTAAAAATTGGATATTTATTATAGCAAAAAGTTAAAGATATTGGGGCTGATTTACTAAGAACAATGCGTTGCGCCGGTTCATACCTTAATTGGTGCTCCGGATTAATCATTGATTGGGCGTGCGAATCGGCGCACGCAGACGCGCAACGCGATAATAAATATTTAACCGGCAACTGGTGCCAGAGTAACTGCTGTTTTCTCATTGATAGTAGCGGACGCCCATCTCATTGGATGTGTCTTGTTAGGCAACTAGTAGGTGTTCTCACTTAATTAACCCTTTTGATGCTAATCTCATTCCTATTACTTCTAATATATCTTTGAAATGTTTTTTTTTTTTTTTCTATTTTCACACAAATCTTTCAATACATTACAAAGAACAGAAAAGTGTTTCTCAACCCAATAAATTTATATTTTCAGATCTTGATCTTTAAAGTGGAGGTCCACCCTGATAAAATCTTTACACTAAAAAAAAAAAAAAAAAAAAAAAAAAACATTTGAGAAAAAAATAAATAAATTATACTCACCCTAAATGCCTATTGCTATGCGGAAGTCCCCTAATCTGCCTCTAATGTTCCTCTTCTCCGTCCGCAGTGGGTCTCCTTCCGCTTCCTCTTCTTGTGAATGGGCCGCGCTGCCTTCTGGGAACTGTGTGTATCCCAGGAGGCAGCCGCCCATTCACAAAGCGCCATGCGAGTGGCGCATGCGCAGTAGGAAACGGGCAGTGAAGCCTTACGGCTTCACTGCCTGTTTCCCCTACTCAGAATGGAGGAGCCGGGACCTGCCAGCAGCGATCGATCGCCGCGGCAGGACCGACATCGCGGGCGAGTAGGACAGGTAAGTGTCCTTATTAAAAGTCAGCAGCTACACTGTTAGTAGCTGCTGACTTTTTTTTTTTTTCTGCACATCCGCTTTAAAGGTGACTGTACACTGCAATCTTAAAAAAATTATAAAAATTATAAAAATTAGATTAGGCAAGAGCCTGTTTGATTTCCAAAAATTTGAATTAATTGTTCAAGTGCGTAATACTATGACCTATTCTGCAGAAATCTTGAGTTGTACAGAGATTGGCCAATCAGATTGCATAGCGCATGACCATCTTAAGTGCTAAATTTGGAATGTAGATAGCCATGACTAGAGATGTTAAATTTTTGGAAATTTTGAAGCTCGGAAAAAAAAACGTTTTTTGGGGGGAAAAATGAAATTTTCGGAAAAATTGAAAAAAATGCTACATTAGCACTTTTTTGTCTTTTTAAGATTGAAAGTCATTCTGTTAGGAGAACGTTGAGAAAAACTATGTGCATTGTCATCATTGTTGCCCTCTTCACTTCCATCCATGAAGGATTTTTTTAATATCTACAGGACACTTGTTACATACTAGACATGGGTGCCGTCAAAAAATTTGTTTCGTTCCGTTTCGTATTAAAAAAAAATCGTATTTCGTAATTCGTGTACGAAATTTAATTCAGATTCGTACGAAATACGAATTTCGTAAGAATCGTAAATTTTTAAACGTCACGCATGTTTCCCGTGCTTAGAACTGTCTCTGCACAAAATGTCATTTTTGACGGAAAAAAAGTAATTTAAAACTCACTCGCGGCTATTAACGAATTGTCGGCTTTTACCAATACATAGAAAAGTCATTGATTAAAAAAAAAAAAAAAAAAAGCGTGGGGGTTCCCCCAAATTCAATTACCAGGCCCTTCAGGTCTGGAATGGATATTAAGGGGAACCCCGCCGCAAAAAAAAAATGGCGTGCGGTTCCCCCTAAAAATCCATACCAGGCCCTTCAGATCTGGCATGGATTTTAAGGGGAACTCCACCCCAAATAAAAAAAAAATGGCGTGGAGTCCCCCCAAAAATCCATACCAGACCCTTATCCGAGCACGCAACCTGGCCGGCCGCAGGAAAAGAGGGGAGACGAGAGAGCGCCCCCCCCCCCTAATGAACCGTACCAGGCCATTTTTTTTAAAATTTGGGGTGGAGTTCCCCTTAAAATCCATGCCAGATCCCAAGGGCCTGGTATGGATATTTAGGGGGAACCGCACGCCATTTTTTTTTTGCGGCGGGGTTCCCCTTAATATCCATTCCAGACCTGAAGGGCCTGGTAATTGAATTTGGGGGAACCCCCACGCTTTTTTTTTTTCAATGACTTTTCTATGTATTGATAAAAGCCGACAATTCATTAATAGCCGCGAGTGAGTTTTAAATGACTTTTTTTCCGTCAAAAATCTAAATTTTATGCAGGGACAGTTCTAAGCACGGGAAACATGCGCGACTTTACATGCATATCATACACACCCCCCAGGTACGAAATTTAAAGAAATTTTTCACTTTTGGATCCAAAATTTGTAAACGAAATTTCGTATTTCGTACAGAATTTGTATGCATAAAAATTTGTATTTCGGATTCGTACAAATGTACGAATTTCCGGAAATTCGTACGAATTTTAGATTCGTATGAAACGAATCGCACATGTCTATTACATACAAGAATGTGTTTTGTCATCCTGGTAGCATTTGGAAATGCATATTTCATCTGACAATATTTGCAAATCACATTTTTCTTTTCAGAAAAACTTGTAATATGAAAATGCCTCCATATACTAGATGTTGGTCTCACCATTTTTCTGAGGGGAGTAGGAAATAAAAACAAGAAAAACTGACTACTTTGCAAGAAGAGACACTAATCTATGGTTGTGTGTGGGGGTGGGGGAAGAACGGGATTACTGGTAATTAAATTATTATTTACACAAAAGTTTATAAAGATAAACTAATGTAGCTAAATGATTCAGTTTTCTGGATTCAGAATCAGATAAATGTAAACTCCTTACCTTTTTTTAATTAAGTATCTACTTTCAGGTCCTTTTTGTTCCTCTGTATTTTCTTCCAACGCTTTTGAGGCCTAGTGAAGAGGACAGAACAAACCAAACACACCGACTAACATGCAAAAGCAAAACTTCTTGTTACAATAGCAGCACAGCACCTCCTAAAGGAAGAAATGCGTACTGTTCTTGCATTGGAGGGTTCAGTTTGTTACCTAGGACTTGCTTGTCCTCACTTAGAAATTAGAATAATCTGATATCATACATTTTTTTTAGAAATGATTTGGAAAATATTTGAACACGCTGTCTTAAAAAATTTTTATTTATCATGCTAAAATAAAATATTCCTCAATTTTTTTTTTCTTTTTTCAATTTTTCCAATTTTCCAAAAAAAGCCTTCAGGAAAAAAAAACGGAAAAAAAAAACATTTTTTTCCAAATTTTTCTGGGCCTTCACATCTCTAGCCATGACCCACTTGTATTTTTACAAGTGGACACAAGAACCTACATCTCTAGATACATATTTGTCCAGCACAGTGGTGTAGTGGTTAGTACTTTCACCTAGCAGCAAAAAAGGGTCGCTGGTTCGAATCCCGGCCGTGACACCATGCGCCTGGAGTTAGCATGTTCTCCCTGTGCCTGCATGGGTTTACTCCGATTTCCTCCCACAATCTAAAAACATGCTGTAAATTGGCCCTAATATGTATAACTGTGTGTTAGGCACCCACACAAAACACCCCCCTGGATCCGCCCCTGCTTAATGGTCACCATAATATTTGACGGATACGATGAATGTCCTCCCCAGGCACTGTACTTGTAGGAGGATTGAGATAACTTGGTTATAGATCACTCTATGGGGCTTTTATAGGACCTGAGGCTGTTTATTAAGACCAGGGGAAGGTCAGTTCCAGGAAGTGTATAATATGGAAATGACATTGTTATTAGGACAGACAATGCGGCTCATTGTATATTATCACTGCAAGGTCATCAGCAGCACGCAGGAAGCTCGCCAAAACACCATTAGACCCTGTGCTGGATGTTACATTTTTTTTATGTTGGCAACATTGAGGAATATATAATATAAGTCATTTCTTCAACTGATGGATTTGGTAAAGGGAACGATATCCTTTTTAAAGCCCAATTGAACTTTCAGTTTACATCATCTAAATGCATTCCATGCTATAAAAAAAAAAAGTCGTGCCAAGTCTTATGCCGCGTACACACGGTCGGAATTTGGATGTTTTTTCCGACGGAATTCCACTCAAGCTTGGCTTGCATACACACGCGGTCACACAAAAGATCTCTGAACTTTCGACCATCAAGAACGCGGTGACGTACAACACTACGACGAGCCGAGAAAATGAAGTTCAGTGCTTCCGAGCATGCGTCGAATTGTTTCCGAGCATGCGTGTTTTTTTTGCACGTCTGAATAGCATACAGACGAACGGAATTTCCAGTAGGAATTTTTTCCGGCGGAAAATTTGAGAACCAGCTCTCAATCTTTTGTTGCCGGAAATTCCAAAGGCAAAAGTCCGATTGAGCCTACACACGGTCGGAATTTCCGACCAAAAGCTCACATCGGACTTTTCTTGTCTGAATTTCCGACCGTGTGTACGCGGCATTACAGTTTGCTTTCTTTAGTAAGTAGCTACATCCTGAGTAGAAAAGCCTGCGCTCTGCCAGCATCCTGCAGGGAAAGACCTTTGCTCTCTGTGTGGAAGCAGTGGTCTCTCTGCAGGGGTCTGGCACTTATTTTCTGAGCTAGGCCTATAGCTCTGAAGTCAGCACTACTTATGCTCCTTGCTGTATCACTCCACTCAAGCCTAGTTGGAAATATTGGCAGGTAGATCTCCCTCTTTCATGTGTGTGGAAGCAGTGGTCTCTCTGCAGAGGCCTGGCACTTCTTTGCTGAGCTAGACCTATAGCCATAGCTCCCAACTGTCCCTGATTTCAAGGGACTGTCCCTCTTTCCCCCTCATTTCCCCCTCATTTTGGTCTGATCTATATAGTTGTATATAAAATGCACTTTTTATTTATCAATAAGTATTTCCCAGCGCTAAAACTTTCATCCAAATTCTAAATTGCTGCATTTGTAAATAAAAAAATAAATATATAAAGGAATAGTAGTGCTAAAAAAAAACCCTTATGGATTTAATTAACCTTTTTTTTGGTAATTCTCCTTTAAGGGGGTGTGGCCGGGGGCGTGTCCTATGCCTGCATACATTTGCTAATAGGTGTCCCTCATTCCCATCTCAAAATGTTGGGAGGTAGGCCTATAGCTCTGCAGTCAGCACAACTTATGCTCCTTGCTGTATCCATCCAGTCAAGCCTAGTTGGAAATATTGGCAGGTAGATCTCACTCTTTCATGTGTGTGGAAACAGTAGTCTCTCTGCAGAGGCCTGGCACTTCTTTGCTGAGCTAGACCTATAGCTCTGCCGTCAGCACAACTTATGCTCCTTGCTGTATCACTCCACTCAACCCTAGTTGGAAATTTTGATAGGTAGAGCTCACTCTTTTCTCTGTGTGAAAGCAGTAGTCTCTCTGCAGCCCTCCCTAGCTTGGTGCAGAGACTTCAGCCTTTTGTTTTATTGTTGGGGCTAAGAAGATTTTGAAAGAACTTACCGGGCTGCTCTTAGTAAGGTTGAGGACCACTAGAGTAAAGGGATGCAGAACCGGCAGTGGAGTTGGGATGGGGAAGAGTGGGTGTGTGGAAAGGAAGCAGGATTTTTTTTTTTTCTAACCACTTTTGGACTTTGAGTGGTTATACCCCAACTAGCTGCTGGATTGCTTTTACAAGTCCACCCCCTCCCACCGCCATCTGTGGCTTTCTCCTGGCTCTCCCATCCCATCCGGAGACCCAAGCAACCAGCCGGATCAGCTTTGATCAGTTCTCAGCTATGGTGCCGCCTCATCAGTGCAGCCTATCAGTGCCGCCTCATCAGTGTCCATCAGTGCAGCCTCATCAGTGCCCATCAGTGCCGCCTCATCAGTGCCCATCAGTGCCGCCTCATCAGTGCCCATCAGTGCAGCCTCATCAGTGCCCATCAGTGCAGTCTATCAATGCCCATCAGTGCCCATCAGTTCCGCCTCATCAGTGCCACCTCATCAGTGCTCATCGGTGCCCATCAGTGCTGCCTCATCAGGGCCCATCAATGCAACCTATCAGTGCCCATCAGTGCAACCGCATCATTGCCCATTAATGCAGCCTCATCAGTGCCCATCAGTGCAGCCTCATCAGTGCCGCCTCATCAGTGTCCATCAGTGCAGCCTCATCAGTGCCGCCTCATCAGTGCCCATCAGTGCAGCCTCATCAGTGCTGCCTCATCAGTGTCCATCAGTGCAGCCTCATCAGTGCCACCTCATCAGTGCCCATCAGTGCCGCCTCATCAGTGTCCATCAGTGCAGCCTATTAGTGCCCATCAGTGCAGCCTCATCAGTGCCCATCAGTGCAGTCTATCAATGCCCATCAGTGCAGCCTATCAGTGCCCATCAGTTCCGCCTCATCAGTGCCACCTCATCAGTGCTCATCGGTGCCCATCAGTGCCGCCTCATCAGGGCCCATCAATGCAACCTATCAGTGCCCATCAGTGCAGCCGCATCATTGCCCATCAATGCAGCCTCATCAGTGCCCATCAGTGCAGCCTCATCAGTGCCCATCAGTGCAGCCTCATCAGTGCCCATCAGTGCAGCCTATCAATGCCCATCAGTGCCCATCAGTACAGTCTATCAGTGCCCATCAGTGCCGCCTCATCAGTGCCCATCAGTGCTGCCTATTCCGTGCCCATCAGTGCAGCCGCATCATTGCCCATCAGTGCAGCCTATCAGTGCCCATCAGTGCAGCCTATCAGTGCCCATCAGTGCAGCCTCATCAGTGCAGCCTATCAATGCCCATCAGTGCAGTCTATCAGTGCCCATCAGTGCCTATCAGTGCAGCCTCATCGGTGCCCATCAGTGAAAAGACAAAAAATTACGTGTTGGCAAGTTTTTATAACAAACAATGGAAAAGTTGGGGGGTTTTCAATTTTTTCTGTCTTTTTTTTGTTTATTAGTGGACATTAAATGCCATCAAAAGAAAGTTGTATTTGTGTGAAAAAAAAGATAAAAATGTTGTTTGGGTACAGTGTTACATGACCGCGCAATTGTCATTCAGATTGCGACAGCACTGAAAAGATTGGCCTGGGCAGGAAGGGGGTGAAAGTGCCCGGTAGGCAAGTGGTAAATATTCCTAAAAGACTTTATACAACACGTAATAAAAAGGTACAGAACACACAAAGCTGTAACATTAAAAAAAACAGAAACAACAAATTGTTCCATGTAATAAATAAAAAGGCGAATTCCTGCATATAAAAGAGCCTTGAAAAACAGGCGAGCGTTGGGGGAGGGAGGGGGGGGGGAGGCGAAGTCGCGGTGACATAAAATGCACACTACAATTGACACGTACTTATCATCTACGGTACATAAGCAGCGCCTCCCTCCTCCACACCCACACAAGTTTCCAGCTGCCTGCAAGACTCGGAGGAGAAGTGAGCCGAGATGAAAGCATAAGCGGTGCTGATTGCGCTGTACGGTTACCAATTCCCCGGTTAGGCTGCCGCGGCACACACCGCGCTGTTCACAAAAGGGTCCTTAGATCCCCAGAACTGGGTGATTATTGATTGGGGTCCTTCACTTCTTTACATTGTTTAAAGTGCTCTTGAAAAGCTCTCGTTGGCAGTTGTCATTGAGATGGATTCGATGCCGGGCGGGTGAAGAAACAGAAATGCCGAAATCTTTCTCTATCTCAGAGCCACGGGGGGGGGGGGGGTATTATGATGGTTTGTCCTGGAAGGAATTCAGGCAAAAGAAAAGCTTTATTCCTTATCTGTAACATTTAGAATAGCGCAGCCTTTGGAAGGGCTAATCAAGCTGTTTACAATTCATATGTCCATATAGTTCAACGCGTTTCAGGTCCAATTACATTCTCCCTTTATCAGGGGTTTAGAGACAGGACTTGTTCACACTTGCGGTTGTGGAAGGGCTTATCAAACTGTTCTCAACTCATATATCCATATAATTCAATGACAGTACCCAACAAATGTCCAATAGTCCAACGTATTTAATGATAAACATGATACAACGTGTTTCGGGCCTAAATATGTTCTCCCTTCATCAGGGGTTTAGAGACAAGGCTTGTTCACACTAACAGTTGTCATAAGGCTCATCAAACTATTCTCAAATCATGTGTACATGACATGTACAGTGCCATGAAAAAGTATTCATACCCCTTGAAATTTTCCTAATTTTTGTGATGTTACAACCAAAAACATAAATGTATTTTATTGGGATTTTATGTGATGGACCAACACAAAGTGGCACATAATTGTGAAGTGGAAGGAAAATGATAAATGGTTTTCAAATTTATTAACAAATTAATCTGTGAAAATTGTGGGTTACATTTGTATGGCGCCCCCCGGAGTCAATACTTTGTAGAACCGCCTTTCTCTGCTATTACAGCTGCAAGTCTTTTTGGGGATGTCTCTACCAGCTTTGCACATCTAGAGAGGGAAATTTTTTGCCCATTCTTCTTTGCACAATATCTCAAGCTCTGTCAGATTGGATGGAGAGCGTCTGTGATCAGCAATTTTCAAGTCTTGTCACAGAAAATACTACCAGGCACCACCTTAGCCAGGACAGAAGCAATTTGTATATAATTACATAAGTCTGAGCCCAACTATTGGCTCAGACACCCCCTAAATTTACAATAGCACCCCAATCATCAGGGGCAGGGCGCTACAGTTGTATTCAGTAGACACGTGCGATTAGTTTCGTACGAATAGAAAATTCGTACGAATTTTTCGAAATTCGTACATTTGTACGAATCCGAATTACGAATTTTTATGAATACGAATTCTGTACGAAATACGAAATTTTGTTTACGAATTTCGGATCCAAATTATCAGAAACAAACAAAAAAAAAAAGTTACGAAAGTAGGAGTTGTGTCCAGAATCAACGAAAACAATGTACTCTACCCCGTCCGAAAGTAAGAATTATGGTATTGAGCTTCCCTTTAATAGTGCCATTGTACGTCTTATACATCACCGTGTTCTTGGCGTTCGGAATTTCCGACAAAATTTGTGCGACCGTGTGTATGCAAGACAAGTTTGAGCAAACATCCTTCGGAAAAAAAATACACGGTTTTGTTATCGGAATTTCCGATCGTCTGTACGCGGCATGAGTCCGTAGAGTTCAATATTAACGATTCGTACGAAATTCGTATTTCGTACGAATCCGAATTAAATTCCGTACACGAATTGAGAATTACGATTTTTTTTTAATACGGAACGAAACGAAACACATTTTTTGACGGCTCCCATGTCTAGTATTTAGAAGCCTAGACAGCTATGATGCTAGAATGTATAGAATATTTTTGCGTAGACCAGAGACGTAATCAGAGACAGAGGAAACAAAGAACGCTCTGCGAATACATTCGGTAGATTAATCTGATTTCTCTTAATTCGTATGATTAAGGTTTGCATCATTTTACCTCCACACTTCGTACGCATTTCAGCTCTGCTCAGCTGGCACCACTTAGTTGCTCTTCTCCTGATACCTTCCTGTTTGGGTTTACGGAAGCTCTTTAGGAGGCACCTGCGGAGATTGCTGCTCGTCCGCTATTAGATCTCGCCGTCATCTGCTGATACATTTATATTACCCACAATGCACAGCGGGCCTCGCCAGCTGAGATAATGAAAGCTAACATTAGCAAAGCTCACAGCCGTCAGGCCTCAGTCTGCGGGGTACCTCCTTAACCACTTCAACACAGGGGCTTTTTTTACCTCAACCTCAATACCGGGGCTATTCTGGCACTTCTCTCCTACATGTACAAATCATCATTCTTTTGCTAGAAAATTACTCAGAACCCCCAAACATTATATGTGTTTTTTTTAGCAGACACCCTAGGGAATAAAATGGCGGTCATTGCAACTTTTTTTCTTGCACGGTATTTGCGCAATAATTTTTCAATTGCCTTTTTTGGGGAAAAAAAATGGTTTCATGAATTAAAAAATAACAAAACAGTAAAGTTAGCCCAATTTTTTTGTAAAATATGAAAGATTATGTTACGCCGAGTAAATAGACACCTAACATGTCATGCTTTAAAATTCTCTCATGGAATGGCGCCAAACTTCGGTTCTTAAAAATCTCCATAGGCGACGCTTTGAAATTGTTTACAGGTTACCAGGTTAGCGTTACAGAGGAGGTCTAGTGCTAGAATTGTTGCACGCGCTCTAACGCACGTGGCGATACCTCACATGTGTGGTTTGAACGGCGTTTACATATGTGGGCGGGACTTACATGTGCGTTCGCTTCTGAGCGCGAGCTACCGGGGACAGGTGCATTTTATTTTTTTATTTTTTTACTTAATTTTTTTTTTTACACTTTTTTTTTTTTTATATCACTTTTATTCCTATTACAAGGAATGTAAACATCCCTTGTAATATGAATGGTGTGTGACAGGTCCTCTTTATGGAGAGATGCGGGGTCAATTAGACCCCACATCTCTCCTCCAGGCTGAAAAGCATGAGATCATTGTTGTGGAATTCCTAGGCTGTGTGCAGAGCACACAGCCTATAATTCCTGTGCTACCTAAGCACACATCAGATTTCATCTTTTTGCAATAATGCTATCTTTAGCCTAAGTTTGCTAAAATCCACTCACCGTTCATTCCCATTCATCCAAGAAAGGCAGCACCACAAAAGCTTATCTTCTCATCAGGCCATTCCAGCAAAGACTGACTAGCCGACGCCTAATCATAGGCTTTTATTAAACTCAAAAGATCTCACACAGGAGGTGATTGGCTGCAGCAACCAATCCCCTCCCCCATGGGCGGGAACCTCACAGGATGTTCCTTCCTCACAGGAAAATGACCATACAAGGAAAATGGCAATACCTGGACATTCCTTCCAACAGGAGATGTCATACATGGATACAATAACGTAGGATGGCTAAAGTTACCGTTGATAGGAATCCTTATTCTGCGCTATTCCATAGAATAACGCATATTAAGATTATACTATTATTGAATGGGGGAGGGAGGCTATCTGCAGACGCACGCTACGAATTCCAACCAATGTTGATCAGACACAGCAGAGACAAGAGCGCGTATCCGCCTATAACCAATGATGTCATTGCAGAGCGAGGACATCCCCTCCTTAACGATCGTCCATGCTAATGCACAGAGGGCCCCCGTTGGTGGACATATCCGCACCCTGCAAACATCACACTCCAACCTCAAGACGTTTTCCCCTATCGGACGGGATTCAACCAGCCTCAGAATACCCCAATCAGCTCTTTTAGAGCGGGTTACGGAAGTACGAACACTGGGTGACACTATGACAATACATATTAAATACCGTATTTATCGGCGTATAACACGCACCGGCGTATAACACGCACCCCAAGTTTAGGAGGGAATTTTAGGGAAAAAAACTTTTAGGAGGGAAGTTTAAGGAAAAAAAAAAAAAAACTTACATTTAAATGCAGCCTTACCAGTGTCCGTTGCAGCCTTGTCAGCAGTGTCCATTGCAGCCTTTGCCCAGTGTCCAGTGCAGCCTTTGCCCAGTGCAGCTTTGCTCAGTGTCCAGTGCAGCTTTGTCCAGTGCAGCCTTTGCCCAGTGTCCAGTGCAGCTTTGCCCAGTGTCCAGTGCAGCCTTTGCCCAGTGCAGCCTTTGCCCAGTGTCCAGTGCAGCTTTGTCCAGTGCAGCCTTTGCCCAGTGTAGCTTTGCCCAGTGTCCAGTGCAGCCTTTGCTAAGTGCAGCCTTGCCCCAGTTTTCAAAATTGGCGCCGCCGAGATCGCCGCAGAGACTAGGCGGAGCGGGGCGAACGCCGCCGAGAACGCAGGGACGCAGAGACGCAGGGACTGGGCGGAGCCGCCGCCGAGATACACATAGCCGAGTGTACTCGGCTATACTCGGCTCCGCTCACAGTCACGCCGAGTCCCGCCCTATGATGGACATATCACAGGTCCAATGGCGGGACTGGGCGTGACTGTGAGCAGAGCCGAGAAAAGCCGAGTATAGCCGAGTACACTCGGCTATGTGTATCTCGGCGGCGATCGCTGCGCTCCGCTCAGTCAGCGGAGATCGCCGGGATCAGTGGGTATCGGCGTATAACACGCACCCACGATTTTCCCCTGATTTTAAGGGGAAAAAAGTGCGTGTTATACGCCGATAAATACGGTACATCTCCATAAAAATCTCCACAACAATCGTGAATTTTTTTTCACCGATCTCATGCTTACTAGCCGCAATGGCGGCTTTGTTTACTTCTGAGGACCCGGGCGTGACGTCATTGCATCGCGCCCGGGCCTCCGACGGTCATAGAGATGACTGGTGACCATCTGGTCACCAGTCATCTCTATGGTTCACCTCCGGTGCCGGACGATTCATAGCGGCCGGAGGGGAGGATGTCCCCTCCCACCGCCTATAAGAACGATCAAGCGGTGGAACCGCCGCTATGATCATTCTTATCGTGCGCAGAATCGCCGGCTGAAGAGAAGGATATCTGAATGACGCCTCTAGCTGCAGGCATCCTTCAGATATCCCCCCACAAAGCCCAGGACGTCATATGACGTCCACCCAGGATGCTGCCTATCAATGTCACCTACCAGTGCCACCCATCAGTGATCATCAGTAACCATCAGTGACACCTATCAGTCCTGCCTATCAGTCCCGCCTATCAGTGACACCTATCAGTGCCCTTCGGTGCTGCCCATTAGTGCCAACCATCAGTGTCACCTATCAGTGTCCATCAGTGCCGCCTCATCGGTGCCCATCAGTGCCGCCTCATCAGCGCACATCAATGAAGGAGAAAAGTTACTTGTTTTCAAAATTTTATACATACTATGAAACTGGGTTTTATTTTAAAAAATTTCTGGCTTTTTCGTTTTGTTTTTTTTTGCAAAACATAAAAAACCCAGCAATGATTAAATACCACCAAAAGAAAGCTCTATTTGTGTGAAAAAAATTATAAAAATTTAATTTGGGTACAGTGTGGCATGACCGCGCAATTGCCATTCAAAGTGTGAGAGCGCTGAAAGCTGGAGATTGGTCTAGGCAGGAAGGGGGTTTAAGTGCCCGGTAAGCAAGCGGTTAATTAAGGTTTTTGTGCCTGTAGCTTAGCTTTGATAGTGATTAGTTCTCTTTTGTTCTTGTTGGGTTGAACCATGTCTGTGTGGACAGTCCTCTGGGCACCCGGTGGAAATGACGCTCAGCTAAGGTGACCACGTGTCCCGCATTTTGCAGGTCTGTCCCGGGCACATTCATTCCAGGACAATACAGTGTCCCGGAATGAAACTGACACAACCACCCCCCCCCCCCCCCCGGGCCAATCTGATGCGCCCAAAAAAAGGCCGCCACATCACCGCTTTACTCACTGACAGTACTTGTCCTGGCCGGGAATGCCTGGAGGAGCACAATCCCTGCCCCCTGCTTGTGATTGGAGAAATCATAAATCCCGCCTCTTGTGTCCAATCACTGTGCTGTGATTCGTTACAGCACAAGCTGATTTTTGGAAAGGGGGGTGTCCCTGAATTGTAGTTTGGAAATGTGGTCACCCTACGCTCAGCCAGTTTCGCAGCCGGCCCTGACCATGCTAATCTTAAAGTGGTTGTAAACCCTCTGGGGGAAGTTACACCTACAGGTAAGCCTAGATTAAGGCTTACCTGTAGGTGCTTGCAATATCTCCGGGACCTACACGGTCTCGGAGATATTTGCAAAAAAGCCTGTAACGATGTCTACGGTGCATGCGCGCCACAGACAACGGCGCAGGTGCACTGAGCGTGCCGTTTTATGAATGGGGTCATGCCGTGAAAAGCGGCTCCCGCGTGCATGCGCGGGAGTGACGTCACGCGACTCCGGCAAGTCACAGAGCCGGAGTTCGCAGACCCCGGAAGAAGAGGGGGGAAGATGGACGCTCGCTACTAGCAAGGAAATCAGGGACATCGCGGGCTTCTCCTGCAGGTAAGTGACACATAATGGGCTACTATGCGATGCATAGTAGCCCATTATGCTTTACCTTTGCACAGAAACAAAGAGGAAGTAAACCCATCAGGGCTTACTTCCCCTTTAAGAGGAAGTAAACCCTCCACACATTTTTGAGCTAAACATACCCCTACAAGAGAAAGGCATAATGAGCTAGTATGCATAGGTGTGCGTACAGGGTGTGCCAGGTGTGCCCAGGAACACCCTAATCACCCTGTGCAGCACAGATTCGCCCTGCGGCCTTGGCTCCCCCCCTTTCCCCACAGCGCTGCTGGCTTCCCTCCTCTCCTCTCCCGCCGGATGTTGCTAACGGAATGTTTTAGGATGAACGGGGGAAGGGGCCATTAAATATTTAATTTACTGGTCCCTTCCCTTTCTGAATGAACATTGAGAGTGATCAGTAGGGTGTGTTTGAGCTTTGGGGTGCACACCCTAATGCAATAGGCTGCGCACACCTATGGCTAGTATGCATAGCATACTAGCTCATTATGTGGCACTTACCTGAAATCAAAGCCCCCGAAGTCCTCCTCATTCCCCTCCGCTGCCGCCATCTTGCCTCGATGTCCTGTCACTGATGTCAGTGTATCGCCGCTCCGGCGCTGTGATTGGCCGTGAGCGGCGATGACGTCACACGCGTGCGCTAGTGCGCATGCGCGTGACGTCATCGGCGCTGTTTTTATAGTAAATATCTCCTTAACCCTGTAGGTTAAAGAGATATTTCATGCACCTACAGGTAAGCCTTGATCTAGGCTTACCTGTAGGTGCATGTTGTCAAAGTGGCTTTACAACCACTTTAAGGCCCGTACGCACGATCGGATTTTCCGACGAGGAATTGT
Organism: Rana muscosa; assembly: GCA_029206835.1. Taxonomy (NCBI): domain Eukaryota; kingdom Metazoa; phylum Chordata; class Amphibia; order Anura; family Ranidae; genus Rana; species Rana muscosa. The sequence continues at coordinate 305,019,846 of CM055120.1, forward strand.
GCGATGACAGGCTTTTAAAACTTTCCGCCAACAAATGTGTGATGTCGGATTATCCGATCGCGTGTACAGAAGTCCTTCGGACAAAACTCCAAAGTGCAAACACGCATGCTCAGAAGCAATTCTCACCATAACACAACATTAGCAGAAGTTGCCCAAAGGGTGGCGCTAAAGAGCTGTTTGTTGGCCGACAATTCTTTGCCGTTTGCATGCAATACAAGCAGGGGCGTCGGAACAGGACAGGCAAACCAAGCAGCTGCTTGGGGGCCCCGACTTGTCCTGGGGCCCCAACAGAGGACAGCACAGCAGAAAGAGGAGCCAGAGGACTCGAGGAGGCAGCGCGGGTGGAGGAGGTAAGACATTCCCCCCCCCGCATATACACTGTAATACTGTGCGATCGGCCCGCCCCTCCCGCGATCGCCCCCGCGAACGGCGTCCAATGTCCCGCCCCCCCCCCCCCCGGTACTCAACTTTAAAATTGTTGCTTGGGACCCCCAAATTCCTTCAAACAGCCCTGAATACAAGTTCCTGGCCAACGCCCTTCGGAAAGTCCTACGCTTTGTCCGCGGAAAATCCGATGGTGTGTATGAGGCTTTACATGTGCCCATTCAGTCCAGTACAGGAGATACAAACCCTAAGCAAGGCGTCTCGGAGCCTTTAAACTAATTAATGTAATAAAGTAGTTGAGCAGAAAGCGCCATGCCAGATTAACTTTCCTTTGACCACTTCTAATCTTTCAGGAGGTAGAGTAATGTTTAATTTCATGCACATCCTATTTGGACGTACAAAGTACTTTAATCACATTGGTAATACATAAGTCCTGACTTATTAGCAAGAGATTTGGGGTCAGTTGTGCCGCGCCGGATGCTTAGCACTCCGCAATGGCAAGTGGAGTCGGGGATTTAACCCCTTTATAACCAAGGTTTTTTTTTATTATTATTATTATTATTATTTATTTAACCACTTCAGCTGCGGAAGGTTTACACCCCTTCATGACCAGGCCATTTTATGCGATACGGCACTGAGTTACTTTAACTGACAATTGCGCGGTCGTGCGACGCTGTACCCAAGTAAAATTGATGACTATTTCCCCCCCCCCACAAATAGGGCTTTCTTTTGGCGGTATTTGATCACCTCTGCGTTTTTTTATTTCTTGCGCTATAAACAAAAAAAGGCCGAAAATTTTGAAAAAAAAAAAAATTTTTTTTTACTTATTATCCAATTGAAAAAAAAAATCGAATTTCTTCATCAATTTGATCCACCTACACGGTTAAGGAGATATTTACTATAAAAACAGCGCCGATGACGTCACGCGCATGCGCACTAGCGGGCTGGCATCCTTGCCGGTTTTCTAAATGAGATCTTGCCGGCCCGTGCACGCATGCGTGTGACTACATATTTTTGGTAAAAAAAAATCACCACAAGCGGTAATTAATTGATTTGTGCAAAAGTTATAGAGTCTGCAAACTATGGAAAATATTTATGGAATTTTTGTTCAATTCTTTTTTTTTTATGTAGTAATGGCGGCGATCAGAGACTTATAGCGAGACTGCAACATTGCGGCGGACAAATCAGACACTTTTTGACATTGTTTTTGGGGACCAGAGACACTAATACAGTGATCAGTGCTAAAAATATGCACCGTCACTGTGCTAATGACACTGGCTAGGAAGGGGTTAAACATTGGGGGTGATTAAAGGGTTAAATGTGTGCCTAAAATGTGCTTGGTTTCTGTGGCGGAGATGCTTGTAGTGTGGGAAGGCAGAGATCCGTGTCCCTGCTTTGCAGAAACACAGGATCACTACCTTCCCCACTGACAGAACAGCACTCTGCCTTGTTTACATAGGCAGACCGACGGTCTGCTTGTTTCCCAAACGATCGGCAGGTCCCGGCAGACATAGAGTCCGCCAGACCCGCTGATTGTCTCCCGCTGTGTCCAATCGCAGCGGGAGCAGGGGTTTATTTATTTATTACATTTTATTTACTTGTTATTATTTATTTATTTGATTTGTTAGGTTAGGTTAGGGTTAGAGGTATTATTAGGGGTTAATAATAGGGTTAGGGGTTGTTGGGCTTAGGGTTATTTTATTTATTTGTATTACGATTTATTTATTTATGGCATTATTTATTTATGTATTTTATTATGTATTTTCTTTTATTATTATATTATTATTATTATTATAATTTTTATATAAATATTTATAAATATTTTTTTATTTTTTTATTTTTATTTGTAAGGGGTTTATTTATTTATTACATTTTATTTACTTATTATTATTTATTTATGTGTTTTGTTAGGTTAGGTTAGGGTTAGAGATTATTATTAGGGGTTGGGCTTAGGGTTATTTTATTTATTTGTATTATGATTTATTTATTTATTTATGGTATTATTTATTTATGTATTTTATTATGTATTTTCTTTTATTATTATTATATTATTATTATTATTATTATTATTATTATTTTTACATAAATATTTATTTATTTGTTTTTTTTTTACTTTTATTTGTAAGGGGTTAGGGGTTGAATGTTATGGTGAGGGGTTTATTTATTTATTACATTTTATTTACTTGTTCGTATTTATTTATTTGTTAGGTTAGGTTAGGTTAGGGTTAGAGGTTATTATTAGGGGTTAATGGTAGAGTTATGGGGTTGGGCTTAGGGTTATTTTATTTATTTGTATTATGGTTTATTTATTTATTTACGGTATTATTTATGTATTTTATTATGTATTTTCTTTTATTATTATTATTATTATATTATTATTATTATAATTTTTATATAAGTATTTATAAATATTTATTTATTTGTTTTTTTACTTTTATTTGTAAGGGGTTAGGGGTTGAAGGTTGTGGTTAGGGGTTTATTTATTTATTACATTTTATTTACTTGTTATTATGTATTTGTTTATTTTGTTAGGCTAGGGTTAGAGGTTATTATTAGGGGTTAATGGTACAGTTATGGGGTTGGGCTTAGGGTTATTTTATTTATTTTTATTATGTTTTATTTATTATTTATTTATGTATTTTATTATGTATTTATTATTATTGTTATTTATTTATTTTTACTTAATAATTGCATTTGAGCAGAAAAAACTGAAGACAAAATGCACTAAAACACTCAAAAACATGCAAATCAAGTGTTTCCGTGCATTTCTATGGAACAAAAAAACGCTTCAAAAACACATCAATCTGCCCGATTCGAGCTACAAAAAAAAAATTAATAATCTCCAGAGCTCTTTGGAGCTTCAGGTGACTTGGAGTGGAGATGTGAACCGTCTCCATAGACAATAAAATAATTTTTTTTTTTTTTTCTCCTCCAGCGTCTTGGAGCTTCGAGCTACAAAACGCTGAGGTGTGAATGGGGAATTGTAAAGTCAAAAGGTTTTTATCCTAATGCATTCCAAGCATTAAGATAAAAACCCTTCTGTGTGTAGCAGCCCCCCCTCCAGCACCCCCCAATTACCTACCCGAGCTCCATCTCTCTACAGCGAATGTCTAAGCTGTCCGGGACTCTCCTCCTGATTGGCTGAGACACAGCAATGGCGCCATTGGCTCCCACGGCAATCAGTCAGCCAGCCAATCAGGAAAGAGAGGGGGCAGGGTCGGGGCTCCTTTGTCTGAATGGACACACGGAGCTGTGACTCGGCTCCAGTGCCCCCCATAGGAAGCTGCTGACTGTGGGGGCACTCGATAGGAGGGAGGGGCCAGGAGCAGCAAAGGGGGACCCGAGAAGAGGAGGATTGGGGCTGCTCTGTGCTAAACCATCACACAGCGGAGGTAAGTATAAATGTATTTGTAATTGTTTCTGTTTTTTTAAATGAGCCTTTACAATCAATTTAAACCCTAAAATTTAAAAACAGCGATGACGAAATCTTGTGAAAATTTAAATCGGTGATCAGTTTAGCGAAGCTCGCCGTTTACTGAGCAAATTTCATTTAGTTCCTAATGAACCGATTAATATACAGTGGAACCTCAGATTACGAGTATAATCTGTTCCAGGAGAATGCTTGTAAACCAAAGCACTTGTATATCAAAGCGAGTTTCCCCATAGAAGTCAATGGAAACAAAAATAATTTGTTCCACATTGACTTCATTGGCATGCAATACCACATACGGCCAGAGGTGGTGGGGGGGTGCCGGAGAAACTCTGAAATACTTGGAGACCATTCGGCTGCATTTGGAAGCAATCGGAAAGGCTCGGAAACACTCGGGAACTGAGTATTTCCGAGTATTTCTGAGTATTTCCGAATGGCTCCGAGCGGCTCCGATCGCCCCCGCGCCTGTGGCCGAATGCGGTACTGCACACCACAGTGGCTTGAATCCTTCTCGTCAGGATTTTTTAAAAATAATTGCTCGTATTGCGAAACGCTCGTTAACCGCTTTCCTCGCAATCCGAGGTTCCACTGTATGTATATTTTCTTTTTAAATCAGATTTTATTTTAATTTTTTTTTTTTTTGCAAAGAGAACAAACACAACATAAAAAAAAAAAAAACATAGCAAGGCAGAAACTGGCATTACATGCAAGCAGTAAAAAAAAAGACTAATATTTGCTTTGTGTTTGGCCCTGTTGGTGAGCATAAATCCCCCACCCCCCCTCAAAAAAAATCCACCTTTTTTCATAAGCCAGTCTGGAGACTTTGCCTAGGCTGAACGCTGACAGTAGTCTGCTGCAGGCAACTGACAGCATTGCCACAATCTCCACCCCCCCCAGTGATCAGACCGCAACATTGTATCTTTGTAGCAAGTCACTGCAGCAGCGGCTGATCTGTGTCAAACATTTGTGAACACAACTGCCCAGGCTTCAGGATTTAAATGACTGTATCATCTCCGAGTTGCAATCTCAGTTCAGGAAGTAGATGGTGACCCTGGATGATGCCTGACCAAAGAGCGTGCCGTCTTTCTAGAGGGAGTACTGCGACTACTGCGAGAGGTAATAAATACCCGGGAGTGCATGCATGCACCTTAACAGGACAACATATATCATTGCTAGGTGTCCTTTAGAATGTGAAATCTCATGAAAGGTACAGAAGACAGCTTCACCTTTATAAAGGGCGCTCTAATCCGGAGTCCTCGGCCCGGTACAGAGCTCCGCTCCTCCGGCAATGACAAGGTTACTGCTGGACCAACGTGTAGAATTAATCTCAGGTTTTAAAAAAAGGCAAAACTCCCATTAATCAGCCTTTCCACAAACCGAATCACGGCAATTCTTCCATAATTTATCCGCCCGACAACCGGCAGAAACAAAAGGCCGCTGCTTAGCATCCAGCGCGTTAAACGACGAAATCAGTCGCTCCAGCCAGTCGCTGACCTTGGCCCCCGGCGTGCCGGCGCTCGGAAACAAATTAATGAACACGGCCTCATGGAAGCCGGCTGAGGCATAATTAGTGTGCAGTGAATTATGGGTGGGAGCCGAGGCCGGCACCCTACTCTGTGCTTGACTGAGTGAGTACAATGCGCTCTGATCGCTCTTTATTCAAACCAACAAATTACTTTTCTGCTCATTAGAATGGCGTTCGCATGACTTGGCACCTTTATTGGGCGGCTACCCGTCTGAGATTTATGGCTGAGCGCAATCAAAGAGTGCCCATCACAAGATCATAGTACACCCCGTTCACATAACTATATGGTTACATTGTTACATAATTACCGATATATGGTTACATTATAGAGTTTTATATAGTTACATAGTTAGAGAGTTTTATCGTTTTAAAAGTACTTACGGTAGTTATAACGTTTTATAGTTATACAGTTACATAGTTTCATTGTTACATACTGTATTTTTTTTTAGTTACTGTATATAGTTACATAGTTATGTAGTTATAAAGTTTTAAAGTTACATAGTTTCATAATTACTGTATGAAGTTTTTTAATTACTGTATATAGTTACATAGTTATAAAGTTTTATTGTTACATAATTTTAACCACCTCGCGCCCGCCGTACGAGTATATACGGCCGCAAGGTGGTTGTCAATTGCCGGGAGGCCGTTATTATACGGCCTCCTCTAATTTGGCCACTGGGGGCGTGCGCGCACGTGCACGGCGCGTCACTGCAATGCCGATGCGCGTGCCTGGCGGCCGCGATGTCCGCCATGCACCCGCGATCGGCTGTTACAGAGACAAGGACGTGGATCTCTGTGTGTAAACACAGAGATCCATGTCCTGTCAGGGAGAGGGGACCGATGCTGTGTCCCTTGTACATAGGGACACAGATCGGTCACCTCCCCCAGTCACTCCCCTCCCCCACACAGTAACAATCACTCCCAGGGAACACATTTAACCCCTTCCTCGCCCCCCTAGTGTTAACCCCTTCCCTGCCAGTCACATTTATACAGTAATCAGTGCATATTTATAGCACTGTTCGCTGTATAAATGTGAATGGTCCCAAAATAGTGTCAAAAGTGTCCGATGTGTCCGCCATAATGTCGCAGTCACAAAAAAAATCACTGATCACCGCCATTACTAATAAAAAAAAAAAATAATTATAAAAATGCCATAAAACTATCCCCCTATTTTGTAAACGCTATAACTTTTGCGCAAACCAATCAATAAACGCCGATTGCGTTTTTTTTTTACGAAAAATATGTAGAAGAATACGTATCGGCCTAAACTGAGGGAAAAAAAAAAAATTTGGGATATTTATTATAGCAAAAATCAAAAAATATCGATCGACCGAGTGACGGGGGTTGGGGTTTGACTGAACAGGGGGGGGGGCGGTTGGTTTTTTTGCTGTCCCCCGGTCGGTCAGTCAAACCCCAAACCCTGTCATTCAGTTGCTCCCCTGTCCGCACACCAGCCCCGTACTTCCGTACTTACCCCATCCAGGTCACGGGTAGCTTTGCCAGCTTCCCCCTGCGTCTCCTCCTCCGTGAATCCCCCCTGCTTCTGCTCCCGGCCAATACGGTCGCTTCTCCTCTCGGCCAATGGGGTCTTCAGACCCACTTCCTGATTGGCTGGGAGGAGAAGCAGGAAGACAATTGCAAATATTAATTTGCTATTTTCAGACAACTGGGTGGGCTCAGGGCGCAGTGATCTGCGTTCTGAGCCCACCCTTTTTTAAGCCAATTAGAGCCTCAGGCTCCAATCACATGCTTCCAAAACAAAAAAAACATTGAAATGAATGCGTCCGGTGCCCTGCATGTAGATTAGGGGCTGGGCTCATGGCTTAGGGGGGCGGTGCCCCTGCACCCTGCATGTAGATTAGGGGCCGGGCTCATGGATTAGGGGGGCGGTGCCCCTGCGCCCTGCATGTAGATTAGGAGCCGGGCTCATGGATTAGGGGGGCGGTGCCCCTGCGCCCTGCATGTGGATTAGGGGCCGGGCTCATGGATTAGGGGGGCGGTGCCCCTGCGCCCTGCATGTGGATTAGGGGCCGGGCTCATGGATTAGGGGGGGTGGTGCCCCTGCGCCCCTAATGGACCTGGGGTTCTACTAAAGCAGAATGTTGGCCAAAAAATATTCTTTTCTGGACTGGTAGTTCTCCAGAAAGTACTGTCTATGTCCATCTATGGCCACTCCAACATACCCCTTCCATCCTACCCTATACCCCCAGCTTCCTGAAATGAAACTTGCCAGTTATAGGTGAAAACAAATGTTTTTCCCTTCCTGTATTAAGCTGTAATGTACTGCATTCACCTCCCAGACTGATTAATATGCTGAGATCTGTAAGCAGAAGGAATTATTCACTGGAACACTTTCATTACAGTCTTTATCTTTCTTATATTTTGTTTGTAATTTAATTACCTTGACATCCTTGCCTCTCTTTCTCTCTCTCTCATCGGTGCATTAAGCCAAGGCCCGCTCGCAGCATGCTAAAAAAATTAAGATTAAATGACTGTAAGAGACAAAATAATTTAATATAAAACCTAATTGTTAATACAAGCTTGCATTGTTGGACAAGTGTGTAAATAAAAACTCTGCCGCATATACTAATCTTGGTTAAGAATATACTAATCCTGGTTCTAAATGAGAAAAAAAATATCAGGAACAAAATCAGCTAAGATGCAGCCAGTCTCCAGCTGTCATTTGGAGCACCAATACATGGGAAGATTATTTAGGTATTACTGTATATAGGTATATACCGTATATACTCGAGTATAAGCTGACCCGAGTATAAGCCGAGGTACCTAATTTTACCACAAAAAAACTGGGAAAACGTATTGACTCGAGTATAAGCCTAGGGTGAGAATGCAGCAGCTACTGTAAGCGGAAAAGAGGCTCAACAATGCCCATTTGCAGCTTCACTGTGCCCATTTGCACGCCTCACTGTGCCCATTGCAACCTCACTATGCCCATTGCAACCTCACTGTGCCCATTGCAACCTCACTGTGCCCATCCTCACTATGCCCATTGCAACCTCACTGTGCCCATCCTCACTGTGCCCACTGCAACCTCACTGTGCCCATTGCAACCTCGCTGTGCCCATCCTCACTGTGCCCATTGCAACCTCACTATGCCCATTGCAACCTCACTGTGCCCATTGCAACCTCACTGTGCCCATCCTCACTGTGCCCACTGCAACCTCACTGTGCCCATTGCAACCTCACTGTGCCCATTGCAACCTCATTGTGCCCATCCTCACTGTGCCCATTACAACCTCACTGTGCCCATTGCAACCTCACTGTACCCGATCAGTGTACCTGAAATTCTTGACAGGCTGCGGGCGTCCATTCATTGTTTAAAAGTCGCGGTCTCCTCCTGGTCCTGTTCCGTGATAGGCGTTTCCCAGCATTCACGGACGTCTTTTCATCCTCGGACAAGAGGACATCCGTGATTGGCGGAACACTGAACACAGTGTCTGCTGGGAAATGCCTATCACTGAAGGGACCAGGAGGGGATCGCGACATTTAAACAATGAATGGACGCCCACAGCCTGTCACCAATATCAGGTACACGAGTATAAGCCGAGGGAGGTATTTTTAGCCTTAAAGGAACACTAAAGGTTCCCGTTTAAAAAAAAACAAAAAACAAACAGTTTATACTTACCTCCACTGTGCAGCTCGTTTTGCACAGAGTGGCCCCGATCCTGGTCTTCTGGGGTCCCTCGGCGGCTGTCTCGGCTCCTCCCCGCAAGGACTCCACACCATAATGCGAGCGAGCTCGCATGGTGTGGAGTTACTGCGGGCGCGCTCCCTTGATACAGCGGCGACCATAGCCGCCGACTGTATCACTCGGCCCCACCCCCCGGCGCGCCGCGTCATTGGATATGATTGACAGCAGTGCCAGCCAATGGCTGCGCTGCTTTCAATCCATCCACAGTAGCCAATCAACGGCCAGGCACAGGAACTCGGAGGATGACAGGAGCGAGCGCGGGACTTTCGAGGGGCCAGGTAAGTAAAACGGGGGCTCGGAGGGGGGGGCGGTATTGTCGAATGTTTTTTCACCTTAATGCATAGGTGAAAAAACATGTACCTTTACAACCCCTTTAAAAAAAAGGGCTGAAAAACTCGGCTTATACTCGAGTATATACGGTAAGTAATCTTCAGAACTTTGTATAATTCTCCAAAGAGGCATGGCAGGGGGTGTGTCCTATGCCTACATACTTTTGGTAATAGGTGTCCTAAACAGGGGCTACTATGTAAATTTCGTTTTTTGCTAGGGCTGTAGTTAGCTCAGACCGATTGTATAGTTTTTCATCAGTTTTTTCCCTAAGCTTAATTTGGCTTGTGATTTCTTACTGTCGCCAGTAGATGTCACTGGTGTCACTGGTCATAGTATGCGATTTCCTTCAGCCAATCCAGTAGGAGGTTTTTGCCACTAGTGCATGCTGGGGAAGGATGTAAATATTTGGGACAGTTCATGTGCTCGCTCTCTTTCCCTGGACTGAGGCCTAGGAAGGTGCTGTTGGACGGAGCTCTGCTGTTAGGTCCAACAGCCTGTTTTAGGCCCAAACATGTGCTAAAGTTGTCCTGATGCTGTCCTGCCTGGTCTGGAGAAAGCTGTGCCAAGGAGGAGACCCAGGGGTGGCCCCTTGCCGGAGAGAACCAGGAGGAAGGCTGGTCCCTTAGAAGGGTCTGGCCACTCTCTTGGAGAACACACGTAAATTTGGGAATGTTCTTACAGTGTTGCTTGCTGGCTTAAAGGTTCTGACGCTGTGAAGTTGGACATTGATCTGGACCTGGAGAGTCTGTAAGTGATTTGTTATGGTAAAAACTCTAAAAAGACAAAAGGGACTGGAGCCCAATATCCTTTCTCTGTCCCTCTATTTAAGACATGGACTCGGTCCTAGGGTGAAATGCTAGCCAGCCCCAGGACTCTGAACCGCAGCTAATCTCTCTGTGTGTGTGGCTATATGTGATGAGCAGCGGCCGCTTTCAGCCCGCCATTAGTTTAAATGCCTAACCCGGTCATTCCTGCAGCAGAATTCTGCAGATTCTTGCAGCAGGAATCCAGAAGAAGCAAAAAAAATTGGCCGTGTGAAAGGGGCCAAATTAAACAAGCTGAAGTTAGAAGGTGATTGGTTACTATACACAGCTGAACCAGGGCCGTCTTTAATATTGATTGGACCCTGGGCAAACATATTTCTTGGGCCCTCCTGAATCCACTTATCAATTATTTGCGGTGCAGTGCGGGCTCAAGGGGGCAGCTGCTTTGGGCCCCACAACAATGACTGGGCCCGGGGCAGCTGCCCCTTTTGCCCTGTGTTAAAGACAGCCCTGAGCTGCACCACATTCTGTGTGCTCTGGTTTTAGTAAATCTCCCCCGTTATGTCCTATATGAAATGCATTTGCATTGCAGGAAAAGCAGATGAAATGTAGAGTTGTATCTGAGAAGGTGAACATAACTCCTCATGCACACAGGGCGTTAAAGAAAACGAGCTGCAAAGCCAAGAAAAAGCAGCTGTAAAAACACACGTTTAGAAGCGTTTTGCATTGGCTTTAACGCCCGTTTAGCCACATTAGCCTTTTGCAGCGTTTCACTGCCCTCTTCTATTTTCCACTCCCAAATCCAATTACTACAGCGTAAAAAAGGCTTAACCAGGCGTAACGCTGTATACAGTGCTAACAGGCGTTTAGCTGCATCAGGTGTTTTTACAGCTGTATTGCTGCTGCTCCAGAACGCGCTGGCCCTGGGTTTTTCTTCTTTTTGTTTGCAACTTAAAAACGCCTATACCACTTACAGCTCTTAAAAGCCTATGGAGGAGATTTACTAAAAATGGAGAGTGCAAAATCTGGTGCAGCTGTGCATGGTAGCCAATCAGCTTCCAGGTTTTATTGACACAGCGCAATTGAACAAGCTGAAGTTAGAAGCTGATTGGCTCCCACGCACAGCTGTACCAGATTCAGAGCGCTCGAGTCTTAGTAAATCTCCCCCTATGTGTGCATGGACACAGAATAACATAAAAAGGCGTTTTTAAGCTGTAAAAAAATAAAAATAAATGCCTGACGCTCCTTAACCACTTCAGCCCCGGACCACTTCACTGGTTAAAGACCAGGCCACTTTTTGCGATTCGGCACTGCGTCGTTTTAACTGACAATTGCGCGGTCGTGCGACGTGGCTTCCAAACAAAATTGATGTCCTTTTATTCCAACAAATAGAGCTTTCTTTTGGTGGTATTTGATCACCTCTGTGGGGGGTTTTTTTTGCGCTATAAACAAAAATAGAGCGACAATTTTGAAAAAAAAACACAATATTTTTTACTATCCCCAAAAAATATATAAAAAAATTTTTTTTTTTCCTCAGTTTAGGCCGATACGTATTCTTATACATATTTTTGGTTAAAAAAAAAAAAATCGCAATAAGCGTTTATTAATTGGTTTGCGCAAAAGTTATAGCGTCTACAAAATAGGGGATAGTTTTATGGCATTTTTATTAATCTTTTTTTTTTTTTACTAGTAATGCCGGCGATCAGCGATTTTTATCGTGACTGCGACATTATGGCGGACACATCGGACACTTTTGACACCATTTTGGGACCATTGTCATTTTTACAGCGACCAGTGCTATAAAAACACACTGATTACTGTAAAAATGACACTGGCAGTGAAGGGGTTAACCACTAGGGGGCGCTGAAGCGGTTAAGTGTGTCCTAGAGAGTGCTTGTAACTGTTAGGGGGGCGTGACTTGGTGTGACACGTCACTGATCGCTGTTCCCGATGACAGGGAACCGACGATCACTGACAGTGCCACTAGGAAGAACGGGGAGATGTTTGTTTACACTTGCCTCTCCCCGTTCTTCAGCTCTGTGACCCGATCGCGGGACACCGGCAGCGGCGATCGGGTCCGCGGGTCCCGCTGGGGCGCGGTCACGGAGCTCCGGACCGGGTCGCGAGCTCACCGGCGGCGGCACGCGCGCGGCCCACGACTGGAATCTTTAAAGGGGACGTACCTGTACGCCCTTGTGCCCAGCAGTGTCATTCTGTCTACGTACATCGTCGTGCGGCGGTCGTCAAGTGGTTAAAGCTGCAAGAAAAATGCCCTGTGTGCATGAGGCCTAAAAGCCAGCATTCAACAGTATCACCCACGGTCCATTTGATTTAAATCAAGTCGATTTAAATCACGATTTAAATCACTAATAAAAAGGCTTTAAATCATAATTTTTAAAGAGCAACTGTCATCTCTGTCCCGGAGTGGCTCCTCCTCTGACCTGCTGGTGACTCACCGACAATCCCATTCACTTTAATGGGACGGCTGGTGATGCGGCAGTGACACAACAAGGTGAGGGACGTGGCGGCAGCAGGTGAGCGGACGCCCGCTAACAGGCGCTGCCATGATGGATCTGAAATGACAGGTGCTCTTTAAATGGACTTATTCTTGCTGGTAGTTAGAATCTTTAATATTTGCAAACAAAATTAAAGTTTCCTATTTAGAATAATAAGCTGTCAGGTTAGTAAAACAGAAACGATTCAATCATACGGTTTGTAGTGTACATAGTTTAACAAAACAATGGGATAAAGGAGTATTCCTTTTTTTTTTTTCTCTCATGATTACTGTGAAATTGTGTGAATGCATCAATGCAGTGCATGTTATCTCAGCTTGCAGAGCTTGGATTCGTTAATTAAGTTTACCAAAAATTTAAATATTGCAGAATATACAGCCTCATGCTACATAACTAAGCTCCATTTCATGCTGAATAAACTAAATTATTAATGTATCTTAAACAGAAAACTATCTTTAGATAGAGTTTTACTCCAAAAGCATTTTATTAAAATAAATTTGATAAAAATAAAAAAAAAATCAATTTAAATTTAAAAAAATCAGATTTAAATCAAAATGATCAGGTTTTTTTTTTTTTTTTTTTTTTTTAATCACCTATTTTTATCCGCCCTGGTATCACCTGTGTGCACAAGCCCTGCAGATGAAGGACAGGAAACATAGAGAGGATCCAACCACTCAGGTGTCAGCTTTCATTTTCAAACACTCTTTAGAGACATAACAGCTGCATTTTGATTGGCTGTGGTCTGAAACCCTTCTGCTTAAAAGCTTAACCCCATTAGGAGTAATAAAGGAATTCCCACTTAGAAAAAAACAGAATGGATTAGTGCGAATGCTATAAATTAGACCAGTTCTTTCAACAGTTTTGTCTGGGGAACTGCGTTCCCGACTTTGCTAATTACGATTCAATATACACATCAAACAAACTGCATCGTCTTGGCAGCTTGCAGGGAAGTTCCCACACTACGGATAACATTCACAGTTTGTGTTATTCTGCCTTTTAGGCCCCATGCACACGAGACGCTGTTATTTGCTGTTGAACGCGCGTTCAGAGGCAGTTGGACGCTTTTTTCAACTGCTCCTGAACCCATTCAATGTTATCCTATGTGTCCATGCACACACTCTCGTTTTTTGGCGTTTACAAGCAGTTGCGTTTAACCTCGTTTTTCCAGAAGCAAAAAAATGGGTTCAGACGCAAAAGTTTTCCACGTTTCAGACGCTAAACGCTGCTAAACGCGGCTAAACGCGGTACCAGCGTTTTGCCGCGTTTGCGTTTATAAGCGTTTTTAAAGGTGACCTATTTTTTAACATTAGAAATCTCAAAAATTATGGCAAATGATGAAAAACTATTAAAAAATATAAAAGAAAACTGTAATTGCTTGCATTGCATTGTGGACAATCCACAACTTGTGGCAGGTAACGTGGCAAGTGGACAATCAACAACTTGTGTCAGGTGATGTGGCCAGGTGACGTGGCCAGGTGACGTGGCAAGTGGACAATCCACAGCTTGTGGCAGGTGACGTGGCCAGGTGACGTGGCAGGTGACATGGCCAGGTGGCGTGGCAGGTAACGTGGCCAGGTGACATGGCAGGTGATGTGGCAAGTGGACAATTCACAACTTGTGGCAGGTGACGTGGCACGTGATGTGGCCAGGTGACGTGGAAAGTGGACAATCCACAACTTGTGGCAGGTGACGTGGCAGGTGACGTGGCAGATAATGTGGGCAGGTAACATGGCTAGGTGACGTGGCAGGTGACGTGGCAAGTGGACAATTCACAACTTGTGGCAGGTGACGTGGCCAGGTGACATGGCACGTGATGTGGCCAGGTGACATGGCAAGTGGACAATCCACAACTTGTGGCAGGTGACGTGGCCAGGTGACGTGGCAGGTGATGTGGCAAGTGGACAATCCACAACTTGTGGCAGGTGACGTGGCCAGCTGACGTGGCAGGTAACGTGGCCAGGTGACGTGGCAGGTAACATGGCCAGGTGACGTGGCCAGGTAACGTGGCAAGTGGACAATCCACAACTTGTGGCAGGTGACGTGGCACGTGATGTGGCCAGGTGACGTGGCAAGTGGACAATCCACAACTTGTGGCAGGTGACGTGGCCAGGTGACGTGGCCAGGTGATGTGGCCAGATGACGTGGCAGGTGACGTGGCAAGTGGACAATCCACAACTTGTGGCAGATGATGTGGCAAGTGATACGCTAAATACAAGTACACTGCTGCTCTCTCAGCTGCTGCTACTCACTCTGGTCTCACAAACTGGCTGAAATGGTTAAAATTTACTCTTTTTTGAGCTTAGGGAGGGTCTATGATGAAACGCTTATAAACGCAAACGCGGTTAAACGCAGCTAAACGCGGCCGCAAACGCGGCCGCAAACGCGGCAAAACGCGCGTTTATAAACGCCGGTTTCAGCGTTTAAAAACGTGTGTTCAGCAGAGTTTGCACCTGCGTCTCGTGTGCATGGGGCCTTAGAGCATTTTGCTGAGTTGTTTTTCATCCATCTCTTTTTTTTTTTCTACATCAGTGTTAATGACTGGCCTTTTTTTTTTTTTGGCTTCTCTATTCCTCAGATCCTATTCACTTTCATATTTATTAAAGGAGATGTAATAGTTTTCCTCCCCTCCTGTCCGCCCCTCCCCTCCAAGGGGTGGCAACCAGAAACGCATGCCGTACTACTTATGTGGTATTGTTTTTTTTTGTTTTGTTTTGTTTTTTTATTGAATTTTTATTGAATTTTTTTGTGAAAGGGACTGCGGGAGGGGGGTGTTTAATATTTATTTTATGGGATTTTCCATATATACTTATGTACCTGAGGGATCCTGAATCTGGGGTCAAGTTTTTTAAAGTACATGACCGGGGAGAGAAAATTAGGTTATTATTATCTGGTTAGGAGAATATTGTGTTGTTATTACTTCAGTTGACTGTCTTATTATGGGGGGAAAAAAAAAAAAAATTCTTATATATTTTTTCTTAAATCTCTTTTATTTGTTTCAAAAACAATATGTATGTATATATACAGGCATACCCCACTTTTAAATACACAATGGGACCAGAGCATGTATGTAAAACGAAAATGTACTTAAAGTGAAGCAATACCTTTTTTCACTTCTGGGGTGTCAGGGGCTGTAAAGGGGGGTCCGGGACTGTAGTGGGGGGTCAGGGAGTGTGTTTCCAAGTAGCGGGGAATCTGAACTATCCGTGCATGGATTACTCAGCTACAGCTTTAGCTTGAGAGCCACTTTACATACACTCACGGGTAAGTCCGTATATGTATATGTATAAAGCGGGGTATGCCTATATCATACCTCCCAACAGGCACGGATTCTGCAGGTTTTTCCCACATAGCCCCCTCCTTCCCGCATTCCCGCGAGAGTTGATTTATTCCCCGCACAGCAGGAAGTGGAGAAACAACGATCCAGTGGAAGCAGGAAAGCCCCCCCCCCCCCCCGCGCGATTGGCAAAAAATGTTCCACGGCACACTCCCCCCCCCCCCCGCGATCAGCGGGGCAGCGGCGAAAAATGCGACACCCCCCCCGCTCAACAACTTTCGTTTGCAGGGGAGAGGGGAGATCTGAATGTCCCGCGGTGGGACTTTTAAAAGTTGGGAGGTATGCTATATATATATATATATATATATATATATAGTGTGTGTATATGTGTGTGTGTATATATATATAAAATATTTTTTTTCTGATTTATATGCTTAAATAGTTTGCCCTATATTTTTGTTATATTTATTAATGTATGCATTTATTTATGTATTTGTTGTATTATGTTTAAATATAATAAACTAAGATATAAAAGGGAAAAGAAAAAAATTAATAAATAAAGGAGATGTAAACCTAATCACTAACATTTTATATACTGTATGCTAATAATAGTGGTAAAATCAGCCCACTTTTAGCGAGGACCATAGGCAATCCTATACAGTCTACAAATACAGTAAAACAAATTAAACACATAATAATACAGAGAAATAACATATTAAAAATGGCTCATTATCATCATAAAGCGCCCAATAATAAAAATACATATATATCTACCAATAAATCAAGAAAAAAAAACATGTATAATTCTTAACAAAAAAAAAAAATATATATATATATATATATATATATATATGTAATATAAAAAATGCGTAAAGATGGAGGCATAAACACCCTTTTAAGAAAAGGGGGAAGGGGGAGAACAAAAGCAGTGTGTATCAAATTTTTATTGATAGTATTAAGATGGACCAACGCGTTTCAGAGGGTTATCTGGACTAAAATTCCTGTATCATGAACTTTTGCATTAGGACTAGGGATGAGCTTCGAGTTCGAGTCGAACTCATGTTCGACTCGAACATTGCCTGTTCGCCCGTTCGCCGAACAGCGAACAAATTGGGGTGTTCGCAGCACATTTGAAAAGTCTATGGGAGAAATCTAAAGTGCTAATTATAAAGGCTTATATGCAAGTTATTGTCATAAAAAGTGTTTGGGGACCCGGGTCCTGCCCCAGGGGACATGTATCAATGCAAAACATTTTTTTAAAAACGGCCGTTTTTTCAGGAGCAGTGATTTTAATAATGCTAAAAGTGAAACAATAAAAGTGAAATATTACTTTAAATTTCGTACCTGGGGGGTGTGTATGATATGTATGTAAAGTGGCGCATGTTTTCCATGCTTAGAACTGTCCCTGCACAAAGTGTAATTTTTGAAGGAAGAAAAGTCATTTAAAACTGACTCGCGGCTATTAATGAATTGTCGGCTTTTATCAATACATAGACAAGTCATTGATAAAAAAAAAAAAAAAAAGCGTGGGGGTCCCCCAGAATTCAATTACCAGGCCCTTCAGGTCTGGAATGGATATTAAGGGGAACCCCGCCGCAAATGTAAAAAAAATGGCGTGGGGTTCCCCCAAATATCCATACCAGGCCCTTCAGATCTGGCATGGATTTTAAGGGGAACACCACCCCAAATTAAAAAAAAAATGGTGTGGAGTCCCCCCAAAAATCCATACCAGACCCTTATCCGAGCACGCAACCTGGCCGGCCGCAGGGGAAGAGGGGGGGACAAGAGAGCGGCCCCCCCTCCCTCCTGAACCGTACCAGGCCACATGCCCTCAACATGGGGAGGATGTCCCCATGTTGATGAGGACAAGGGCCTCATCCCCACAACCCTTGCCCGGTGGTTGTGGGGGTCTGCGGGCGGGGGGCTTATCGGAATCTGGAAGACCCCTTTAACATAGGGGACCCCCAGATCCCGCCCCCCTATGTGAATTGGTAAGGGGTACATTGTACCCCTACCATTTCACGAAGAAAGCGTAAAAAATGTAAAAAAAAACCACACAAACACCTTGAAAAAGTCCTTTATTAGAAAAAAAACAACAAAAAACATTCCAGCGGTGAAATCCAGTGTCCCGCGGCGATCCGATGTCCAGCGCTGTCCGTCATTGGTTGTGCCTGAGCGGACCTGATTGGGAACTACCTCCTCAGTGTTTTAAATGTATAGACCCGCCCCTTCTAAAGTTCCCCATCAGGTCCGCTCAGCGGACCAGATGCGGAACATGACAAGGGGCGGGTCTATACATGTATTACAAAGTGAGAGCAGTTCCCCATCAGGTCCGCCCCCTCGGTATGTCAGACCCCGCCTACATCATTAAATTTAAATTACACAGTGAAGGAAGTTCCCCGCTCAGGCCAATGACGTAGGCGGGGTCCGACATGCCGAGGGGGCGGACCTGATGGGGAACTTCTCTCACTTTGGTAATACAGGTATAGACCCGCCCCTTGTCATGTTCCGCATCTGGTCCGCTGAGGGGACCTGATGGGGAACTTTAGAAGGGGCGGGTCTATACATTTAAAACACTGAGGAGGAAGTTCCCCATCAGGTCCGCTCAGGCACAACCAATGACGGACAGCGCTGGACATCGGATCGCCGCGGGACACTGTATTTCACCGCTGGAATGTTTTTTTTTTTTTTTAATAAAGGACTTTTTCAAGGTGTTTGTGTGGTTTTTTTTTAACATTTTTTTACGCTTTCTTCGTGAAATGGTAGGGGTACAATGTACCCCTTACCAATTCACATAGGGGGAGGGCGGGATCTGGGGGTCCCCTTTGTTAAAGGGGTCTTCCAGATTCCGATAAGCCCCCCGCCCGCAGACCCCCACAACCACCGGGCAAGGGTTGTGGGGATGAGGCCCTTGTCCCCATCAACATGGGGACATCCTCCCCATGTTGAGGGCATGTGGCCTGGTACGGTTCAGGAGGGAGGGGGGGGCGCTCTCTCGTCCCCCCCTCTTCCCCTGCGGCCGGCAAGGTTGCGTGCTCGGATAAGGGTCTGGTATGGATTTTTGGGGGGACTCCATGCCATTTTTTTTTTAATTTGGGGTGGAGTTCCCCTTAAAATCCATGCCAGATCTGAAGGGCCTGGTATGGATATTTGGGGGAACCCCAAGCCATTTTTTTTTACATTTGCGGCGGGGTTCCCCTTAATATCCATTCCAGACCTGAAGGGCCTGGTAATTGAAATCTGGGGGACCCCCACGCTTTTTTTTTATCAATGACTTTTGTATGTATTGCCGGGAGCCGACAATTCAATAATAGCCGCGAGTGAATTTTAAATGACTTTTTTTCCTTCAAAAATGACATTTTTTGCAGGGACAGTTCTAAGCACGGGAAACATGCGCCACTTTACATGCATATCATACACACCCCCCAGGTACGAAATTTAAAGGAATATTTCACTTTTATTGTTTCACTTTAAGCATTATTAAAATCACTGCTCCCGAAAAAACGGCCGTTTTTAAAAAAAAAATTTGCATTGATACATGTCCCCTGGGGCAGGACCCGGGTCCCCAAACACTTTTTATGACAATAACTTGCATATAAGCCTTTATAATTACCACTTTAGATTTTGAACGTTCGAGTCCATTGTATTTAATAGGGTTCTAAAGTTCACACGAACATTTTGTCTGTTCGCAGGTTCTGGTGCGAACCGAACAGGGGGTGTTCGGCTCATCCCTGATTAGGACCTCCTCAACGCTCACCTCAAAGCTTTATACTTACTGTTTGCCCTCTTTTGAGACTATCAGAGTGGAAGCAGCCCAAGGCCGGAACAAGGTTTAGCCTACACTGCTCACCAGTGGCGGTGCGTCCATAGAGGGCGCCGGAGCGCCGCCCCCTCTCGCTCCCGCACCGCCACTGAAAGACAATACACAGATTCATGCATTGCATGAATCTGTGTATTGTCACCGCTGCCGCGCTGCCCACTATACATATGGCCGGCCTCCTGGTGAGCGCCGGCCATATGAATTAGAGCGGCGGCCGGCGGTGGGTGTAACTTGGAAGTGCCTATCAGAGCCAGCGGCTCTGATAGGCTTTCCGAATACAGCTCTCACGCTGTATTCGGCTTCCAAAAACTCCTCCCAGGTACGCACGGGGGTGCGTTCCTGGAAGAAGACTGTGTGGAGGTTTCAGCCAATCAGGTTCACCGGATCTGGTTACCGGTAACCTGATTGGCTGAAGCGACATTGAGGGCGGGAGAACACATCGAGGACGGCGCGGACCGAGGAAGGTAAGTGCAGGGCTGGGGGGGGGGCAGGCTGCATTTGGGGGACAAACTGGCTGAATATGGGGCACAAACTGGCTGAATATGGGGCACAAACTGGCTGCATTTGGGGGGAACTGGCTGAATATGGGGGACAAACTGTCTGAATATGTGGGGAACTGGCTGAATATGGGGGACAAACTGGCTGAATATGGGGGGAACTGGCTTAATATGGGGGACAAACTGGCTGAATATGGGGGGAACTGGCTGAATATGGGGGGAACTGGCTGTATATGGGGGACAAACTGGCTGAATATGGGGGGAACTGGCTGTATATGGGGGACACGCTGGCTGCATTTGGGGGGAACTGGCTGTATATGGGGGACAAACTGGCTGCATTTGGGGGCACACTAGCTATATATATGGGGACACACTGGCTGTATATGGGGGCACACTGGCTATATATATGGGGACAAACTGGCTGTATATGGGGGCACACTGGCTATATATATGGGGGCACACTGGCTGTATATGGGGGCACACTGGCTGTATATGGGGGCACACTGGCTGTATATATATGGGGGCACACTGGCTGTATATGGAAACAAACTGGCTGTATTTGAGGGGGCAAACTGGTGGCGTTTGGGCACAGTGGCTGCGTTTAATGGGCACAGTGGCGGCAATTGATTTTTTTTTTTTTCAGTTTGTTTGCGCCCCCCCAAAAATTTTGAGCACCAGCCGCCACTGCTGCTCACTCATTCTTCATCAGCCCCTTTAAAAAAGGACTCATTCTGGGATAAAATTAAAAAGCAGCGATATCCCATATCTATCATTTCAGCGCTCCAGAGCAAGCGGTGAGCTTTTCAAAGCTCTATTTTCAACATTGACTGATATTTACAAGAAAGGAAAAAAAAAAAACACATCATTCTGCTTGTTATGAGCCATTCCAATCACATTATGAGGCAAGCTGGTATCTTCATGGAGCTAGAACAGGCTTCATAAATATTGTATGCGGGTGATTATACGAGCCACGCTATGTAAATATCACAAACACAATGCAGAATTCGCTGAAAACACCAACCTGCGATGTTGGCAAGCCATCCCACGTCTCCTAACGCTGCGTTCTCTGTTCTGCTTTGCAGGCTCACAAGTTTATTGGCCGTCCTACGGGTCCGTCCCATGTCTCCATTGCCAGCTGATGGGAGTCGGAAGGTGGGCTCTCCTCCATGTCTACCGTGTGCCCCGATACACAGCCTTCCATCCAGCTTCCTCCTCCCCAGAATCTGCTCTCCAGACTTATGAATGTGTCTAAACCTTCAGGTAAGTCTAGTGGACTCTACTCTGACTAGGCATGAGTACAATTTTGAGTTCGGTCATGGCCACATTTACAGCGAAAACTGTGATATTTTGATGAAATGCATTATCAGAGTCAAAGCAGGAGGAAAAAAAAAAACACATGCCATACTGCTTATTAAGAGGGTTTTAATTCTATAGGTGAACTATCAAAAGAGTACCAATTGCGGAACAGGCAAGGTTGGCGATAATACAAATATTGTTGAAAAAATGTTGGTAAGATGTGAGTGCAGTGTGTATGAGAACAAGCAGTATCTGCAGGAGAGGAGTATGGTGGGTATGACAGTGGGCAGTATTTACAGGAGAGGAGTGTGGAGGGTATGACAGTGGGCAGTATTTACAGGAGAGGAGTGTGGAGGGTATGACAGTGGGCGGTATGTACAGGAGAGGAGTGTGGAGGGTATGACAGTGGACAGTATAAACAGGAGAGGGGTGTGGAGGGTATGACAGTGGGCAGTATGTACAGGAGAGGAGTGTGGAGGGTATGACAGTGGGCAGTATGTACAGGAGAGGAGTGTGGTAGGTATGACAGTAGGCAGTATGTGCAGGAGAGGAGTATGGAGGGTATGACAGTAGGCAGTAAGTGCAGGAGCGGAGTACGGTGGTTATGACAGTGGGCAGTATGTGTAGGAAAGTAGTGTGAAGGGTATGACAGTGGGTGGAATGTACAGGAGAGGAGTGTGGAGGGTATGACATTGGACAGTATGTGCAGGAGAGGAGTATGGTGGGTATGACAGTGGGCAGTATGTGCAGGAGAGGAGTGTGAAGGGTATGACGGTGGGCAGTATGTACAGGAGAGGAATGTGGAAGGTATGACAGTGGGCAGTATGTGCAGGAGAGGAGTATGGAGGGTATGACAGTAGGCAGTGTGTGCAGGAAAGAGAGTATGGTGGGTATGACAGTGGGTAGTATGTGCAGGAGAGGAGTGTGAAAGGTATGACAGTGGGCATTATGTGCAGGAGAGTAATGTGGAGGGTATGACAGTGGGCAGTATGTACAGGTGAGGAGTATGGTGGGTATGACAGTAGGCAGTATGTGCAGAAGAGGAATATGGTGGGTATGACAGTGAGCAGTATGTGCAGGAGAGGAGTATGGAGGGTATGACAGTAGGCAGTATGTGCAGGAGAGAGAGTATGGTGGGTATGACAGTGGGTAGTATGTGCAGGAGAGGAGTGTGAAGGGTATGACGGTGGGCAGTATGTACAGGAGAGGAGCATGGAGGGTATGACAGTAGGCAGTATGTGCAGGAGAGAGAGTATGGTAGGTATGACAGTGGGCAGTATGTGCAGGAGAGGAGTGTGAAGGGTATGACAGTAGGCAGTATGTGCAGGAGAGGAGTATGGAGGGTATGACAGTAGGCAGTGTGTGCAGGAGAGAGAGTATGGTGGGTATGACAGTAGGCAGTATGTGCAAGAGAGAGAGTATGGTGGGTATGACAGTGGGTAGTATGTGCAGGAGAGGAGTGTGAAGGGTATGACGGTGGGCAGTATGTACAGGAGAGGAGTGTGGAAGGTATGACAGTGGGCAGTATGTGCAGGAGAGGAGTATGGAGGGTATGACAGTAGGCAGTGTGTGCAGGAGAGAGAGAGTATGGTGGGTATAACAGTAGGCAGTATGTGCAGGAGAGAGAGTATGGTGGGTATGACAGTGGGTAGTATGTGCAGGAGAGGAGTGTAAAAGGTATGACGGTGGGCAGTATGTACAGGAGAGAGAGTATGGTGGGTATGACAGTAGGCAGTATGTGCAAGAGAGAGAGTATGGTGGGTATGACAGTGGGTAGTATGTGCAGGAGAGGAGTGTGAAGGGTATGACGGTGGGCAGTATGTACAGGAGAGGAGTGTGGAAGGTATGACAGTGGGCAGTATGTGCAGGAGAGGAGTATGGAGGGTATGACAGTAGGCAGTGTGTGCAGGAGAGAGAGAGTATGGTGGGTATAACAGTAGGCAGTATGTGCAGGAGAGAGAGTATGGTGGGTATGACAGTGGGTAGTATGTGCAGGAGAGGAGTGTAAAAGGTATGACGGTGGGCAGTATGTACAGGAGAGAGAGTATGGTGGGTATGACAGTAGGCAGTATGTGCAAGAGAGAGAGTATGGTGGGTATGACAGTGGGTAGTATGTGCAGGAGAGGAGTGTGAAGGGTATGACGGTGGGCAGTATTTACAGGAGAGGAGTGTGGAAGGTATGACAGTGGGCAGTATGTGCAGGAGAGGAGTATGGAGGGTATGACAGTAGGCAGTGTGTGCAGGAGAGAGAGAGTATGGTGGGTATAACAGTAGGCAGTATGTGCAGGAGAGAGAGTATGGTGGGTATGACAGTGGGTAGTATGTGCAGGAGAGGAGTGTAAAAGGTATGACAGTGGGCATTATGTGCAGGAGAGTAATGTGGAGGGTATGACAGTGGGCAGTATGTACAGGTGAGGAGTATGGTGGGTATGACAGTAGGCAGTATGTGCAGAAGAGGAATTTGGTGGGTATGACAGTGGGTAGTATGTGCACGGGAGGAGTATTGAGGGCATAATAGGGGTATGTGAGGGTATGTGCAGGGGGTGGGGGGGAGTGTGAAGGGTATGACAGGCGTATGTGAGGGTATGTGCAGGAGAGGAGTATGGAGGGTATGACAGCTGTCAGTATGTGCAGAAGACAAGTGCCAAGGGTATAATATTCGATATTGGGACAATTTTATAAAATACATTGAAAGGGGACAGTTATTTTTTTTATATATATATATTTAGGGCTCGTAGCAAAAAAAACACACTAAATGCTTTTCTGCATCTTCTCCATTGAAGTCTATTGAACCAAAAATGCAGTGTTTTGCGTTTTATGTCCCTGACCCTTTCCAAAAACGCATAGATGTGAACATGTCCCATGGCTGGGCAATCATGTTAAATGGACTGTAGTGCGTTTCTGCAAAAAGCACTAAAAAAATCACATTAGGTGTGAACAAGGCCTAAGGCAGGATTTTTCTAAGAAAAAAAAAAGTAGAAATCTTCAAGTTTTACAGTAATGACATAAAAATGCCCTTTTCACCCGGCGGTGGCATTTAGGGAGTTAATTAAACGCCTCCTCTGTCCTAGTCATAGGATGGCCCTGCCTGGATTTACGGCTTAATAACCATTCAGTTTTCTTCCTTTTATCTTTACATGAAAGCTGGTGGAGTCCCCGGTGATGTTATAAAAGAAATGCGTTTGACTGATTGCCAGCTTCTGCAGAGAACTCCCCCCACCGCCGGCAAACTCAACCGCCAGAGATGGGGGGGAAACATTCCGCGTGCGACATTCTGAAGGGGCAAAGATGTTCTCTTTATACCTAGATATACAATCTTATTATATTTATCATACGGCTAGTTATGGATGGAATCTGCTAAAATTCTGACTTTATTTTAGCGGGGTCCCAAAAACATTAAAGTTGACCTTCTATGAAATTGCAAGGTCTGGTATTTGACTAGCCCCCCTTCAGATAAAAAATGTAAACTTAACCACTTCAGTCCCGGAAGGATTTATCCACTTCCTGACCAGGCCATTTTCTTTTTCGTACATCACGGGACACAGAGCGACTTAGTCATTACTAATGGGTTATATAGTTTACCTTCAGGTGCTGGCACTGGCAACTTCCAAACCGGAAGTACCCTCCCCTATATAAGCCCCTCCCATCCGGGAGCACCTCAGTTTTTTGCCAGTGTCTAAGGTGTTGGCCAAAGAGTAACATGTGTTTTCCTGGGCTTGCGTACAGGTTCTTTTACGGGCCTTAGTAAGCTGTTCCGGATCCCACCAAAAAAGCTTCATAGCTAAACGGTCGGTACCCGGGCCTTGCAACAGAAGAGCAAGGTTTTGCCTGTAATGCCTCTCTTAGGAGGGCTGGACCCTGGGATCCAGAGCTCTGGTCATACCCACGACCAAGATGTTTTCTGTGCAGGGTGCTATACAGGTCCAGGGGAGTGGAATCCTTGGGAACCCGGTCCCTGAAGGTTTAATTACAATGCCTGCCGTGATAGGTGAAGTTTGGGCTTCTGTGGACCAAACAGAGTCCTGCGGCGGGGAACAGGTAAGTGGGGGCCCCCAGGAACTTGGTTCTATTGGGGGACCCCCAAGCCTAATTTGTCTTTCTGTCTGTTACCTAACGGTATTCCCGCTAATATCTGTGTATGCCTATAACTACTGGAAAATGTAAAATTTTAATAGTAGTCAAAAAAAAAAAAAGAGGACCGCGGTACCTGTGTTAAACCACTAGAGGCCGCTGTGGTCCATTTTTCTTGTCATGTGGATCTTTGGTTTTCTCAAGTCAAAAGATCCAGGCAGTTGGTAAGTTTCTCTGTGGGAATCCAGTTCCTCTGCCCTGTTGCTGCGCTCATCCACCGCACAGGCCCTCCGGCAAAAAGGGCCCTGGCTCCTAGTCCCTGCTTGGTTTCAAAAAAGGGCGCCAATGGCGCACGGGCGCGCGCGTGGGCGCGTGCACGCGCCTCCTATGAAAAAAAAAGGGGCGGGGCGGGTGGATGACGCTCGATGCGCGCCGCGGCGCTTCTGCGCATGTGCAGGCGTCCCAGCATGTATAAAAGACACAGTACAAGTGTCAGCTGGATGCAAACAGAGCTAGCAACAAAACGGTGGCACACAGAGGCGGTTGATGCAGGCATCCCCATAGAAAGGCACTTTAGTGGACACCAGCTGGTATATAGCAGCAACTGTGTTAGACTATTACCAGCAAAATTGGTGTATGACGACGGGAATACCTCAGCTTTGTGCTTAAAGGATATGTCGTCCAGACGCTCCGGAAATAAGTCTTCCAGGAAGCCAAAGGGGTCTCCATCGGGCTCTGAGGATATTGGGCATGCTTGTACTGCACCAATCTCCCCTGAAAATTCAGAGGTCAGTAGCCGTAGGAACCCCGCAGGAGTGCCTGGTGCTGCGGCTGTCCCCAGTCCACCTGCTCCTGTATATATAACAGAGGAGGTTTTATCCTCAACTCTGGGAGGATTGGAAGAGAGATTAACAGCATTGATCGCTGCTTCCCTGTCACAGGGAAAGCGCGTCCGATCTCCGTCTCCTCCTTCAGAGTGCCTGTTAGTGGAGGAACAGCCCCACACAGAGATCGACCTACCTGAAGGGGATCAGGATGAGGTTGATTCAGCTATAGAGGAATCAACAGTGGAAGAACCTTTCTCAGCATCTCAGGCTGAAAGATTATGGGTTCAGTCTCTGACTAACATGGTCCGATCAGCATTTAAAATGCCTCTGGCGGAACCATCAACCACTACTGTTTCCTCGCCTGGGGTCGCTGAAAGCTCCCCAGGCTGTCTGTTCCTTCCCAATCCACCCTTTATTGGAAGGGCTTATTTACCAGGATTGGGAGCATCCTGATAAAATATTTACTCCCCCCAAGAGATTTCCAGTGATCTATCCCATGGAGGATAAGTTCATAAAAAAATGGAGGGTCCCTACAGTGGACACAGCCATCTCTTGTGTAAATAAATCACTGACATGTCCAGTAGATAATGTTCCAATGTTCAAAGACCCAATAGATAAAAAATTGGAGTCTTTACTAAAATCTGCTTTCTCTACAGCAAGCATGGTGACACAACCTGCAGTAGCAGCGATTGGAGTCTGCCAAGCAATGAAAGATCAGTTGAAACAAGTCTTAAGGGACTTACCAGATCAGCAGGCTCTTGCCCTAGCTGACCTACCTAGAGCCTTGTGTTGCGGTGGACGCCATAAAGGATACAGTCCAACAGGCATCCCGCTTTACGCTGTCTGTAGACATATGCGTAGGCTTCTATGGCTCAAAAACTGGTCTGCTGAAGCTCCCTGTAAGAAATTGCTGATTAGCTTCCCATTTCATGGAGAACGCTTATCTGAAGATGATCTGGACAAATATATCCAGAAAACTTCTGCCGGTAAAAGTACACTCTTGCCGATTAAGAACAAGGGTAGAAGTCCTTCTTTTAAGAGGCCTACTTCTCCAGTCCCTGGCACATCGGCTGTGAAACAGTTCCGACGGCCTCCGCGGTCAAATCCAGGGGGCAGAAATCAGGGACAATCACAGGGTAACAAGAAACCCTGGGTCAAGAGAGGTACAAAACCTCCCCCCAAGTCATGAAGGGTTGCCCCCACTCAATCGGGTGAGGGGAAGACTTCAGTTGTTCACAGAGACCTGGCGGGACACCATCAGAGACAGATGGGTGATCTCCGCAGTAAGTCTGGGATACAGGCTGGAGTTAAAAGACATTCCTCCTGTCCAATTTATGAGGTCAAACGTGCCAAGCGATCCCCAGAAGAGTGGATCCCTCCTTCTGGCACTAGAACAACTATTGCTCCAAGGGTAATCATGAAGGTTCCCTTGGAAGAAAGCGGGTTCGGGTTTTACTCGAACCTTGTCACAGTCCCCAAACCAAATGGGGACGTGAGGCCCATATTAAATATAAAAGGGCTAAACAAGTTCCTACATATCAGGACTTTTTCGGATGGAGTCGATCCGATCGGTGGCCACCGCCCTACAAGGGCAGGAATGGTTAGCCTCGATCGACATAAGGGATGCTTATTTGCATATTCCCATCTGTCCGGCCCACCAGAAATTTCTACGCTTTGCAGTAGAAGGGCGCCATTTTCAGTTCAGAGCCTTACCTTTCGGTCTGGCCACAGCACCACGAGTGTTCACAAAAATTCTGGCCCTACGATTGGCCAAACTAGGAACACAAGGTGTAACGATAATGGCATATCTAGACGACTTGTTGCTGATAGACCACTCAGTGAAAAAAACTAGAAGTGGTCGTTCACAAGATAATCAAGTATCTGGAATCTCACGGTTGCATTATCAACCGAGACAAGTCAGCCCTAAAACCAGTCAAAAGTCTGGAATACTTGGGGGCTAAGACTGGATTCAAATCAGAGAAAGATTTTCTTACCTCCAGAGAAGGTGTCGTCTTTGAAAGATTTGACCCACTTAGTGGGTACAAAAAAGAAAACCATCCATACGCCTGTGTATGAGGCTGCTGGGAAAAATGGTGGCTTCATTCGAAGCAGTACCCTACGGTCAATTCCATTCAAGGAACTTGTAGAGGGCCATACTGTCAGCCTGGAACAAAAAGAGTTCAGGCTTTAGACTTACCAATGTCCCTGTCCCCTTCCGTTCGCAAGAGCCTCCATTGGTGGTTGGTGCCCCAGAATCTGGAAAAAGGGAAACCCTTCAGTCCGGTTTCTTGGAAGGTGGTCACTACAGATGCCAGCCTCATAGGCTGGGGGGCAGTACTGGAGCAATGGTCTCTCCAGGGCAAGTGGTCAGAAGCAGAGAAGGCCCTGCCCACCAATCTCTTAGAGATACGAGCAGCCCGGTATGCCCTAGTAGCATGGACATCCAAACTCCAAGGGTCACCTGTCAGAATTCAATCAGACAATGCCACAGCAGTGGCATATATCAATCACCAGGGTGGCACCAGGAGTCGTGCAGCCCAGAGGGAAGCGAATTGCATCCTGGAATGGGCAGAAAGATATGTCACAGCCATATCCGCGGTTTTCATCCCAGGAGTGGAAAATTGGAGAGCGGACTTTTTAAGTCGCCAGCAATTATGCCCGGGGGAATGGTCTCTTCACCCCGAGGTTTTCCAGGCAATATGCCAGCGGTGGGGAACACCGGATGTAGATCTGCTAGCATCCAGATTCAACGCAAAGGTGGACAGATTTGTGTCTCGCACAAAGGATCCCCTAGCTTGCGGTTCGGATGCCCTAGTGTTCCCTTGGGATCAGTTCAAGCTGATATATGCATTCCCACCGCGATTAATCCGCAGAATCAGGGTAGAAAAGAAACCAGTGATTCTGGTGGCTCCAGCGTGGCTCCGAAGGGCATGGTACGCGGAGATTGTAAAAATGTCAGTGGGAAGTCCTTGGACCCTCCCACATCGTCCGGACCTGCTTTCGCAAGGACCGATATACTACCCTTCCTTACCAGCCCTAGGCTTGACGGCCTGGCTATTGAAGCCCACATTCTAAAAAAGAGAGGGCTCTCTAATCCAGTGGTATCTACCATGATCAATGCCAGGAAGCCGGTATCCAGGCAGATCTATTATAGGATCTAGAAGGCGTACATCACGTGGTGTGAGGCCAAGAAATGGCATCCACGTAAGTACGTAATAGGTAGGATTCTGGACTTCCTACAGTGGGCTGTACATAGGAAGCTTGCCTTGAGTACTATCAAGGGTCAGACGGCCTTGTCAATATTTTTTCAAAGGCCCTTGGCTTTGCATTCACTAGTCAAAGCTTTCATACAAGGAGTGATGCGTATTAGCCCTCCGGTTAGTATTCCCATATGTCCATGGGACTTAAACCTGGTTCTGTCGGTTCTACAGAAACAACCATTTGAACCATTGCAACACATTTCCTTAGTTCTTTTCACCAGGAAATTGATTTTCTTAGTAGCCATTTGTTCGGCTAAAAGAGTATCGGAATTAGCCGCCTTGTCCTGTAAGGAGCCATATCTGGTTGTCCATAAGGACAGAGTAGTATTACGTCCTCATCCAGCCTTCTTCCTAAGGTGGTATCGAGGTTCCATTTGAACCAAGATGTGGTTCTTCCTTCCTTTTTCCCCAAACCTAGTTCGGTAGAGGAAAAGTTATTGCATTCTTTGGATGTAGTAAGAGCAGTTAAAGCTTATCTAAAAGCCACTGCTCAGATTCGCAGAACAGATACTTTGTTTGTTCTGCCGGAAGGCCCCAGAAAGGGTCAGGCAGCATCAAAAATCTACTTTAGCCAAGTGGATTCGACAGGTCATAATACAAGCCTATGGCTTGAGAAGGAGACCGCCTCCGTTCAAAGTTAGGGCGCACTCCACAAGAGCAGTTGGAACTTCATGGGCAGTGCATCACCAAGCCTCCCTGGCTCAAGTCTGTAAGGCCACAACATGGTCCTTAGTACACACGTTTACTAGATTCTACCAGGTAGACGTCAGAAGTCAGGAGGATGTCGCCTTTGGGCGCAGTGTGTTGCAGGCCGCAAAAGAGCCTCATGCCTGATGGCGCCCAGCTTATGTATAGTGTATCCCTCCCCTCATTTGGCATTGCTTTGGGACGTCCCATTAGTAATGACTAAGTCGCTCTGTGTCCCGTGATGTACGAAAAAGAAAAAGGGATTTTTATAACAGCTTACCTGTAAAATCCTTTTCTTGGAGTACATCACGGGACACAGAGCTCCCACCCCTCTTTTTGGGACACTTATTGCTTTGCTACAAAACTGAGGTGCTCCCGGATGGGAGGGGCTTATATAGGGGAGGGTACTTCCGGTTTGGAAGTTGCCAGTGCCAGCACCTGAAGGTAAACTATATAACCCATTAGTAATGACTAAGTCGCTCTGTGTCCCGTGATGTACTCCAAGAAAAGGATTTTACAGGTAAGCTGTTATAAAAATCCCTTTTTTTACGATACGATGTGTCGCTTTAACTGACAATTGCGCGGTCGTGCGACGTTGTACCTAAATAAAATTGACGTCCTTTTTTCTCTCCCACAAATAGAGCTTTTTTTTGGTGGTATTTGATCACCTCTGCGGTTTTTATTTTTTGCGTTATAAACAAAAAACCAGCGACAATTTTGAAAAAAATATATATATATTTTTTACTTTTTGCTATAATAAATATATATAAAAAACATTTCATAAGTTTAGGCCAATATGTATTCTTCTACATATTTTTGGTAAAAAAAAAAAAAAAAATCGCAATAAATTATATTGATTGGTTTGCGCAAAAGTTATAGCGTCTACAAAATAGGGGATAGCTTTATGCCATTTTTCTTATAATTTTTTTTTTCACTAGCAATGGCGGTGATCAGCGATTTTTAGCGGGACTGTGACATAACGGTGGACACATCGGACACTTTTGACACTTTTTTGGGACCACTGACATTTATACAACGATCAGAGCTAAAAATAGCCACTGATTACTGTATAAATGTCACGGGCAGGAAGGGGGTTAATACTAGGGGGCGATCAAGGGGTTAAGTGTGTTCCCTAGGGAGGTGTTTCTAACTGTGGGGGGAGGGGACTGACTGGAGGAGGAGAGAGATCGCTGTTCCTGATCACTAGGGATGAGCTTCGTGTTCGAGTCGAACATACGTTCGACTCGAACATCGGCTGTTCGATCGTTCGACGAAGATCGAACGATTTGGGCCGTTCGCGCCAAATTCGAGTGACGCGAACGGCCCACAATGCACTACGCCATCGCAGTGTCATCCAGGCGCTGTGATTGGCCAAGCATGCACTGTGACCCCGCATGCTTGGCCAATCACAGCGCCGGCAGCGAGGAGAGCAATGATTGGCCACAGGCAGGATGCCTGTGGCCAATTATTGCTGAGGGGGTTTAGTACACGCCCCACACTATAAAAGGCCGCCAGCACGGCGGCCTAGTGTAGTGTGTTCCGGAGCAGGGATAGAGCAGCATAGGCAGGGACAGTGACTGTTATTTCTTTCTTGCTTAACCTGGATTCCTTTAGTTTAGGGAAAGAGAAGGATAGGTAGGGAGAGTGTCAGTGTGTTTTGTGCTTGTGCTATAGTGTGCTTAAAAAAAACATTTATTCTAGGGACAGAAAACTGTAGGTAGGGAGAGTGTCAGTTTCTTTCACTCTGCAAGTCCTTGTTTCCAGGGACCTGTAAGGACAGTGAGTGAATTGTCCTTGTGCTATATTGTGATTAAAAAAAACATTTTTTCTAGGGACAGAAAACTGTAGGTAGGGAGAGTGTTTTTTTTCTTTCACTCTGCAAGTCCTTGTTTCCAGGGACCTGGAAGGACAGTGAGTGAATTGTCCTTGTGCTATATTGTGCTTAAAAAAAAACATTTTTTCTAGGGACAGAAAACTGTAGGTAGGGAGAGTGTTTTTTTTTTTCACTCTGCAAGTCCTTGTTTCCAGGGACCTGTAAGGACAGTGAGTGAATTGTCCTTGTGCTATATTGTGCTTAAAAAAAACATTTATTCTAGGGACAGAAAACTGTAGGTAGGGAGAGTGTCAGTTTATTTCACTCTGCAAGTCCTTGTTTCCAGGGACCTGTAAGGACAGTGAGTGAATTGTCCTTGTGCTATATTGTGATTAAAAAAAACATTTTTTCTAGGGACAGAAAACTGTAGGTAGGGAGAGTGTTTTTTTTCTTTCACTCTGCAAGTCCTTGTTTCCAGGGACCTGTAAGGACAGTGAGTGAATTGTCCTTGTGCTATATTGTGCTTAAAAAAAACATTTATTCTAGGGACAGAAAACTGTAGGTAGGGAGAGTGTCAGTTTATTTCACTCTGCAAGTCCTTGTTTCCAGGGACCTGTAAGGACAGTGAGTGAATTGTCCTTGTGCTATATTGTGATTAAAAAAAACATTTTTTCTAGGGACAGAAAACTGTAGGTAGGGAGAGTGTTTTTTTTCTTTCACTCTGCAAGTCCTTGTTTCCAGGGACCTGTAAGGACAGTGAGTGAATTGTCCTTGTGCTATATTGTGATTAAAAAAACATTTTTTCTAGGGACAGAAAACTGTAGGTAGGGAGAGTGTTTTTTTTCTTTCACTCTGCAAGTCCTTGTTTCCAGGGACCTGTAAGGACAGTGAGTGAATTGTCCTTGTGCTATATTGTGCTTAAAAAAAACATTTATTCTAGGGACAGAAAACTGTAGGTAGGGAGAGTGTCAGTTTATTTCACTCTGCAAGTCCTTGTTTCCAGGGACCTGTAAGGACAGTGAGTGAATTGTCCTTGTGCTATATTGTGATTAAAAAAAACATTTTTTCTAGGGACAGAAAACTGTAGGTAGGGAGAGTGTTTTTTTTCTTTCACTCTGCAAGTCCTTGTTTCCAGGGACCTGGAAGGACAGTGAGTGAATTCTCCTTGTGCTATATTGTGCTTAAAAAAAACATTTATTCTAGGGACAGAAAACTGTAGGTAGGGAGAGTGTCAGTTTATTTCACTCTGCAAGTCCTTGTTTCCAGGGACCTGTAAGGACAGTGAGTGAATTGTCCTTGTGCTATATTGTGATTAAAAAAAACATTTTTTCTAGGGACAGAAAACTGTAGGTAGGGAGAGTGTTTTTTTTCTTTCACTCTGCAAGTCCTTGTTTCCAGGGACCTGGAAGGACAGTGAGTGAATTCTCCTTGTGCTATATTGTGCTTAAAAAAAACATTTATTCTAGGGACAGAAAACTGTAGGTAGGGAGAGTGTCAGTTTATTTCACTCTGCAAGTCCTTGTTTCCAGGGACCTGTAAGGACAGTGAGTGAATTGTCCTTGTGCTATATTGTGATTAAAAAAAACATTTTTTCTAGGGACAGAAAACTGTAGGTAGGGAGAGTGTTTTTTTTCTTTCACTCTGCAAGTCCTTGTTTCCAGGGACCTGTAAGGACAGTGAGTGAATTGTCCTTGTGCTATATTGTGCTTAAAAAAAACATTTATTCTAGGGACAGAAAACTGTAGGTAGGGAGAGTGTCAGTTTATTTCACTCTGCAAGTCCTTGTTTCCAGGGACCTGTAAGGACAGTGAGTGAATTGTCCTTGTGCTATATTGTGATTAAAAAAAACATTTTTTCTAGGGACAGAAAACTGTAGGTAGGGAGAGTGTTTTTTTTCTTTCACTCTGCAAGTCCTTGTTTCCAGGGACCTGTAAGGACAGTGAGTGAATTGTCCTTGTGCTATATTGTGCTTAAAAAAACATTTATTCTAGGGACAGAAAACTGTAGGTAGGGAGAGTGTCAGTTTATTTCACTCTGCAAGTCCTTGTTTCCAGGGACCTGTAAGGACAGTGAGTGAATTGTCCTTGTGCTATATTGTGCTTGAAAAAAACATTTATTCTAGGGACAGAAAACTGTAGGTAGGGAGAGTGTTTATTTTCTTTCACTCTGCAAGTCCTTGTTTCCAGGGACCTGTAAGGACAGTGAGTGAATTGTCCTTGTGCTATATTGTGCTTAAAAAAAACATTTATTCTAGGGACAGAAAACTGTAGGTAGGGAGAGTGTCAGTTTATTTCACTCTGCAAGTCCTTGTTTCCAGGGACCTGTAAGGACAGTGAGTGAATTGTCCTTGTGCTATATTGTGCTTAAAAAAAACATTTATTCTAGGGACAGAAAACTGTAGGTAGGGAGAGTGTCAGTTTCTTTCACTGTGAAAGTCCTTGTTTCAAGGGACAGAGAAGGACACCTGAAGGTAGCCCTTATTGCTTTTTTCCCATCTCCCTGCAGGCCATCTATTAGAATGTCTGGAAGGCAAACAAGGAGAGGCAGACAGTCAGGAGGCAATAAAAGAGGGCAAGCAGGCTCTGTGTCTGGGGGCAACAGTGCTGGTCGTGGACGCGGTGCATTGTCATCAGCACATGGCCATGGGACACGCTTGTCCTTCTTTTCGGCAGCTGGACATGTTGAGCCACATCATGCCGAAGACTTGGTAGAGTGGATGACCAAGCCCTCCTCCTCCTCCTCATCCTCTCTCACCCAGGCTCAGGGTACTGGAAAAGCAGCTGCCAAAGCGTCGTCTTCCCTGGTATCAATGTCAGACAAATCATCAGTCACTCCTTCCCTAGACCCACCATGTCCTCCTCCTGAGGAGTCCCCCGAACTGTTTCAGCACAGTGTTGGGTACATGCTCCAGGAGGATGCCCAGCGTTTCGAAGGGTCTGATGATGAAACCCAGCTAGAGGAAGGCAGTAGCGTGAGAGCAGACAGAGGGGATGCTCAAGAAGGACACCAATCTGGCAGTCATGTTCCAGCAGCTGCAGCATACTGCCAGATTGGCTCCAGTGATGAGGAGGGAGGGGATGATGAGGTCACTGACTCCACGTGGGTGCCTAATAGGAGAGAGGAGGAGGAGGAGGATGAGGAGGAGGCACATCTCCAACGAGGCAGGATGCCCTTTGGTGGCCAGCGTAAGGGCAGTACACCGACGGAATCACACCGCAGAGCTCCGCCTGTGCAGGGCGCTGCCTCTGCCCGTCATTCAAAAAGTTCTTTGGTGTGGGCCTTTTTTGAGGCTAGTGCATCAGATCGCACAGCTGCTGTTTGCAACATATGTCTCAAGCGTATATCGCGTGGCCAAAACATCAGCCGCTTGGGTACCACATGCCTGACCAGACATATGTTGACCTGCCATGCAGCTCGTTGGCAAGCCTACCTCAAAGACCCACACCAAAGAACAAAGCGGACCTCTCCTTGCACCGCATCAGCTGGGATCTCCAACCCCACTATAACTTCAGTCCTCTCTGAAACATGCACTGAGAGGAATGAAGGTGTAGAATTAGGTGTGTCACAGCCAAGTACTTGCGCCCACTCTGCTAGCAGTACACCGACGTCCGATTCTAGCAGGCAAATTTCCCTGCCCCAGCTGCTGGACCGTCGAAAGAAGTTCACTCCCAGCCATCCACATGCCCAGCGGTTGAATGCTAGCTTGGCTAAATTGCTAGCGCTTCAACTGCTGCCTTTTCAGTTGGTAGACTCGGCCCCCTTCCGTGAGTTTGTGCAATGTGCGGTTCCTCAGTGGCAGGTTCCCAAACGCCACTTTTTCTCACGGAAGGCTATTCCGGCTCTCTACCGGCATGTGGAAGGCAATGTCTTGGCCTCGCTGGACAGGGCGGTCAGCGGTAAGGTGCATATTACCGCTGACTCATGGTCCAGCAGGCATGGACAGGGACGTTACCTTTCTTTCACGGCCCATTGGGTCACTCTTTTGGCAGCTGGGAAGGATTCAGGACAAGGTGCAGTAGTGTTGGAGGTTGTCCCACCGCCACGCCTCCAAAATGCTACTACTGGTTGTGACACACCTCTCTCCTCCACCCCCTCCTCTTCTTCTTCCTCCATGGCCTCTTCCTGTGGTTTGTCCTATGAACCAGCGGTGCTCCGTAGCCGTTCACGGGGCTACGCAAGTACGCAGGCAAAAAGATGCCATGCCGTGCTTGCGCTGGTGTGTTTGGGGGACAGAAGCCACACTGGGGCAGAGGTCCTGTCTGCTCTGCAGGGCCAGGCCGAGAGGTGGTTGACGCCACGCCAGCTTAAGCCAGGAATGGTGGTTTGCGACAATGGCACCAACCTCCTCTCCGCCCTCCGACAGGGACAACTGACCCATGTGCCCTGTGTGGCTCACGTCCTTAACCTGGTGGTGCAGCGGTTCTTGGGCAGGTACCCGGGCTTACAGGATGTCCTGAGGAAGGCCAGGAAAGTCTGTGTGCATTTCCGCAGATCTTATAATGCCAGTGCTCGCCTGGCTGAGCTGCAAAAGGAGTTGAACCTGCCCAAGAACCGCCTTATATGTGACATGCCCACCAGGTGGAACTCAACGTTGGCCATGCTGCAGCGGCTGCACACGCAGCAGAGGGCCATCAATGAGTACCTGTGCGACTACGGCACCAGGACAGGGTCAGGGGAGCTTGGTTTTTTTTCTCCACGCCAGTGGGGCATGATCAGGGATGCATGCACTGTCCTGGCACCATTTGAGGAGGCCACGAGGATGGTGAGCAGTGACAGTGCATGCATCAGTGACACTGTACCTCTTGTCCACCTGTTGGAGCACACGCTGCGTGGAATAATGGACAGGGCACTTGAGGCAGAACAGAGGCAGGAAGAGGAGGACTTCCTTGCCTCTCAAGGCCCCCTTTACCCAGACAGTGTTCCTTCTGTCCCACCCATCGCACAGGAAGAGGAGGAGGAGGAGGAGGAGGAGGATTGTGTCAGCATGGAGGTGGAGGCTGGCACTCAGCATCATCAGCAGCAGTCTTTTAGGGATGATTTACAGTCCCAAGAAACCAGTGGACTTGTACGTGGCTGGGAGGAGGTGGCTGCGGATCATGTTGTCCTTAGTGACCCAGAGGACTCCGGAGCGAATGCCTCAGCAAACCTACGCTGCATGGCCTCCCTGATCCTGCAAAGTCTGCGGAAGGATCCTCGTATTCTTCGGATCAAGGAGAGGGACCATTACTGGCTGGCCACTCTCCTTGATCCACGGTACAAGGGTAAGGTTGCGGACCTTATGTTACCGTCGCAGAGGGAGCAGAGGATGAGACAACTCCGGGAGGCCTTGCAGAAAGGTCTGTGCAACGCGTTCCCAGAGACTGGGAGGTTGCAAACTCCTGGTCCTGGACAACGAGTTGCTGAGGCTTCGGCCAGTCAAAGAAGGAGCGGTGGGGAAGGTGGCCGTCTGACCGATGCGTTCAGACAATTCTTTAGTCCGCAGCCCCAAAGTATGATCGGTTCCAGCAACCATCGCCAGCGTCTGATAAACATGGTGCAGGAATATCTAGGGGCAAGGTCAGACTTGGACACCTTCCCCACCGAAAATCCTCTGGCTTACTGGGTCTTGAGGATGGATCACTGGCCAGAGCTTGCACAGTATGCAATTGAGCTACTGGCCTGTCCTGCATCCAGCGTTCTTTCGGAACGCACATTCAGTGCTGCTGGAGGATTTGTCACGGATCACAGGGTGCGCCTGTCCACCGACTCGGTTGATCGACTGACTTTCATCAAGATGAACCAGTCTTGGATCACCACCAGCTACCACACACCTGATGCTGATATAACAGACTAATTGATTTTAACATGTCACATCCCTTCAAGACTGATGCTGATGCTGAGTGCCTGTGCTGTTATGTTGACTGGCTATCCTCCTCCTCCGAGTCCTCAATGATACGATTGATGATGATAGCTTGGAAGATCATTTTTGTTTATGGGTGCCGCCACCAGTGCCTAACGCCCAATTTTTCAGCCCCTGTTTAACAGGGGCGTGTAATTACAATTTTTGAAGCAATACTTTGCAACAGGGCTCATTGCTGTGCTCCAAGTACAGTATCTGTGAGGGGTTGCAGTGTTGTGCCACCAGTGCCTAAGGCCCAATTTTTCAGCCCCTGTTCAACAGGGGCATGTAATTACAATTCTTGATCTAATAATTCACAGCAGGGCCCATTGCTGCACCCACCAAGAGTAACTGTCAGGGCTTACAGTGTTGTGGCACCAGCACCACCATCAAAGGCCCAATTTTTACTACCACTGTTCAACAATTATATGTAATTAAAATTCCTGATATAATAGTTGACAGCAGGGCGTTCCAGCACCAACCAAGAGTAACTGTGAGTGCTTACAGTGTTGTGCCAACACCAACAACTAAGGGGCCTATTTCTGCAGAGTATATACGGCAGGTCCCTACTTTCAAACATCCAACTTACAAACGACTCCTACTTGCAAACGCAAGAAGACAACAGGAAGTGAGAGGAAATCTACCACTAGGAAGGAAAATTCTCTCCTGTAAGAATAAATATGGGAGAAAGGTGTCTCCTCTGTACTGATGCTTTATCAGCAATCCTTGTTTCAAGAAAAACACCACATTTCAAAAACAGTTGTCATTGGGACGGAAAGTGAGGTGAAATGTTCTGAACAGGGGCACAGACAGCAAAACAAATGTTACAGGGGTGATAACCCTTACCTATGTTTTCCAAAAAGTTTAAAAATAGATTTTTGGTCTGGAGCTACACTTCAACAATGTACCTGTTCAAAATTACAAACAGATTCTACATAAGAACAAACCTACAGTCCCTGTCTTGTATGCACCGCCTGTATAGGGCTGTTCAGAGTATATAGGGCCTTTTTTATTTTATGTGCGGGGTTCCCCTTAATATCCATACAAGACCCAAAGGGGCTGGTAATGGGCTGGGGTAGGGGGGGGGGGGTCATGGGGTAGCTATGCCATTTTTCTTAAAGAATTTCATCCATATTACCGGGACCAGACATTACATTAAAGCCGCAAGCAGTTTTAAATGGCTTTTTTTTCCTTTAGAAGTGTCATTTTGTGCAGGGACAGTTCTAAACACGGGAAACACGTGGCACTTCACAGGCATACTTTAGACACCCCCCAGGTACGATATTTAAAGGAATATTTGACTTTTTTTTTTTCACTTTATGCATCATTAAAATGACTGCTCCCGAAAAACGACCGTTTTTAAAACTTCTTTTTGCATTGATACATGTCCCCTGGTGCAGAACCCGGGTTCCCAAACCCTTTTTAGGACAATAACATGCATAATAGTTGTTATAATTAGCACTTTAGAATTCGAACGTTCGCATCCATTGTATTTAATAGGGTTCTAATGTTCGTTCGAACTTTCGGTCCGTTCGCGGGTTCTGGTGCGAACCGAACCCGGGGGTGTTCGGCTCATCACTACTGATCACTAGGAACAGCAGATATCTCTCCTTTCCTAACAGAATGGGGGGGGATCTGTCTGTTTACATTGACAGATCCTCATTCTGGCTCTCTGAAGAGAGATCGCGGGTCGCCGGCCACGTGCATCGACTTTCACACGAATCAGTTTTTTCAGTTTAAAAAAGCGGAAGAAAACTGCATGAAAAATGCGCACCACAAACGCAGCTCCCTATTGAAATGAATACCGTAGAAAATGCATCAAAAGCACACAGTGGTTGCATTTTTGGTGCGTTTTTTAAGCTACGTGTTTCACAGGTGCATGTTGGGAGTCAGGCAACCAGAAAACGCACTGGAAATGCAGCAGAAACACATCAACAATTCATCACAAAAATGCATATGACTTTATCATCTGAGCATTGGGAAAGCAGCCTTAAACTAAAAACTGTGGACAGTTTAAAGAGGAAGTAAACCCTGGAAAAAATAAAAAACTTACCCGAGATCGAAGCCACCGCAGTGGTCCTCGGTCACCTCCGCCGCCGCCACCATCTTGCCTCGATGTCCCGTCACGGATGTCAATGTATCGCCGCTCCGGCGCTGTGATTGGCCTGAGCGGCGATGACGTCACACGTATGCGCACTCGGGCCAGCAAGAGCCATTCAGAAAACAGGCAATGAAGCCGGCCCGCTAGTGCGCATGCGCATGACGTCAACGGTGCATCAATTTATAGTAAATATCTCCTTAACCATGTAGGTTAAGGAGATATTTCATGCACCTACAGGTAAGCTTTAATCTAGGCTTACCTGTAGGTGCAAGTTGTCTAAGTGGGTTTACAACCACTTTAATACTACATTAGGGTACATTAGCCGCCAGTCACGGCATTAACCTCCTTTAGAAATGGCACGATCGCCGTCTCTAAAGTGCGCCTGCGCCGTTGTCTACGGCGTATGCGCCGTAGACATCGGCGCATGTCTCTATTGTAAATATCTCCTAAACCGTGGAGGAACCTCCACAGTTTACCTGTAGGAAAAAGTGGTTTTACAGGGTGTACAACCACTTTAACCCTCTTGGGCATGAAGTTCACCAGAGCTTCACAGGTTGCCACTGGAGTCTCTTCCCCTCCTCCATGACGACATCACAGAGCTGGTGGATGTTAGAGACCTTGCGCTCCTCCACCTTCCGTTTGAGGATGCCCCACAGATGTTCAATAGGGTTTAGGTCTGGAGACATGATTGGCCAGTCCATCACCTTTACCCTCAGCTTCTTTAGCAACGCACTAGTGGTCTTGGAGGTGTGTTTGGGGTCGTTATCATGTTGAAATACTGCCCTGCGGCCCAGTCTCTGAAGGGAGGGGATCATGCTCTGCTTCAGTATGTCACAGTACATGTTGTCATTCATGGTTCCCTTAATGATCTGTAGCTCGCCAGTGCCGGCAGCACTCATGCAGCCCCAGACCATGACACTCCCACCACCATGCATGACTGTAGGCAACACACACTTGTCTTTGTACTCCTCACCTGGTTGCCGCCCCACACGCCTGACATATTTCCCAAAGACAACCTCTGCATATGACGCTGAGCACGTGACCTCAACTTCTTTGGGCGACCATGGAGTTCTGAGTGGAACCTGTCCTGTTAAAGCGCTGTATGGTCTTGGCCACCGTGCTGCAGCTCAGTTTCAGGGTCTTGGCAATCTTCTTATAGCCTCGGCCATCTTTATGTAGAGCAACAATTCTTTTTTTTCAGATCCTCAGAGTTCTTTGCCATGAGGTGCCATGTTGAACTTCCAGTGACCAGTATGAGA
This sequence comes from Rana muscosa, assembly GCA_029206835.1. Classification (NCBI taxonomy): domain Eukaryota; kingdom Metazoa; phylum Chordata; class Amphibia; order Anura; family Ranidae; genus Rana; species Rana muscosa. The sequence continues at coordinate 305,061,284 of CM055120.1, forward strand.
GAGTGAGAGCGATAACACCAAATTTAACACACCTGCTCCTAGAGGTGCAACGGATCAAAAAACACAGGGATCAGATCGATCCTCGGATCGGATCATTTTTAAGATCAGCAAACAATTAAAAAATAAAAAGACAAATCTTGTTACACCCACCGGAGTTTTAGATTTCAGTTATTTTCAACACAAAACTGAGCTTATATGCTTAAATACAGTATATGTAAATCTGACGGACTGTTTACATGTTAAATTTTAAAAGCAGCAGCAAACCTGCTGACCTTACATGGTTGCTAATGTGACAGAACACCTCTGATTTTCACATTAAACTAAATGTGAAATGTGAAAATCAGAGGTGTTCCGTCACATTAGCAAGCATGTAAGGTTTGCTGCTGCTTTTAAAATGTAACATGTAAACAGTCCGTTGGATTTCCAAATAATGTGTTTAAGCATATAAGCTCCGTTTTGTGTTGAAAATAACTGAAATCGAAAACTCTGTTGGGTGTAACAAGATGTACGCTTGGCCCCTTCTCACTATCATTACTGTGCAGGAGTGTGGGGTGGAGCAAGATGGCGGCGACGAAACGTCACTACAGTGGCCGCCGCTGGGTGTACCAAGATGGCCGCCGCTTCGGAGCTAGGCCGAAGCTGCGCCCTTTCCTATATTTACAAAAATGTGAGGGGTGTACTTACTTTTGTGAGATACACTATATATATATATATATATATATATATATATATATACAGTAACTGAACTATGTAATATATATATGCAGTTGTGTGAAAAAAGTATTTGCCCCCTTTCTGATTTTTTATTTTTTTTTGCATATTTGTCACACTTAAATGACTCAGATCATCAAAAAAAAATTATCATTACACAAAAAGATAACCCGAGTAAATACAAAATGCAGTTTTTAAATAATGGTTTAATTTATTAAGGCAAAAAAGCTATCCAAACCTGCCTGGCTTTATGTGAAGAAGTAATTGCCCCCTAAACCTAATAACTGGTTGTGCCACCCTTGGCGGCAACAACTGCAATCAAGCGTTTGCGATAACTGTGAATGAGTCTTTCACATCGCTGTGGAGCAATTTTGTCCGACTCTTCTTTGCAGGATTGTTTTAATTCAGCCACATCATTGGAGGGTTTTCCAGCATGAACGGCCTGTGTAAGGTCATAATACAGCATCTCAATTGGATTTAAGTCCGGGCTTTGACTAGGCCACTCCAAAACCTACATTTTGCTTTGTTTGAACCATTTGGAGGTGGACTTACTGTTGTGTTTCGGATCATTGTCCTGCTGCATAACCCAAGTGCACCTGAGCTTGAGGTCAGGAACTGATGGCCGGACATTCTCCTTCAGGATTTTCTGGTAGAGCTCAGAATTCATGGTTCCATCAATTATGGTAAGTCGTCCAGGTCCTGAAGCTGCAAAGCTGCCCCAGACCATCGCACTACCACCACCGTGTCTGACTGTTGGGATGATGTTCTTGTTATGAAATGCTGTGTTAGTTTTATGCCAGATGTAACGGGACGCACACCTTCCAAAAAGTTATATTTTTGTCTCATCAGTCCACAGAATATTTGCCTAAAAGTCTTGGGGATAATCAGGATGTTTTTTGGTAAATGTGAGATGAGCCTTTGTGTTGTTTTTGGTCAGCAGTGGCTTTGGCCTTGAAACTCTGCCATGGACGCCATTTTTGCTCAGTCTCTTTCTTATTGTAGAATTATGAACACTGATCTTACCTGAGGCAAGTGAGGCCTGCAGTTCTTTACATGTTGTTCTGGGTTCTTTTATGACCTCCTGGATTAGTCGTCGTCATGCTCTTGGAGTCATTTTTGTCGGCCGGCCACTCCTGGGAAGGTTCACCACTGTTCCAAGTTATCTCCTTTTGTGGATAATGGCTCTCCCCGTAGTTTACTGGAGTTCCAAAGCCTTAGAAATGGCTTTGTAATCCTTTCCAGACTGAAATGACTTTGTTTCTCATCTGTTCTTGAATTTCTTGAGAACACGGCATGATGTGTTGCTTTTTGAGATCTTTTAGCGTGCCCCACTTTGTCAGACAGCCTCTATTTTACAAAAACATCTATTTTAGGCTACTTTTACACTGAAGCGCTGGATGCGCTGGCGGTATAGCGGCGCTATTTTTAGCACCGCTATACAATCGTTTTTGCCGCAATTTGCGGGCGCTAGCGGGGTGATTTTAACCCCCGCTAGCGGCCGAAAAAGGGTTAAAAACGCCCGCAATAACGCCTCTTTGTGGCATTTTGCGGATGTGTTTTGGAGGCGCTACCCAGTTGATTTCAATGGGCAGGGGCGCTATAGGAGCGGTATTTTTACCGCTCCTATCTCGCCTCAAAAATGCGGCTTGCAGGAGTTTTTTTAACCTTCTGCAAGCGCACCGCTCCAGTGTGAAAGCCCTCGGGCTTTCACACTGGATACAAAGTAGCGGCTTTTTCAGGGCGCTTTGCAGGCGCTATTTTTAGCGCAATAGCGCCTGCAAAGCGCCTCACTGTGAAAGGGGCCTAAGATTTTTTATTTTGATTCAACAGGTCTTGCAGTAATCAGGCCTGGGTGTGGCAAGTGTTACGTTCACTAAGCCAAATTTGAAAGGAAATTCCAATACCTATAATTTAATAGTTAGTAATAGTTAAGTTATTATTTGTTAGTTATTATTTCAGATTTTCAAATATCCGAATTTTCAAATATTCAAATTTAATTTAATTTTTATAAAAATTTGTTAAACGGGTTTTCGTTAATTCGGATATTACCGAATGAACAAATTTGTTAAAATTCATTAAAAAAAATAATAATAATTTGGAACGAAACATATTGCATATGTCCAAAATCCATGCTAGCCCATCCAGTGACAACTGTCCTCCAGCTATGTGCACTATTCAGAACTGACATCGTATTATTTTTTTCTTTCTGCACAGGGGGAATTAGGAGCCACAACATGGGTTCTGCTTAGGCCCAGTGATGGAGCTGCAGACGTGTCCCAGGCCTAAACAACAGCAATCCCCTATACAGCCAGCCAGGAAGAGCCAGACACCCAGCAAAAGCTGAAGCACACACAGTAAGTAACATCTGCAAGAATACCCGGGCCTAGCCAATGACTGGGAAAGACGCCAAGTGATACTAGTGCTGAGTGCAGTATACACCAATGAGCAACTGGAGTCCACTTTGTTATCAGCAGACAAGTGAAAGAAAGATTCCTATTGGTCACTGTGGATTCGGCGTTCAACGCTTTGGCCCCTTTCACACTTTTTCAACTTGTCCTTCGACTTGGGAAGTCGCAGGACAAGTCGTACCCCATGATTTCCAATGAGTGCCATTGATATCTGTGCGATTTCAATTTGCAGCAAATTCAAAGTAGTCCCTGCACTGCTTTGGTCCGACTTTCATGCGACTTGATGTCCATAGACTTCAAGATTACACAGGCATTGCTTCAAGTCGCTTCAAAGTTGCGGCAAAAACCGTGGCAAAAGTTGCAGCGACTTTGAAAAGGTTCCTGAACTACTTTGATGTGAGTTTTGGTGCAACTTTGATTCAGAGACTGTAAAGTTGGATCAAAGCTGCACTCAAAGTCGCACTCTAACCCTCGCGACTTTTGGGGTCGCAGTAGTGGAAACCTAGCCTTGAGCCTCGGACACTTGATCGGATTTCCATCGGACAAATCCGTGGAATTTTGTGCGGAGGGCGTTGGCCGTGAACTTGGTATGCATACAGACGGCATAACGTTTTCAGCCAACAATCATGAAACTACGTATTTTTCAGCTCTTTAGCACCACCCTTTGGGCAACTTCTGCTAATGTTGTGCTATGGTTAGCATTGCTTCTGAGCATGTGTGTTTGTACTTTGGATTTTTTTCCGACGGTACACACGCTCGGAAAATCGGACGCCACACATTTGTTGTCGGAAAAATTTTGAAAGCATGCTATCCCACATTTGTTGTCGGAAAATCTGACAACAATTGTCCGATGGAGTGTACAAACGGTCGGATTTTACAACAAAACCCTGCCATCACACGTTTGTTGTCGGAAAATCCGATCGTGTGTACGAGGCTTAAGGCTTCATTCGCACTTTAGCGTTTTGAATGCCGGGCAGATTTGCCACGAATCTGCCTGCGATTTGAAAGCGCCGATGTGTGAATGACAATTCGCAGGACTCGCATTTGAGATAAATCGCGCAGCAATCGCGGCAACCCGCATCGTGGGAAGCATGGTGCCCAAAAAATAAAGTTTAGGATCTACTTTTAGGCGACATGGTTCCCGCGATGTGGGTTGCCGTGATTGCAGAGCGATTTATCTCAAATGCGAGTCCTGCGATTCGTCATTCACACATCGGCGCTTTCAAATCGCGAGCCGATTCACAGCAAACGTCTGCCTGCGATGCAAAACGCTGAAGTGTGAATTCAGCCCAAATGCCTTCTTTATTACATCAGACAGTGCTGGGCTTTTACCAGAAAACGCAGCGCGCCTTGCAAACCAACTGTCATGGATGTAATATTTATTTTTTAGAAATACAGTGCTGTGGAAAAGTATTTGCCCACTCAGCTTTCCAAAAAATGTGGTTAATCACAGTTCATTCATGAGTTAACAAAGGGAGGGGGCAATTACTTTTTCACAGCACTGTATATAAAATTTTTCTATATATCTATATATCTATATAGATCCATATATATCTATATAGATCCATATATAGATATATATATATATATCTATATATATATATTAGGGCTGTGGAAATTAACTATTAATTCCTCGATTAATCGATTAAGTTTGTTGATCGATCAAAATTCTTTTGATCGGTACTCACCTCTCCGCCGGCTTCCGGGTCTTCAGGGAGTTCCGTCGGAGATCCGGTGACGCCACGGACACCGGTGGGGCTTGCCGTGTCCATCTGAAGGGCTCCTTTGCTGTGCCTTCATATCTGCATGCCGGCGGGACCTTACTATCTGCCACACGCAAGGGCTGTTACACTTCCCTCTATCACTTCCCTCTATCAACCTGGGATTCTACAGCCACCCACTGGGAGTTGTGATAGTTCCCTTCACGGGACATCTACATGCCGACGGACTGATGTTAACCTCTCCTCATCTGGATTCAGCAGTGATATCGTTGTACACATTTTTATACCAGTATCATACTTAGCTACATGTTTTTCTGACTGCTTTTGCTACCGTTTGGTATTCCTCGCACCATTTTTACAGTTTATGTAGCTACATCGATTTTATCTCCAGTGCAATATTTATTTTGTTACCTACTTCAAGACTATAAAAGTTTTAATGCTATTCCCATCGATGGCTGCCTTTGTGTGTTTTTTGTATCCTGTTAATCATTTTTCCAGTGGTTGGGAGCTGCACTGGGAATCAGCCTGCAAGGAGATCAGCTAAAAGTAGTTGGATCTGTATGTGCGTTATAATTAATCAAAATTATTTGATTAATCGATTAAAAAAAAAATTTGATTAATCGAACACGAAAATTTTAATCAGTAACAGCCTTAATATATATATGTATGTATATATATATATATATATATATATATATATATAATCAAAATTAGTTGATTAATCGAATTAAAAAATAAAATGATTAATTGAACATGAAAATTTTAATCAGTAACAGCCCTAATATATATATATATATATATATATATATATATATATATATATATATATATATATATATATTTATATAGATATATATTCTGTTAAAAACGTAAAGTCCTTATTAAATATCTAATTTCTACAGATAAAAAAACATAATATATACTGTTAAAAACAACATGTGATAAAATGCATTTAAAAATTATAGTAAGGTCAGTACAGTTATCCTGCAGTAACTTGTGTGTTCGGCTTGCTTTGCAAATTGAGTCTCATGAATGCAGTCTTATTAAATATATCATTTATACAGATAAAAAAAAATAATATATATATATAATAATGAACCAGTCATATAAACTGTTAAAAAAAGAAATTCAAATGCATTCAAAAAGTTATCGCCCCCCCAATATGGCCATCCTACAATAACTCGCCAATATGCGTGTATTTTTGTTCTCGCTCTTTTGTTTATCCATGCGAGAGCATTTCTTGAAAACGATACACGGAGATGCAAACCGTCTAACGCACCAAACCCAAGTGCGTCTCTTGCCTTTTGAGTGCCAGAGAAATTTAGGTCAGGTCTAATCCAGGCTTAAAATCAGAAGCAAGAAATTGTTTCTTTGCAGAGATATAGGAAGTGTGCAGTATGCGCCGAGGAGCGTGTGCGTTGCCCCCGGCTATTTGCCAATTGCTCATTCTTTCTTTTTTTCATAAAAAAAAAAAAAAGACGTGAAAATAAATGCATGTATGCTATATGTATTCCTTCTGCTCCTTCTCCATGGAGGAGAATAAATGACAGGAAGGCTTATGGGGCATCAAAAGGTCTTTTCATAAAATGTTCATTTCTCTGACTGCGGAGAGAAGTAAAAGCCCCGTATTATTCTGGGGGGGGGGGGGGTTGTATCTTGGATGGCAGTTATGAAATGACAAGAATCTGTCTTATACAGAACTCCAGACGAATATAAAACCAAAACACCAAATGTTGCTATTATGTATGAAAAAATATTAAAAAATTTTTTTTTTCTTTATAAAGACGGTCAGTAAGTATCTGTATTTGTCTTGATCTCTGGCTCCTGGAAAGCACTGGCACAGCTGCATTATGGATTGGGGAGGGTGGTGCAGCACTAGGAGCCAATCAAGCTGTGCTAATAGGAGGAGAAAGCAGAGTGAGCAGAGGGATGACTCATTAGTGTGCTGCTTCTCCTTTTTTATCCAATCAGCAGGTTGGGGGGGCGGGGTTGTCTGTGAACAACCTGTGCTACTGCTCAACTGTCGCAGATTTTGGTTGCACTGCCTGGATCATAAAACCGGCTGAACAGAATCTTCCTTTGACAGATAAAACAGTTCCCCTTATATGTCTTTAAACTGTTTTATTAGTTTGCCTGAAGAAAAATCCATACTGTATGGGATAATCAACTCCTCAGTGCAAATAATTTGGACTTACTGAGCAGTTCAGGGACTTTATATAATACATCTCAGAGGACAAAGTCCAGGGTCGCAGAATCCCAAGGTAAAAACGTAATATGTTTCATTTACTGCATTGGTAAAAATTTTACCAATGTAATGTAAAATGTAAAATGTTTAAAATTAAACTGAACTGAGTACATTATGGATTATCTTACTGGCTCATTTATGCAGTACTGGTGCCCAGGGCAAAGTATCCGGAAATTGGGCGCCCCTCCCCCACTGTTAAAACATTCTTTAGAATGGGTGTACCACCCTGCGCCCATTACTTGCCCCCCCTTGCTTCACCATACCTCCCAACTTTTTGAGATGGGAATGAGGGACACCTATTAATAAAAGGTATGTCGGCATAGGAGACGCCCCCTTAAAGGAGAATTCTACTACTATTCCTTTATATTGGCTTTTGAAACTTACAAATGCAGCAATTTAGAAATTGGATGAAATGTTTAGCACTGGGAAACACTTATTGAAAGATAAAAAGTGCATTTTATATACAACTATATAGATCATACTAAAATGAGGGACACATGAGGGGGAAAGAGGGACAGAGGGACTTTGTTCCAAATCAGGGACAGTTGGGAGCTATGGCTTCACTGCGCCTGGGGCAGCTGCCCATCCTGCCCACCCCTTGTCCCGGCCCTGCGTTTATACAGTGCTCGGGTAAGTATTAGGGGGGCTGCTGCACATAGAAGGTTTTTTACCTTCATGCATAGAATGCAAAACCTTGAGCCTTTACAACCACTTTAACCACTTCAGCCCCGGACCATTTTGGCTGGTTAATAACCAGGCCCCTTTTTGCGATTCGGCACTGCATCGCTTTAACTGACAATTGCGCGGTCGTGCGACGTGGTTCCCAAACAAAATTTACGTCCTTTTTTTCCCACAAATAGAGCTTTCTTTTGGTGGTATTTGATCACCTCTGCAGTTTTTATTTTTTGTGCTATAAACAAAAATAGAGCGACAATTTTGAAAAAAATGCAATATTTGTAACTTTTTACTATAATAAATATCCCCCAAAAATATATAAAAAAACGTTTTTTTTCCTCAGTTTAGGCCGATACGTATTCTTCTACATATTTTTGGTAAAAAAAATCGCAATCGCCATTTATTAATTGGTTTGCGCAAAAGTTATAGCGTTTACAAAATAGGGGATAGTTTTATGGCATTTTTATTCTTTATTTTTTACTAGTAATGGCGGCGATCAGCGATTTTTTTCGTGACTGCGACATTATGGCGGACACATCGGACACTTTTGACACATTTTTGGGACCATTGTCATTTTCACAGCGATCAGTGCTATAAAAATGCACTGGTTACTGTGAAAATGACACTGGCAGTGAAGGGGTTAACCACTAGGTGGCGCTAAAGGGGTTAAGTGTGCCCTGATGAGTGTTTCTAACTGAGGGGGGGTTGGGCTCTGTGTGACATGACACCGATCTCCTCTCCGAGTACACAGAGCCGAGATCAGTGTCATTGTCACTAGGCAGAGCAGGGAGATGCTTGTTTACACAAGCGTCTCCCTGCTCTATGCCTCCGTGAGACGATCGCGGGGATCCCCGCAGTGATCGAGTCCACAGGACCCGCGGTCCGACTCACGAGGAAGGTAGCGGGGTCGCGAGCGCGCCGCCGGCGGCACGCGCGCGACCCTCACGTCAGGCAGCTAAAGGGGACGTACAGGTACGTTGATGTGCCTGTACGTGCCATTCTGCCGACGTATATCTACTGGAGGCGGTCGGCAAGTGGTTAAGCAACTGCAAAATGCTTCAGGTGGAACAGACCTGGTAAGTATTTCATGGGCAAGAATCAGGGAAACCTAGACACCCAGACCAAATTTAGCAGCATCAGTATTTATCGGTTAAAGTGATTGTAAAGTCTTCATTTTTTTTTTTTTGTTATACTTATCTGCTCTGTGCAATGGAATTGGTATCTGCTATTGTCATGGTAAAGGTATCTCCTTGACTGGTTCCTTGAATGGAATTGCAGAGAGTGACCCCGATCCTCCTGTTTTGGGGTCCCCTTTCTGTGATCCTGACTCCTTCTCCTCTCTGTCTGCCCCCCCATAATAAGCCACTTTCTATGGGGGGTGCACCTGTGGGCTCATTTCCAAGCTGCTCAGCCTGCATCCATAGACACACACACAGCATGGCTTGGCCCCTCCCCCTGCTCCCTTGTCACAGAATTTGACTGACGGCAGCTGGAGCCAATGCCTCGGCAAAACCTGTAAGAGAGGAGAGAACCGCTACAGATGGGCACAGCGCTGGATTGAATGAGGGACACGGGTGAGTATAAAGGCGGGTGAGGGGGTGATACTACTACTGGAACATTTTGTACACTAATGCAGGAAATGCATTAAGGTAAAAAAAAACATTTTTTGGGTGTTAGAACCACTTTAACCTGACAATAACTTTGTAAATGAATTGCCTACTTAAAAATATTTTAAGCTTTTTTTTTAAGGAGATATATGGCTTTTATTTGGCACATATCTTAATAAATACCCTGCTCGTGCTTCTTTTTATACGCACAAAAATAAGGCAAATATGTTTTTAAAATGCATTTTTTTTATATATGTACACATAAGTTTTTAATTAAATTTAATAAAATGTGAATGTTTTTCTTTATTTTTTTTATTTTTTTTTTACTTGCTGTATTGCACTGTGATAGCTGCAGCTATTGGCTTTGTTTGTAAACAAAAGCGATCACCATGATTGGCTGTTGTGGCCATGCTGATTGGTTCCCGATCGTTACTGTAGACCAGCAGCTCCCAATGACCCCCATGATTTAACAATGTGACTTAATGCCCTCTGGGCCACCCTACATTGCAGATATTAAGTTGTTATAAATCAGGGGTCTCCATCAAATTTTTAAAACGGGGACTGTCTACTGTCCATCAGACTTCAGGAGGGGACTGTGGCCAGTTGGAGTAGAAAATGCCCCAGTGCCAATGGTTATAGACTGAGGCTTGGTGGTCAGTATAGTGCCCCTAATATTATAGCCCCTGGTCAGTAGGAGGAGATATAGGGCCCCATCATTGGGCTCAATTCACATCCATGCAGTTTGCGATTGGTGCATTCTGCTGTGCGTTTTGCGTTTTTGCACACGCGATTTTATCAACGATTTTGCCGTGATTTGCTTTCTACGTTTGTTATGCCCTTTTTGTTTTTGCCCAATTTGTTGTTGGGCAGATTAAAAACCACAAATCGCGGTAAAATTGCGGGGAAAAACACACTACATGCTTTTCTGCAGCTTCTCCATTGAAGTCTATTGAACTAAAAAAGCGAAAGAAAAAAAAAAAAAACACCGTTTTGCATTTAAAAAAGCCCTGACCCTTTCCAAAAATGCAGCGGCTGAAAAAATCATAGATGTGAACGTGTCCCATAGGAAGTCATGGTAAATTAACTGTAGTGCGTTTCTGCAAAAAGCACCAAAGGTCTGAACCAAGCCTTAGTGGGAGGAATAGTGCTGCATCAATGGTGTCAGTGGGAGGAATAGTGCCCCATCATTGGTATCAGTGGGAGGAATAGTGTCCCATTATTGGTGTCAGTGGGAGGAATAGTGCCCCATATTTAGTGTCAGTGGGAGGAATAGTGCCCCATATTTGGTGTCAGTGGGAGGAATAGTGCCCCATATTTGGTGTCAGTGGGAGGAATAGTGTCCCATCATTGGTATTAGTGGGAGGAATAGTGCTGCATCATTGGTGTCAGTGGGAGGAATAGTGCCCCATCATTGGTATCAGTGGGAGGAATAGTGCCCCATCATTGGTATCAGTGGGAGGAATAGTGTCCCATATTTAGTGTCAGTGGGAGGAATAGTGTCCCATATTTGGTGTCAGTGGGAGCAATAGTGTCCCATCATTGGTATTAGTGGGAGGAATAGTGCTGCATCATTGGTGTCAGTGGGAGGAATAGTGCCCCATCATTGGTGTCAGTGGGAGGAATAGTGCCCCATCATTGGTATCAGTGGGAGGAATAGTGTCCTATATTTAGTGTCAGTGGGAGGAATAGTGCCCCATATTTGGTGTCAGTGGGAGGAATAGTGCCCCATATTTGGTGTCAGTGGGAGGAATAGTGTCCCGCCCATCATTGGAGCACAGGTGTGTCAGGAGGAAGGTGCCTCTGAAGCTGCTCTGTGAGAAGGGAGTGGTGGTGAAATCTATCCCAGCTCCCTGGCCCCCTTTCTGGGGAGGCCATGGAGGCCGACAGGGCCTCTCCTGCTGGAGGCTCCCAGCCATCTCCTGGGCCGTCGGGTGAACTGCCTGCCTCTGCAAAAGCTGATCTCTCTACCCCTGGTGAGGATGAAGGCTCGGAGGCCATTCGGGAGCGAGTGGTGGCCCGGGATTAAGGTCCTGAACAGGGAGAGGGACAAGCTGTACAAGCTGAGAGCGGAGTTGAAGCGCCTGCGAAGGCAACGTGAGGGCTTACATAGCCAGAAACGGGGATCCATGGATCCGGAAATCCTACTGGCCAAGGTCCGTGTGGATCATCAGGAGACCATCGTGGCCATGATGGAAGGCAGAGATGGGCCCTTCAAAGAGAAGTTTTGCAACGACAAAAGGTTTGCAAGGGTGACAAAGATGGAGGTGGAGGAGGAGGAGACCCCTAGTTCTGAACCCCTGCCCCCCCAGGGAGAGGTAAGCAGCCCCATGCCTTCCCAGGAATCTGGAGGCATGCTAAGGGCCATCCAGGTAATGGAGTCTCCTATGCGGGGGGATCAGATGGTGTTTAACGAGGAAGACATTTCTGATGATGTACCTGATAAGGTTAAGCCTGCTAAGTCCCATGTTGTGGATAAGACTGTTTTTGTACCATCTAGCACCATGACTGATAATGTGCCTAATGACAATCAGGCTGCTAGTCCCGTATGCAGCAATGTTGTGCCTGTTGAGGCTGCAATGCAGCAAGACTTGCATTGAAAAAATGTCATTTCTGTGGATGGACTGCAAGTGTCAGAACAGCCCATTAACCCTTCTTTGGCTGAGTCCAAAGCTGTTTGCCCCACTGCTGCTGAGGACTCTACAGTGCAGCATCAGGAGACAGCTGGTATTGCAGCAACTGTGACTATTCCTGATGGGAATTTAAATAGTTCTGGGACTGATAACAATCACCCCAGTACCAGTGTGATGAACAATCCTGCTACAGATCCTGCCAATTCAGTTCATACAGTTGATAATGATAATAATATACAGAGTAATGTGACTTCAGTGTCAGCCCTTGGCCCAGATAAACCTACATTTGCAAAGGTGGCACACTCTGCTCCTGGTAGTCCCGCTCCCAAGCGGGGTTTTCCACTGCAAGCTGCCACCTTGAGCACCCCAAGATCTGGTCTTGGGTCTCTGGCTTCTGCTGGGGGTCCAAGACGTAATGTAGTTATCCTGAAATGGGAAGGTGGTGCCATCCCTCCAGCACGGCGTGCAGTGGTGTACTTGATATTGGAGATGGGTTTTGGTGCAAATGACCTGTATGCCTTTATACATGTAGCTGGGACAAGGGACTATACGGTTAGCTTCACCAGGCCAGAGGGTCTTGACCTGTTCTGGGAGCGATATGAGGCTCGGTGCAGGTCAAGACCTGAATGGGAAGGTCTGGTCCCAGTTGCGGTTTCTCAGAGGTCAACAGTAAAAAAAATAACCATTATCCTGACCAATGAGAGTGTTCCTGCTCGGGATCTAGAGGTCTGGTTAAGGAACAATATGGAGAAGGAGGTAGTAGAGAACATGTCGAGGCTGGACAGGATGGAGGGTGAGACCCCTGGTGTACCATCCTCCTCTGCGGTGACCCCCTCCCCTGGTCCTGCTCAGAATCCCTCTCCAGTTCCTGTGGCCACCCCTCCTGTGTCTGTAAGTACTCCTTCTGTTTCTGTCTCTGTGTCCCCCCAGCCTACTGTACCCTCTCCTCTTGTGTCAGAACCTTCCAAGTCTGTGCCCCCCGAGTCAGTTACCCCCAGGAGTCTACCCCTCCTGAGTCTAACTTAAAGGGATCACCCCCCCCCACCAGCGTGTACTAAAAAGGGTGCCCCTTCCTCTGCAAAGAAGTCTTGTGGAAAAACTAAAGAAAAAAGTAAGAGATGAGGGCATCTCTGAGGCTGACCTGCGGTACCTGGAGGAGAGAAGGAAGGTTGGGAGGCGGAAGAGGCAGGCGGTGAGGACGGAACGGGGACGGGAAGCTCAAGTGCCTGTCTCCAGCCGTCATAGGTCCTCCAAGTGGGATATTTCTTCATCTGGAGCTTCTTCCGAGAGAAGTTCCGATTCTGAAATGGACTTTGAGGCGGCCTCTAGAAAGAGAGAGGCTTCTGGTGATGAGCAGCAGAGGGGAGCTAAGAAGCAATCCACCCAATAACCCAAATGGCGGTTCCCCCTCCGTTAAAAGTGGTGACAATTAATGTCGCCAGCATTAAGTCAGTAAGAGCTCGTTCTATGGCCTTCTTTTTGTTCAGCCAATTAGATGCTGAAATTTTATTTTTGCAAGAGACTAGGCTCACCTCCTTGGCAGATATTCATATGGCCAAGAGAGAGTGGAGGTATGGTCCATCTTACTGGTCTCTTGCGGCCGAGCCTTACGGCGGTGTGGCGGTGTTGTTTAAAACCGGCATGGTAACTGTCCGGCGGGTTATTGAGGTGGAGATTGGGAGATGTATGGTCTTAGACGTCCTTGTGGGAGGGCAGGATCTGCGCCTAATCAATGTTTATGGGCCGCACACAAAGTGGGACAGGAAATGCCTTTTTACAAGGATCAAGCCATTTCTTTTTACATCCCGGCAAGTGGTCTTTGGAGGTGACTTTAATACAGTAACTAGGCCCAAGGACAGGAAGGACTTCAAGGACAGGCTGGGATATGATAGCGTTTTTTTAAATAGTATGGTTAGGGATGCTGGTCTTGTGGATGTGCACATTAAGCACCTCCCAGATGACACCGGGTTCACTTTTCATCGTGGTAAAAGTCAGAGTAGGATAGATAGTTTTTTTTTGAAGGAGGCCTCTGCTTTCTCGCCCCCAGTGGTGCAGGCAGTAGAGTTCTCTGATCACTGTATGCTATCTGTGGTACTGAATGCTTCAGATGCCCCTCAGAGGGGCAAGGGCATCTGGAGATTAAATTCGACTCTACTCAAGGAAGAACATGTTAGACAATCCTTTGAGGAATTCTTTCAGGCACAGGTGACCATCCTGGACTTTTGTAGCAGCAAGGCTGAGTGGTGGGAGCTGACCAAAAAGAGGATCGCTGGATTCTTCAGGGGCCTAGCCAATAGAAATCAGTTTAATAAATACATGACCTACCAACGTTTACGGAGGAAGCTGGATATTCTTGTCTCGAGAGGAGGAGATCCTGGGGCAATCTCCGAAGTGAAACTCCTTCTCAGGAAGTGTCAATATGACCGGCATGCCTCTTTGGTTCTGGAGAGGGACTATGGGAAGTACCACTCGCCTGACCCTTACCAGAACTGCAAACAAGGTGTAGCTGTTAAAACGGTCGTTGGCCTTAAGGACAGTACAGGTTCCTTGACAAAGTCCAGGTCAGGGATTCTGGAGGTCGTGAGGTCCTTTTATGCCGACCTTCTTGGGAGGAAAGAGCTTGACCGTGACAAGATGGAAAGCTTTTTGGACTCTACTCCAGGTCTAAATGGTGGAGATGTTCCATTGATGAATTTGACAGAGGAGATCACAGTCGAAGAGGTGATGAGGGCAATTGAACAGCTTGCCATCAAAAAAGTCGCCTGGACCGGATGGCTTGACGGCTGAGTTTTACAAAGCCTTTAAGTCTATTCTGGCCCCGCATTTGGTAGAGGTTTTTAACAGTTGCCTTGCTGAGGGAGTGCTTTCCCCTTCCATGAGGCACTCGGCTGTGATTCTTCTTTCAAAGGGTAAAGATCCTTCGATGATTGAGAATTGGCGCCCCATCAGCCTTCTTAATGTCGATAGAAAGATACTGGCAAAGATATTTTTCTGGCGCCTATCGTCAGTGGCAGAGTCTTTGCTTTCTCGCCATCAGCACTGTTCGGTCCAGGGTAGGAGCACCTTCACAGCGGTTTTAGCTGTCCGGGAGGCCTTGGAGCGGTGCAGGGCTGCAGGCTGGGGAAAGTATTTGCTGACATTGGATCAGGCAAAGGCTTTTGATCGTGTTAACCATGAGTACCTGTGGTTGCTCCTTAGTAAGTACGGTCTGCCGGGTGGTTTTGTCGATTGGCTGAAAGTCTTGTATAAGGGGGCAGAAAGCTTCCCTCTTGTTAATGGTTGGGTTGGACAGTCCTTTGAGGTTGGCTCTGGGGTGCGCCAGGGTTGTCCCCTGAGTCCCCTGCTCTATGTGTTTGCAATCGACCCCTTCATCAGGAGGCTAGAGAGCAGCATGTTGTGTGGGGTACCAGTGGGGCTCCCGGGTGAGCCGCCATTGAGGGTTGTTGCCTATGCAGACGATGTGTTGGTGATTGTCACTGGGACGGATTAAGCGGAGGAGGTGGTCTCTCTGACATCACGGTATTCTGAAGCATCAGGCTCCAAGATCAATCAGGAAAAGACTGAAGTTTTCTGGATGGGAAAGGAAGGTGAGGGGTTTGATCTCCTTTCCAGTGCCCCAGGAAAGAATTAAGATACTAGGCATTGAATTTGGACCCGGCGATTATGGCCTCAAAAACTGGGAAGGCAGACTGGAAATTGCCAATACTAAGGTGGTCAGCTGGAAGAGATGGAAGTTATCTATGAGGGAAAGGGTTGATCTGATTAAGACTTACCTGATTTCGATCTTCTTGTATGTCAGCTTTGTCTGCATCTTGCCAGTGTCTCTCTATGCTAGGGTCAGTAGTGTGTTCTTCCAGATGCTGTGGGGGAACAGACTGAACCCCATCAAGAGGAATGTCACCTACCTATCCAGGAGGGAGGGTGGCTTAGGTATGGTCAACCCAGTTCTTTTCTTTTCACTGCTGTTTCTCAAGTTTAACATTGGTAATATGCTTGCAGTGGAACCTCCTGGATGGGTAGGCATATTTAGATCTTGGTTTAGGCCTTTTCTACGACTTTGGGAAGAAGGTGGCCAAGTGAAGAATCGCAGGGGTCATCGTGGTCAGCTACCAGCCTATGTCGCTCCATGCCTGAAGTTACTGCGGCAGTGGCGATTGTCGGCTGAAGATCTCAGATCGGTTCCAAGGAAAGTCCTTATGAGTCGAGTCTTGAGCGAAGTCTTTCATGACCCACTGGCCTTAAGGGATTGCCCGGGCCCAGTTTTGAGGGCGGGGTTAAGACTGATTAATTTGGATAGAGTACCCCCTAAATTTAGGGATCTGGCCTGGTTGTGCTTCCATGGGAAGCTCTATGTTCGGGGCAATTTGAAATTCCGCAGTGGGATGGATCGTAGCTGTCCTCGGGAGGAGTGTGCAGATGAGGAGGAGACTATGGACCATTTTCTGCTTCATTGCCCTTTTAACATAGAGGTGTACAAACAGGTGGGGCGGGCCCTCGGTGTTCCTTTCCTCTCCAGGCTGGGTTATGCTGAGTGGGTGTATGGAGCATTCAATACCGGTGGAGTTTTTTGTTTGGATACACTTTTTTTAGTTAGCCTAGTAGTCCGTTATTTCACCTGGAATGCACGGTGTCAGGTCAGCATTCGGCAAAAAATCCTTCCTGTTGAGGTGGTGGTGTATGACATTTTGCATGAGGTGGGGAAGATTCGGGAGCTTGAGAGAGACAAGCGGGGTCAGGGGGCTTGGTTGAAGGCGTGGAGGGGTTTCAAGCCTCCCTGACTGCCAGGAGTCTCTTTCCCGGATGTGGCTGTCTGTCTCTTATCACCCTAGATTATCAGTATTTTTAATACATTTTTGATAAATGGCTGCGTACATAGGTGATGGGTTGTGCCTCTTAGGCCCTCTCTGCTGCTTTATGTAGATAGTTTTCTAGGGATGTTTTGGTAGTGGATTATGTATATATTGTATATATTCTGAACATGGATGTGTATTCCTTTGTTTTCTGTTGAAGTTTTTTGTATTATGGTTTTGTTTTTTACTTTTGTATAAAATTGGTTGCTTGATTCTTTTCAATAAAAGATCAATAGTGTCCCATCATTGGCAGGGCCGTTTGAAGGAATTTGGGGGCCCCGGGCAGAATTTTAAAACAAGTTGACGCTGATCGCGGGAGGGGGTGGCTGATGCCCAATCACGGGAGGGGGAGGCGATTGTGGGGGGGGGCGATCGCCCGACGTTAGAGTGGATAAGGGGGGGGGGTTTGTCTTACCTTCTTCTCCCGTGCTGCCTCCTCTTACTTCTCTTCCTGCTGTGCGGGAAAATTCATTCTATCGCTGGACTGCTGGGGCCCCAGGCCAGCTCGGGGTCCCAAGCAGTTGCTTGGTTTGCCTGTCCTGTTCCGACGGCCCTGATCATTGGTGTTAGTGGGAGGAATAGTGCCCCATCATTGGTATTAGTGGGAAAAATTGTAGTGTCCCATTATTGGTGTCAGTGGGAGGAAAAGTGCCCCATCTTTGGTGTCAGTGGGAGGAATGATGCCCCATTGTTGCTGTCAGTGGGAGGGCTAGTGCCCCATCATTGGTGTCAGTGGAGGGAACTAGCGCCCCATGATTGATATCAGTGGAAGTAAAAATGCCCAATTATTGGTGTCCATGGAAGGAAAATTCCACATCATTGGTGTCAGTGGGTGGAATAGTGCCCCATCATTGGTGTCAGTGGGAGGAATAGTGCCCCATCATTGGTGTCAGTGGATGGAATAGTGCCCCATCATTGGTGTCAGTGGAAGGAGAAATGCCCCATCATTGGTGTCAGTGGAAGGAATAGTCCCCCGTATCAGTGTGAGGGACATTGCCCAAAGGGCCGCATTTGGCCCATGGGCCACAGCTTGGAGACCACTGTTATAAATGATACTAATTTATTGGAACTCCAGTATTTGCCAAGCATGCGGTGTTGGCCAGGGTGGACACTTATGTGTTAATATTTTTGACCAGCAAATCTGTAAAATAGACCAACAACAGGAGGGGTGATTTCTCAGTGATCCTTGTCTGCTCCTGTCAGGTGTGCAGACGGATGACAGTAATCCTGAGCGCAGAACAGAAGTCTTAGTGCCAGATGGTCGGTCTGCCTTCACAATAAATGTGCCAAGCGCGGCCGCTCCTCCTGCCCTCTTCAGCTGTTCTTCTTGTATGGACAAGATACATTATATGAATTTCTACGAAAGCCAACCTACGCAGGGCAAGATTACAGCGGGCTTTTCTTCGCGGTGACATACGGCCTTGCTCACAGTACACAATATTTGTCGTTTTTAAAGGTCAGGTTTTTCTCGAGCACCGGAACCGGTGCTGTAAAATCTGACAAAATGTATGCAAATGAGGCTGAGTCTCCAGCCAACGCTGTATCCTGCCCTAGGCCAACAAGGCCCAGGCCTAGGGCAGCACTTTTCAGGGGGGCAGCACGGAAAGAGTCCCCGCCGGCTTGTGCTACACTGTTAGTGTAACGCAAGCTGCTTCTAATTTTGCCTGTTCTAGCAGTCTGAACCACAAATCTTCCTCACTGTGCTATATGTTTTCTGCTGCACCATTGGCATGGTCATATCTTCTTAGTCCTCTCCATAAAATTATCAGAAATTTGTGCTTAAAGCGGAGGTTCACCAGAATTTTTTTTTTTTTAAAGCCAGCAGCTACAAATACTGCAGCTGCTGACTTTTAAAAAATGGACACTTACCTGTCCAGGTCGCCCGCTCGGCTCTCGGCTACCCCCGCTGCCATCCTCGGGGAGGGAATCGGGAAGTGAAGTGCTGCGGCTTCACTGCCCGGTTCCCTACTGCGCATGCGCGAGTCGCCCTGCGCCATCCTCACCTGGTCCCCGCTGTGTTCTGGGAGCCGTGTGTTTCCCAAAACACCACGGGGGGGGTGATGCGAAGGGGTGGGACTCCCGCGGGAGTCTATACCCGGAAGTGGTGAAAATACCTGTTTTATACAGGTATCTGCACCCCCTCCCCCCTGAAAGGTGTCAAATGTGACACCGGAGGGGGGGAGGGTTCCGAAAAGCAGAGGTTCACTTTTGGGTGAACCTCTGCTTTAAAGTAGAACTATAGGCAACACCTTTTTTTTTTCATTTTGGAGTACTGGAGGGTTATAGCCCCTGTCAGTATATTTTTTACCATCCCTGTACCGTTGCAGAGATTTCCCTTCACTTCCTGTCCCATAGCCAAACAGGAAGTGAGAGGAAATTATGAAAATTAAGGGAATCCATTGCCCCCCCCCCCCCTGGCCGTAAGAACTAGTGTCCCCCACTCAAAAATGTCAGGGCGGGTCTTAAACAGAAAGGGGTGTGACCTTGACAGGAAGTGGTGGTCATATTTTAATTAGGGGCTGCACGAGTTTAGTCAGGCCTAGGGCAGCACAAAACCTAAACACACTACTGTCTCCAGCAATGGAATGGTGGTTTCAGAGCTGGCAAGAGGGAGAAATTAGGCCTCGCTGTACTCTACAGCAGTGCTTCCCAACCAGGGTGACAGGGGTGTCCTTTGGGTTCCCCCTGTGGTGCCGTGAGTATGAGACCCAGTTTGCCCTGGATCACTTGCCCCAGAGGACTAAGGATAAGAGGACTCTGTGCTCCAGGGGGGACTCTGATGTGATAGGGGGGCTCTGATGTATAGGGGAACTTTGATGTGATGAGGAGGCTCTGGCGTTGTCACAGGGGATCTCTGATATGATGGGAGACTCTGATGTGACAGGGGGACTTTGATGTGATAGGGCACCTCTGATGTATAGGGAGGCTCTGATGTGATGAGGAGGCTCTGACTCTGTCATGGCGGACCACTAATGTAATGGGGGCACTTTGATGTGATAGGGGACCTCTGATGTATAGGGGAACTTTAATGTGATGGGGGGAATCTGATGTGATGAGGAGGCTCTGACTCTGTCATGGGGGACCACTGATGTGATGGGGGACTCTGATGTAATGGGGGGACTTTGATGTGATAGGGGACCTCTAATGTATAGGGGGCTCTGATGTGATGGGGGGCTCTGATTTGACTGGGGACTTTGATGTGATAGGGAACTTCTGATGTATAGGGGGACTTTGATGTGATGGGAGGACTTTGATGTCATGGGGGACCTCTGATGTCATGGGGGACCTCTGATGTCATGGGGGACCTCTGATGTATAGGGTAACTTTGATGTGACGGGGGGACTTTGATGTCATGGGAGGACTTTGATGTCATGGGGGACCTCTGATGTATAGGGTAACTTTGATGTAACGGGGGGACTTTGATGTGATTGGGGAAACTTTCATAGGATGGGGGGGCTTCTGATGTGATGGGGGGACTCTGACTCTGTCATGAGGAACATCTGATGTATAGGGGTACTCTGATGTGATGGGGAGACTTTGATATGATAGGGGGCCTTTGATGGGATTGTGGGGGGGGGCTGTCCAGGGGTGGCCGGTGCGTAATATACTGGGGGGGCAGCAAACTTACACCAAACCCCCGTGGAGACGGACTTGAATGCGGCCCTCAACCACCACCCCCGTGGGAGATGGATGGGACGGTGGCGATCAGGGCGTTACCTTTGGAGTCAGGGGGAATGAAGAGCCGGACCGTTGATTCTCCTGTCGGGCGAACAGGAAGTGTGTCCTGTGACATGATTGGCCAGGGAGTCCCAAGACTCCCTGCCCAATCGGGTCACATGAACTGCTTCCTGATTGGCCAGGAAGAGAATAGCGAATAATAATTCGCTATTGTCACACAACCGGGTGAGCTCGGGGCGCAGTGCTCTGCGCCCGAGCCCACCCTTTTTTTAAGCCAATTACAGCCACAGGCTCTAATCATGTGCTTGAAAAAAAATAAACCCATTGGAATCCATGCGTCCAGCACCCTACATGTAAATTTGGGGCCGGGCGCATGGATTAGGGAGGCGGCGCCCCAGCGCCCCGTATGAATGGGCGGCCACTGGGGCTGTCCCCAGGTAAAAATGCCCCCACACAAAACAATGTGTTCCCGCTTTCTTTCCAGCTCCCCTGCCCTCCAAAGCAGCTAACCAAGTACCCCAAACAGGGGCGGAAACCACCACTGCCTCCGACTTAGACTAACCCTGGCAGGGGGGGGGGGGACCGCCTCTCCTCTGCACCAACCCCAGCTGCAAATGAACAGCACGCAGTTCTGGAATAATATAGGTCACCCGATCGCCGCAGCCTCCTAGCTGTTGAACAGTTTGCATGCTCAAGAGCGACTTAGGACATTGGACAGATCTATTTTTGCTCGACTTGCTTTGCGTGTCCTAAAAATCTTGTAGGAGTAGTTTTCATTTTTTCATTCTCCTCTGACTGTCCTATGAGGCTGCAGGACCCCTGACTCTCTGTTTGGACAGTGCTGATTGGCCCTGTGCTGATCACATGCAAGAAAAAAAACTCTCTAGCAGTAAACACAAAACTGAGCATGTGCAGAGCAGGGTTGCCAACTTTCAGTAAATTTACAAACAGTTTGTAAAATCCCTACTTATTGCATCTGTGCATGAATGTCAGTTACGGACATGCAGCCTACATGTCCGTAATAGACATTCAAGGACAGATGCAAAAAGTATGGATTTTACAAACCGTTCGTAAATTTACTGAAAGTTGGCAACCCTGGTGCAGAGTGCCTCCAAGGCTCTGTGCTATTAGCAGATGGATTTGGGACAGTAAAAGAAAGGGAGGATCAGAGAAGACAGGATCAAACTGCCTTTTTACACAATGCAGAGGATTAACCCCTTAGGTTCCGCAGTGAGTATAACAAGCATGCTTCACTGCATATACAGACTGATTTTACTATTGTGGGTTTAGTAACACTTTAAGACTGGAGCTTTCCTTTGGGCAAATAAAAGTGATGCTAGATGAACTATAGATGAAGAGTTCCTGTTATGTGAAGCCTTCTGATGTCATCCTCTTCATGAGCCTATAAGTATCTCTCTTATGGAGCATATGGAGCATACAGCGCATCCGGAAAGTATTCACAGCGCTTCACTTTTCCCACACTTGTTATGTTACAGCCTTATTCCAAAATGGATTCAATTCGTTCTTTTCCTCAAAATTCTACAAACAATACCCCATAATGACAACATGAAAGAAGTTTGAATTCTTTGTAAATTTATTAAAAATAAAAAACAAAAAAATCCCATGTACAGAAGTATCCACAGCCTTCACCATGACACTAACAACTGAGCTCAGGTGCATCCTGTGTCCACTGATCATCCTTGAGATGTTTCTACAACTTGATTGGAGTCCACCTGTGGTAAAGTCAGTTTATTGGACATGATTTGGAAAGGCACACACACCTGTCTATATAAAAGGTCCCACAGGTAACAGTGCATGTCAGAGCACGAACCAAGCCATGAAGTCCAAGGAATTGTCTGTAGACCTCCAAGACTGGATTGTATGGAGGCACAGATCGGGGGAAGGGTACAGAAAAATTTCTGCAGCATTGAAAGTCCCAATGAGCACAGTGGCCTCCGTCATCTGTAAATGGAAGAAGTTTGGAACCACCAGGACTCTTCCTAGAGCGGGCCGCCCCGGCCAAACTGAACGATCGTGGTGGGAAGGGTCTTAGTCAGGGAGGTGACCAAGAACCTGATGGTCACTCTGACAGCTCCAGCATTTCTCTGTGGAGAGAGGAGAACCTTCCAGAAGAACAACCATCTCTTCAGCACTCCACCAATCAGACCTGTATGGTAGAATGGCCAGACGGAAGCCACTCCTCAGTAAAAGGCACATGACAGCTGCTAAAAGGAACCTGAAGGACTCTCAGACCATGAGGAACAAAATTCTCGGGTCTGATGAAACAAAGATTGAACTCTTTGGCCTGAATGGCAAGCGCCATGTCTGGAGGAAACCAGGCACTGCACATCACCTGACCAATACCATCCCTACAGTGAAGCATGGTGGTGGCAGCATCATGCTCTGGGGATGTTTTTCAGTGGCAGGAACTGGGAGACTAGTCAGGATTGAGGGAAAGGTGAATGCAGCAATGTACAGAGACATCCTTGGAGAAAACCTGCTCCAGAGCGCTCTGGACCTCAGACTGGGGTGAAGGTTCATTTTCCAACAGGACAAAGCAGACCCTAAGCACACAGCCAAGATAACAAAGGAGTGGCTACGGGACAACTCTCTGAATGTCCTTGAGTGGCCCAGCCAGAGCCCAGACTTGAACTCGATTGAACATCTCTGGAGAGATCTGAAAATGGCTGTGCGCCAACACTCCCCATCCAACCTGATGGAGCTGGAGAGGTCCTGCAAAGAAGAATGTGCAGTGCTGTAAAAAGTGATACGATATGTCTGGTTCTTCTTCTGCATTTTAGTATGTTGGGATGCCCATAGAGGACAATGACAATGCATCGAACTACATGTTACATGACGATGCATTGGCAACGAGAATAACCATACCTCCCAATTTTTAAGATGGGAACCTGGGACACTTACCGTATTTGCAACAGTATGTAGGCATAGGACACACCCCCTGCCACACCCCTTAAAGGAAAATTATACCAAAAAAATGATTAGTTATACCCACAAGTGATTTTTTTTTATGACTACTATTCCTTTATTCTGCCTTTGGAAACGTACAAATGTAGTAATTTAGAATTTGGATGAAAGGTTTAGCACTGGGAAACACTTTTTAAATGATAAAAAGAAAATTTTATATACAACTATACAGATCAAACCAAAACGAGGGACAAATGAGGAAGAAAGAGAGACGGAGGGACTCTGTTCCAAATCCGGCACAGTCCCTCAAAGTCAGGGACAGTTGGGAGGTATGGGAATAACAAGCCTTGGTCAATGGATATTTAACTCTCTCCTCCACTCCAAATCCTAAAGTAAAAAAAAACGCAACAAAGTGCATCCTTTTTAATGCACAAAGGAAAGCCTGAAAGAGGAAGTAAACCCTCTTCTTTTTTTTTTCCCTGAAAAAAAAACCCTGCAAGAGAAAGGCATAATGAGCTAGTATGCATAGCATACTAGCTCATTATGTGGCACTTACCTGAGATCAAAGCGCCCCTCGTTCCCCTCCGTGGCCGATGCCATGTCCCCTCGGAGCGTCTTCCTTGTATCGCCGCTCCGGCGCTGTGACTGGCCGGAGCGGCGATGACGTCACTCCCGCGCATGCGCGCAGTCCCAGCATTTTCCCATTCAGAAAACCGGCACGCTCGGTGCACCTGTGCATGCACCCCAAAGCTCTAACACATATGCGCTTGACATATTTACCAGCCTCTTCCCCGCTCTCCATCC
This sequence comes from Rana muscosa, assembly GCA_029206835.1. Taxonomy (NCBI): domain Eukaryota; kingdom Metazoa; phylum Chordata; class Amphibia; order Anura; family Ranidae; genus Rana; species Rana muscosa. The sequence continues at coordinate 305,085,538 of CM055120.1, forward strand.
TGAAAAAATGGGAGGAAGGGGGACCAAGGGAACACATGTGGGACCCGGGCAACAGAAGGAAGAGGAACAGGGAAAGGAGGGGTGGCATATATTAGTACTGATCCCCTATATTTTCCTCCTGTGGCAGCTGAATGTTGACAAAAGGAAGAGGAGGAGAAGCCTACTTTCAGCTGCTGCAGGAAGAAAAGACAGATCGGTGCCACTAAATTCCACCCCCGCAACCTCTCCTGTCCAGGTTCTGAGGGTCGGCAAGTTAGGATTGTGGTTTACATGTCACCTGCCCACCATTGACAGGTTGCCAACCCCAGGATTAGGGTGTGCCCAGGCACACCTGGCACACCCCTTGCGCACGCCTATGGTGCAGTGTTTTCTGCAAATATCTCCTTAACCGTGTAGGTTTAGGAGATATTTCTTGCACCTAAACGTAAGCCTTAATCTAGGCTTACCTGTAGGTGCAAGTTGTCTGGTTGGGTTTACAACCCCTTTAAAGGGGTTGTAAAGAGAATTATTTTTATTTTTTTAAATAACAAACATGTTATACTTACCTCCACTGTGCAGCTCATTTTGCACAGAGTGGCCCCGAACCTGGTCTTCTGGGGTCCCTCGGCGGCTGTCTCGGCTCCCCCCCCCCGCAAGAATTCATCACATTCATGCGAGCTCTCATAGTGGTGAGTTCTTACGGGCGTGCTCCTGTGATACAGCCGGCGGCCATAGCCGCTCACTGCATCACTCGTCCCCGCCCCCCTGCGCGCCGCGTCATTGGATGTGATTGACAGCAGTGCAAACCAATGGCTGCGCTGCTTTTAATCCATCCACTCTAGCCAATCAACGGCCAGGCTGAGCGGCAAAGAGGACGTCGGGGGCGAGCACAACAGGTGAACGGGCTCAGATAGGTAAAACGAGGGGGCTGGGGGGGCGGTATTAGGATGCATTAAGGTGAAAAAACGTGTACCTTTAGTGTCCCTTTAATTAAAAAAAAGCTATTTAGAAGTTCTGTCGCCCCTCCCCCATATCCTCCGATAAAAAGTCGCCAGCCGCATTCTTTTCTCATCTTCTAATCTGGCTTCTCCAGCACTGAGATCAGTATGTTTAGGGAACTGAGGAGGAAAATGCTGCAAGTGAGCATAACCAGCCGGCGGCAAGTATGATTAGTCATCCACCGATTGGGGGAGAGGACGATGTACCCAGCCTGGCACAAGGGGCATCAATGTTGAATCACAGTTCACAGACCCGGCACACATTGAGGGGAGATGATATTAACCCCAACGGGGGGAGGAAAGCCACTGCTGCCTCCGACTTTGACTAACCCTGGCAGAGGGGGGGAGCATCCGTTTCTCCTCTGCACAAAATATCCAGCGCAAAAACTATCCTCCCCTGATGGTATATGACAATAACAAAAACCAAAATGTAATTAAAAATGGATAAAAATAATTAAAATTAATAATAATAATACATCTGAATCCAGAGCGCTGGTCCTTTCCCCATTGGGGAGTTTTTTTGGTGTCGCTTCTCCGCTGCGCCAACCCCGGCTGGAAGTGAACAGCACGCAGTACTGGAATATAGGTCACCGGATCGCCGCAGACTCCTAGCTGATGAACATTTTGCATGCTCAAGAGCGACTTAGGACATTGGGCAGAACTATTTCTTTTTCGTACATCACGGGACACAGAGCGACTTAGTCATTACTAATGGGTTATATAGTTTACCTTCAGGTGTTGGCACTGGCCAATTCCAAACCGGAAGTACCCTCCCCTATATAAGCCCCTCCCACCCGGGAGCACCTCAGTTTTTTGCCAGTGTCTAAGGTGTTGGCCAAAGAGTAACATGTGTTTTCACTGGGCTTGCGTACAGGTTCTTTTGGGCCTTAGTAAGCTGTTCCGGATCCCACCAAAAAAGCTTCATAGCTAAACGGTCGGTACCCGGGCCTTGCAGCAGAAGAGCAAGGTTTTGCCTGTAATGCTTCTCTTAGGAGGGCTGGACCCTGGGATCCAGAGCTCTGGTCATACCCACGACCAAGACGCTGTCTGTGCAGGGTGCTATACAGGTCCAGGGGAGTGGAATCCTTGGGAACCCGGTCCCTGAAGGTTTAATTACAAGGCCTGCCGTGATAGGTGAAGTTTGGACTTTTGTGGACCAAACAAAGTCCTGCGGCGGGGATCAGGTAAGTGGGGGCCCTCAGGAACTTGGTTCTATTGGGGGACCCCCAAGCCTAATTTGTCTTTCTGTCTGTTACCTAACGGTATTCCCGCTAAATATCTGTGTTTGCCTATAACTACTGAAAATGTAAAATTTTAATAGTAGTCAAGAAAAAAAAAAAAAAAAAAACAGGGACCGCGGTACCTGTGTTAAACCACTAGAGGCCGCTGTAGTCCATTTTTCTTGTAAATGTGGATCTTTGGTTTTCTCAACTCAAAAGATCCAGGCAGCTGGTAAGTTTCTCTGAGGGAATCCACTTCCTCTGCCCTGTTGCTGCGTTCATCCACCGCACAGGCCCTCCGGCAAAAAGGGCCCTGGCTCCTAGTCCTCTGTTGGTTTTCGAAAAGGGCGCCATTGGCGCACGGGCGCGCGCGCGGGCGCGTGCACGCGCCTCCTATGAAAAAAAAGGGGCGGGGCGGGTGGATGACGCTCGATGCGCGCCGCGGCGCTTCTGCGCATGTGCGGGCGTCCCAGCATGGTTAAAAGACACAGTACAAGTGTCAGCTGCATGCAAACAGAGCTAGCAACAAACAGTGGCACACAGAGGCGGTTGATGCAGGCATCCCCATAGAAAGGCACTTTAGTGGACACCAGCTGGTATATAGCAGCACCTGTGTTAGACTATTACCAGCAAAAATTGGTGTATGACGACGGGAATACCTCAGCTTTGTGCTTAAAGGATATGTCGTCCAGACGCTCCGGAAATAGATCTTCCAGGAAGCCAAAGGGGTCTCCATCGGGCTCTGAGGATATTGGGCATGCTTGCACTGCACCAATCTCCCCTGAGAATGCAGAGGTCAGTAGCCGTAGAAACCCCGCAGGAATGCCTGGTGCTGCGGCTGTCCCCAGTCCACCTGCTCCTGTATATATAACAGAGGAGGTTTTATCCTCAACTCTGGGAGGATTGGAAGAGAGATTAACAGCATTGATCGCTGCTTCCCTGTCACAGGAAAAGCGCGTCCGATCTCCGTCTCCTCCTTCAGAGTGCCTGTTAGTGGAGGAACAGCCCCACACAGAGATCGACCTACCTGAAGGGGATCAGGATGAGGTTGATTCACTTATAGAGGAATCAACAGTGGAAGAACCTTTCTCAGCTTCTCAGGCTGAAAGATTATGGGTTCAGTCTCTGACTAACATGGTCCGATCAGCATTTAAAATGCCTCTGGCGGAACCACCATCCACTACGGTTTCCTCGCTGGGGTCGCTAAAAGCTCCCCAGGCGGTCTGTTCCTTCCCAATCCACCCTTTATTAGAAGGGCTTATTTACCAGGATTGGGAGCATCCTGATAAAATATTTGCTCCCCCCAAGAGATTTCCGGTGATCTATCCCATGGAGGATAAGTTCATAAGAAAATGGAGGGTCCCTATAGTGGACGCAGCCATCTCTTCTGTTAACAAATCACTGACATGTCCAGTAGATAATGTTCCAATGTTCAAAGACCCAATAGATAAAAAATTGGAGTCTTTACTAAAATCTGCTTTCTCTACAGCAAGTATGGTGACACAACCTGCGGTAGCAGCGATTGGAGTCTGCCAAGCAGTGAAAGATCAGTTGAAACAAGTCTTAAGGGACTTACCAGATCAGCAGGCTCATGCCCTAGCTGACCTGCCTAGAGCCTTGTGTTTTGCGGTGGACGCCATAAAGGATACAATCCAACAGGCCTCCCGCTTTACGCTGTCTATAGTACATATGCGTAGGCTTCTGTGGCTCAAAAACTGGTCTGCTGAAGCTCCCTGTAAAAAACTGCTGGTTAGCTTCCCATTTCATGGAGAACGCTTATTTGGAGAAGATCTGGACAAATATATCCAGAAAATTTCTGCCGGTAAAAGTTCACTCTTACCGGTTAAGAACAAGGGTAGAAGTCCTTCTTTTAAGAGGCCTACCTCTCCAGTCCCGGGCACATCGGCTGTGAAGCAGTTCCGACGGCCTCCGCGGTCAAATTCAGGGGGCAGAAATCAGGGACAATCACAGGGTAACAAGAAGCCCTGGATCAAGAGAGGTACAAAACCTCCCCCTAAGGCATGAAGTATTGCCCCCGCTCAATCGGGTGGGGGGAAGACTTCAGTTGTTCACAGAGACCTGGCGGGACACCATCAGAGACAGATGGGTGCTCTCCGCAGTAAGTCTGGGATACAAGCTGGAGTTAAAAGGCACTCCTCCTGCCCAATTTATGAGGTCAAACGTGCCAAGAGATCCCCAAAAGAGAGGATCCCTCCTTCTGGCACTAGAACAACTATTGCTCCAAGGGGTAATCATGAAGGTTCCCCTGGAAGAAAGCGGATTCGGGTTTTACTCGAACCTTTTCACAGTCCCCAAACCAAATGGGGACGTGAGGCCCATATTAAATCTAAAAGGGCTAAACAAGTTCCTAAATATCAGGACCTTTCGGATGGAGTCGATCCGATCAGTGGCCACCGCCCTACAAGGGCAGGAATGGCTAGCCTCGATCGACATAAGGGATGCTTATCTGCATATTCCCATCTTTCCGGCCCATCAGAAATTTCTACGCTTTGCAGTAGAAGGGCGCCATTTTCAGTTCAGAGCCTTACCTTTCGGTCTGGCCACAGCACCACGAGTGTTCACAAAAATTCTGGCCCCATTATTGGCCAATCTAAGAACACAGGGTGTAACGATAATGGCATATCTAGACGACCTGCTACTAATAGACCACTCAGTGGAAAAGCTGGAAGTAGCTATTCACAAGACAATCGAGTATCTGGAATATCACGGTTGGATTATCAACCGGGACAAGTCAGCTCTAAGACCAGTCAAAAGTCTGGAATACTTAGGGCTAAGGCTGGATTCAAATCAGAGAAAGATTTTCTTACCTCCAGAGAAGGTGTCGTCTTTAAGAAATTTGACCCACTTAGTGGGTACAAAAAGAAAACCATCCATACGTCTCTGCATGAGGCTGCTGGGAAAGATGGTGGCTTCATTCGAAGCGGTACCCTACGGTCAATTCCATTCAAGGAATTTGCAAAGGGCCATACTGTCAGCCTGGAACAAAAAAGTTCAGGCTTTAGACTTACCAATGTCCCTGTCCCCTTCCGTTCGCAAGAGCCTCCATTGGTGGTTGGTGCCCCAGAATCTGGAAAGAGGGAAACCCTTCAGTCCGGTTTCTTGGAAGGTGGTCACTACAGATGCCAGCCTCATCGGCTGGGGGGCAGTGCTGGAGCAATGGTCTCTCCAGGGCAGGTGGTCAGAAGCAGAAAAGGCCCTGCCCATCAATCTCTTAGAGATACGAGCAGCCCGGTATGCCCTAGTAGCATGGACATCCAAACTCCAGGGGTCCCCTGTCAGAATTCAATCAGACAATGCCACGGCAGTGGCATATATCAATCATCAGGGTGGCACCAAAAGTCGTGCAGCCCAGAAGGAAGCAAATTGCATCCTGGAGTGGGCAGAAAGATATGTCCCAGCCATATCCGCGGTTTTCATCCCAGGAGTGGAAAATTGGAGAGCGGACTTTCTAAGTCGCCAACAATTATGCCCGGGGGAATGGTCTCTTCACCCCGAGGTTTTCCAGGCAATATGCCAGCGGTGGGGAACACCGGATGTAGATCTGCTAGCATCCAGATTCAACGCAAAGGTGGACAGGTTTGTGTCTCGCACAAGGGATCCCCTAGCTTGCGGCTCGGATGCCCTAGTGTTCCCTTGGGATCGGTTCAAGCTGATATATGCATTCCCACCGCCACAATTGTTACCGCGATTACTCCGCAGAATCAGGGTAGAAAAGAAACCAGTGATTCTGGTGGCTCCAGCGTGGCCCCGAAGGGCATGGTACGCGGAGATGGTAAAAATGTCAGTGAGGAGTCCTTGGACCCTCCCACTTCGTCCGGACTTGCTGTCGCAAGGACCGATATACCACCCTTCCTTACCAGCCCTAGGTTTGACGGCCTGGCTATTGAAGCCCACATTCTGAAAAAGAGAGGGCTCTCTAATTCTGTGGTATCTACCATGATCAATGCCAGGAAACCGGTATCCAGGCAGATCTATTATAGGATCTGGAAAGCGTACATTACGTGGTGTGAGACCAAGAAATGGCATCCACGTAAGTACATGATAGGGAGGATTCTGGACTTCCTACAATGGGCTGTAGATAGGAAGCTGGCCTTGAGTACTATCAAGGGTCAGATTTCGGCCTTGTCAATATTTTTTCAAAGGCCCTTGGCTTCGCATTCACTAGTCAAAGCCTTTATACAAGGAGTGATGCGTATTAGCCCTCCGGTTAGTATTCCCATATGTCCTTGGGACTTAAACCTGGTTCTGTCGGTTCTACAGAAACAACCGTTTGAACCATTACAACACATTTCCTTGGTTCTTCTCACCAGGAAATTGGTTTTCTTAGTAGCCATTTGTTCGGCTAAAAGAGTGTCGGAATTAGCAGCTATGTCCTGTAAGGAGCCATATCTGGTTGTCCATAAGGACAGAGTAGTATTACGTCCTCATCCAGCCTTTCTTCCTAAGGTGGTATCGAGGTTTCATTTGAACCAAGATGTGGTTCTTCCTTCTTTTTTCCCCAAACCTATCTCAGTAGAGGAAAAGTTATTACATTCTTTGGATGTGGTAAGAGCAGTTAAAGCTTATCTAAAAGCCACTGCTCAGATTCGCAGAACGGATTCTGTGTTTGTTCTGCCGGAAGGCCCCAGAAGGGGTCAGGCAGCATCAAAATCTACTTTAGCCAAGTGGATTCGACAGGTCATAATACAAGCCTATGGCTTGAGAAAGAGACCGCCTCCGTTCAAAGTTAGGGCGCACTCCACAAGAGCGGTTGGAACTTCATGGGCAGTGCATCACCAGGCCTCCCTGGCTCAAGTATGTAGGGCCGCAACATGGTCTTCGGTACACACGTTTACTAGATTCTATCAGGTAGACGTTAGAAGTCAGGAGGATGTCGCCTTTGGGCGCAGTGTGTTGCAGGCCGCAAAAGATCCTCATGCCTGATGGCGCCCAGCTTATGTACCCCCCCCCTCATTTGGCATTGCTTTGGGACGTCCCATTAGTAATGACTAAGTCGCTCTGTGTCCCGTGATGTACGAAAAAGAAAAAGGGATTTTTATAACAGCTTACCTGTAAAATCCTTTTCTTGGAGTACATCACGGGACACAGAGCTCCCACCCCTCTTTTTGGGACACTTATTGCTTGGCTACAAAACTGAGGTGCTCCCGGGTGGGAGGGGCTTATATAGGGGAGGGTACTTCCGGTTTGGAATTGGCCAGTGCCAACACCTGAAGGTAAACTATATAACCCATTAGTAATGACTAAGTCGCTCTGTGTCCCGTGATGTACTCCAAGAAAAGGATTTTACAGGTAAGCTGTTATAAAAATCCCTTTTTTTTGCTCGACTTGCTTTGCTTGTCCTGAAAATCCCGCTCCTTTTCTTCGCTCCTATGTATAAGCTACAAACCGACCGTAGAACGCGAGTAAAAATAAAAAATAAAAATTCCAGAAAAAGGAAATGAGGCATCAGCCAATTGCAGTGTTCTTATTTTAGTTTAGGACCCATTTACATTTTTCTATGCATTACAGAGGTATTAAACCCAAAAGCAAACATTATATTGCTGAAATAAAAATAGAAGGTGGCGCTAAAAACATATAAGTGAATAAACCGTATAAATCATGAACCAAAAAAGAAGGAAGGGACAAATTTTGGGACTTTGAATGAAACGTGAGGGAATGTTCACGCCTCCCTCCCTGATGCTGAATGCAACATAAAGGGGGGGGGGGGAGGTTTGGGACTTTATATGAGGTGTGTTTGTGCAGACCAATCAGATCGTATAAATAAAAAACATCTAAGTGTTTATTGCTAAACCAAAAGTTAGCATGACAAAATACAGCATAACATACATGATACAGTAGATAGGCTTGCATCAAATGGTCGAAAATCGCATGGCACATGATAGTGAACGGTATGCATATTGAATATTGAGCAAAATGTAAACAATTAGAAAGATGAATAATTAAAACCATTTACCGGTAGATGTACACTGGATGCATCAGGGTAGGCCCGACGCGTTTCGTGGACTGCATCCACTCATCAGGGGCCATGCATCCATGTTCTAATGAGGGAAGAGAACAATGGATAACCATTATGCCGCATACACACGATCGATTTTTTTCGACGGTGAAAACACCGTCGAGAAAATCGACATGAAAAACGAGGAACAGCTTGTTCCCCTACACACGACATTTTTTTTCATGGTTGAAAAAAACGACTGTGTGTAGGCCCTATGGGAAAACTGCCGCGGAAAATAATGACGGGAATCACAACGAGAAAAATCAGAGCATGTTCTAATTTTTCTCGTCGTGATTAATACCGTTTTTCCCGTTGGGAAAAATGACAAAAAGCCCACAGACGGTCGTTTTTCTCGTCCAAAATAAAAAATGTAATTTTTCCCGACGGGAAAAATGATCGTGTGTACGCGGCATTATAGTCTGTTGTATCAAACCATGAAAAATGAAAGGGAACTAAATAATTAATTAATTACATCCTGCCCAGGCCAAAGATTACTCACATCTGAGCTGAGACATGTGATAGTGTGTGGCAGAGACCAGTCAACTATGTCTCGCCCGGGAGCTCAGGAAGGGATTCAATGGGGGAAGGCAGGCATGCGACCACAATTCCGCACAGAGAGTGAATCCAAAGTGTCACGGTTAATCGGAATTCTAAAATTCTAAAATTCTAAAATTCCAAAAGCAAACATTATATTGCTGAAATAAAAATAGAAGGTGGCGCTAAAAACATATAAGTGAATAAACCGTATAAATTATGAACCAAAAAAATTAACATATATCACTGCAAACACATAAAGTGTTGAACATATAGCAAGCTAAAAGTCCATAAATAATAGTGTTCCCAACACCAAATTGCTTGTTAAATGAGACTTCTAGTTCTTCCACCACAAGTGCTCAATGGAAAGGTTGCAACTTACCACAGGTGTTTGACCACTTGACCACCCCCGTTACCCAGTCCCCTTTTTTTGGGAGTGGGTAATGGGAGTCCTGTCAAAGTCAATTTTTATGCCCTAGCTTTGTCCGGAGGGTCCATTGGAGCGGAGTGGTTTCCATTTTCATTTTTCAGGAATCATTTTGGTATTCCAAATGCGCATTTTGACCTACCTTAAAAAGTGTTGAAACACCTGTGGTGAATTGCCACCTTTCCATTGATCACCTGTGGTGGAAGAACTAGACTCATTTAACACGCAATTTGGTGTTGGGAACACTGTTATAAAAGGTGGGCTGCAAACACCCCCACCCCCTCCATCCCTTGGGTTGTGCTTGCAGTGGTTCCAGAGCTCTCCCATTCCTTCTCAGAGGTTGGGACCTGGGACTAGGAGAACAGGAGGAAATTGGGGAACACCCTCCTGGGACTAATGAACCTGGAAGCAATGTGTATCATTTCCAGGTTCACGGATGTTATTCCCTGGCTACTGTAGCTGAGGATGCAGCTAATCAAGTATGATCTGTGCTTGCTTAGCTGTAGGGGGGAATTTGAGGATTTAATGGACCCCTGATGTCAATACTTTGTAGAACCACCTTTCCTTGTTGCCATTACAGCTTTTTGGGGATGTCTCTGTTAGAAAAACAAAAAACAACTGTCACTGCCCCTACCTATGACTGGTCTTCACAGCAAGGAGCATTGGACGCATGTCAACAAAAACACAGAATAACCAAGCTCAACTTACCAACCAATCAGCAACCAACCGAATTCACCTGTCTAACAGTGCGTTAAAAACAGGGGTTTAGTTGCACGCATTTACAAATACATCTGGAAGCTGCAGGCCCCGTCAAGGCTCCCTGTGTACTGCAGTCCTAACTCTAAAATTTAAAGTCTCCTCAGTGGAAGCGCATGTATGCTGATAGATAGATGAAGAGCAGGTGACTGGAGGGGGCCCAACCCTCCTTAAAGCAGCAGGAGCACACTAAACACCCAGCACATGGACGCAAAGGTGCTAGTGCGTTGCCTGACCACAGTGACAACAATACGATGTCTCTATTAGCTTTGCACATCTAGAGAGGGACATTTTTGCCCATTCTTCTTTGCAAAATAACTCAAGCTCTGTCAGATTGGATGGAGAGCGTCTGTGAACAGCAATTTTCAAGTCCTGCCACAGATTCTCTATTGGATTTAGGTCTCGACTTTGACTGGGCCATTCTAACACATGAATATGCTTTGATCTAATCCATTCCATTGTAGCTCTGGCTGTATGTTTCGGGTCGCTGTCCTGCTGGAAGGTGAACCTCCGCCCCAGTCTCAAGTCTTTTGCAGACTCTAACAGGTTTTCTTCTAAGATTGCCCTGTACTTGGCTCCATCCATCTTCCCATCAACTCTGAAAAGCTTCCCTGTCCCTGCTTAAGAAAAGCATCCCCACAACATGATGCTGCCACCACCATGTTTCACGGTGGGGATGGTATGTTCAGGGTGATGTGCAGTGTTAGTTTTCCACCACACATAGCGTTTTGTTTTTAGGCCAAAAAGTTAAATTTTGGTCTCATCTGACCAGAGCACCTTCTTCCACATGTTTGCTGTGTCCCCCACATGGCTTCTCGCAAACTGGAAACAGAACTTCTTATGGCTTTCTTTCAACAATGGCTTTCTTCTTGCCACTCTTCCATAAAGGGCAGATTTGTGGAGCCCATGACTAATAGTTGTCCTGTGGACAGATTCTCCCACATGAGCTGTGGATCTCTGCAGCTCCTCCAGAGTTACCATGGGCCTCTTGGCTGCTTCTCTGATGAATGCTCTCCTTGCTCGGCCTGTCAGTTTAGGTGGACGGCCATGTCTTTGTAGGTTTGCAGTTGTGCCATACTCTTCCCATTTTCAGATGATAGATTGAACAGAGCTCTGTGAGATGTTCAAAGCTTGGGATATTTTTTTATAACTTAACCCTGCTTCATACTTCTCCACAACTTTATCCTTGACCTGTCTGGTGTGTTCCTTGGCCTTCATGATGCTGTTTGTTCACTAAGGTTCTCTAACAAACCTCTGAGGGCTTCACAGAACAGCTGTATTTATACTGAGAATAAATTACACACAGGTGGACTCTATTTACTAATTAGGTGACTTCTGAAGGCGATTGGTTCCACTAGAAAATCCCAATAAAATACATTTATGTTTTTGGTTGTAACATGAAAAATGTGCAAAATTTCAAGGGGTGTGAATACTTTTTCAAAGCACGGTAAAATTAATTTGCGTACAGTGTTGCATGAGTGCGCATTTACAATTTAAAGTAGCACAGTGCTGAATAGCAAAAAACGGCCTGGTCATGAAGGCAGTAAAGCCTTCTGGAGCTCAGTGGTTAATTATGTAACGAAAAAAAAACCAAACACAATAAAAAAGTGCAAAAAATGATCACTAAACTTCCCTCCCAATCCCCCCAAATTAATTTAGCTATAACCATCTCTATTCCTGAACTGAACAAAATCAGACAATGCATCTCCAGCATAGAACAGAAGAGTATTCTGAAATAAATCGACATATTTACTGCAGATTACTGGAAAACTGTAGGAAGGGATGGGTATGCCCTGAGGGCCGCTCCACGCGGGAAAGCGACTGCGTTATCTCTCCAGAGAAAGCGGCTTAGCACCAGGTGGAAAATATGACCTCATATCCTAAAGGAGGAAAAATTATAATAAATGAAAACAGTGTCTGGCTAAGCTAATATAAACAAAAGGTAACGGAAAAAAAAAAAAAACGTTTTAGTGATCCTTCGAAGGGACCCTACATAACAGTTTAATAACGAACGCAGCTCTATAATCATTAATACGTCATTAGGTGTATTTATAAAAGTATGCAGTGTTAGTACATGAACCCGACCTGGTATCAGCATCTTGCAGTCCCTGTATAGCACAGCTGGAGTATGAGAGGAAGAAGCAGCACAAGGAGCCAATCAGTTCTTGTGCTGACAAAAAGCATGCTGATAGGAGAGAGCAAAGTGACAGAGAGATGAGCTCATCACTGTGCTACTTCTCCTTTCACTGTCCAGGATGACCTGGGATATGAAGAAGTGGATTGAATGATGCTGGCCACCTGTCCTGATGAAGTTCCAGTGGGCGGAGCGAAACATGTAGACAACGTTCACACAGGGACGAGCCCCCTACAGACAGCCCTTCTTCTGCCCAACCACAGGTCTTTCAGCACAGCTTACTCCCATTACGATACCAGGCTGGATTCTACCATTTGCTCCGGGTCGAACTTAGTGCATGGAGTATGAAGCCGTTACTATGTTTATATATCCTCAGTATGAGGTTTGGATATTTTGGATGAGATGCACCACAGACTATTCATATGATATGAGAAACGGCGAAGGATATCTCCACCAGCTCATCTGAGGACGGCATTACGGACGGCTGTGAGTACTAGATGTCACATTACATCTGACTATACAGGTACATGCTAGTGGATGTATGTACAGGTGGAGAGGTACCCATATGATCTGGGACCCTCCACTTTCTCCATCAAACGCCGCGAGTTTGCCCCCAAATGCAGCCAGTTTGCCCCCTCAAATGCAGCCAGTTTGCCCCCAAATGCAGCCAGTTTTCCCCCTCAAATGCAGCCAGTTTCCCCCCAATTGCAGCCAGTTTGTGCCCCCAAATGCAGCCAGTTTGTCCCCCCAATTGCAGCCAGTTTGTCCCCCTAATTGCAGCCAGTTTGTCCCCCCAATTGCAGTCAGTTTGTGCCCCCAAATGTAGCCAGTTTGTGCCCCAAATTCAGCCAGTTTGTGCCCCAAATTCAGCCAGTTTGTGCCCCAAATACAGCCAGTTTCCCCCCAGCCCGGCACTTACCTTCCTCGGGTCAGCACCGTCCTCCTCCACGCTCCCTCGATGTCTTCTCCCGCCCTCGATGTTGCTTCAGCCAATCAGGTGACCGGTAACCAGACCCGGTGCACCTGATTGGTTGAGAGGCGGGTCAGTGTTAGGTAAGCGATTCCCTAACACAGCACTGTTTAACCAGGGAACGCACAGCCTGTGCGCCCTCTATGTAACCATTTGGAAGCTGATTAGAGCTCACAGGCTCTGATCGGGAAGCCTATTAGAGCGTCTCGTCCTAATAAGGCACTTCCAAAACACACCCACCGCTGTTATTCAGATGGCCGGCGCTCAACAGGGGGCCAGACACCTGAATAGTGGGCGGCAGCGGCGACAATAAATAGATTCATGCAATGCATGAATCTGTGTATTGATGATTGATGGGTGCAGGAGAGAGGGGGTGGAGCTCCTGTGCCCACTATGGACGCACCGCCACTGCTCCCTGTATATACCAACAATCTGACCCTATATCTGCCAGTAGCCTACCAGTACTCACATGCACCTTATGAGGATGTATAACATGCCCCGATGATTCACCACCTGCTGGTCGTTTGGAGGCTCCCATACACAGATTGAGACCGGGTTCACACTGGTACAACAAACGCTCCGACATTGGGAGCTCATGTCGCATGACGTGAGTCCCCTGGTTAACTATTTGGAAGCCGACTACAGCCCTCAGGCTGTAATCGGGAAGCCTATCAGAGCCGCTGGCTCTGATAGGCACTTCCAAAAACCAACCAGCCGCTGTTATTCAGATGGCCGGCGTTTACCAGGGGGCCGGCCATCTGAATAGTGGGCGGCAGCGGTCAGTGACAATACATAGGTTCATGCAATGCATGAACCTATGTATTGTTGTTGTGAGTGACGGGCGCAGGAGCGAGAGGGGGCGGCTCTCCTGCGCCCACTATGGACGCACCGCCACTGGTGTTAACATGTGTCTGTTAGCGCTTTGCACCAGATAAGTCTAATGGGCCCTAAATATTTGTAAAATAAGGAATTTATAGCAATAATGTTAATTTTATATAAAACATCAGCATAGTAACTTTGTAGGGAAGTATAGAACATAACAAAAACTATTCCCCGGTACAGAGAAACAAATGAACTCCACAAGGCTTTGCAGAGCGGGCATTATAGATCTCTGCATGGCTACTTTATTCCAAGTAACTTTGTAGCAACATTCATTTATTTATTGTATATCAAATCTTTTTCTGCGCAATTTCACCCCAACCTTCTGCTAATCCATGTAAAGGTCTTAATTTACATGCATTGATTGCTTCATTCAGCATATTGTGAAATGAAAATGACCAGCGCCACCTCTTGGCAATCTTTAGGTATGACATAAAAGTATGGTAAATCTCAGATTTTAAAGTGTATCAAAAGCCAAAACCTTTTTATGTTACCGAGTCATAGGTGTGCCCAATTAATAATTTTCCCTTTCCTGGTGTCACGTGACTCGTTAGTGTTACAAGGTCTCAGGTGTGAATGGGGAGCAGGTGTGTTAAATTTGGTGTTATCGCTCTCACTCTCTCATACTGGTCACTGGAAGTTCAACATGGCACCTCATGACAAAGAACTCTCTGAGGATCTGAAAAAAAGAATTGTTGCTCTACATAAAGGTGGCCTAGGCTATAAGAAGATTGCCAAGACTCTGAAACTGAGCTGCAGCACGGTGGCCAAGGCCATACAGTGGTTTAACAGGACAGGTTCCACTCAGAACAGGCCTCGCCATGGTCGTCCAAAGAAGTTGAGTGCACATGCTCATCGTCATATCCAGAAATAGATGTATGAGTGCTGCCAATATTGCTGCAGAGGTTGAAGGGGTGGGGGGGGTCATCCTGTCAGTGCTTAGACCATACGCCGCACACTGCATCAAATTGGCCTGCATGACTTTCGTCCCAAAAGGCCTCGCCATGGTTGACCAAAGAAGTTGAGTGCACGTGCTCAGCATCATATCCAGAAGTTGTCTTTTGGGAAATAGACATATGAGTGCTGCCAGCATTGCTGTGATGGTTGAAGGGGTGAGGGGTCAGCCTGTCGGTACTCAGACCATACGCCGCACACTGCAGCACGGTGACCGAGACCATACAGCCGTTTAACAGGACAGGTTCCACTCAGAGCAGGCCTCGCCATGGTCGACCAAAGAAGTTGAGTGCACGTGCTCAGCGCCATATCCAGAGGTTGTCTTTGGGAAATAGATGTATGAGTGCTGCCAGCATTGCTGTGATGGTTGAAGGGGTGAGGGGTCAGCCTGTCAGTGCTCAGACCATACGCCGCACACTGCATCAAATTGGTCTGCATGGCTGTCATCCCAGAAGGAAGCCTCTTCTAAAGATGATGACCAAGAAAGCCTGCAAACTGTTTTCTGAAGTCACTATGGATATTGACGTCACAGTTTGGGCTCCCTCCTCCTCCCCCGGCTGCCAGGCCAGTAGGAGAGAGGAGCAGGCCTTGTGCATGCGCAATCGAATTCCTGGCGTGACCCTGAAAGGCTACACTGCCGGGTTTCCTTACCCGCAATGGCGGCGGCAGCACCCGACAGCTGATGGAAACATCAGCTGCGGGTGCCGACATCGCTGGACTCCAGGACAGGTAAGTGTCCTATTATTAAAAGCAGGCAGCTGCAGTATTTGTAGCTGCTGGTATTTATTTATTTTTTGGGGCGGAGCACCACTTTAAGAAAAAAATAGGGAGGGAAAATGCACTGGACTGCATCAAAAAACGCACCAAAAACGTACATGCAGAAAAGCATCTGGAACGCATTCAGACTGCATTTCTATGTTGTGAATTGTCTCTCGGAAATTACCATTTAATAATTCCAGGAGATGTCAGCCTTGCAGCAGCGCTTTCCTCCCCTCCTCCTTTCATCGTCTCACCTGAGACTCTCCCCTCCTCCTTTCATCGTCTCACCTGAGACTCTCCCCTCCTCCTTTCATCGTCTCACCTGAGACTCTCCCCTCCTCCTTTCATCGTCTCACCTGAGACTCTCCCCTCCTCCTTTCATCCGAGACAGACGCATCCCGTTATTATCGAGCGCACAATCGCCGATCCCCCATATGGAATGGGCTTCGATGACAGGGCTGCTGGGGAATAGGATGTAGCCGAAGGACGAAGGCATTTAATACAAAGACATCGACAGTCGTCGCAGCGCAGAGCCATCGGTAAGCAAGCTTGTCATTCCGCCAGCCCCGGGGTAGCGGAGTCGCTTGGTAATAGAGGCTGTCAGAGACGATTTCAAGTCTTCAAGATCACACGCTGCGAAAACGCGGCGACAAGTTACATATTTCGAGCACAAACCGAGTCTCCAGGCATCGTCCCCGCGGTGAACCGCCCTGGCTGGCTTAGTCAACGTTAGCGGTTTGGAGTTGTCGGCGTACGCCGAACATTGGGGAACTTTTGCGTGGAGACGCAGGTTTCTCTCCAAAGGGATGGAGCAGCCGCAGATTTTGTGTCATCGCCTTGGGATGCAACGTGGCCAAATAGTATGCAGTGGGTCTAAGGCCTCATTCACATATGTGCTTATGTCAGGGCTCGACAAATCCCAGGCGCCAGGTCACCATGGCAACAAGAAATTGTGTCCTGCCGCCAGAATGCCTCCACACACTACTCCCTACGCGTGTCGTCCCCCCCCCCCCCCCCCCGCTATGTATCCTGGGCTCCACTTGCCTATCTGAAGGGTCCAGGACCATCCCCTCTCCTCCCTTCTTGTTGCTGACCCAGAAGTGACATGTATGACGTCACTTCCGGGTCCCCGCTGACAGTTTCCCCGGCCATCTAGGCCAGAAAAGAATTTGATGCAGTGCGATGTGCATTGCATTATATTCAGAGCACAGGGGAGGCAAGCAGGCATGCAGGTCTTTGAGATACTGTATGTCTCAATAAAGAGGGGACTGATGAAGTCACGAGGTACATGACGTAACGCCGTAGGGAATTCGCGAGGCACCGCAGACCGGAAGTACCCGGAGCAACAGTAAGGCGGCGTATCGTGCCGCGTTGGTTATTATTGACATCCTTTTTATCTTATATTTATGTACGAGCATTACCATTATTAATAAACTCTTTAACTTTAAATACTACACTATTGGAGCCTTTTCTCTCCTCCTATTCCCGATCTGACATCCCCACTGGAGTTGCGCCAACCCCCCTCTCCCCCTCCCCTTCCTTTAGGATTATTAACATCAACACATTGGTGGAGACGTGGAGGAGACGATAGAAACTGACAGTGGATGGGCCAGTGCAGAGGAGGGAGACAGTATTGATTATGCCCAATTACATGTATTTGGAGGTGAGAGTTCTGTGAGACTACTGTTTGGAGTCATTAGTGATCACCATTATAGCAGGGGACCTGCACCAGCACTAGTTCACTTTACTTCCATCAAAGGCACTTTGAAAGACTATAGATATATTGCCACATCAACAGTATTTGGCAATTTTTCTGGGACATTATTTTTAATTTTATTTTAATTTTAATTTAATTTTAATTATAATTTCACCTAGTATCACTTTAGCAATGTTGCACTAATGTGAACTATTTCTGCACTAGCACTTTGTATATTTTTGAACACGTATGTATTATATTTTCACTTTAGTGGATTTATATATTTATAGTTGTATTTGATTCATTTGCACCTAGTGGTTGTTACACCAGATAGAGGATGTGTGTTAGTATTTAGCGCGAAAACACTTTTATATTTTATTTACTTTATTTTACGGTGTAAGGTGAACACTTTAAGTTTTTGCAGCTATTTGCACTCATAGCACTTTAAATCACAGTCTTTACTCATCAGTAGCGCGAAAGATCCACCTTTATTTAGTTACACAGTAATGTAGATATCTAAGATATTTTATAATATTTTTTTTCCA
This sequence comes from Rana muscosa, assembly GCA_029206835.1. Lineage (NCBI taxonomy): Eukaryota > Metazoa > Chordata > Amphibia > Anura > Ranidae > Rana > Rana muscosa. The sequence continues at coordinate 305,103,405 of CM055120.1, forward strand.
AAGGATTTCTAACTCTGTTTAGCCAGTCCGGTGGACCAGACATCTCTAGACCTCTCCGGTGACTACTCTGCTGTTAATCAATACAGCCTGGTCCAGGATCCTGGGATTGGACAGCAAGTGAGCATGTTTTCTGTGCTAGATTGACAGCACTGTTCGAAAGCAGCAGAGCTCTGATTGGCTCAGAATGCTGGACCCTCCCTTTCTTTTGACAATTCTTCCAGAAGCGCATTTGTGAGGTCAGGCACTGATGTTGGATGAGAAGGCCTGGCTCGCAGTCTCCGCTCTAATTCATCCCAAAGGTGTTCTATCGGGTTGAGGTCAGGACTCTGTGCAGGCCAGTCAAGTTCTTCCACCCCAAACTCGCTCATCCATGTCTTTATGGACCTTGCTTTGTGCCCTGGTCCAAATCATTTGGTGGAGGGGGGATTATGGTGTAGGGATGTTTTTCAGGGGTTCGGCTTGGCCCCTTAGTTCCAGTGAAGGGAACTCTTAAAGGGGAGTTCCAGCCTTTTTTTCGCTCCTCTCCCCCCCCCCTCTCCGCCGGCGCCTCCATTCTAACTGTGGGCACCTGGCCGTGACAGCTTTCGGCTTCACAGTCGGGCACTCACTGTGCATGCGTGAGCGGCGCTGTGCACCCTGAGTGGACAGGCGATCGCCTGGGACCTGTCACGTGTCCCAGGTGATCGCCTACAAGGAGGGGCCGCCAAAAGGCGATATGACGAGTCGTCTAAGCGGTTCCTGGGCGGAAGGAGGAAGTGGGACAGGAAGTCCCAACCCTGCCCCAAAAAAATTACATGCCAAATGTGGCATGTAAGGGGGCGAGGAGTGGTTTAAGCAGAAGTTCACTTTTGGGTGGAACTCCGCTTTAAGGCGTCAGCATACCAAGACATTTTGGACAATTTCATGCTCCCAACATTGTGGGAACAGTTTGGGGACGGCCCCTTCCTGTTCCAACATGATTGCGCACCAGTGCACAAAGCGAGGTCCATAAAGACATGGATGAGCGAGTTCGGGGTGGAGGAACTTGACTGACCTGCACAGAGTCCTGACCTCAAAACAATATAACACCTTTGGGATGAATTAGAGCGGAGACTACAAGCCAGGCCTTCTCGTCCAACATCAGTGCCTGACCTCACAAACGCGCTTCTGGAAGAATGGTCAGACATTCCCATAGATACTCCTAAACCTTGTGGACAGCCTTCCCAGAAGAGTTGAAGCTGTTATAGCTGCAAAGGGCGGGGCCAACTCAATATTGAACCCTACAGACTAAGACTGGGATGCCATTAAAGTTCATGTGCGTGTAAAGGCAGGCGTCCCAATACTTTTGCTAATATAGTGTATCTCTTGTCTTCTTTTGTCTGGAGTTCCGCTTTACTTCAATGGTTCTCCTTGCAGCCCATTCTTTATTTTGTAGTTTCACATTCAAATTCTTGATCCAGCAGCAAAGCAAATGAAGGGAAGAACAGGAAGGTCCTGGAGGGGTCTCGGTGCCGGTCCCCCGAGGGTCTGATGTGTCCATTTTTGGAATAAAGGAGAACACCCCTTTAATAACAGACATCATAGAATTCTTGTTCTTCATGCGCCGGAGAGCCGCAGGGGGGGGGGGGGGGCAATGAAATGAAAGGGAATAGAAGCTTGCGATTGCGTCTCCTGATCTTTACGTGTGCGTCTCGTCTGGCAGGAATCGAGTTAAATGTCAGAAATGAAATAAGTCATGGTGATGTAATGCAGATTGCTGTGCTGCTCACAGATGTGCCGTCTCAACCACTTCATAGAAATCCTCGCTGAACTGCGGGCCACTCGAGCTGTCACTTCCAATTGCTTCAGGGAAGAGCTGAAGATTTCTGAAAAAAAAATAATATTTTTTTTCGTCTCTCTTTTTTAGTTCTCTATCTGCTGCAGAGGAGCCGTGTGCACTCCGATAGGCCGTCCTTCAAGGTGGCCTCCACCAAACTGCTAAATACGTGGCTGCGGCACATACCTGTGAACACGTTCCATCACAATATATAGGAGGAGGGCGACACTGCAATTTGCTACCGTGGTGTCTCAGCTTCACCTCCTGGCCTGCTCACGGGAATTTGAAGTGCGTTTCCCAAAGAACTTGAATACTTAACATCAAGATTCCCATTACAGTGGAACCTCGGATTGCGCGTAACGCGGTTAACGAGCGTTTCGCAATACCAGCGCTGTATTTTTAAAAATCTTGACTCGGTTTGCGAGTGTTGTCTCGCAAAACGAGCACGATTCAGGCCAAAGCAGTGTGCTGTACCGCTTTTGGCCTGAGGTGGGGGGGCGCCGGAGCCGAGCAGAGCCGAACGTCGCCGTTCCCAGCCAATCGGCGCCGTTTGGAAATGCACGGAAAGGCCCAAGGACAGCACAGCTGACCTCTGCAAATCTCAGGAACGAAGTCTTTCCGAGGTTTACCGAGGTCAGCCGACGTGTCCTCGGGCCCTTTCGGCCGTTTCTGAGTCTTTCCGGCGCCCCCGCCTTTGGCCGCATGAGGTATTGCATACCATTGAAGTCAATGCGGAACTAATTCTTTTAGTTTCCATTGACTTCAATGGGGAAACTCGCTTTGATATGCGAGTACTTTGGATTACGAGCATTCTCCTGGAACGGATTATGCTCGTAATCCGAGGTTTCACTGTATATTCAATGGTAACCATTTGGAGCCACGCAGGACCCCTTCGTCAGGCATGTGATGGCATCACATGCCTGACAAAGGGGTCCTGTGTGGCTCTGAAACGTTGCACTTGCCCCTTTGAGATGTGATCATTCTTCGGACAATACTTGATGATCTGTAGTGTGCTGGCATATATGTGTATTGATCTGAAAAACTCCTGAAGGCTGAAGCGCACTATGGGTGTTCAAGATAACATCCAAAAATGTATTAAGCGATTACATGGGGGACCATGCAGGACCCCTTCATTACGGAGGACTCCTTCATCACATGCCTGATAAAAGGTGCATGACCCTGAAATTTCCCAATTCACTGCAGTGATGCGATCGCTTTGATATGATTTTTGGAAGCTATCTTCAAGATCCAAGGGCATCACAAGAGTCATAGAGGTTGTTGTAATGAACATCGCTGGGGATCATAGAGGTTCTTGCATGGGGCATCAAAGGGGCCTTAGAGGTTCTTGTAATGGGCATCAAAGGGGCCTTAGCAGTTCTTGTAATAGACAGCACAGGGGTTGTAGAGGTTCTTGTAATTGGCATCATGGGGGTCATAAAAGTTCTTGTAATGGGCATCACTGGGGTCGTAGAGGTCCTTGTAATGGGCATCACTGGGATCGTAGAGGTTCTTCTAATGGGCATCACTGGGGTCATAGAGGTTCTTGTAATGGGCATCACTGGGGTCGTAGAGGTTCTTCTAATGGGCATCACTGGGGTCGTAGAGGTTCTTCTAATGGGCATCACTGGGGTCATAGAGGTTCTTGTAATGGGCATCACTGGGGTCGTAGAGGTTCTTGTAATGGGCATCACTGGGGTCATAGAGGTTCTTGTAATGGGCATCACAGAAGTCATAAAGGTTCTTGTAATAGACAGCACAGGGGTTGTAGAGGTTCTTGTAATTGGCATCATGGGGGTCATAAAGGTTCTTGTAATGGGCATCACTGGGGTCATAGAGGTTCTTGTAATGGGCCTCACTGGGGACATAGAGGTTCTTCTAATGGGCATCACATTAGAGGATCTGGTAATGGACATTACTGTAAGTTGTAGAGGTTCTTGTGATGGGCATCACAGGGGTCATAAAGATTCTTGTAATGGGCATCATGAGGGTTATGGAGTTTCTTGCGATGGGCATCGCTGGGTTTGTCCAGATTCTTTTGGGCAGAAACATGCATTTCCGTTCACGATCACAGGATGTACAGATGTGAACGGGGCCTAGATGTACAGTCTGCAAAACAAACATCTATTAATGGCAACAATTTTTTTTTTTATTATTGTTCTCATTCTACGCATTCTAACAAAATCTTCTAGGCGATCGCCCACCTTCATACGCAGAGCTGAAGTCTATCTGCATAAATAAATGACTGGATTGGTCAATGAGTGATGCTCGCTGTGTACAATTTCACCAAAGAGCATCACGTGGTCCCTCGTAGATGCCCCTCACGGCCCCTCAGTCAGCAGAGAGAATCGATTTTATTGAAATGAGTTCACCTTCTCTATGATGTGTCGGGTAATCCCGGGGTCACCAGAAAGATAATCATCTAGTACAGATTTCAAAACAGCAGTCCTTAAAGTAAACCTCAGGGACCTCATCAGTACTGGGGATTGTGATAGAGCTTTATACCTACAGAATACAGATTTACCCCTCAAGTGTTTCTGCAAAATCCTCATTTCCTAATGTGTGTGTATAGAGCTAAAACATCCTTCCTCACGCTTTTTACCCCAGAGGAACCCTGACAGTAACGTTCAGATCTCAGGGAACTTCTGATAAAAATGGAACATTAGCCACACCACAATACTGGTCAAGACAGCTCCTTATGCTGGTGATCAGTGAAAAGAATGCTCCTTACATTGATGGTCAGTGGGAAGAATGCTCCTTACATTGGTGATCAGTGAGAAGAATGTTCCTTACATTGGTGGTCAGTGGGAAGAATGTCCCTTACATTGGTGGTCAGTGGGAAGAATGTCCCTTACATTGGTGGTCAGTGGGAAGAATGTCCCTTACATTGGTGGTCAGTGGGAAGAATGTCCCTTACATTGGTGGTCAGTGGGAAGAATGCTCCTTACATTGATGGTCAGTGGGAAGAATGCTCCTTACATTGGTGGTCAGTGGGAAGAATGTTCCTTACATTGGTGATCAGTGGGAAGAATTTTCCTTACATTGGTGATCAGTGGGAAGAATGCTCCTTACATTGGTGATCAGTGAGAAGAATGTTCCTTACATTGGTGATCAGTGAGAAGAATGTTCCTTACATTGGTGGTCAGTGGGAAGAATGTTCCTTACATTGGTGGTCAGTGGGAAGAATGTTCCTTACATTGGTGATCAGTGGGAAGAATGTTCCTTACATTGGTGATCAGTGAGAAGAATGTTCCTTACATTGGTGGTCAGTGGGAAGAATGTTCCTTACATTGGTGGTCAGTGGTAGTGATGAGCCGAACACCCCCGGGTTCGGTTCGCACCAGAACCCGCGAACGGACCGAAAGTTTGTACGAACATTAGAACCCTATTAAATACAATGGATGCGAACGTTCGAATTCTAAAGTGCTAATTATAACAACTATTATGCATGTTATTGTCCTAAAAAGGGTTTGGGAACCCGGGTTGTGCACCAGGGGACATGTATCAATGCAAAAAGAAGTTTTAAAAACGGTCGTTTTTCGGGAGCAGTCATTTTAATGATGCATAAAGTGAAAAAAAAAAAGTCAAATATTCCTTTAAATATCGTACCTGGGGGGTGTCTAAAGTATGCCTGTGAAGTGCCACGTGTTTCCCGTGTTTAGAACTGTCCCTGCACAAAATGACACTTCTAAAGGAAAAAAAAGCCATTTAAAACTGCTTGCGGCTTTAATGTAATGTCTGGTCCCGGTAATATGGATGAAAATCTTTAAGAAAAATGGCATAGCTACCCCATGACCCCCCTACCCCAGCCCATTACCAGCCCCTTTGGGTCTTGTATGGATATTAAGGGGAACCCCGCACATAAAATAAAAAAGGCCCTATATACTCTGAACAGCCGTATACAGGCGGTGCATACAAGACAGGGACTGTAGGTTTGTTCTTATGTAGAATCTGTTTGTAATTTTTAACAGGTACATTGTTGAAGTGTAGCTCCAGCCCAAAAATCTATTTTTAAACTTTTTGGAAAACATAGGTAAGGGTTATCACCCCTGTAACATTTGTTTTGCTGTCTGTGCCCCTGTTCAGAACATTTCACCTCACTTTCCGTCCCAATGACAACTGTTTTTGAAATGTGGTGTTTTTCTTGAAACAAGGATTGCTGATAAAGCATCAGTACAGAGGAGACACCTTTCTCCCATATTAATTCTTACAGGAGAGAATTTTCCTTCCTAGGGGTAGATTTCCTCTCACTTCCTGTTGTCTTCTTGCGTTTGCAAGTAGGAGTCGTTTGTAAGTTGGATGTTTGAAAGTAGGGACCTGCCGTAGATACTCTGCAGAAATAGGCCCCTTAGTTGTTGGTGTTGGCACAACACTGTAAGCACTCACAGTTACTCTTGGTTGGTGCTGGAACGCCCTGCTGTCAACTATTATATCAGGAATTGTAATTACATATAATTGTTGAACAGTGGTAGTAAAAATTGGGCCTTTGATGGTGGTGCTGGTGCCACAACACTGTAAGCCCTGACAGTTACTCTTGGTGGGTGCAGCAATGGGCCCTGCTGTGAATTATTAGATCAAGAATTGTAATTGCATGCCCCTGTTGAACAGGGGCTGAAAAATTGGGCCTTTGGTGGTGGTGGTGGTGTTGACACAACACTGTAAGCCCTCAGAGTTACTCTTGGTGGGTGCAGGAATGGGCCCTGCTGTGAATTATTAGATCAAGAATTGTAATTACATGCCCCTGTTGAACAGGGGCTGAAAAATTGGGCCTTAGGCACTGGTGGCACAACACTACAACCCCTCACAGATACTGTACTTGGAGCACAGCAATGAGCCCTGTTGCAAAGTATTGCTTCAAAAATTGTAATGACACGCCCCTGTTAAACAGGGGCTGAAAAATTGGGCCTTAGGCACTGGTGCCACAACACTCCAACCCCTCACAGATACTGTACTTGGAGCACAGCAATGAGCCCTATGGCAAATTATTGCTAAAAAAATTGTAATTACACGCCCCTGTAAAACAGGGGCTGAAAAATTGGGCCTTAGCCACTGGTGGCGGCACCCATAAACAAAAATGATCTTCCAAGCTATCATCATCAATCGTATCATTGAGGACTCGGAGGAGGAGGATAGCCAGTCAACATAACAGCACAGACACTCAGCATCAGTCTTGAAGGGATGTGACATGTTAAAATCAATTAGTCTGTTATATCAGCATCAGGTGTGTGGTAGCTGGTGGTGATCCAAGACTGGTTCATCTTGATGAAAGTCAGTCGATCAACCGAGTCGGTGGACAGGCGCACCCTGTGATCCGTGACAAATCCTCCAGCAGCACTGAATGTGCGTTCCGAAAGAACGCTGGATGCAGGACAGGCCAGTAGCTCAATTGCATACTGTGCAAGCTCTGGCCAGTGATCCATCCTCAAGACCCAGTAAGCCAGAGGATTTTCGGTGGGGAAGGTGTCCAAGTCTGACCTTCCCCCTAGATATTCCTGCACCATGTTTATCAGACGCTGGCGATGGTTGCTGGAACCAATCATACTTTGGGGCTGCGGACTAAAGAATTGTCTGAACGCATCGGTCAGACGGCCACCTTCCCCACCGCTCCTTCTTTGACTGGCCGAAGCCTCAGCAACTCGTTGTCCTGGACCAGGAGTTTGTAACCTCCCAGTCTCTGGGAACGCGTTGCACAGACCTTTCTGCAAGGCCTCCCGGAGTTGTCTCATCCTCTGCTCCCTCTGCGACGGTAACATAAGGTCCGCAACCTTACCCTTGTACCGTGGATCAAGGAGAGTGGCCAGCCAGTAATGGTCCCTCTCCTTGATCCGAAGAATACGAGGATCCTTCCGCAGACTTTGCAGGATCAGGGAGGCCATGCAGCGTAGGTTTGCTGAGGCATTCGCTCCGGAGTCCTCTGGGTCACTAAGGACGACATGATCCGCAGTCACCTCCTCCCAGCCACGTACAAGTCCACTGGTTTCTTGGGACTGTAAATCATCCCTAAAAGACTGCTGCTGATGATGCTGAGTGCCAGCCTCCACCTCCATGCTGACACAATCCTCCTCCTCCTCCTCCTCCTCCTCCTCCTCTTCCTCTTCCTGTGCGATGGGTGGGACAGAAGGAACACTGTCTGGGTAAAGGGGGCCTTGAGAGGCAAGGAAGTCCTCCTCTTCCTGCCTCTGTTCTGCCTCAAGTGCCCTGTCCATTATTCCACGCAGCGTGTGCTCCAACAGGTGGACAAGAGGTACAGTGTCACTGATGCATGCACTGTCACTGCTCACCATCCTCGTGGCCTCCTCAAATGGTGCCAGGACAGTGCATGCATCCCTGATCATGCCCCACTGGCGTGGAGAAAAAAAACCAAGCTCCCCTGACCCTGTCCTGGTGCCGTAGTCGCACAGGTACTCATTGATGGCCCTCTGCTGCGTGTGCAGCCGCTGCAGCATGGCCAACGTTGAGTTCCACCTGGTGGGCATGTCACATATAAGGCGGTTCTTGGGCAGGTTCAACTCCTTTTGCAGCTCAGCCAGGCGAGCACTGGCATTATAAGATCTGCGGAAATGCACACAGACTTTCCTGGCCTGCCTCAGGACATCCTGTAAGCCCGGGTACCTGCCCAAGAACCGCTGCACCACCAGGTTAAGGACGTGAGCCACACAGGGCACATGGGTCAGTTGTCCCTGTCGGAGGGCGGAGAGGAGGTTGGTGCCATTGTCGCAAACCACCATTCCTGGCTTAAGCTGGCGTGGCGTCAACCACCTCTCGGCCTGGCCCTGCAGAGCAGACAGGACCTCTGCCCCAGTGTGGCTTCTGTCCCCCAAACACACCAGCGCAAGCACGGCATGGCATCTTTTTGCCTGCGTACTTGCGTAGCCCCGTGAACGGCTACGGAGCACCGCTGGTTCATAGGACAAACCACAGGAAGAGGCCATGGAGGAAGAAGAAGAGGAGGGGGTGGAGGAGAGAGGTGTGTCACAACCAGTAGTAGCATTTTGGAGGCGTGGCGGTGGGACAACCTCCAACACTACTGCACCTTGTCCTGCATCCTTCCCAGCTGCCAAAAGAGTGACCCAATGGGCCGTGAAAGAAAGGTAACGTCCCTGTCCATGCCTGCTGGACCATGAGTCAGCGGTAATATGCACCTTACCGCTGACCGCCCTGTCCAGCGAGGCCAAGACATTGCCTTCCACATGCCGGTAGAGAGCCGGAATAGCCTTCCGTGAGAAAAAGTGGCGTTTGGGAACCTGCCACTGAGGAACCGCACATTGCACAAACTCACGGAAGGGGGCCGAGTCTACCAACTGAAAAGGCAGCAGTTGAAGCGCTAGCAATTTAGCCAAGCTAGCATTCAACCGCTGGGCATGTGGATGGCTGGGAGTGAACTTCTTTCGACGGTCCAGCAGCTGGGGCAGGGAAATTTGCCTGCTAGAATCGGACATCGGTGTACTGCTAGCAGAGTGGCCGCAAGTACTTGGCTGTGACACACCTAATTCTACACCTTCATTCCTCTCAGTGCATGTTTCAGAGAGGACTGAAGTTATAGTGGGGTTGGAAATCCCAGCTGATGCGGTGCAAGGAGAGGTCCGCTTTGTTCTTTGGTGTGGGTCTTTGAGGTAGGCTTGCCAACGAGCTGCATGGCAGGTCAACATATGTCTGGTCAGGCATGTGGTACCCAAGCGGCTGATGTTTTGGCCACGCGATATACGCTTGAGACATATGTTGCAAACAGCAGCTGTGCGATCTGATGCACTAGCCTCAAAAAAGGCCCACACCAAGGAACTTTTTGAATGACGGGCAGAGGCAGCGCCCTGCACAGGCGGAGCTCTGCGGTGTGATTCCGTCGGTGTACTGCCCTTACGCTGGCCACCAAAGGGCATCCTGTCTCGTTGGAGATGTGCCTCCTCCTCATCCTCCTCCTCCTCTCTCCTATTAGGCACCCACGTGGAGTCAGTGACCTCATCATCCCCTCCCTCCTCATCACTGGAGCCAATCTGGCAGTATGCTGCAGCTGCTGGAACATGACTGCCAGATTGGTGTCCTTCTTGAGCATCCCCTCTGTCTGCTCTCACCCTACTGCCTTCCTGTAGCTGGGTTTCATCATCAGACCCTTCGAAACGCTGGGCATCCTCCTGGAGCATGTACCCAACACTGTGCTCAAACAGTTCGGGGGACTCCTCAGGAGGAGGACATGGTGGGTCTAGGGAAGGAGTGACTGATGATGAGTCTGACATTGATACCAGGGAAGAGGACGCTTTGGCAGCTGCTTTGCCAGTACCCTGAGCCTGGGTGAGAGAGGATGAGGAGGAGGAGGAGGGCTTGGTCATCCACTCTACCAAGTCTTCGGCATGATGTGGCTCAACATGTCCAGCTGCGGAAAAGAAGGACAAGCGTGTCCCATGGCCATGTGCTGATGACAATGCACCGCGTCCACGACCAGCACTGTTGCCCCCAGACACAGAGCCTGCTTGCCCTCTTTTATTGCCTCCTGACTGTCTGCCTCTCCTTGTTTGCCTTCCAGACATTCTAATAGATGGCCTGCAGGGAGATGGGAAAAAAGCAATAAGGGCTACCTTCAGGTGTCCTTCTCTGTCCCTTGAAACAAGGACTTGCACAGTGAAAGAAACTGACACTCTCCCTACCTACAGTTTTCTGTCCCTAGAAAAAATGTTTTTTTTAAGCACAATATAGCACAAGGAGAATTCACTCACTGTCCTTCCAGGTCCCTGGAAACAAGGACTTGCACAGTGAAAGAAACTGACACTTCCCCTACCTACAGTTTTCTGTCCCTAGAAAAAATGTTTTTTTTAAGCACACTATAGCACAAGGAGAATTCACTCACTGTCCTTCCCAGTCCCTAGAAACAAGGACTTGCACAGTGAAAGAAACTGACACTCTCCCTACCTACAGTTTTCTGTCCCTAGAAAAAATGTTTTTTTTAAGCACAATATAGCACAAGGAGAATTCACTCACTGTCCTTCCAGGTCCCTGGAAACAAGGACTTGCACAGTGAAAGAAACTGACACTCTCCCTACCTACAGTTTTCTGTCCCTAGAAAAAATGTTTTTTTTAAGCACAATATAGCACAAGGAGAATTCACTCACTGTCCTTCCAGGTCCCTAGAAACAAGGACTTGCACAGTGAAAGAAACTGACACTCTCCCTACCTATAGTTTTCTGTCCCTAGAAAAAATGTTTTTTTTAAGCACAATATAGCACAAGGAGAATTCACTCACTGTCCTTCCAGGTCCCTGGTAAAAAGGACTTGCACAGTGAAAGAAACTGACACTCTCCCTACCTACAGTTTTCTGTCCCTAGAAAAAATGTTTTTTTTAAGCACAATATAGCACAAGGAGAATTCACTCACTGTCCTTCCAGGTCCCTAGAAACAAGGACTTACACAGTGAAAGAAACTGACACTCTCCCTACCTACAGTTTTCTGTCCCTAGAAAAAATGTTTTTTTTAAGCACAATATAGCACAAGGAGAATTCACTCACTGTCCTTCCAGGTCCCTGGAAACAAGGACTTGCACAGTGAAAGAAACTGACACTCTCCCTACCTACAGTTTTCTGTCCCTAGAAAAAATGTTTTTTTTAAGCACAATAAAGCACAAGGAGAATTCACTCACTGTCCTTCCAGGTCCCTAGAAACAAGGACTTACACAGTGAAAGAAACTGACACTCTCCCTACCTACAGTTTTCTGTCCCTAGAAAAAATGTTTTTTTTAAGCACAATATAGCACAAGGAGAATTCACTCACTGTCCTTCCAGGTCCCTAGAAACAAGGACTTACACAGTGAAAGAAACTGACACTCTCCCTACCTACAGTTTTCTGTCTCTAGAAAAAATGTGTTTTTTAAGCACAATATAGCACAAGGAGAATTCACTCACTGTCCTTCCAGGTCCCTGGAAACAAGGACTTGCACAGTGAAAGAAACTGACACTCTCCCTACCTACAGTTTTCTGTCCCTAGAAAAAATGTTTTTTTTAAGCACAATAAAGCACAAGGAGAATTCACTCACTGTCCTTCCAGGTCCCTAGAAACAAGGACTTACACAGTGAAAGAAACTGACACTCTCCCTACCTACAGTTTTCTGTCCCTAGAAAAAATGTTTTTTTTAAGCACAATATAGCACAAGGAGAATTCACTCACTGTCCTTCCAGGTCCCTGGAAACAAGGACTTGCACAGTGAAAGAAACTGACACTCTCCCTACCTACAGTTTTCTGTCCCTAGAAAAAATGTTTTTTTTAAGCACAATAAAGCACAAGGAGAATTCACTCACTGTCCTTCCAGGTCCCTAGAAACAAGGACTTACACAGTGAAAGAAACTGACACTCTCCCTACCTACAGTTTTCTGTCCCTAGAAAAAATGTTTTTTTTAAGCACAATATAGCACAAGGAGAATTCACTCACTGTCCTTCCAGGTCCCTGGAAACAAGGACTTGCACAGTGAAAGAAACTGACACTCTCCCTACCTACAGTTTTCTGTCCCTAGAAAAAATGTTTTTTTTAAGCACAATAAAGCACAAGGAGAATTCACTCACTGTCCTTCCCAGTCCCTAGAAACAAGGACTTACACAGTGAAAGAAACTGACACTCTCCCTACCTACAGTTTTCTGTCCCTAGAAAAAATGTTTTTTTTAAGCACAATATAGCACAAGGAGAATTCACTCACTGTCCTTCCAGGTCCCTAGAAACAAGGACTTACACAGTGAAAGAAACTGACACTCTCCCTACCTACAGTTTTCTGTCCCTAGAAAAAATGTTTTTTTTAAGCACAATAAAGCACAAGGAGAATTCACTCACTGTCCTTCCAGGTCCCTAGAAACAAGGACTTACACAGTGAAAGAAACTGACACTCTCCCTACCTACAGTTTTCTGTCCCTAGAAAAAATGTTTTTTTTAAGCACAATATAGCACAAGGAGAATTCACTCACTGTCCTTCCAGGTCCCTAGAAACAAGGACTTACACAGTGAAAGAAACTGACACTCTCCCTACCTACAGTTTTCTGTCTCTAGAAAAAATGTGTTTTTTAAGCACAATATAGCACAAGGAGAATTCACTCACTGTCCTTCCAGGTCCCTGGAAACAAGGACTTGCACAGTGAAAGAAACTGACACTCTCCCTACCTACAGTTTTCTGTCCCTAGAAAAAATGTTTTTTTTTAAGCACAATAAAGCACAAGGAGAATTCACTCACTGTCCTTCCAGGTCCCTAGAAACAAGGACTTACACAGTGAAAGAAACTGACACTCTCCCTACCTACAGTTTTCTGTCCCTAGAAAAAATGTTTTTTTTAAGCACAATATAGCACAAGGAGAATTCACTCACTGTCCTTCCAGGTCCCTAGAAACAAGGACTTACACAGTGAAAGAAACTGACACTCTCCCTACCTACAGTTTTCTGTCCCTGGAAAAAATGTTTTTTTTAAGCACAATATAGCACAAGGAGAATTCACTCACTGTCCTTCCAGGTCCCTAGAAACAAGGACTTACACAGTGAAAGAAACTGACACTCTCCCTACCTACAGTTTTCTGTCCCTAGAAAAAATGTTTTTTTTAAGCACACTATAGCACAAGCACAAAACACACTGACACTCTCCCTACCTATCCTTCTCTTTCCCTAAACTAAAGGAATCCAGGTTAAGCAAGAAAGAAATAAAAGTCACTGTCCCTGCCTATGCTGCTCTATCCCTGCTCCGGAACACACTACACTAGGCCGCCGTGCTGGCGGCCTTTTATAGTGTGGGGCGTGTACTAAACACCCTCAGCAATAATTGGCCACAGGCATCCTGCCTGTGGCCAATCATTGCTCTCCTCGCTGCCGGCGCTGTGATTGGCCAAGCATGCGGGGTCACAGTGCATGCTTGGCCAATCACAGCGCCTGGATGACACTGCGATGGCGTAGTGCATTGTGGGCCGTTCGCGTCACTCGAATTTGGCGCGAACGGCCCAAATCGTTCGATCTTCGTCGAACGATCGAACAGCCGATGTTCGAGTCGAACGTATGTTCGATTCGAACACGAAGCTCATCCCTAGTCAGTGGGAAGAATGTTCCTTACATTGGTGATCAGTGGGAAGAATGTTCCTTACATTGGTGATCAGTGGGAAGAATGTTCCTTACATTGGTGGTCAGTGGGAAGAATGTTCCTTACATTGGTGATCAGTGGGAAGAATGTTCCTTACATTGGTGATCAGTGGGAAGAATGTTCCTTACATTGGTGATCAGTGGGAAGAATGTTCCTTACATTGGTGGTCAGTGGGAAGAATGTCCCTTACATTGGTGATCAGTGAGAAGAATGCTCCTTACATTGGTGATCAGTGGGAAGAATGTTCCTTACATTGGTGATCAGTGAGAAGAATGTTCCTTACATTGGTGATCAGTGGGAAGAATGTTCCTTACATTGGTGGTCAGTGGGAAGAATGTCCCTTACATTGGTGATCAGTGGGAAGAATGCTCCTTACATTGGTGATCAGTGGGAAGAATGTTCCTTACATTGGTGATCAGTGAGAAGAATGTTCCTTACATTGGTGATCAGTGGGAAGAATGTTCCTTACATTGGTGATCAGTGGGAAGAATGTTCCTTACATTGGTGATCAGTGGGAAGAATGTCCCTTACATTGGTGATCAGTGAGAAGAATGCTCCTTACATTGGTGATCAGTGGGAAGAATGTTCCTTACATTGGTGATCAGTGAGAAGAATGTTCCTTACATTGGTGGTCAGTGGGAGGAATGCTCCTTACATTGGTGATCAGTGGGAAGAATGTCCCTTACATTGGGGGGTCGATGGGAAGAATGTTCCTTACATTGGTGATCAGTGGGAAGAATGTCCCTTACATTGGTGATCAGTGGGAAGAATGTTCCTTACATTGGTGATCAGTGAGAAGAATGCTCCTTACATTGGTGGTCAGTGAGAAGAATGTTCCTTACATTGGTGGTCAGTGAGAAGAATGTTCCTTACATTGGTGATCAGTGAGAAGAATGCTCCTTACATTGGTGGTCAGTGGGAAGAATGTTCCTTACATTGGTGATCAGTGGGAAGAATGCTCCTTACATTGGTGATCAGTGAGAAGAATGCTCCTTACATTGGTGGTCAGTGGGAAGAATGTTCCTTACATTGGTGATCAGTGGGAAGAATGTCCCTTACATTGGTGATCAGTGGGAAGAATGCTCCTTACATTGGTGATCAGTGGGAAGAATGTTCCTTACATTGGTGATCAGTGAGAAGAATGTTCCTTACATTGGTGATCAGTGGGAAGAATGCTCCTTACATTGGTGATCAGTGAGAAGAATGTTCCTTACATTGGTGATCAGTGGGAAGAATGTTCCTTACATTGGAGGTCAGTGGGAAGAATGCTCCTTACATTGTTGATCAGTGGGAAGAATGCTCCTTACATTGGTGATCAGTGAGAAGAATGTTCCTTACATTGGTGATCAGTGGGAAGAATGCTCCTTACATTGGTGATCAGTGGGAAGAATGTCCCTTACATTGGTGATCAGTGGGAAGAATGCTCCTTACATTGGTGGTCAGTGGGAAGAATGTTCCTTACATTGGTGATCAGTGGGAAGAATGCTCCTTACATTGGTGATCAGTGGGAAGAATGCTCCTTACATTGGGGGTCAGTGGGAAGAATGCTCCTTACATTGGTGGTCAGTGGGAAGAATGCTCCTTACATTGGTGATCAGTGGGAAGAATGCTCCTTACATTGGTGATCAGTGGGAAGAATGTCCCTTACATTGGGGGGTCGATGGGAAGAATGTTACTTACATTGAATTTTAAACCAGAGTTTAGTGTCACTTTAAAGCCCCGGTCCTTTCTTGGAGTGGAATTCTTTGACAGGTACACTTAGCATACCTCTTAGCAGAGCACACAGTGATACGTTTCTCCATCTCCCCCATCCACAGCACAATGAGATGTAATGAAACGTCGGGTCTCTCTATTAGAACTTCATCAGCGTTCATAGCTGCAATCCATCACTCTACTTATTGAACTCGGCACTTCACTGTTCTTTCACCATACAAGAGCCCCTCGCTGTGCGTACTCCACTCCTCCTTTTCTATGTACAAAAACATCTGAAGTAAAGCAGACCTCCTTTCAATGCATTACCTGCCAAAGAATTTGTATTTATGTCCATCCAGTATTTTCTAAAATAAAAAAAGCGATTGTTTATAACACGCAGTGCTTTAGCAAATTACATTTCCATTTGGGGTTTAGATGTACTTTAACTTTTTGTTGGCTCGTGTGGCCCTTCACCCCCCCCCCCCCCCCCCCATCCTTTCATCTCAGCTCCTCCTCATCAATATACATGGAGGGCTGCATCATGCCATCAGTCATACAGCGGGATGATTCACCGTGTGCCAGAGATTATTCCCACGTGAAATGCACTTTGTTTGTCTATTCATCCAGCTTTGCCGCAGACTTCTCCTTGCGAGGCATGCTCTGAATCCAAACCGGCTCCGGCTAATGAGAAGATCCAGCACCGGAGCACGCACCGCTGTGGGCCTTCTGCGTATTGTTCCCTTGCACGATACAGCAAAAGACGCCCACTCTCAGCAGGCTCAGACGCCGGAGCGTTGGAGAATGCTTCAAAGTACCACCTTACCATTCTATTATTGGATCTTCTCAGTACAAGTTTATAGTCCCAGCAGTAGAGAATTCAAGGAGAAGCTGACTCTGATTCCCCAGCTGGACCCCAGTCCCCCCCAATTGTCTTTTCCTTGGCTCTGGTGTATACCGCAGACTTGTATGAAATTCAACCTAGCATTAGATATCCACTCACCGGCTACTTTATTAGGTACACCTTGCTAGTACCGGGTTGGACCCCCTTTTGCCTTCATTCTTGGTGGAATAGATACAACAAGGTGTTGGAAACATTCCTCAGAGATTTTGGTCCATAGTGACATGATAACATCACACAGTTGCTGTAGATTTGTCACCACATCCCAAAGGTCTTCTATTGGATGAGATGTGGTGAGTGTGGAGGCCATTGGAGTCCAGTGACCTCATTGTCCAGTGGTGAGATGATTGGAGCTTTGTGACATGGTGCCATTATCCTGCTGGAAGGAGCCATCAGAAGATGGGGACACTGGAGTCATAAAGGGATGGACATGGTCACCAATAGGGATGAGCTTCGTGTTCGAGTCGAACATACGTTCGACTCGAACATCGGCTGTTCGATCGTTCGACGAAGATCGAACGATTTGGGCCGTTCGCGCCAAATTCGAGTGACGCGAACGGCCCACAATGCACTACGCCATCGCAGTGTCATCCAGGCGCTGTGATTGGCCAAGCATGCACTGTGACCCCGCATGCTTGGCCAATCACAGCGCCGGCAGCGAGGAGAGCAATGATTGGCCACAGGCAGGATGCCTGTGGCCAATTATTGCTGAGGGTGTTTAGTACACGCCCCACACTATAAAAGGCCGCCAGCACGGCGGCCTAGTGTAGTGTGTTCCGGAGCAGGGAAAGACAAGCATAGGCAGGGACAGTGACATTTATTTCTTTCTTGCTTAACCTGGATTCCTTTAGTTTAGGGAAAGAGAAGGATAGGTAGGGAGAGTGTCAGTGTGTTTTACTGTGCGAGTCCTTGTTTCTAGGGACAAAGAAGGAAAGTGAGGGGATTTCTCCTTGTGCTATAGTGTGCTTTAAAAAAACATTTTTTCTAGGGACAGAAAACTCTAGGTAGGGAGAGTGTCAGTTTCTTTCACTGTGCGAGTCCTTGTTTCTAGGGACAAAGAAGGAAAGTGAGGGGAATTCTCCTTGTGCTATAGTGTGCTTTAAAAAAACATTTTTTCTAGGGACAGAAAACTCTAGGTAGGGAGAGTGTCAGTTTCTTTCACTGTGCCAGTCCTTGTTTCTAGGGACAAAGAAGGAAAGTGAGGGGAATTCTCCTTGTGCTATAGTGTGCTTTAAAAAAACATTTTTTCTAGGGACAGAAAACTCTAGGTAGGGAGAGTGTCAGTTTCTTTCACTGTGCCAGTCCTTGTTTCTAGGGACAAAGAAGGAAAGTGAGGGGAATTCTCCTTGTGCTATAGTGTGCTTTAAAAAAAAAAAATTTCTAGGGACAGAAAACTCTAGGTAGGGAGAGTGTCAGTTTCTTTCACTGTGCCAGTCCTTGTTTCTAGGGACAAAGAAGGAAAGTGAGGGGAATTCTCCTTGTGCTATAGTGTGCTTTAAAAAAACATTTTTTCTAGGGACAGAAAACTCTAGGTAGGGAGAGTGTCAGTTTCTTTCACTGTGCCAGTCCATGTTTCTAGGGACAAAGAAGGAAAGTGAGGGGAATTCTCCTTGTGCTATAGTGTGCTTTAAAAAAACATTTTTTCTAGGGACAGAAAACTCTAGGTAGGGAGAGTGTCAGTTTCTTTCACTGTGCCAGTCCTTGTTTCTAGGGACAAAGAAGGAAAGTGAGGGGAATTCTCCTTGTGCTATAGTGTGCTTTAAAAAAACATTTTTTCTAGGGACAGAAAACTCTAGGTAGGGAGAGTGTCAGTTTCTTTCACTGTGCCAGTCCTTGTTTCTAGGGACAAAGAAGGAAAGTGAGGGGAATTCTCCTTGTGCTATAGTGTGCTTTAAAAAAACATTTTTTCTAGGGACAGAAAACTCTAGGTAGGGAGAGTGTCAGTTTCTTTCACTGTGCCAGTCCTTGTTTCTAGGGACAAAGAAGGAAAGTGAGGGGAATTCTCCTTGTGCTATAGTGTGCTTTAAAAAAACATTTTTTCTAGGGACAGAAAACTCTAGGTAGGGAGAGTGTCAGTTTCTTTCACTGTGCCAGTCCTTGTTTCTAGGGACAAAGAAGGAAAGTGAGGGGAATTCTCCTTGTGCTATAGTGTGCTTTAAAAAAACATTTTTTCTAGGGACAGAAAACTCTAGGTAGGGAGAGTGTCAGTTTCTTTCACTGTGCCAGTCCTTGTTTCTAGGGACAAAGAAGGAAAGTGAGGGGAATTCTCCTTGTGCTATAGTGTGCTTTAAAAAAACATTTTTTCTAGGGACAGAAAACTCTAGGTAGGGAGAGTGTCAGTTTCTTTCACTGTGCCAGTCCTTGTTTCTAGGGACAAAGAAGGAAAGTGAGGGGAATTCTCCTTGTGCTATAGTGTGCTTTAAAAAAACATTTTTTCTAGGGACAGAAAACTCTAGGTAGGGAGAGTGTCAGTTTCTTTCACTGTGCCAGTCCTTGTTTCTAGGGACAAAGAAGGAAAGTGAGGGGAATTCTCCTTGTGCTATAGTGTGCTTTAAAAAAACATTTTTTCTAGGGACAGAAAACTCTAGGTAGGGAGAGTGTCAGTTTCTTTCACTGTGCCAGTCCTTGTTTCTAGGGACAAAGAAGGAAAGTGAGGGGAATTCTCCTTGTGCTATAGTGTGCTTTAAAAAAACATTTTTTCTAGGGACAGAAAACTCTAGGTAGGGAGAGTGTCAGTTTCTTTCACTGTGCCAGTCCTTGTTTCTAGGGACAAAGAAGGAAAGTGAGGGGAATTCTCCTTGTGCTATAGTGTGCTTTAAAAAAACATTTTTTCTAGGGACAGAAAACTCTAGGTAGGGAGAGTGTCAGTTTCTTTCACTGTGCCAGTCCTTGTTTCTAGGGACAAAGAAGGAAAGTGAGGGGAATTCTCCTTGTGCTATAGTGTGCTTTAAAAAAACATTTTTTCTAGGGACAGAAAACTCTAGGTAGGGAGAGTGTCAGTTTCTTTCACTGTGCCAGTCCTTGTTTCTAGGGACAAAGAAGGAAAGTGAGGGGAATTCTCCTTGTGCTATAGTGTGCTTTAAAAAAACATTTTTTCTAGGGACAGAAAACTCTAGGTAGGGAGAGTGTCAGTTTCTTTCACTGTGCCAGTCCTTGTTTCTAGGGACAAAGAAGGAAAGTGAGGGGAATTCTCCTTGTGCTATAGTGTGCTTTAAAAAAACATTTTTTCTAGGGACAGAAAACTCTAGGTAGGGAGAGTGTCAGTTTCTTTCACTGTGCCAGTCCTTGTTTCTAGGGACAAAGAAGGAAAGTGAGGGGAATTCTCCTTGTGCTATAGTGTGCTTTAAAAAAACATTTTTTCTAGGGACAGAAAACTCTAGGTAGGGAGAGTGTCAGTTTCTTTCACTGTGCCAGTCCTTGTTTCTAGGGACAAAGAAGGAAAGTGAGGGGAATTCTCCTTGTGCTATAGTGTGCTTTAAAAAAACATTTTTTCTAGGGACAGAAAACTCTAGGTAGGGAGAGTGTCAGTTTCTTTCACTGTGCCAGTCCTTGTTTCTAGGGACAAAGAAGGAAAGTGAGGGGAATTCTCCTTGTGCTATAGTGTGCTTTAAAAAAACATTTTTTCTAGGGACAGAAAACTCTAGGTAGGGAGAGTGTCAGTTTCTTTCACTGTGCCAGTCCTTGTTTCTAGGGACAAAGAAGGAAAGTGAGGGGAATTCTCCTTGTGCTATAGTGTGCTTTAAAAAAACATTTTTTCTAGGGACAGAAAACTCTAGGTAGGGAGAGTGTCAGTTTCTTTCACTGTGCCAGTCCTTGTTTCTAGGGACAAAGAAGGAAAGTGAGGGGAATTCTCCTTGTGCTATAGTGTGCTTTAAAAAAACATTTTTTCTAGGGACAGAAAACTCTAGGTAGGGAGAGTGTCAGTTTCTTTCACTGTGCCAGTCCTTGTTTCTAGGGACAAAGAAGGAAAGTGAGGGGAATTCTCCTTGTGCTATAGTGTGCTTTAAAAAAACATTTTTTCTAGGGACAGAAAACTCTAGGTAGGGAGAGTGTCAGTTTCTTTCACTGTGCCAGTCCTTGTTTCTAGGGACAAAGAAGGAAAGTGAGGGGAATTCTCCTTGTGCTATAGTGTGCTTTAAAAAAACATTTTTTCTAGGGACAGAAAACTCTAGGTAGGGAGAGTGTCAGTTTCTTTCACTGTGCCAGTCCTTGTTTCTAGGGACAAAGAAGGAAAGTGAGGGGAATTCTCCTTGTGCTATAGTGTGCTTTAAAAAAACATTTTTTCTAGGGACAGAAAACTCTAGGTAGGGAGAGTGTCAGTTTCTTTCACTGTGCCAGTCCTTGTTTCTAGGGACAAAGAAGGAAAGTGAGGGGAATTCTCCTTGTGCTATAGTGTGCTTTAAAAAAACTTTTTTTCTAGGGACAGAAAACTCTAGGTAGGGAGAGTGTCAGTTTCTTTCACTGTGCCAGTCCTTGTTTCTAGGGACAAAGAAGGAAAGTGAGGGGAATTCTCCTTGTGCTATAGTGTGCTTTAAAAAAACATTTTTTCTAGGGACAGAAAACTCTAGGTAGGGAGAGTGTCAGTTTCTTTCACTGTGCCAGTCCTTGTTTCTAGGGACAAAGAAGGAAAGTGAGGGGAATTCTCCTTGTGCTATAGTGTGCTTTAAAAAAACATTTTTTCTAGGGACAGAAAACTCTAGGTAGGGAGAGTGTCAGTTTCTTTCACTGTGCCAGTCCTTGTTTCTAGGGACAAAGAAGGAAAGTGAGGGGAATTCTCCTTGTGCTATAGTGTGCTTTAAAAAAACATTTTTTCTAGGGACAGAAAACTCTAGGTAGGGAGAGTGTCAGTTTCTTTCACTGTGCCAGTCCTTGTTTCTAGGGACAAAGAAGGAAAGTGAGGGGAATTCTCCTTGTGCTATAGTGTGCTTTAAAAAAACATTTTTTCTAGGGACAGAAAACTCTAGGTAGGGAGAGTGTCAGTTTCTTTCACTGTGCCAGTCCTTGTTTCTAGGGACAAAGAAGGAAAGTGAGGGGAATTCTCCTTGTGCTATAGTGTGCTTTAAAAAAACATTTTTTCTAGGGACAAAAAACTCTAGGTAGGGAGAGTGTCAGTTTCTTTCACTGTGCCAGTCCTTGTTTCTAGGGACAAAGAAGGAAAGTGAGGGGAATTCTCCTTGTGCTATAGTGTGCTTTAAAAAAACATTTTTTCTAGGGACAGAAAACTCTAGGTAGGGAGAGTGTCAGTTTCTTTCACTGTGCCAGTCCTTGTTTCTAGGGACAAAGAAGGAAAGTGAGGGGAATTCTCCTTGTGCTATAGTGTGCTTTAAAAAAACATTTTTTCTAGGGACAGAAAACTCTAGGTAGGGAGAGTGTCAGTTTCTTTCACTGTGCCAGTCCTTGTTTCTAGGGACAAAGAAGGAAAGTGAGGGGAATTCTCCTTGTGCTATAGTGTGCTTTAAAAAAACATTTTTTCTAGGGACAGAAAACTCTAGGTAGGGAGAGTGTCAGTTTCTTTCACTGTGCCAGTCCTTGTTTCTAGGGACAAAGAAGGAAAGTGAGGGGAATTCTCCTTGTGCTATAGTGTGCTTTAAAAAAACATTTTTTCTAGGGACAAAAAACTCTAGGTAGGGAGAGTGTCAGTTTCTTTCACTGTGCCAGTCCTTATTTCTAGGGACAAAGAAGGAAAGTGAGGGGAATTCTCCTTGTGCTATAGTGTGCTTTAAAAAAACATTTTTTCTAGGGACAGAAAACTCTAGGTAGGGAGAGTGTCAGTTTCTTTCACTGTGCCAGTCCTTGTTTCTAGGGACAAAGAAGGAAAGTGAGGGGAATTCTCCTTGTGCTATAGTGTGCTTTAAAAAAACATTTTTTCTAGGGACAGAAAACTCTAGGTAGGGAGAGTGTCAGTTTCTTTCACCGTGCCAGTCCTTGTTTCTAGGGACAAAGAAGGAAAGTGAGGGGAATTCTCCTTGTGCTATAGTGTGCTTTAAAAAAACATTTTTTCTAGGGACAGAAAACTCTAGGTAGGGAGAGTGTCAGTTTCTTTCACCGTGCCAGTCCTTGTTTCTAGGGACAAAGAAGGAAAGTGAGGGGAATTCTCCTTGTGCTATAGTGTGCTTTAAAAAAACATTTTTTCTAGGGACAGAAAACTCTAGGTAGGGAGAGTGTCAGTTTCTTTCACTGTGCCAGTCCTTGTTTCTAGGGACAAAGAAGGAAAGTGAGGGGAATTCTCCTTGTGCTATAGTGTGCTTTAAAAAAACATTTTTTCTAGGGACAGAAAACTCTAGGTAGGGAGAGTGTCAGTTTCTTTCACCGTGCCAGTCCTTGTTTCTAGGGACAAAGAAGGAAAGTGAGGGGAATTCTCCTTGTGCTATAGTGTGCTTTAAAAAAACATTTTTTCTAGGGACAGAAAACTCTAGGTAGGGAGAGTGTCAGTTTCTTTCACTGTGCCAGTCCTTGTTTCTAGGGACAAAGAAGGAAAGTGAGGGGAATTCTCCTTGTGCTATAGTGTGCTTTAAAAAAACATTTTTTCTAGGGACAGAAAACTCTAGGTAGGGAGAGTGTCAGTTTCTTTCACTGTGCCAGTCCTTGTTTCTAGGGACAAAGAAGGAAAGTGAGGGGAATTCTCCTTGTGCTATAGTGTGCTTTAAAAAAACATTTTTTCTAGGGACAGAAAACTCTAGGTAGGGAGAGTGTCAGTTTCTTTCACTGTGCCAGTCCTTGTTTCTAGGGACAAAGAAGGAAAGTGAGGGGAATTCTCCTTGTGCTATAGTGTGCTTTAAAAAAACATTTTTTCTAGGGACAGAAAACTCTAGGTAGGGAGAGTGTCAGTTTCTTTCACTGTGCCAGTCCTTGTTTCTAGGGACAAAGAAGGAAAGTGAGGGGAATTCTCCTTGTGCTATAGTGTGCTTTAAAAAAACATTTTTTCTAGGGACAGAAAACTCTAGGTAGGGAGAGTGTCAGTTTCTTTCACTGTGCCAGTCCTTGTTTCTAGGGACAAAGAAGGAAAGTGAGGGGAATTCTCCTTGTGCTATAGTGTGCTTTAAAAAAACATTTTTTCTAGGGACAGAAAACTCTAGGTAGGGAGAGTGTCAGTTTCTTTCACTGTGCCAGTCCTTGTTTCTAGGGACAAAGAAGGAAAGTGAGGGGAATTCTCCTTGTGCTATAGTGTGCTTTAAAAAAACATTTTTTCTAGGGACAGAAAACTCTAGGTAGGGAGAGTGTCAGTTTCTTTCACTGTGCCAGGCCTTGTTTCTAGGGACAAAGAAGGAAAGTGAGGGGAATTCTCCTTGTGCTATAGTGTGCTTTAAAAAAACATTTTTTCTAGGGACAGAAAACTCTAGGTAGGGAGAGTGTCAGTTTCTTTCACTGTGCCAGTCCTTGTTTCTAGGGACAAAGAAGGAAAGTGAGGGGAATTCTCCTTGTGCTATAGTGTGCTTTAAAAAAACATTTTTTCTAGGGACAGAAAACTCTAGGTAGGGAGAGTGTCAGTTTCTTTCACTGTGCCAGTCCTTGTTTCTAGGGACAAAGAAGGAAAGTGAGGGGAATTCTCCTTGTGCTATAGTGTGCTTTAAAAAAACATTTTTTCTAGGGACAGAAAACTCTAGGTAGGGAGAGTGTCAGTTTCTTTCACTGTGCCAGTCCTTGTTTCTAGGGACAAAGAAGGAAAGTGAGGGGAATTCTCCTTGTGCTATAGTGTGCTTTAAAAAAACATTTTTTCTAGGGACAGAAAACTCTAGGTAGGGAGAGTGTCAGTTTCTTTCACTGTGCCAGTCCTTGTTTCTAGGGACAAAGAAGGAAAGTGAGGGGAATTCTACTTGTGCTATAGTGTGCTTTAAAAAAACATTTTTTCTAGGGACAGAAAACTCTAGGTAGGGAGAGTGTCAGTTTCTTTCACTGTGCCAGTCCTTGTTTCTAGGGACAAAGAAGGAAAGTGAGGGGAATTCTCCTTGTGCTATAGTGTGCTTTAAAAAAACATTTTTTTTCTAGGGACAGAAAACTCTAGGTAGGGAGAGTGTCAGTTTCTTTCACTGTGCCAGTCCTTGTTTCTAGGGACAAAGAAGGAAAGTGAGGGGAATTCTCCTTGTGCTATAGTGTGCTTTAAAAAAACATTTTTTCTAGGGACAGAAAACTCTAGGTAGGGAGAGTGTCAGTTTCTTTCACTGTGCCAGTCCTTGTTTCTAGGGACAAAGAAGGAAAGTGAGGGGAATTCTCCTTGTGCTATAGTGTGCTTTAAAAAAACATTTTTTCTAGGGACAGAAAACTCTAGGTAGGGAGAGTGTCAGTTTCTTTCACTGTGCCAGTCCTTGTTTCTAGGGACAAAGAAGGAAAGTGAGGGGAATTCTCCTTGTGCTATAGTGTGCTTTAAAAAAACATTTTTTCTAGGGACAGAAAACTCTAGGTAGGGAGAGTGTCAGTTTCTTTCACTGTGCCAGTCCTTGTTTCTAGGGACAAAGAAGGAAAGTGAGGGGAATTCTCCTTGTGCTATAGTGTGCTTTAAAAAAACATTTTTTCTAGGGACAGAAAACTCTAGGTAGGGAGAGTGTCAGTTTCTTTCACTGTGCCAGTCCTTGTTTCTAGGGACAAAGAAGGAAAGTGAGGGGAATTCTCCTTGTGCTATAGTGTGCTTTAAAAAAACATTTTTTCTAGGGACAGAAAACTCTAGGTAGGGAGAGTGTCAGTTTCTTTCACTGTGCCAGTCCTTGTTTCTAGGGACAAAGAAGGAAAGTGAGGGGAATTCTCCTTGTGCTATAGTGTGCTTTAAAAAAACATTTTTTCTAGGGACAGAAAACTCTAGGTAGGGAGAGTGTCAGTTTCTTTCACTGTGCCAGTCCTTGTTTCTAGGGACAAAGAAGGAAAGTGAGGGGAATTCTCCTTGTGCTATAGTGTGCTTTAAAAAAACATTTTTTCTAGGGATAGAAAACTCTAGGTAGGGAGAGTGTCAGTTTCTTTCACTGTGCCAGTCCTTGTTTCTAGGGACAAAGAAGGAAAGTGAGGGGAATTCTCCTTGTGCTATAGTGTGCTTTAAAAAAACATTTTTTCTAGGGACAGAAAACTCTAGGTAGGGAGAGTGTCAGTTTCTTTCACTGTGCCAGTCCTTGTTTCTAGGGACAAAGAAGGAAAGTGAGGGGAATTCTCCTTGTGCTATAGTGTGCTTTAAAAAAACATTTTTTCTAGGGACAGAAAACTCTAGGTAGGGAGAGTGTCAGTTTCTTTCACTGTGCCAGGCCTTGTTTCTAGGGACAAAGAAGGAAAGTGAGGGGAATTCTCCTTGTGCTATAGTGTGCTTTAAAAAAACATTTTTTCTAGGGACAGAAAACTCTAGGTAGGGAGAGTGTCAGTTTCTTTCACTGTGCCAGTCCTTGTTTCTAGGGACAAAGAAGGAAAGTGAGGGGAATTCTCCTTGTGCTATAGTGTGCTTTAAAAAAACATTTTTTCTAGGGACAGAAAACTCTAGGTAGGGAGAGTGTCAGTTTCTTTCACTGTGCCAGTCCTTGTTTCTAGGGACAAAGAAGGAAAGTGAGGGGAATTCTCCTTGTGCTATAGTGTGCTTTAAAAAAACATTTTTTCTAGGGACAGAAAACTCTAGGTAGGGAGAGTGTCAGTTTCTTTCACTGTGCCAGTCCTTGTTTCTAGGGACAAAGAAGGAAAGTGAGGGGAATTCTCCTTGTGCTATAGTGTGCTTTAAAAAAACATTTTTTCTAGGGACAGAAAACTCTAGGTAGGGAGAGTGTCAGTTTCTTTCACTGTGCCAGTCCTTGTTTCTAGGGACAAAGAAGGAAAGTGAGGGGAATTCTCCTTGTGCTATAGTGTGCTTTAAAAAAACATTTTTTCTAGGGACAGAAAACTCTAGGTAGGGAGAGTGTCAGTTTCTTTCACTGTGCCAGTCCTTGTTTCTAGGGACAAAGAAGGAAAGTGAGGGGAATTCTCCTTGTGCTATAGTGTGCTTTAAAAAAACATTTTTTCTAGGGACAGAAAACTCTAGGTAGGGAGAGTGTCAGTTTCTTTCACTGTGCCAGTCCTTGTTTCTAGGGACAAAGAAGGAAAGTGAGGGGAATTCTACTTGTGCTATAGTGTGCTTTAAAAAAACATTTTTTCTAGGGGCAGAAAACTCTAGGTAGGGAGAGTGTCAGTTTCTTTCACTGTGCCAGTCCTTGTTTCTAGGGACAAAGAAGGAAAGTGAGGGGAATTCTCCTTGTGCTATAGTGTGCTTTAAAAAAACATTTTTTTTCTAGGGACAGAAAACTCTAGGTAGGGAGAGTGTCAGTTTCTTTCACTGTGCCAGTCCTTGTTTCTAGGGACAAAGAAGGAAAGTGAGGGGAATTCTCCTTGTGCTATAGTGTGCTTTAAAAAAACATTTTTTCTAGGGACAGAAAACTCTAGGTAGGGAGAGTGTCAGTTTCTTTCACTGTGCCAGTCCTTGTTTCTAGGGACAAAGAAGGAAAGTGAGGGGAATTCTCCTTGTGCTATAGTGTGCTTTAAAAAAAAATTTTTTCTAGGGACAGAAAACTCTAGGTAGGGAGAGTGTCAGTTTCTTTCACTGTGCCAGTCCTTGTTTCTAGGGACAAAGAAGGAAAGTGAGGGGAATTCTCCTTGTGCTATAGTGTGCTTTAAAAAAACATTTTTTCTAGGGACAGAAAACTCTAGGTAGGGAGAGTGTCAGTTTCTTTCACTGTGCCAGTCCTTGTTTCTAGGGACAAAGAAGGAAAGTGAGGGGAATTCTCCTTGTGCTATAGTGTGCTTTAAAAAAACATTTTTTCTAGGGACAGAAAACTCTAGGTAGGGAGAGTGTCAGTTTCTTTCACTGTGCCAGTCCTTGTTTCTAGGGACAAAGAAGGAAAGTGAGGGGAATTCTCCTTGTGCTATAGTGTGCTTTAAAAAAACATTTTTTCTAGGGACAGAAAACTCTAGGTAGGGAGAGTGTCAGTTTCTTTCACTGTGCCAGTCCTTGTTTCTAGGGACAAAGAAGGAAAGTGAGGGGAATTCTCCTTGTGCTTTAGTGTGCTTTAAAAAAACATTTTTTCTAGGGACAGAAAACTCTAGGTAGGGAGAGTGTCAGTTTCTTTCACTGTGCCAGTCCTTGTTTCTAGGGACAAAGAAGGAAAGTGAGGGGAATTCTCCTTGTGCTATAGTGTGCTTTAAAAAAACATTTTTTCTAGGGACAGAAAACTCTAGGTAGGGAGAGTGTCAGTTTCTTTCACTGTGCCAGTCCTTGTTTCTAGGGACAAAGAAGGAAAGTGAGGGGAATTCTCCTTGTGCTATAGTGTGCTTTAAAAAAACATTTTTTCTAGGGACAGAAAACTCTAGGTAGGGAGAGTGTCAGTTTCTTTCACTGTGCCAGTCCTTGTTTCTAGGGACAAAGAAGGAAAGTGAGGGGAATTCTCCTTGTGCTATAGTGTGCTTTAAAAAAACATTTTTTCTAGGGACAGAAAACTCTAGGTAGGGAGAGTGTCAGTTTCTTTCACTGTGCCAGTCCTTGTTTCTAGGGACAAAGAAGGAAAGTGAGGGGAATTCTCCTTGTGCTATAGTGTGCTTTAAAAAAACATTTTTTCTAGGGACAGAAAACTCTAGGTAGGGAGAGTGTCAGTTTCTTTCACTGTGCCAGTCCTTGTTTCTAGGGACAAAGAAGGAAAGTGAGGGGAATTCTCCTTGTGCTATAGTGTGCTTTAAAAAAACATTTTTTCTAGGGACAGAAAACTCTAGGTAGGGAGAGTGTCAGTTTCTTTCACTGTGCCAGTCCTTGTTTCTAGGGACAAAGAAGGAAAGTGAGGGGATTTCTCCTTGTGCTATAGTGTGCTTTAAAAAACATTTTTTCTAGGGACAGAAAACTGTAGGTAGGGAGAGTGTCAGTTTCTTTCACTGTGCCAGTCCTTGTTTCTAGGGACAAAGAAGGAAAGTGAGGGGATTTCTCCTTGTGCTATAGTGTGCTTTAAAAAAACATTTTTTCTAGGGACAGAAAACTGTAGGTAGGGAGAGTGTCAGTTTCTTTCACTGTGCCAGTCCTTGTTTCTAGGGACAAAGAAGGAAAGTGAGGGGATTTCTCCTTGTGCTATAGTGTGCTTTAAAAAAACATTTTTTCTAGGGACAGAAAACTGTAGGTAGGGAGAGTGTCAGTTTCTTTCACTGTGCCAGTCCTTGTTTCTAGGGACAAAGAAGGAAAGTGAGGGGATTTCTCCTTGTGCTATAGTGTGCTTTAAAAAAACATTTTTTCTAGGGACAGAAAACTCTAGGTAGGGAGAGTGTCAGTTTCTTTCACTGTGCCAGTCCTTGTTTCTAGGGACAAAGAAGGAAAGTGAGGGGAATTCTCCTTGTGCTATAGTGTGCCAAAGCATTCCTCATCAACCATCTTTGAAATCCTTGTTTTTTGGACAGTCAGGGAAATTGTCGTTGTGCTATTCTGTGCAAAAGCAATAATCCTCAACCATATTTAGAAATCCTTAAGTAAAGGGACAGAGAAGGACACCTGAAGGTAGCCCTTATTGCTTTTTTCCCATCTCCCTGCAGGCCATCTATTAGAATGTCTGGAAGGCAAACAAGGAGAGGCAGACAGTCAGGAGGCAATAAAAGAGGGCAAGCAGGCTCTGTGTCTGGGGGCAACAGTGCTGGTCGTGGACGCGGTGCATTGTCATCAGCACATGGCCATGGGACACGCTTGTCCTTCTTTTCGGCAGCTGGACATGTTGAGCCACATCATGCCGAAGACTTGGTAGAGTGGATGACCAAGCCCTCCTCCTCCTCCTCATCCTCTCTCACCCAGGCTCAGGGTACTGGCAAAGCAGCTGCCAAAGCGTCCTCTTCCCTGGTATCAATGTCAGACTCATCATCAGTCACTCCTTCCCTAGACCCACCATGTCCTCCTCCTGAGGAGTCCCCCGAACTGTTTGAGCACAGTGTTGGGTACATGCTCCAGGAGGATGCCCAGCGTTTCGAAGGGTCTGATGATGAAACCCAGCTACAGGAAGGCAGTAGCGTGAGAGCAGACAGAGGGGGTGCTCAAGAAGGACACCAATCTGGCAGTCATGTTCCAGCAGCTGCAGCATACTGCCAGATTGGCTCCAGTGATGAGGAGGGAGGGGATGATGAGGTCACTGACTCCACGTGGGTGCCTAATAGGAGAGAGGAGGAGGAGGAGGATGAGGAGGAGGCACATCTCCAACGAGGCAGGATGCCCTTTGGTGGCCAGCGTAAGGGCAGTACACCGACGGAATCACACCGCAGAGCTCCGCCTGTGCAGGGCGCAGCCTCTGCCCGTCATTCAAAAAGTTCCTTGGTGTGGGCCTTTTTTGAGGCTAGTGCATCAGATCGCACAGCTGCTGTTTGCAACATATGTCTCAAGCGTATATCGCGTGGCCAAAACATCAGCCGCTTGGGTACCACATGCCTGACCAGACATATGTTGACCTGCCATGCAGCTCGTTGGCAAGCCTACCTCAAAGACCCACACCAAAGAACAAAGCGGACCTCTCCTTGCACCGCATCAGCTGGGATCTCCAACCCCACAATAACTTCAGTCCTCTCTGAAACATGCACTGAGAGGAATGAAGGTGTAGAATTAGGTGTGTCACAGCCAAGTACTTGCGGCCACTCTGCTAGCAGTACACCGACGTCCGATTCTAGCAGGCAAATTTCCCTGCCCCAGCTGCTGGACCGTCGAAAGAAGTTCACTCCCAGCCATCCACATGCCCAGCGGTTGAATGCTAGCTTGGCTAAATTGCTAGCGCTTCAACTTCTGCCTTTTCAGTTGGTAGACTCGGCCCCCTTCCGTGAGTTTGTGCAATGTGCGGTTCCTCAGTGGCAGGTTCCCAAACGCCACTTTTTCTCACGGAAGGCTATTCCGGCTCTCTACCGGCATGTGGAAGGCAATGTCTTGGCCTCGCTGGACAGGGCGGTCAGCGGTAAGGTGCATATTACCGCTGACTCATGGTCCAGCAGGCATGGACAGGGACGTTACCTTTCTTTCACGCCCCATTGGGTCACTCTTTTGGCAGCTGGGAAGGATGCAGGACAAGGTGCAGTAGTGTTGGAGGTTGTTCCACCGCCACGCCTCCAAAATGCTACTACTGGTTGTGACACACCTCTCTCCTCCACCCCCTCCTCTTCTTCTTCCTCCATGGCCTCTTCCTGTGGTTTGTCCTATGAACCAGCGGTGCTCCGTAGCCGTTCACGGGGCTACGCAAGTACGCAGGCAAAAAGATGCCATGCCGTGCTTGCGCTGGTGTGTTTGGGGGACAGAAGCCACACTGGGGCAGAGGTCCTGTCTGCTCTGCAGGGCCAGGCCGAGAGGTGGTTGACGCCACGCCAGCTTAAGCCAGGAATGGTGGTTTGCGACAATGGCACCAACCTCCTCTCCGCCCTCCGACAGGGACAACTGACCCATGTGCCCTGTGTGGCTCACGTCCTTAACCTGGTGGTGCAGCGGTTCTTGGGCAGGTACCCGGGCTTACAGGATGTCCTGAGGCAGGCCAGGAAAGTCTGTGTGCATTTCCGCAGATCTTATAATGCCAGTGCTCGCCTGGCTGAGCTGCAAAAGGAGTTGAACCTGCCCAAGAACCGCCTTATATGTGACATGCCCACCAGGTGGAACTCAACGTTGGCCATGCTGCAGCGGCTGCACACGCAGCAGAGGGCCATCAATGAGTACCTGTGCGACTACGGCACCAGGACAGGGTCAGGGGAGCTTGGTTTTTTTTCTCCACGCCAGTGGGGCATGATCAGGGATGCATGCACTGTCCTGGCACCATTTGAGGAGGCCACGAGGATGGTGAGCAGTGACAGTGCATGCATCAGTGACACTGTACCTCTTGTCC
This sequence comes from Rana muscosa, assembly GCA_029206835.1. Lineage (NCBI taxonomy): Eukaryota > Metazoa > Chordata > Amphibia > Anura > Ranidae > Rana > Rana muscosa. The sequence goes on from CM055120.1 coordinate 305,134,677, forward strand.
ACCTGTTGGAGCACACGCTGCGTGGAATAATGGACAGGGCACTTGAGGCAGAACAGAGGCAGGAAGAGGAGGACTTCCTTGCCTCTCAAGGCCCCCTTTACCCAGACAGTGTTCCTTCTGTCCCACCCATCGCACAGGAAGAGGAAGAGGAGGAGGAGGAGGAGGAGGAGGAGGATTGTGTCAGCATGGAGGTGGAGGCTGGCACTCAGCATCATCAGCAGCAGTCTTTTAGGGATGATTTACAGTCCCAAGAAACCAGTGGACTTGTACGTGGCTGGGAGGAGGTGGCTGCGGATCATGTCGTCCTTAGTGACCCAGAGGACTCCGGAGCGAATGCCTCAGCAAACCTACGCTGCATGGCCTCCCTGATCCTGCAAAGTCTGCGGAAGGATCCTCGTATTCTTCGGATCAAGGAGAGGGACCATTACTGGCTGGCCACTCTCCTTGATCCACGGTACAAGGGTAAGGTTGCGGACCTTATGTTACCTTCGCAGAGGGAGCAGAGGATGAGACAACTCCGGGAGGCCTTGCAGAAAGGTCTGTGCAACGCGTTCCCAGAGACTGGGAGGTTACAAACTCCTGGTCCTGGACAACGAGTTGCTGAGGCTTCGGCCAGTCAAAGAAGGAGCGGTGGGGAAGGTGGCCGTCTGACCGATGCGTTCAGACAATTCTTTAGTCCGCAGCCCCAAAGTATGATCGGTTCCAGCAACCATCGCCAGCGTCTGATAAACATGGTGCAGGAATATCTAGGGGCAAGGTCAGACTTGGACACCTTCCCCACCGAAAATCCTCTGGCTTACTGGGTCTTGAGGATGGATCACTGGCCAGAGCTTGCACAGTATGCAATTGAGCTACTGGCCTGTCCTGCATCCAGCGTTCTTTCGGAACGCACATTCAGTGCTGCTGGAGGATTTGTCACGGATCACAGGGTGCGCCTGTCCACCGACTCGGTTGATCGACTGACTTTCATCAAGATGAACCAGTCTTGGATCACCACCAGCTACCACACACCTGATGCTGATATAACAGACTAATTGATTTTAACATGTCACATCCCTTCAAGACTGATGCTGATGCTGAGTGCCTGTGCTGTTATGTTGACTGGCTATCCTCCTCCTCCGAGTCCTCAATGATACGATTGATGATGATAGCTTGGAAGATCATTTTTGCTTATGGGTGCCGCCACCAGTGGCTAAGGCCCAATTTTTCAGCCCCTGTTTTACAGGGGCGTGTAATTACAATTTTTTTAGCAATAATTTGCCATAGGGCTCATTGCTGTGCTCCAAGTACAGTATCTGTGAGGGGTTGGAGTGTTGTGGCACCAGTGCCTAAGGCCCAATTTTTCAGCCCCTGTTTAACAGGGGCGTGTCATTACAATTTTTGAAGCAATACTTTGCAACAGGGCTCATTGCTGTGCTCCAAGTACAGTATCTGTGAGGGGTTGTAGTGTTGTGCCACCAGTGCCTAAGGCCCAATTTTTCAGCCCCTGTTCAACAGGGGCATGCAATTACAATTCTTGATCTAATAATTCACAGCAGGGCCCATTGCTGCACCCACCAAGAGTAACTCTGAGGGCTTACAGTGTTGTGGCAACGCCACCACCACCACCACCACCACGAAAGGCCCAATTTTTCAGCCCCTGTTCAAAAGGGGCATGTAATTACAATTCTTGATCTAATAATTCACAGCAGGGCCCATTCCTGCACCCACCAAGAGTAACTCTGAGGGCTTACAGTGTTGTGGCAACACCACCACCACCACCACCACCACGAAAGGCCCAATTTTTCAGCCCCTGTTCAACAGGGGCATGCAATTACAATTCTTGATCTAATAATTCACAGCAGGGCCCATTGCTGCACCCACCAAGAGTAACTGTCAGGGCTTACAGTGTTGTGGCACCAGCACCACCATCAAAGGCCCAATTTTTACTACCACTGTTCAACAATTATATGTAATTAAAATTCCTGATATAATAGTTGACAGCAGGGCGTTCCAGCACCAACCAAGAGTAACTGTGAGTGCTTACAGTGTTGTGCCAACACCAACAACTAGGGGGCCTATTTCTGCAGAGTATATACGGCAGGTCCCTACTTTCAAACATCCAACTTACAAACGACTCCTACTTGCAAACGCAAGAAGACAACAGGAAGTGAGAGGAAATCTACCACTAGGAAGGAAAATTCTCTCCTGTAAGAATAAATATGGGAAAAAGGTGTCTCCTCTGTACTGATGCTTTATCAGCAATCCTTGTTTCAAGAAAAACACCACATTTCAAAAACAGTTGTCATTGGGACGGAAAGTGAGGTGAAATGTTCTGAACAGGGGCACAGACAGCAAAACAAATGTTACAGGGGTGATAACCCTTACCTATGTTTTCCAAAAAGTTTAAAAATAGGTATTTGGGCTGGAGCTACACTTCAACAATGTACCTGTTCAAAATTACAAACAGATTCTACATAAGAACAAACCTACAGTCCCTGTCTTGTATGCACCGCCTGTATACGGCTGTTCAGAGTATATAGGGCCTTTTTTATTTTAAAACTTCTTTTTGCATTGATACATGTCCCCTGGTGCAGAACCCGGGTTCCCAAACCCTTTTTAGGACAATAACATGCATAATAGTTGTTATAATTAGCACTTTAGAATTCGAACGTTCGCTCCATTGTATTTAATAGGGTTCTAATGTTCGTACGAACTTTCGGTCCGTTCGCGGGTTCTGGTGCGAACCGAACCCGGGGGTGTTCGGCTCATCACTAGTCACCAACAATACTCAGGTAGGGCGTGGCGTTTAAACAATGCTCAATTGGTACTAAGGGGACCAAAGTGTGCCATGAAATAATCTCCCCCACCATCACACCACCACCACCACCAGCCTGAACCGGTGATACAAGGCAGGATGGATCCATGCGCCAAATTCTGACCCGACCATCTGAATGTCGCAGCTGAAATGGAGACTCGTCAGAACAGGCAACGTTTTTCCAATCTTCTGTAGCACTACCCCCGCAGGAGCTGCTGGTTTATTTTTGGGCCTTTGCTGTTACCTTACTGTTCCACCGTATGCGTCATAGGGGGTCCCATTGAAGAGTTGTTTACAGATGTCAGCACCATCACACAGTCTCTTTTCCAATGGTTTTATTAAACAAAGTCAGTTAGAGAGATGGAGGGTTAGGGGAGATTCAAGTACCTTGTATTTGCGGATCACAGGTACTTCTCTTGATCCAGAGGACAAACAGTCTCCATGCTGGATGTAGCAGCCACCGGATAGGCCTCTCTCACTGACCCAGCAGCCGGTGCGGTGCTCGGTCATAGTCTCTGCCACAGACTTGAAGAATACACATAGTCTCTGCGCAATCCTCTGCCACAGGATTGTATGATCCAGAACTTTTGCAGAGTCTAAGTACAGTCCCACAGTACCAGTTTCTTTCAGCCAAGCCGGCAACACTGTGAGGTATATGGGCTGGGATGTGTCCTCCAATTGAGTCTCCAATTTTTCTCGCTCGGTCCTCTCTGAGAAAAGTCCTCCCCTGGTTTCTCCAATTGCTGGGCTTCTTCCCAGAGGCAAGACAGCATGGGACCACCCCTGGACCAGTTGGCCCCAGAAACTCCCAGGCCTACTATCAGTAACGAAGCCTTGGGCCAGCAGGCCCCCGAGACAGAAGACTGTCACGGCACACCTTAGGCCAGGAGGGCCATCAGGTCAGAGAGACCCGGAAAACGGTGTCAGTCCCTTAAGTACCCTCTCCCAGAATGCACAGCGCGGGAACCACTCCCACTGGGCTGCTTCTGGGTAAAGAATACTCAATGCACCCAGCCTGCTGCATTTCCAACCTTGACCTGTGGTGACAGCGATGCTCACAGTCAAGTGGAAAATGCACAGCTGGACTGGAACAGAAAGCAGCAATTTAACACAATCATTCTGAGCCAAACTACAGCTCAGATAACTTAAATTTAAACATAGCGCCTACTCAATAGGAGCAGGGCGCTACACTTCTATTGTCCAATTTTTGTGATCCTGTGTGAATTGTAGCCTCAGTTTCCTGTTCTTATCTGACAGGAGTGGCACCCGGTGTGGTCTTCTGCTGCTGTAGCCGATCTGCTTCAAGGTTTGATGTGTTGTGCGTTCAGAGATGGTATTCTGCATACCATGGATGTAACGAGTGCTTATTTGAGTTACTGTTCTTTCATCTGGAACCAGTCTGCCCATTCTCCTCTGACCGGATATGCAGAGCAGCAGCTCAGGAGCAAGCCTGCCTGGGTGCCCCCCATAGAAAGCTGCTTGCTCTGGGGGCACTCAGCAGGAGGGAGGGGCCAGGGGCATATTAGTACATTATGCAATTGCCTTACAGGTGGTTTTTTTTTTTAAACTGTCATGGTTTACTACTGCTTGGTGGGTTTTACTTCCTCTTTTGCTACATGAACAGCCTGCAAATGTAAAGCATAATGGGCTAGTATGCATCGCATATTAGCCCATTATGTGACACTTACCTGCAAAAGAATCCAGCGACGTCCCCACAGTAGGAAGCGTCCATCTTCTGTCTCCTCTTCCTTCCAGGCTGCGGACTCCGGCGCTGTGACTCGCCGGAGCCGCGTGACGTCACTCCCGCACATGCGCATGAGAGCCGCAATTCACGGCACAAGCTGGGGAAGAAACGGCACTTAGTTCCGTTTCTTCCCCGCGCATGCGCCGTTAACATTTGCGGCGGACTACAAGTGAAAAATCTCCTAAACGCCGCACGTGTAGGAGATATTTCCACTACCTATAGGTAAGCCTTATTCTAGGCTTACCTATAGGTAGAAGTAGTCAAAAGCGGTTTACAACCACTTTAAGAAAAACACCATCTCTCTGTATCTAAGGAGATATATTTTGCTTTTAAAGGGAAACGGCAAACAAGAGGACACAACAGGAACATGTACATAAAAGACTAAGGGCCCTTTCACACGGGGCGGATCCGTGAAGATCCGCCCCATGAAGCTCCGCTCCGTTGATCCCCGCTGAGCCGGCGGATGACTGGGCGGTCCCCGCACACTGTGCAGGGACCGCCCTGTCAGAGCGCCGCTTTCCCCTATGGGGGATCGGATGACGACGGACCGTAGAGTCCGTTGTCATCCCATCCGATCCGCAGACGGAAGGAAAAATAGGGTTTTCCTCCGTCACACTTTTGCGGATCGGAGCGGGTCGGATGTCAGCGGGGATGTCAGCGGACATGTCACCGCTGACATCCGTGGCTCCATAGGAGGACATGGAGCATCCGTTCAGGTCCGCCTAAAAAACTGACAGGCGGACCTGAACGGACCCTCCGTGTGAAAGGGGCCTTAAGGAAGCATTTCAAATCATCCAACAAGCTTCTTTAGTGATTGAGAAGCAGTCCTGCCTCTTCTGATTGCTATATAATTTAAATGATTTTAAGTGAAGTGAAGGGTGTATTGAACCGTCATTAAAAATGACAAGCAGCAGATGACTAGAATACATGTGTCAGTCCTCTATTACTTGCTGCTGTCTGCCTTTGCCATCTCAGCATGACATTAACATGAAAACTTCCTCTTGCAGTTTAAAAGGAGACTTGATAGTGCACCTAAGCCAAGACTATGAACGTAAAACTACTTACTGATTCTTAATGAGCACTAAATTAACTTTATAACAAGCTACTGACCTCTCTAGCTGCATTTAATGTGAAGTTATTCATTCTCAAAGAGCCTCAGATATCACCAAAAAAATTCTAGCGCTGGGTTTCACTTGGTTTCAAACAGTTTATAACAGTGGTCTCCAAACTGCGGCCCGTGGGCCGGATGCGGCCCTTTGATTGCCTTTATCTGGCCCTTTGATTGCCTTTATCTGGCCCTTAGGGCACTATTGCATTCACTGACACCAACAACGGGGTATTATTTGTCTCATTGACACTAATGATGAAGCAAAAATTCCTCCTCCGACACCATTGATGGGGCACTATTCCTCCTACTGGCAGCAACGATGGGACATTATTCCTGTAGCAATACCCCCAATTAAGAGGGCTGCAGGTATAGTTTTGGGCCTGTAACACACTGCTGTCAACCCCCAGGAACTGGCTCTAACCTCCCTTGGCACAGCTAGCACAAATGGAAGTGTGAAATCCGCTATGCTATAGGAATCACGACTCCGCAATAAAGCATACACAATGGTTAATATCAAATTACCTGAGCTGACTGCTCCAGCTGGGATAGACAGTACGCCACACAACTTGTTTGCTTAACCACAAATACTTTTACTGAATAGAAAATATAAGGTTAGACAATGGTACATTTATCTATGCAGGCCCCTGCAATATTAAAAGTCAAGCAAATAACAAGTACTATGTTCTAACAGTCTTATGCACACTGAATGTCTCTTAGTAAACTACACTCGCGAGCCTTCCCCCTCGTGGCCAATATGGCGGCCAAACAATGTCTCCCAGCTGAACAGTCAGGCCTGGCTAATTCACACACAGTTAATTCGTTGAGAAGGATCTTCACTAGCAAAATGGTGGTGCACTTTTGTAGGTTATTTGTAATCCAAAGGTATTAAATTGTTAGTGATTTAGCATGCAATAAGACAACTTACCTCCGATTGCACAACACACTGTTCCTCTGGGGTGCAATGTAACACTCCGGTAACGGTGGGCCCTGACCAAAGGATACTGGGCCTAAAAGGTAATCAATGAATACTGAGCAAGTGCTCTCTCACCCGACCAGACCAGTCCGTACAACTGACTTAGTGGTTGGTGCTCCAGCACACAGTCTCACGATACCCGTAGTCTCTGATCCTCTCGACCATCCGAGGGAGATTGATGGATAAGACGACTCTGGGTTCTCCCGTGACGATCAGCAAGCTCTCCGGATCCCCTAGGCCCAGGCTTTCCGGCCTAGTCCAAAGCAACAGGCCCCAACGTAGGCTCCACTTGCTAGGAGGGCGGTGTCCAAAGAGACCAGCGTGTTGCTCCTCCCTCCTTAAATAGTCCTTCCCCAGCAGACCTTGCGCCGGGCAATGCACTGTGGGTGTCCCGCTGTACACTGGGTATAGTAGTCTTTGTACTCATTTAAAGCGACACCCCGCTACATTCCTCTAAGGCCTCATGTACACTGCTGCTGGTAAACGGACGTTTAGGAGCAGTCGGGCATTTTTTTCAACTGCTCCTGAACTCTCCTCTATGTTATCTTATCAGTACATGTACACTGGGTGGTCTACAGTCGATTCTAGGCTTTTTCTGGAAAAATGCGTTTGTTTTAGTTTATAAGCGTTCCTATGTAAGTTATGGGAGAAACACAATTTTCACCACATGCTGTTGCCTGCAAGGGGGGGGGGGGAGGGAGAGACAGGCAGAGAAAGAGACTGGCAGAGAGAGAGACACACAGGCAGAGAGAGAGACACACAGGAGAAAGAGAGAGAGAGACAGGCAGAGAGAGAGAGACAGGCAGAGAGAGAGACACAGACAGAGAGAGAGAGAGACACAGGCAGAGAGAGAGACACACACAGGCAGAGAGAGAGAGACACACAGGCAAAGAGAGACACAGGCAGGGAGAGAGACACACAGGCAGAGAGAGAGACACACAGGCAGATAGAGACACACACAGGCAGAGAGAGAGCCACACACACATAGGCAGAGAGAGAGAGAGACACAGGCAGAGAGAGAGAGACACACACACACACACAGGCAGAGAGAGAGACACACACATAGGCAGAGAGAGAGACACACACATAGGCAGAGAGAGACACACACATAGGCAGAGAGAGAGAGACAGGCAGAGATAGAGAGACACACACACAGGCAGAGAGAAAGAGAGAGACACACAGGCAGAGAGAGAGAGAGACAGGCCGAGAGAGAGAGAGACACAGGCAGAGAGACACACAAGATAAAAAGAAAAAAGAAATTGCGCTCAGGATTAGGGGGTGGCAACTACCTGGCTGACACCAGATTGCCTCAATTGCGATCTTATGCAGCTACTAACCTGATAAACATAAACAGTGGAACATAAAATAAAAATAAATAGTAGCGCTAGACCCAATAAGCGACAACAAAAAAATAATTAGATCGTGCTTAAATTCACCGCACATGAGTAGTGCATGAACCTATTAACTAATAAGTGATTGGTGAATAATCTTAACCTGATAATCAAATGAGGTGAAAATAAATATAAATGGTACAAAATATGATAAATGAATAAACATCTATTAAATGATGTCCAAATGTGACACACCAAGTCGTCAGTCCAAGTGTGCAAAAGAAACACAGTGTTGAAGTCCAAATAAATGCTCAAATGAAAAACACCCGTGCAGAAAAAATCCAGATACAAATTCAAACGTGTTGTCTGAAGAGTGACATCCACCACCATAAACAGGTCAGCAGCTTACCAGAGCTAGTTGGTCCCCTATTACGGAGGACCTCAAACAGCATCTATGTGAACTCAGTTGGATGATGTTGGCTCCTACAGCCACCTCTTCATTCGGCGCTTCCACAGTAAAAAACAATGTAACCGCAGCAATGACATGCAAGAGAGGAAAGGGATATCTCGCTGGTGTAAAATCTTAGGGTTTATTTGAATAAAAAATGGATTAAAACACTTACAAAAATGTTGACAAGATACAGCCTTGAACTCGCGGTGCCGGCCGGACACCGACGAGCAAACCCGTCCTAGGAGATCGAGCAGTAAGGGGATGACGTCACCACGTCGCTCGGTCCGCCCTACGCGTTTCGTGATAGGTCACTTCGTCTCGGAGCCCCGAGACGAAGCCCCGAGACGAAGTGACCTATCACGAAATGCGTAGGGCGGACCGAGCGACGTGGTGACGTCATCCCCTTACTGCTCGATCTCCTAGGACGGGTTTGCTCGTCGGTGTCCGGCCGGCACCGCGAGTTCAAGGCTGTATCTTGTCAACATTTTTGTAAGTGTTTTAATCCATTTTTTATTCAAATAAACCCTAAGATTTTACACCAGCGAGATATCCCTTTCCTCTCTTGCATGTCATTGCTGCGGTTACATTGTTTTTTACTGTGGAAGCGCCGAATGAAGAGGTGGCTGTAGGAGCCAACATCATCCAACTGACTTCACATAGATGCTGTTTGAGGTCCTCCGTAATAGGGGACCAACTAGCTCTGGTAAGCTGCTGACCTGTTTATGGTGGTGGATGTCACTCTTCAGACAACACGTTTGAATTTGTATCTGGATTTTTTCTGCACGGGTGTTTTTCATTTGAGCATTTATTTGGACTTCAACACTGTGTTTCTTTTGCACACTTGGACTGATGACTTGGTGTGTCACATTTGGACATCATTTAATAGATGTTTATTCATTTATCATATTTTGTACCATTTATATTTATTTTCACCTCATTTGATTATCAGGTTAAGATTATTCACCAATCACTTATTAGTTAATAGGTTCATGCACTACTCATGTGCGGTGAATTTAAGCACGATCTAATTATTTTTTTGTTGTCGCTTATTGGGTCTAGCGCTACTATTTATTTTTAATTTAGAGAGACACACAAGCAGAGAGAGAGAGACACAGGCAGAGAGACAGGCAGAGAGAGAGACACACACACACACACACACAGGCAGAGAGAGAGAGAGATAGACACAGGCAGAGAGAGAGACACACAGGCAGAGAGAGAGACACACAGGCAGATGGAGAGACACACAGGCAGAGAGAGAGAGACACAGGCAGATAGAGAGACACACACAGGCAGAGAGAGACACACAGGCAGAGAGAGAGACACAGGCAAAGAGACAGGCAGAGAGAAAGACACACACACACAGGCAGAGAGAGACACACAAGCAGAGAGAGAGAGAGGCACACAGGCAGAGAGAGAGATAGACACACAGGCAGGGAGAGAAACACACGGGCAGAGAGAGAGACACACAGACAGAGAGACACGCACAGGCAGAGAGAGAGAGAGAGGCAGAAACAGGCACAGCGAGAGAGGCAGAGACAGGCACAGTGCGAGAGGCAGGCACAGAGAGAGAGAGAGAGAGAGACAGGCAGAAAGAGAGAGAGAGACAGCAGAAAGAGAGAGAGAGACAGCAGAGAGAGGCAGACAGCAGAGAGAGAGACTGATTGGCAGAGCGCTAGAGAGAGACTCCATAGTTAAAGCTGTTAAACTGAGGTTTTTCACTGTCGTTTATCAGCTGTCAGTTTCAAGCATTCAGAAGAGGTTTTAAACTGCCCCGTGTACATGAGGCTTAAGGGTATAGCAATGGAAACTTTTGAAATGGTGTTATTTATCAATATACTGATTGGTTTACTTCTTTTCTTTTGCTTACAGGGGGATGAACTGAAGAAATTCCTCATTCCTAGGACTATGCAGAGGACAGAATGGTGTCAGCCAAGGAGACAGATATGTACGACGCCATCTTGGAAACTAACGATGGATCTAGTTCCGATGCAAGCTGGTACTTTCCGTACCCGCTGGGCTTCCAGGTGTCCCTCACCAGCTTCCTTATGTTGGAAATTGTACTGGGTTTTAGCAGCAACTTGACAGTCCTCGTGCTTTACTGCATGCAGTCCAACCTTGTGGATTCAGTCAGCAACATGGTGACCATGAACCTTCATGTTTTGGACGTCATCATCTGTGTGATCTGTGTCCCACTGACAATAGTCATCATCTTGATTCCACTAGAGCAGAACATAGCTCTGGTTTGCTGCTTCCATGAGGCCTGTGTCACCTTCAGTAGCATTGCAACAGCCATCAATGTCCTTGTCATCAGTCTGGACAGGTACGATATCTCCGTGAGACCCGCTAATCGGGTTCTCACCCCCAGCAGGATGGTGCTACTTCTGTCCTGTGTCTGGTTTGTCTCGCTCATGGTCTTCTTCATTCCTTTCTTCGAGGTGGAATTTTTTGGTAACCCAGATAACATTGCTACCTGGCAGAACCGGACTTTGCTCTGCGTAAGTGTCAATGAGTATCACACAGGGGTGGGTATGTACTACCACCTTGTCATCCAGATACCCATCTTCTTTGCAGCGGTGGCTGTTATGCTGGTCACCTATTCCAAAATTCTTCAGGCTCTCAACATTAGGATCGGCAACCATTTTAAGAGGAGCCAACGTCGGAAAACCAAGAAGAAGAAGAAAAGGAAATCTTCAGACCAAAGCACCATGGCGGAAACCAAGAGACTGGCTCCTCCTGCTGCCCCAAACCCGCCAATGAGGGTACAGGCTTCTGTGTCTGTCATCATCGCCTTAAGGCGTGCAGTGAAACGCCACCGGGATCGCAGAGAACGCCAGAAACGTGTCTTTAGGATGTCTCTCATTATCATCACCACCTTTCTGCTCTGCTGGGCCCCCATATCTATCGTGAACCTACTTATCCTCTGTCTGGGGCCCAGTGATTTCATGGTAAAACTGCGAATCTGCTTTATCACCATGGCCTATGGCACAACCATTTTCCACCCTCTGGTGTATGCCTTCACTCGGCAGAAATTCCGCAATGTCTTGAAAAATAAGATGAAGAAGAGAGTGGTTTCAGTGTTGCAAGTAGACCCCGCTCCTGGGGGGACAGTTATACACAACTCTTGGATAGAGCCCAAAAAGGGGAGGAAAGCAAAGCTGGAGTGTAGCGATGGGACCGACCGATGTCTTACAGATGCCGTAAAGGAATGATCCTATCTGTTTAGAAGCTGGTGTTTCAAGACTCTTATGACAGAGGGATTAATGGCGGATACAAGTGCACAATTTTTTTTTCCAACTCTCAATCTTTATACGAACGAGGAGCAGTATATTATATCGGTTGTAGCTAAAAAAAAACTATAGCCTAGCTCCATTTTTAAAGCACTGCCATGTTACCTCTGTGGCTTGGCTCGCCACAAGTCCATTCAACCCATCCGATGTAGGATGGATAATCCAGGTGATCCGTACCCCGTACGTTAGGGGCAGCTGCAGTGAATTTCGAGTCACCGTTGAGTCGATTGTCAAAACCTGGCAAATTGAGAATCTACAAGTTTTTATAGTGAGTAGAACCGCATGCCTTGATGTGACAAAGAATCATCCTAGGACAGAAATTTGTTCTTTCAAGTTAATAAAAATGGACACACATCAAAGAAACAGGACCTTCGGAAAGAACCTGTATTTTTCTACGGATAATATATTTGATTTTAAGATCACCGCAGCCAAGAACTGTAAATTTAGGACTGTAAAAAGAAAAAATATATCAACAATATTTGTTTTATAGTTTAAAAAAGAATATATATATATATATATATCTATATATAAATATCTATATATAAATATCTATATATAAATATATATATATATATAGAGAGAGAGAGAGAGAGAGAGAGAGAGAGAGAGAGAGAGAGAGAGAGAGAGAGAGAGAGAGAGAGAGAGTGTGGTGTCTAAATATTCAGTCTGGCTATAAAAGGCATAAGCCTCTCTAGGGACACTTTAGTAAATGTGCGTTAGTTTGCACATATTTTAAATCCACTACAGATAGTCAATGTATTCTTCCACTTTTCTTAAAAAAAAAAAGAAAGAAACAAAAATAATAAATGTAACCTTCCATTTTATTGAGGCAATTCAAATTAGAGCCAGTGGCTATTTGCACCAGGTTTTCTGCAACACGCAAAGGATGCAGTTCTGACATTGTGAATGGTATGCTGTACGTTTCATCCAAGTGGTAGGTCTGTAGAAGATAGTCAGCTCATTAAAGCACAATAGGATGTATGTGTCGGCAATATAATGACAATGTCCGTGCAAAAAAAAATAACACAATGCAAGGGAACTTAAGCAACAGTTGACAGAGGCTAAGGAATCCAATCCCTTCACTGCTTAACATGTGAACAGGCCCTGGAAAGCCATCTTGTGCACCATGCAGGCTGCCAATTCACTAACAGGAACATGGCTGGAACAGGGAACATTTTAGAAGGCATCGCTTTTGTGAAAAGTGGTAAAGGGCACAAGTAGGGGCACGTTTCCAGAGGCATTGGTAAAAAAAAATTAAAATGCACTTGAGTGAAAGGTGGAAAGGCCACATACAGACAGGCATCCCTTGACTAAAGGGTGGATAAGGGCACACTTAGAAAGATAACCCTTGACCAATCTGTGGAACAGAACACATATAGTAGTTCTACCTTTGAGTGAAAGGTGGAAAGGCCACATACAGACAGGCATCCCTTGACTGAAGGGTGGACAAGGGCACACTTAGAAAGATAATCCTTGACGGAACTGTGCAACAGAACACATATAGTAAGTCAACCTTTGAGTGAAAGGTGGAAAGGCCACATACAGACAGGCATCCTTTGACTGAAAGGTGGACAGGGGCACATTTAGAAAGGTAACCCTTGATGGAACTATGGAACAGAACACATATAATAAGTCAACCTTTGAGTGAAAGGTGAAAGGGCCACATACAGACAGGCATCCCTAGACTGAAGGGTGGACAAGGGCACATTTAGAAAGGTAACCCTTGACCGATCTGTGGAACAGAACACATATAGTAAGTCAACCTTTGAGGGAAAGGTGGAAAGGCCACATACAGACAGGCATCCTTTGACTGAAAGGTGGACAGGGGCACATTTAGAGAGGCATTTCTTTATTGAATTGTGGAACAGGGCACATATCCAGGGTCATTGGTAAACAGAATGTAAAGGGAAGCTTTACTTGAGTGAACGGTGGAAAATGTACATATAGTAAGGCAAACTTTGGGTGAAATGTAGAAAGGCCACATACATTACATCCTTTGACTGAAGAGTGGACAAGGGCACATTTAAAGAGGCATCCCTTAAGTGAATTGTGGAACAGGGCACACATTCAAAGGCTTTGGTAAGTAAAAATGTAAAGTGAAGCTTCACTTGAGTGAAGGGTGGAAAAGGGCAAGGCAACCCTTGGGTGAAAGGTGGACAGTACACATACTGTACATCCCTTGACTGGAGGATGGACAAGGGTACATTTAGAGAGGCATCCCTTTAGTGTATTGTGGCACAGGGCACATATCCAGAGGCAATGTTAAATAGAATTTAAAGTGAAACTTCACTTAAATAAAGGGCAGAAAAATGTACATATAGTAAGACAACCATTGGGTGAAAGGTGGAAGAAATGCATATGGAGAGGCATCCCTTGATTGAAGGGTAGACAAGGGCACATTTAGAGAGTCAGTTGTGGAACCGGGCATGTATCCAGAGGCAACAATAAATAGAATGTAAAATGAAGTTTCACTTGACTGAAGGGAAAGGGCACGTAAAGCGAGGCAACCCATGAGTGAAAGGTGTAAAGGCCACTTATTGAGAGCCACCCATGGCTGAAGGATGGACAAGGGCACATTCAGAGAGCCATCCCTTGAGTCAATTGTGGAAAAAGGCACGTATCCACATGCAATGTTAAATAGAATATCAAGTGACGCAGGGAAAAGGCCACATATAGTAAGGTAACTCTTGAGTGAAAGGTGGAAAGGCCAAATGCAGAAAGGCAACCCTTGACTGAAGGGTGGACAAGGGTACATTTAGGGAGGCAATCCATGAGTCAATTATGGAACAGGGCACGTATCCAGAGGCATTGGTACATAGAATGTAAAATGAAGCTTCACTTGAGTGAAGGGGGAAAAAGGGCACATAAAGAGAGGTAACTCTTGAGTGTAAGGTAGAAAGGCCAAATGCATAAAAGCTTCCCTTGACTAAAGGGTGGGCAAATGCACATTTAGAGAGGCATCCCATGAGTTCATTGTGGAACTGGGCACATATCCAGAGGCACTGGTACATAGGATGTAAAAGGAAGTTTCACTTGAGAGATGAGTGGGAAAGGGTACATATAGTAAGGCAACCCCTGGGTGAAAGGTGGAAAGGCAATTTACAGAGAGGTATCCCTTGACAGAAGAGTGTATAAGGCCACATTTAGAGAGGCAGCCCTTAACTTAAATGTGGAACAGGGCACATATCAAGAGGTGAAGTGAAGCTTCATTTGAGTGATGGGTGGAAAAGGGCACGTATAGTAAGGCAACTTTTGGGTGAAGGTGAAAAGACCACATATACAGAGTACAGTAGCATCCCTTGACTGAAGGGTGGACACGGCCACATATAGAGAGGCATCCCTTGAGTGAAGTCGAACCAGGCACTTATCCAGAAACATTGTTTAATAGAATGTAAACTGAAGCTTCACTTGAATGAAGGGTGGAAAAGGACACATGCAGTGAGCCAACCCTTGGGTAAAAGGATGAATGGTGATATGCAGAAAGACATTCCTTGACTGAAGAGTGGACAAGCGCACATACAGAGAGGCATCCCTTGAGTGAAGTATGAAAAATGGGCACGTATCCAGAGTCATTGTTTATTAGACAGATGCTTCCCAGTATGTGCCTTTTTCTACTTGCCATGGTATCAGGACATACCAGGCATGCGTAGAGAGCCATCTGGGGCATATGACATGTTCAAGAAGGTATCCCTTTTGTGAAAAAGGCATGTATAGTGAGGCGTCACTTTAGTGAAAGTGGTAGAGGGTACATATAGGGAGGCAACCCTTTGGTGAAAGGTGGAAAGGCCACTTATAGAAAGCCATCCCTCGACTGCAATGTAGACAAGGGCACATATTGAGAGGCCCTGTAATGTCTGGAACAGGGCACATATCCAAAAGCCTTATTTAATAGAATGTAAAGTGAAACCTAACTTAAGGGCACATATGGTAAGGCAACCCTTGGGTTAAAAGTGGAAAGGTCACATAAAGAAAGACATTCCTTGACTGAAGAGTAGACAAGGGCACATTTAGAAAGGCATCCCCTAAATCAAGTCTGGAACAGGGCATGTATCCGGAGACCTTGTGGAAAATTGCACATATAGTAGGGCACCCCTTGAGTAAAAGGTGAAAAGGCCACATTAAAGAGGCATCCCTTGACTGAAGGGTGGACAAAGGCACATATAGAGAGGCATTCCTTGACTGAAGGGTGGACAAGGATACATATAGAGAGGCATCCTTTGAGTTAAGTCTGGAACTGGGCACATGTCGAGAGACCTTGTTTAATAGAATATAAAGTGAAGTTTCACTTGACTGAAGGGTGGAAAAGGGAATATAGTAAGGCAACCCTTGAGTGAAAGGTGGAAAGGCCAAACTAGAGAGGCCGATGGGTGGACAAGGGCACATATAGAGAGACATCCCTTGAGTCAGGTCTGAAACAGGGCATGTATCCAAAGGCATTGTTTCATAGAATGAAGAGTAGACAAGGGCACATTTAGAAAGGCATCCCCTAAATCAAGTCTGGAACAGGGCATGTATCCGGAGACCTTGTGGAAAATTGCACATATAGTAAGGCAACCCTTGAATGAAAGGTGGAAAGGCCACATTAAAGAGGCATCCCTTGACTGAAGGGTGGACAAAAGGCACATATAGAGAGGCATTCCTTGACTGAAGGGTGGACAAGGGCACATATAGTAGGGCAACCCTTGAGTGAAAGGTGTAAAGGCCACATTAAAGAGGCATTCTTTGACTGAAGGTTGGACAAATGCACATATAGAGAGGCATTCCTTGACTGAAGGGTGGACAAGAGCACATTTAAAGAGAAATCCCTAGAGTGAAATATTTTCTGTAGGGTTGGAGATCGCCCTGGACTATCTCAATCAGTTGTTAGTCAATGGTTAGGTGATGGTAGGGGCGGATTGGATAAGTTCTCTTCCGATGCTCTCTGCCCAACTACACCGGAAAGAGGTGGTGAGCCTTTTTTGAGGGCCTGGGCTGCTGCCTCTGAGTACGGCCTTGAGGCCGTTTCTGAAGGTACTAGTAGAGGTAGAAAAAGTGGGAGCGCCTGATATCCAATAAAATGCAAGTCGAGAGGTGGATTTGTGGTAGTTTATTGAAAGTAGCAACAAGTGATCAAGCCAACACGTTTCGGGGAAAAAAGGTTCCCCCTTCCTCAGGGCTGCTGCTGTTTACTGATGGTGAATGGGAAAAGATCCAAAACAAGGGTGTCTGTGACACCAGGATCAGAAGGATCTGTGTCCGTTGTGTTTGCATCACTTGTTGATCTTGTTTGATCATTTGTTGCTACTTTCAATAAACGATCAGAAATCCACCTCTCGACTTTCATTTCATTGGATATCGGGCGCTCCCTCTTTATATACCTCTACTAGAGTGAAGTATGGAATGGGTACATATCCAGTCCAGAGGCACCTTTTAATAGACAGATGCTTCCCAAAATGTGCCCCTTTCTACTTATCATGGCAGTAAGACACGCCGGGCACATGTAGAGAGCCATCTGAAACATTAAGGGTACAAAAAGCATATTCAAGATGGTGCCCACTGTGTGAACTATGGAAAAAGTCATGTATAGTGAGGCATCAGTTGGGTGAAGGGTGGAAGAGGGCACATATAGGGAGGCAACTGGTGACCGAAGGGTGAGCAAAGGAACATACAAAGTCATACATTTGATAGGTGGCAGCTTCCCTTTATGTGGCCTTTTCTATCAATGAATGTAGGAAAAAGCTGCAATATTGTTTCCGGTGTGGACTGTCCCTTTAAGTGGCCTATTTAGGAACAGAGGAAAGAGTTTTCGGCAGTGTAGAGCGGTGAGGCAGAAGAACGGTGGTGTACGATTGGTTTGCACATTCCTCCCTGCTTTACTAATGAAAGACTAATAAACGTACTCAATAAGTCATAACAACCAATACGATTTTATTTCACTGTAATCATGCCAATAAAACAAGATTTGGTTGGTTGGTAGTTGATTTTGCTCATTAGTTATTTCTATATAAAATAAAAAAGCTGCCAGTGGCCTAAAGGCAAAGTTCACCTTTACCCCAAAAAACTGCCTATGCAGGTAAGTGGTGTCTGTAGAAAAAAAGAACTATTGTTCAGCAAAGTTGACGAATGCCTTTGCTATAGGTGTAGGCAATTTATGTACCTCCTGAAACCTGATTGAAAAACTCCCAGAGATCACGCCTGAGGAGCCTGGGAGGAAGGACCTCTCACAGGTATTTGCCGCGCTGCATCTGAGGTCTGTGTGATTGAGAGAGGGGAGAATTGCACAAGGGACATAATGGGGGGGGGGGGGGGGGAGACTTATGCTGGGTATGAGAGTAATTTTGCTAGAAAGGGGGAGTAGGAGAAGATTAGCGCTAGGAAGTTGGGGGGGGGGATATGTGTAAGGAGGGAGGATTGAGGGGGAGAGGATTTGTTCTGGGAAGAGTAATTTGGGGACGGAAGTGGCACGAGATTTTTTTAGGAGGCAAAATTGGGGGACAGGATTTGTGGTGGGGGGGTGAGCGTGATTTTGAGGGGATGTGCTAGGAGGAGGGATGTGGGGGGGGTGAGGATTTGTGTTGGTAGGGATGACTAGGGGGGGATTTGTAATAGGAGGGGAAATTGGGGGGGGGGGTATGATTTGTGCTGGGAAGGGGAATTTGGGGGGATTTGTGCTTGGAGGGGGAGAGGATTTATGCTCAGAGGGGGAATTTGAGGGGTAAATGATTTGTTCTAGGAGGGGGGATTTGGGGAGGGAGAGGATTTGAGCTAAGGGGGATATATTGAGGGGATGTTCTAGGAGGGGGATGTGGGGGGGTTGTGCTAGTAGGGAAGACTGGGGGGAATTTGTGACAAGAGGGGAAATTTGGGGGTATGATTTGTGCTAGGAGGGGGGATTTGTTTTCCTACAAACCTGTACGGGAAGACCTCAGGGATCATGGTGACTGTTGGTTTGAGTAATGGTGAATATTGGTTTGGGAAATGAATGTTGGTTTGTGTAATGGTGAATGTTGGTTTGGGAAGTGGTGAATATTGGTTTGTGTAAGGGTGAATAGTGGTTTGGGAAATGGTGAATGTTGGTTTGTGAAATAAATGTTGGTTTGGGAAATGGTTAATGTTGGTTTGGGAAATGGTGAATATTGGTTTGGGAAATGGTGAATGTTGGTTTGGGAAATGGTGAATGTTGGTTTGGGAAATGGTGAATGTTGGTTTGGGAAATGGTGAATATTGGTTTGGGAAATGGTGAATGTTGGTTTGGGAAATGGTGAATGTTGGTTTGGGAAATGGTGAATGTTGGTTTGGGAAATGGTGAATGTTGGTTTGGGAAATGGTGAATGTTGGTTTGGGAAATGGTGAATATTGGTTTGGGAAATGGTGAATGTTGGTTTGGGAAATGGTGAATGTTGGTTTGGGAAATAAATGTTGGTTTGGGTAATAATGGTGAATATTGGTTTGGGAAATGAATGTTGGTTTGGGTAATAATGGTGAATGTTGGTTTGGGTAATAATGGTGAATATTGGTTTGGGAAATGAATGTTGGTTTGGGTAATAATGGTGAATGTTGGTTTGGGTAATAATGGTGAATATTGGTTTGGGAAATGAATGTTGGTTTGGGTAATAATGGTGAATGTTGGTTTGGGTAATAATGGTGAATATTGGTTTGGGAAATGAATGTTGGTTTGGGTAATAATGGTGAATATTGGTTTGGCAAATGATGAATTGCAGGAGCAAGGAAAAAAATCAGAAAAGTGATATCTGAAAGCTCGCTTGATTTGCTTGCATTTATTATAAGTGTGCTCGTCCTACAAAGGAAATGATTAGCTGGCCTATCCTGACAGGTTTGCTTTAAATTTGAATGGGAAAAGTCTTGTGCTTTCATTTTTGCAGCAGTTCTAACAAGGTTCGGATACCATGCTGCTCTTCTGCCGGTCCTGTGACTGTGGTGGGCGGCGCACATTTTATAGCGCAGAGACGTGCAGTTTTCGGACACTTCATTTGTTAGCTATGGAAAGGGTAACAGCTGGAGCCTACAATAAAGCTTCCAGTTTATTTTACGCAGTGTGTGTTTGTTTCAGTCGTGCGAAGGCTTTAAACAAGAAGACGGGCGACGGTTTCCAGCTGGATCCTTTCCACGCTTAGACCTGGCGCTGGGAAAATGGCAGTTGGCGGTTAACCCGTCTTTTTGGGCAACACAAATACTTTTCTTTAGAACAAGGGAGTTAAAGTGGTTGTAAAACCTTCCATATACCCAGTGAAGTGACTGGTCTCCGGTGATACACAGAGATGAAACAAAGCCTCATACATAAGTTGTACCTGTTTATCTGCAGTCTTCTCTTCTTTACATCCAAAGTGCAAAATTTGTACAGCTTGTCGAAGCTTTCAGAAAGCAGGGGGCAGGGAGCTGAAGTTACACTCCGCAGAGCTCAGTGAGAGCTGATTGGAGGGAAGGGACACACCCCCCTTCGCACAGTTCATAGGACCAGAGCCGAGGCTGTCAATCACAGGCTGTGTGCTGAAGATCCCTTCCCTGTCACCTTTTTATCTCTTGGTGTCAGGAAAACTTGTCAGAAGTGACTCATGCTGATAGCAAAGGAAGGAGGCAGCAGACATAAATAACACTTAGGTGCTCTGGAATGAGACACTCCAGAGGGATATGTATATTTAATGTCTGAGGTTTTCAGACACTTTAATTGCTTGCATTTATTTGCCATACATTTACTGCAGCAGGGCAGTCGCTCTGTGCCAGATCATGTATAGTGGCGGCTGGTGGTTTTTTCTTTTGGGGGGGGCAAACAGACACCCCCCCCCTGGTCAGTTGCTGGTGGAAACCCCCCCCCTCCCCCCGGGAG
Organism: Rana muscosa; assembly: GCA_029206835.1. Taxonomy (NCBI): domain Eukaryota; kingdom Metazoa; phylum Chordata; class Amphibia; order Anura; family Ranidae; genus Rana; species Rana muscosa. The sequence goes on from CM055120.1 coordinate 305,155,192, forward strand.
GACAGCTGTGACATAAAAGCCCAGCGCTTATCCCATCTAGGAAGCGGGTGGGCAGCGTGTCTGGTGGCTTTCTTCCTCCTCCTGTGGTGTGGATCATGGCGCCTTCCGCCGTGCATCCCCCTCCTCTTCCTCCTAGGCGTCCAATAGGATTGCCTGACCTTTCTGCCAATCGGGAAATGGGTATCAGACCCACGCTTCCTGATTGGCGGAGAGGTGATTCAGTGTTAGAAAAGCGAATATTCATTTGCTTTTTTAACACACCTGGTTGGGCTTCGAGTGCAATGCTCTGCGCTCTGAGTCCACCCTATTTTGAAGCCTATTAGAGCCTCTGGCTCTAATCAGGTGCTTTAAAAAAAACACCCCCGCCGCTGTAATTCATTCGCCCGTGAGTCCTGAAAGAGGCCGGGCGCCTGAAAAGGGGGTGGCCGTAGATAGCTTTATGCTATGTATGAATCTATCCATTAACCCTATAGGGGGTGGCGTGGATTGAGGGGGCGGCGTTCGTGTGCCCTTAATGGTTGGGCCGCCCCTGATCACGTACCTAGTACCTGATCTGACACTTCCGGGTCTGGGGGGCACGCATGCATCCGGTGACCCGCTTCCACTGTGATTCTACATACGCTGGGATTTGATGTCCGCCAGCGCCAGCCGATTATACAGGGAACAGACAGAACAGCGATCTGCCTATGCAAACAAGGCAGATTGTCGTTCTGTCAGTAGGAACAGGGCCGTTTGAAGGAATTTGGGGGCTCCAAGTAAAATGGACATGGAGGCCCCCCCAACCCCCCCGCACTCACGCAAAGCCTACAGGAACCACAGCATAGCGATACAGATACACATTAACATTAAGATGCTGTTGAGGACTGTTTACAGACAGTGGGATGGACAGGGGGACCGTGGGATGGACAGGGGGACCGTGGGATGGACAGGGGGACAGTGGGATGGACAGGGGGACCGTGGGCTGGACAGGGGGACAGTGGGATGGACAGGGGGACCGTGGGATGGACAGGGGGACAGTGGGATGGCGTGGGATGGACAGGGAGATCGTGGGCTGGACAGGGGGACCGTGTGATATCCACATCATCTCCCCCACTGTAATATCCACATCATCTCCCCCACTGTAATGTCCACATCTCCCCCCTGTAATGTCCACATCTCCCCCACTGTAATGTCCACATCTCCCCCCGTACTGTTCACATCTCCCCCCTGTTCTGTCCACATCTCCCCTCTGTAATGTCCACATCTCCCCCTGTACTGTTCACATCTCCCCCTGTACTGTTCACATCTCCCCCACTGTAATGTCCAGTCCACATCTCCCCCCGTACTGTTCACATCTCCCCCCTGTACTGTCCACATCTCCCCTCTGTAATGTCCACATCTCCCCCTGTACTGTTCACATCTCCCCCACTGTAATGTCCACATCTCCCCCCGTACTGTTCACATCTCCCCCACTGTAATGTCCACATCTCCCCCTGTACTGTTCACATCTCCCCCACTGTAATGTCCACATCTCCCCCTGTACTGTTCACATCTCCCCCACTGTAATGTCCACATCTCCCCCTGTACTGTCCACATCTCCCCTCTGTAATGTCCACATCTCCCCCTGTACTGTTCACATCTCCCCCACTGTAATGTCCACATCTCCCCCTGTACTGTTCACATCTTCCCCACTGTAATGTCCACATCTCCCCCTGTACTGTTCACATCTCCCCCACTGTAATGTCCACATCTCCCCCTGTACTGTTCACATCTCCCCCACTGTAATGTCCACATCTCCCCCTGTACTGTTCACATCTCCCCCACTGTAATGTCCACATCTCCCCCTGTACTGTCCACATCTCCCCTCTGTAATGTCCACATCTCCCCCTGTACTGTTCACATCTCCCCCACTGTAATGTCCACATCTCCCCCTGTACTGTTCACATCTTCCCCACTGTAATGTCCACATCTCCCCCTGTACTGTTCACATCTCCCCCACTGTAATGTCCACATCTCCCCCTGTACTGTTCACATCTCCCCCACTGTAATGTCCACATCTCCCCCTGTACTGTTCACATCTCCCCCACTGTAATGTCCACATCTCCCCCTGTACTGTTCACATCTCCCCCACTGTAATGTCCACATCTCCCCCTGTACTGTTCACATCTCCCCCACTGTAATGTCCACATCTCCCCCTGTACTGTTCACATCTCCCCCACTGTAATGTCTACATCTCCCCCTGTACTGTTCACATCTCCCCCACTGTAATGTCCACATCTCCCCCTGTACTGTTCACATCTCCCCCACTGTAATGTCCACATCTCCCCGTGTACTGTTCACATCTCCCCCACTGTAATGTCCACATCTCCCCCTGTAATGTTCACATCTCCCCCACTGTAATGTCCACATCTCCCCCTGTACTGTTCACATCTCCCCCCTGTAATGTCCACATCTCCCCCCTGTAATGTCCACATCTCCCCCCTGTAATGTCCACATCTCCCCACGTCTCACCTCGGCCGCTGCCACCGGGTGTACCAAGATGGCCGCTGCTCCGGAGCTAGGCCGAAGCCGTGGCCTTTCCTATGGCCACAATCCATGAATCGGCTTGGGCGGCTCGGCTGCTCGAGTCCTGCAAAGGGAACAGCGTTCCTGCTGTGAAAAAAGTGCAGGGACGCCGTTCCCGCAGGACTCGAGCTCTGGACCCAGGGTGGAAAACCAGGACAGTGACAGGCAGCAGGCAGGCACCCTAGGCTGGGGCCCCAGGCCAGCTCGGGGCCCCAAGCAATTGCTTGTTTTGCCTGTCCTGTTGCGACGGCTCTGAGAAGGAAAGGTATTGATCTTGTGTTTCTGCTAAGCAGGAACACGGATCTTTGCCTTCCCTTAGTCAAAGCACTTCCCCCACAGTGTGAGTAAGCACATCTTGGGCAAACAGTTATCCCTTCCCAGCCAGTGTCATTAGTACAGTGACAGTGCATTTTTTTTTGCACTGATTAGTGTCACTGGTTCCCAAAAAGTGTCAGGTGTCCGATTTGTCCGCTGCAAAAAAGTCGCTGATCATCGCCATTACTAGTAAAAAAAATGAATAAAAAAAAAACGAATTAAAATATCCCATAGTTTGTAGACGCTATAACTTTTGCACAAACAAATCAATATACACCTATTGGGATTTTTTTGACCAAAAATATGTAGCAGAACACATATTGGCCTAAATTTGTTTTATAGCAAAAAGTAAAAAATATTGTTTGTTTGTTTTTTTTCAAAAATTGTCGGTCCTTTTTTGTTTATAGCGCAAAAAAATACAGAGGTGATCAAATACCACTAAAAGAAAACTCTATTTGTGAGAAAAAAAACATAAGGCTACTTTCACACTGAGGCGCTGGATGCGCTGGCGGTATAGCAGCGCTATTTTTAGCGCCGCCATACCGTTTTTTTGCCGCGATTTGCGGGCGCTAGCGGGGGTATTTTAACCCCCGCTAGCGGCCGAAAAAGGGTTAAAAACGCCCGCAATAACGCCTCTTTGAGGCGTTTTGCGGGCGTATTAGAGGCGCTACCCCATTGATTTCAATGGGCAGGGGCGCTATAGGAGCGCTATTTTTAGCGCTCCTATTGCGCCTCAAAGATGCGGCTTGCAGGAGTTTTTTGACCCTCCTGCAAGCGCAATGCTCCAGTGTGAAAGCCCTCGGGCTTTCACATTGGATAGTATTGAGAGGCTCTTTTGGGGCGCATTGCAGGCGCTATTTTTAGCGCAATAGCGCCTGCAAAGCGCCTCAGTGTGAAAGGGGCCTAAATGTTATTTGTGTACAGCGTCACACAACCACGCAATTAAAGTAACGCAATGCTGTATCGCAAAAAATGGTCTATCAGGAAGGAGGGTAAATCTTCCGGAGGTCAAGTGGTTAAAAATGTGCAAAAAAAAAACACAAGCGGGAATGCGAGTTCCGACTACGTTCAGGTGTGAATGGGGCCCGAATCGCACAGGAACCCGCAGCACATTCCTGTGCGATTCCTAGTGTGAACCAGCCCTAAGCCCTGGGTCCTGCCAGAATTTGACGCAAAGCAGAAGTAGCGTTCTTCCACAAAAGCGGCCAATCAAATTTCACATTCCATTCTCCCACCTGACCCGGGCCGGGAGTATAAAACATGGAATCTGACCACAGGGGGGGGTCAACAGGTTTAGTTGTCGGTTGCTGGTATCCGGCCCGGCAGTGCGGACGGCCATATGTTGTTATGAATATACAGGAAATGTAGAGATTCACACGACTCTCCCGGAGAGGAGGATTATCTGGGAAGAATCTCGTCAATAAATTAAGATGATATGACGGGAGCCGCAGTGGGAACCGCCAGTGAGGACCGGCAATAAAATTAAGTTCAATTTTGAATCTGTGCGAGGGGGTCAGGCAGTTGCATCCTGTCATTCTTTATTACCATAGACAGCCTGTGATAATGATGAGAAATTCTTTCCATTTGTGACTTCACTTACGTAGCGCTACCACCGTAGGAGCCGCTGGATGGGATGGGTCCTCTGTTCTTTGTCTGGACCGTCTCAAGAACCTCAGCCCCTTTGACACACCATGATGAGTATACAAACATAATACAGTATATTACAGAATAATCACTGAACGTAATACTTAGTACCCATTAGTAGTGCTATATCAATATAAAACAGGCAGAAAAGGCAGACTTAATATATTGTCACCCAATATGGTCGATAACTAGGCAAGCATAAAATGGATTAACAATGGTAATTACACAATTTAGCATACAAAGTGATTAACAGTAAGGACTAGACAAAAGATGACATTTGGTGTCCAGATGAGCATAAACAGTAACAAGGCCACCTCAAGCGCAGCAGTAAAATTTAATCTACAGAGCGCTGAAAAAATACTGCCAGATCACATTTATGGCGGCAATGCTAACCCTCAGTGCCGGGACAAGGTCATCCAGCGCCCAGGGCAAAGATGCCAAATTGCGCCCCTCCCCCTTAGGTTTAGGGTCAAGGTGCCTCCATCCCTGCTATAAACCAATGCGTCCAGGGCAGCTGCCCCTCCTGCCCACCCCTTGTTCCGGCTCTGCTAGTCCTAGACTGACTGGGTATGCACTATCCAAAAGAAAAGCTAGCAGAGAGGGCAAAGAGGGCTTGCAGAATAATTTTTACGGGAGGAGTCCTTTAAAATGTTCTTCTGCCGGCTATCATTGGGGCCCTTTAAGAGTATCTTTGCACTTAACAACAGTCCTAGTTAACCCGCATGCATGCTTCTCCATGTTTCTGTAGTCCAGCACCTGGCTACACTTCCATACTGCATATGTCCGTACATGGCAGACATCGGCACCTCAGTGACACGGCGGGCGCGCGCGCCCCCCAGTGGCCAGAGGAGCCGAGGCCGTCAATTGACGGCCTCCCAGCCCTGAGGAGCCGCCTTGTGTCCGTCATTTGACAATGGCCCGGGCTCCAAGCGGTTATAATTGAACATATAACGACAGACTTCTAGTAAAATGCATTTATAAAACAGTCATTTCCAACCACTGCAGTAATTTATACAACAGTCTTTCCGTTCAACGCGTTTCTTGGACACGGTCCTCTTCATCAGGATCTAACAGACTTTTGTTGCTTCCATCTAAATAGAGTGACAAAATTTGTTTTGAATGAATAATCATATCAATATAGCATCGTTTCACACATCATACCATGACCCCCCCCCCCCCAAGGACTGCAACATGTACCCAGATATTCCTCATAATTCAACTGTATATGGCATAGGGGTCTCAAGGGGAGGCCTCTCCCCCTTTTCCTCTAACCTCCAATTTAGATTATACATTTAGCTGTTTACTGATTTCACTAATTTCATTAATTTACATGTACTATCTAAAGTTTTAGCACTATTTGTTTATTTATATTTATATATATTGCATTAAAGTGGATGTAAAGCCACTCTCATCCTTTCTAATCTCCTGCCATAGTGCTGATCTATAAGGATATAGATGCCTCCTGCATGTATCCTTATCTGTCACATGTCTCCCCTCTGTCTGTTATAAGAACTGAAAAACTGCAGATTCTGTGGGTGGATCTGTTGTCTGGAGCTCGGTGGGTGGAGTTGTGATGTCAGTAGACTCCCCGCCCACCTCTACACTCCCCTTGTCAACACGCATTTTCTCCTGTGTATTCCTTCTGCTATGATCACTAACATCCAGTCAAAATCCAGAAAAGTAACCACATTACTTCAGAAAAGGAGTGGGGGGTGGGAATTAAAAAAGAATGTCCGTCTAAAGCTAGTGCACGAGATATGTAAATAACCTGTCACTCAAAGGAAGGGGGCGGAACGGACAAAGGTTTTACTCTGTTTGTCCGTTTTATCTCACTGAACAATAAAAGAGGATTGCTCAGAGCTGGATTAACTCTTTGTGGGCAAGACCTGGCACAAATGTTAGGAAATCTTATACACTACATTATGACAGCAAAAAAAATTAATACAAATTTCGGGTTTACATCCACTTTAACCTTTAGTTGTTTGGCAGATTTCCTAGAGCTATTTATCAATGAAATATAATATATATAAATATAAATAAACAAATGTATTGTTTATTTGGTCAGAAGGGTCTCGGTTGTTTGCAGGCTGGTTGGTAAGTTGAGCTGGGAATTTCTCTGGTTTTGCTTTGAAGGCAAACTATAAGCAGATTAAACATTAGATTTAAAAAGTGGCAATTTTTTTTTTCCAATCTACAAAAAATCTTTTTTTCCAATCTAAAATGTCCCGGACAAAGTGAACGCAATGAGACTATATACTGACTCTGTGCAGATTGGGCCCTTGAGGGAAATCACACCGGGTCTCTAGCGCTGCAAGCCCAAAAAAAAATCAACTGCTATAGTATACTTGGGCCCCATTCAGATCTCATGTTAGCGGGAACTAGCGTTCCCACTCGCGATTTTTAAAGCGTGATTTAACCACTTTAGCCCCAAAAGGATTTACCCCCTTAAAGTGGTTGTACAACCACTTTCCCTACAGGTAAGCCTATAATAAGGCTTACCTGTAGGTACTGGAAATATCTCCTAAACATCTACGCATGCGCACTGAAGAAAGGGCACGATCCGTGCCCATCGGCTACCTCGCGCATGCTCACGTCATCGGCTCACGTCACGTGACTCCGGCCAATAGCAGAGCCGGAGTCCAGGGCCCCGGAAGGAAGAGGGGTTGAAGATGGACGCGATTAGACAGCGGGGACAGCGCTGACATCGTGGGCTTCTTCTGCAGGTAAGTGGCACATAATGGGCTAGTATGCTTTTACTTTGCAGGGAACAAAGGAAGTAAAACTCATCAGGGTTTACTTCCTCATTAATGACCAGGCCATTTTTGCGATTCGGCACTGCGTCGCTTTAACTGACAATTGCGCGGTCGTGCGACGCTGTACACAAACAAAATTGACGTCCTGTTTTCCCACAAATAAACCTTTCTCTTGGTGGTATTTGATCACCTCTGCGGTTTTTATTTTTTGCGCTATAAACAAAAATAAAAAGAATTATTTTGAAAAAAAAAATAATAATTTTTACTTTTTGCTAGAATAAATATCCCAAAAAATTTTAAATAAAAAAACAAATTTATTCATCAGTTTTATGCCAATATGTATTCTTCTACATATTTTTGGTAAATAAAATAAAAAATCACAATGAGCGTATATTGATTGGTTTGCGCAAAAGTTATAGCGTCTACAAAATAGGGCAAAGATTTATGGCATTTTTATTATTATTTTTTTTTACTAGTAATGGCGGCGGTCAGCAATTTTTAGCAGGACTACGACATTGCGGCAGACCGATCGGACACTTTTGACACTTTTTTGGAACCAGCGACATTTATACAGCGATCAGAGCTATAAAAATGCACTGATTACTGTGTAAATGTGACTGGCAGGGAAGGGGTTAACACTAGGGGGCGCTCAAGGGGTTAAATGTGTTCCCTGGGAGGTGTTTCTAACTGTGGGGGGGAGGGGACTGACTGGAGGAGGAGAGATATCGCTGTTCTAATCACTAGGAACAGACGATCTCTCTCTACTCCCCTGTCAGAACGGGGATCTGTTTGTTTACATTGACAGGTCCCCGTTCTGGCTCTCTCTATGGAGCGCGCATGCCTGCTATTGCCATTAAAGGGACCGCCGTACCGGTACGGCGATTCGCGCAGCCAAGCAAACCTGCCGCAGTCTAACTGCGGCGGCTGGTCGGCAAACGGTAAAACACGTTTCCGCATATTGCGCATTCAAGTGAATGGGCTGCCCTATGCACGTTTGTCACCCAAACTGCGCCCTTTTTGAGCGGCTTTGCGCAATTTTTAAACAAGAGCTTTGCCACGATTGCCTCGCAACTCGCGGGACAATCGCAGCAAAATCGCACCGCGTTTGGGGGTGCCATGAAGAATGATTACACCCAACGCGTGTCGAGCATTTTGCCGCGATTTGGAATAGCACCGGTTCCGCCCTTGATTCCAGATCACCTAATGTGAATGGAGCCCAAAGCCTCGTACACACGACCGGTTTTCTCTGCAAGAAAACTGCTGGGAGAGCTTTTTGCAGAGAAAACCGGTCGTATGTATGGTTTCCTCGTCGGGAAAACTGCCGGGAATCTCGACGAGAAAAATAGAGAACCTGCTCTCTATTTTTCTCGTTGGGATTCTCGGCAGAGTGTTTCCTGCCGAGAAAACCGTCGTCTGTATGCTTACCTGTCCGAGGTAAACCTGCGCATGCTCGAAAAGACTTTGACGCATGCGCGGTAGCATACAAGGGTAGTGTGGGGTGTAGCAAGGTGGCGGCGACAGCATCGAATGTGACGAGCGCAGGCTCGTCGTAGTCTATGACGTCACCGCGTTCTTGCCATTGAAAAGAACGGTGGTTCTTTTGAATGGCCGTGTGTACACTCGACGTGCAAGGCAAGCTTGCCGGGAATCCCGTCGGGAAAACCAACGTTTTTCTTCCCGACGGGATTCCCGCCCGTGTGTACGAGGCTTCTGAGAACACGAGGTGCTTATAGTACTATGAAATGAATGGAAGAACAATAGATGTTGCCGGGAAGACTTTCCTCGGTTATTCCTGAGAATCCGGCAATGCACAAAGTCAATACCGACTCCTCAACAGCTCGCAATTCAATAGCGGTGTGATCGTTATTAGTATTCGCTATCACTATAATAAGCCTGGTATTCTTTATTCCCTTTGTCACCTGCTAATTACTAACAGACTGCAGATTGCTGGGATTGGATAGTCGATCGTTTAGTCAGGCCGGTGCGTAAGAGAATTCATACAGAATAAAGGCAGCAAGACGCAGATTGATTTAACACACTGCAGGCGGGTGCAACCCCCATCCCCTCCCCCCCCCCACTGCCAGCTGTTCACCCCTTCTGGAGTCTTTCCTTATAATATACTGTACTTACCTTGTTCAGAAGTCCTCAGGCTGGTCACATGACATGCAGGGTCCCCTTCAGAGGACGATCTTCCATAGAGCGCCACTAACATAATGATTGGGGGGCCACGACACGGCCTATGTTCAGTGACGCAAGGCTTTACATGAATAAATAAAAGTCGATCATTGTAATCACCCCTGTCAGAGGTAAATGGTTTGTCTCATCTTTGTAACTGATACATTCTCCTAAAGAGCTTGTTCTTTTTTAAAACAACAGATTTGCCAGCTGAATCATCAGATGAAAAAAAAAAAAGGAAAGAAAGCCTAAAAAAAAAAGAAAACGAATGCAGCCATCACATCTAAGTATTGGTAAGCTGCAATATCGTTTTAACCACTTCAATACCGGGCACTTTCCCCCCTTCCTGCCCAGGCCGATTTTCAGCTTTCAGCGCTGTCACACTTTGAATGAGAATTGCGCGGTCATGCAACACTGTACCCAAATGACATTTTTATCATTTCTTTTCACAAAAATAGCGCTTTCTTTTTGGTGCTATTTAACCACTTCAGGCCCGGAAGAATTTACCCCCTTCCTGACCAGGCTATTTTTTTGCGATACGACACTGTGACGCTTTAATTAACAATCGTGCGGTCGTGCGACGCTGTACCCAAACTAAATTTATGTCAGTTTTTCCCACAAATACAGATTTCTTTTGATCACCCCTGCGGTTTTAATTTGTTGTGCTATAGATAAAAGAAGAGCGACAATTTTTAAATAAAAACACAATATTTTTTTCTTTTTGCTATATTAAATATCCCTAATGAAAAAAAAAATGTCTTCATCAGTTTAGGACAATATGTATTTTTCGACATATTTTTTGGGTAAAAATCGCAATAAGTGTATATTGATTGGTTTGCGCAAAAGTTATAGCGTCTACAAAATAGCATTTTTATTATTTATTTTTTTTACTAGTAATGGCGGCGATTTGCGATTTTTAGTGGGACTGCGACATTGCGGCACACAGATCGGACACTTTTGACACTTTTTTGGGACCATTGACATACAGCGATCGGAACTAAAAATAGCCACGGATTACTTTATAAATGTCACTGGCAGGGAAGGGGTTAACACTAGGGCGCGATCAAGGGGTTAACTGTGTTCCCTCAGTGTGTGTTTCTAACTGTGGGGGGAGGGGACTGACTAGAGAAGGAGCCAGATCATTGTTTCTACTTAGTAGGAACACACAATCTGTCTCTCCTCCCCTGTCAGAACAGGGATTTGTGTATTTACACACACAAATCCTCCTTCTGGCTCTTGAGCCTGCGATCGCGGATGGTCGGCGGCAATCGCAGATGGCCGGCGGCAACACACATCGGGTCCCCCAGCCTGCTATGGCTCATATACAGCGATTCGCACAGGAGAGCCATCCTGCCGCCGTATATGTACAGGAGCCGGTCAGGAAGTGGTTAATCACTGCTGTGTTTATTTATTTTATGCTAAATAAACGAATAAAGACCGAGAATTTTGAAAAAAAAAAAAAAGCTGTTTAAAAGTTTGTTATAAAATTTTGCAAACAGGTAATTTTTCTCCTTCACTGATGTGCGCTGATGAGGCGGCACTGATAGGTGGCCCGGATAGGCAGCACTGATGGGCTTTGGTAGGTGGTACTGATGGGCACTGATAGGTGGCACTGATGGGCACTGGTAGGAGGAACTGATAGGTGACACTGATGAGGAGGCACTAAAGGGCACTGATTGGCATCACTGGTGGGCACTGATTGGCAGCACTGGTGGGCACTGTTGGGACTGCACTGATAATCAGTGCCCTGATTATCAGTGTAGATGCCCCTTTTAGAGAAGCCAGTTATCGGCTCTCCTCTCTTCATGCTGTCAGCATGAGGGAAGGAGTGCCGATGACCGGCATCTGTTTACCTCCGTAATCAGCTGTGATTGGACACAGCTGATCACGTAGTAAAGAGCCACTGATTGGCTCCTTACCTCAATCTGTGATCAGCTGTGTCCTCTGGACACTGCTATCGCAGAGTGCGCTGCCCGTGCCCCACAGCGAGCGCGATCACGGGACACCGTCATTCGGCTATAGCGCGGTCGGCAAGTGGTTAAAGAATAAAGTTACCCCCAACATTTCATTCTCCTGATCCGTGGCTTCTGTACTATGTACTTGTATGAAGAAGTATCCTATTCTCTTTGTATTGCTTCCTTTGTGTGAAATCCCTGGCGTTCCTGTCAGTCTCTCTGCTTTCCTATTAAAAACTGACCACTCTAGACATGAGAGCACAGCGTGGTCAGTTTTCTGGCTGTGTTGAGAACTCAGCCTGCTCTCCTCCAATGATCAGACTTCTGATGACCCTCCACCACACAGCCTTTTACTGGGAAAATCCGTGTGCTGCTGTTTCTCCACCCCACCTCTCTGAGCCGATTATGCTGCTGAGAACAGAGGGAATGTGATTTATGTGATAATAAAGGAAAAAAATATTTATAATGTTTTTTATATCTATACGCAAGTGTTTTACATTTCCTTTCTAGTTTAAACTGACTGGGTTCTTTTACAAGTTGAGGGATCACATATACTTTAAAGTGGATCTAAACCCAAATTTTTTATTTTCTTTTGCTGTCACAATGTAGTGTATAAGATTTCCTATCATTTGTGCCAGGTCTTGCCACAAAGAGTTAATCCAGCTCTGAGCAATCCTCTTTTATTGTTCAGTGAGATAAAACGGACAAACAGAGAAAAACCTTTGTCCGTTCCGCCCCCTTGCTTTGAGTGACAGGTTATTTACATATCTCGTGCACTAGCTTTAGACCCCCACTCCTTTTCTGAAGTCATGTGGTTACTTTTCTGGATTTTGACTGGATGTTAGTTATCATAGCAGAAGGAATACACAGGAGAAAATGCATGTTGACAAGGGGAGTGTAGAGGTGGGCGGGGAGTCTACTGACATCACGACTCCACCCACCGAGCTCCAGACAACAGATCCACCCACAGAATCTGCAGTTTTTCAGTTCTTATAACAGACAGAGGGGAGACATTTGACAGATAAGGATACATGCAGGAGGAATCTATATCCTTATAGATCAGCACTATGGCAATAGTTTAGAAAGGATGAGAGTGGCTTTACATCCACTTTAAGTATACATTTAACATCAAAGTCCTGATGAAGACCCCGAAACGCGTTGACTGTTGTATTGAACCATCCAATAAATGGGACTCATTTTGGTCTAGCGCACTTTATGCGTCTTCTTATTTCTAGCAATAAAAACATGGCAGGGGTTAATTTTCTGTTCTTTCTTCACTCCATCCAAAACAAACTGTTCTGTTTCAAACTGAAAAAAAAAAAACAGACAACGTTTACAGTAGATCTACTACCACTGTAGAACTAATCCAAAATGTGCCACAAATCAGGGTGCAGATCTTTGCTCTCCGGTCACAAAGGGGTTACATAAGCTACTCCAAAAGTTTCCTCTATAGAAGAGTCGGTATATACACGATAACACAAGCAGATCTGAGCGTTGCCTGTTTTCCATTTAAACCCCATTAAGCGTTGATGGAAACGTTCGCTAACACATCACAATGTTTCATTTTTCCGCTGAGGCTTATGTTAATAAGGGCTCTGTGCCGGCGATGGTACAATCCGCCCGTCGCTTTTGAATTGATGTTAAGTAAAGAAAGAAGACAAGAAAAGCCACAGAGATGGACGTCGGCGGGGAGATAAGAGAAAACGCGGTATGTAAATTGCAACGCTTTGTGTCTTTAAAATCCCTGCGGATTCATCAGACAAAAAAAGAGGACAATAAGGAGGAGGAAGATGTACAGAAACATCATTTGTGGTATGGGGGGGGGGGGGTGCTGCATTACCAATATTCTCCCCAAACGTCCAGGGACATTCAGTGGCTGGGCTCATCTATCTAAGCTGACCAGACCCATTCGCTTATTCATTCCCAACAGAAAAGTTTAAGTTTCCTGTATTCTTTTAGTTTCAGTAATGTTTATTTTTATTTTTTTATAAAAAGGGTAAGGGTAGATGTAGACGTGCATCTAAATCTCTGTTTCCTCTGAAGCATGATTGGACCAGATTGCATTCAGATGGGGCTTCACAGACTACTATAACGCAGCAAGGAAGCAATGTGACACTTTTTGTTTTAAACCCGTTTTTGCCCACCAGACAGCAACCATGTGGATTGCACAGGGTTGTGGGGCTGTCAGGACCTGAATCACCTACTATTGGCACTGTGGTCCTCAGAGAAGAAGATTGTAGTTCTGGTGTCAACCAGCGGTTGTCTTCCAGCAGCCAGCAGATCCTAGTAATTAGTCTCTACCTGATGCTGGCTGCTGGGAGGGTATTTAGTCCCTCCCTCACTATTCCTTGGTGCTTTAGTGTTATGTCAAGGATACTGAATGCCGGCATCCAGCAGCAGGGATGGCCAGATCTGTGTAGCAACTTTTAGGAAACTGAGACCGGACTATAGCAAGTTTAACCACTTGCCTACTGGGCACTATCACCCCCTTCCTGCCCAGGTCAATTTTCCAAATTCAGCACTGTCACACTGTGAATGACAATTGCATTGTCATGAAATACTGTACCCAAACTATTTTTCTATAATTTTTTTTATACAGATAAAGCTTTCTTTTGGTGTTATTTAATCAGAGCACTGAGGCGGCACTGCTGGGCACTGATGAGGCGGCACTGATGGGCACTGATGAAGCTGCACTGATATGTAGCACTGATGGGCACTCACGAGGAGGCACTGATATGTGGCACTGATGGGCACTGATGGGCTTTAGAAGGAGATTGCTAAGTTGTGCATCACCACAGGGTGACACTGTGGATGCACCTAGTATAAATGTGCCAACGTCCCGATATTCAATGGAAAGATGTATATTTAGACTAAAGATGGACTTTAAACGGCACACAGATAAATATTGTAAAAATTCTAAGGGTTTTATTGTTGGTAGAAAAATATAATTGAATTTAGGTAAAAAGTACATTAATATAGGACACTGACATTATATAACAGTTATCTATAATTGATAGAGGGTCCCATTTACAAGACTCGACACATCTCCCAAAAATTACATTTACATGTAAAGTATATAAGGTAAAATAGAATATTGTATAGCCAACAAACAAAAATGAGGAGTTGGACGGTATGCACGAGAGATGGCTGGTTTTGTTGATGGGTCCAATAAATTCAAAGATAAAGATCTTGCTTTCGCTCGACTAGTTTCGCGTTCCAAAACGCTTCGTCGGGAGCATAGTATTCGTGGTAAACATTCATGCGTGATTTGAGTAAAAAAATATATATAACTATGCACAGGCTAATGGTAGGTAGGGAACGTGAATCCAGGTGTAGCAGACCAAACGATACTGTAAAGATGTGTGTCAATCAAGAGCAATTGCTCGAGCCACACTATGGTACTCTGTTAGGGTAACTCCTAATGATAGACTGACCCAGCTTATAGTTTGTCAGAGATTGTAAGTCAGTAGGCCTGGACGGAACCTCGCAGTCCACAGGAGAGGTTCCGTCCAGGCCTACTGACTTACAATCTCTGACAAACTATAAGCTGGGTCAGTCTATCATTAGGAGTTACCCTAACAGAGTACCATAGTGTGGCTCGAGCAATTGCTCTTGATTGACACACATCTTTACAGTATCGTTTGGTCTGCTACACCTGGATTCACGTTCCCTACCTACCATTAGCCTGTGCATAGTTATATATATTTTTTTACTCAAATCACGCATGAATGTTTACCACGAATACTATGCTCCCGACGAAGCGTTTTGGAACGCGAAACTAGTCGAGCGAAAGCAAGATCTTTATCTTTGAATTTATTGGACCCATCAACAAAACCAGCCATCTCTCGTGCATACCGTCCAACTCCTCATTTTTGTTTGTTGGCTATACAATATTCTATTTTACCTTATATACTTTACATGTAAATGTAATTTTTGGGAGATGTGTCGAGTCTTGTAAATGGGACCCTCTATCAATTATAGATAACTGTTATATAATGTCAGTGTCCTATATTAATGTACTTTTTACCTAAATTCAATTATATTTTTCTACCAAC
Organism: Rana muscosa; assembly: GCA_029206835.1. Taxonomy (NCBI): domain Eukaryota; kingdom Metazoa; phylum Chordata; class Amphibia; order Anura; family Ranidae; genus Rana; species Rana muscosa. The sequence goes on from CM055120.1 coordinate 305,170,633, forward strand.
AATAAAACCCTTAGAATTTTTACAATATTTATCTGTGTGCCGTTTAAAGTCCATCTTTAGTCTAAATATACATCTTTCCACTGATGGGCGGCAGTGATGGGTTCTAAAGGGCAACACTGACGGGCACCGATAGGTGGCATTGATAGGCGGCACTGATGTGCACTGATAGGTGGCACTGATAGGTTTCACTGATGGGCACTGACAGGCAGCACTGATGAGCACTGACAGGCATCACTGATGGGCACTGACAGGCAGCACTGATGGGCACAGATTGGCAGCACTTGTGCCCTGATTATCAGTGTAGATGATCCCTGTGTGGATTTGTTGGTTATCGGCTCTCCTCTCCTCACGCACTGTCAGCATGAGTAGAGGACTGCCCATAACCAGCAAATACTGTTTACACTGTGATCAGCTATGATTGGACACAGCTGGTCACATGGTAAAGAGCAGCTGTGATTGGATCTTTAACCTGATCTACTGTATGATCAGCTGTATCTGGAGGACACAGCGATAACAAATCCCTGATGATGCACACCGCAGGGAGCACAGCGGAAGCGCGATCATAGGGGAATGCCCATAGGCAATTTGAGCCTGCGCTGTAACCATCTTTTGGCTATAGGGCAGGCGGGAAGAGGTTAATATCAGTGAAACAAAATCCATCCAAACACCAGCAAACAGAATTCACAGAAAACATGATGATATAAGTGAACCAAACTAAATGCCAAAATACCTAACAATCTACCTATCTATAATACAATATATACAAAATGAGGAACACAGATTAACACCAGGTAACACTGGAGATGCAAGGAAGTGGGGGACCAGGACTGGGATCAGGAACAAGGGGTGCAGATATGAGGCAGCAGTGTACAAGGTACAGGTACAACACAGGAGCAGGATGAGACAGGAATCAGGTTCAGGATTAAACAGAAAGTAGTATCTGGCTAGCAGGGCAAAACACTGAAGCACCAGGGAATAGTAGAGGAGGGACTAAATATTCTCCCAGCAGCCAGCATCAGGTGGAGACTGATTACTGGGATCTGCTGGTGGACACTGGAACTACAACCTTCTGCTCTGGGAACCACAGTGCCATCAGCAGGTGATCCAGGTCCTTACAAGGGCGTTTACAGCACTTGCCCATTTGTTTGAGTGTATTGTATTGGAGGGCTCGCCACCTGCCAAATGCTAAATGTCCGGCAAAATCAAAGCATGTAAACACCCCTGTCAAGCTGCCTATTGCAGCTTGGGTGGAGGGAGAGTGGTTGGCGAGCAAAAAAAACGCTGATCAACCAGGCATTTTTGCTGCCCCCCAACAACATGTCTAAATGAAGCCTATCGAATATATTGGATCAAGTACAATTTGCACAGCGGACATGCCTCATCAAAACATTGTATATAATGTGTCCAACATTCACCAGTTTAAAAAACTTGATTTTCCACCACTTATGCCGCGTACACACGACCATTATTCATGTCATGCAAAAAAACAACGTTTTTCTCGTCGTGATTCTTCTCAAGCCTGCCTTGCCTACACACTATCGTGAAAAAAAATGCTCGAGCAAAGCGCGGTGACGTACAACACGTACGACGGCACTATAAAGGGGAAGTTCCATTCGAATGGCGCCACCCTTTGGGCTGCTTTTTCTGATCCTCGTGTTAGTAAAGCTTGGTGAGAGGCGATTTTCAGCCCCGTGCTCTTCAGTCCGTTACAGCGTGACGAATGTGCTATCTCCATTCTGAACGCTAGTTTTACCAGAACGAGCGCTCCCGTCTCATACTTGATTCTGAGCATGCGCGTTTTTTTTCCCCTCATAAAAGCGTACAACGACCGTTCTTCACGACCTGAAAAAGAACGATGTGAAAAACGACGAGAAAAAATAGAACAGGTTCTAAAAAAAATTTGGGCAGTTTTCTCATTGCGAAAAATGCTATGGAGCATACACACCACCGTTTTTCACGACCGATCTAAAAAATGGCATTTTTCTCGTCATGAAAAATGATCGTGTGTACGCGGCATTAGAGTCTTAGACATTGCGTAAAGATGGGCACTGCGTCAGGCCCATCATTTACCCTTGGTTCACATCTATGCGTTTTTTTTTTACTGTGTTTTGAAGAAACACACTGCATCCCTTTAGATGTAATTTGCCTTTGGGAATATCTCACCAAAAATGTTATTTTTTGTTGCAGGGGATGCCCAAAATCTGACTTGTATCTTAGTGCAGACTTTCTGGGAAAATCAGTGAGCCAATCACACAAGCAGGCAGTGACATTTCTGGGGAGGTGGGGGGGGGGGGATGTTCTGTACACCATCTTTTTACTTTTGCATTTTACAGAAAATTACAGCGGTGGCAGATTGAAAACAAAAAGTCATTTTTAAAAACATTCAATTACAATATGACTTGTGTAGCAATTGTATATGCTTTATTATTTTTTATCTCTTTGCTATTTTTTTTCCCACAGAAGTGGGAAACTCTTAGATATGGATGGTGGATGGAAAGATGGATGGAGAGAGGGATGGATGGATGATCGATGGATGGTACACAGTAATACTGCTCATCAAATCATAGCTAACATTAGGGCTAAATAAATGGTTCTTTGCTGCCATCATGTGGAAGAAAAGGGGTACTGCACTTCAATAGGATTTGTTTGGCCTACAGGCACATGCTGGCACACCCCTGGCCAATAATTCTACTTCACTGTGACTGTCACCCAAGATAATTACTTTTTTGTTATTATTTCTAGTTAATACCTGAGGGTAGGCAATCAGCAGGCAATCCCAGAACTGGTCAGACTGAACTTCACCATGTTTTATAGTTAAACTAGGTCATCACAAAAAGTTAATGGAAAAAAATGTGTCCTCAAGATAAATACTCTCACTTCTTCCTGGAATCAACACCTTTTATTATTATTATACTACAGGATTTATATAGCGCCAACAGTTTAGCGCTTTACAACTTCAGGGTACACAGTACAAATACAATACACTTTTTTTTTTTTTAATCAAATAGAATTTTATTGAGATAACAACAGATGAACATAAACAGTACAGCACACACATTGTTTGCACAAAATAAAAGTACACCTTCAAGGCAATGGAATATAGCAACGCACATTGTCTACTCCACGTTAATGTACTTCACGAGGAGGTACACCGAAAAGGGTACCACACAGACATGTAAGGAAAAATAAAAGTAAAAAGGAGTTGCAACCTGAACAAAATAAAAATGGAAACAATAAAACCTCCACTGGACAAAAGACCGCTATGGGGGGTGATCATCCCGGGTGCTGTACTCCCTTTAATCCCCAATATCCTCCCCTTACAAAAGTAGACGGTCCATAATCAGATCAACCGGAGCCAAACCAGGAACATCCAGCCATCGTGCCGAAATTTTTTTGATTTTTTTTCACACTCCCCCTATGTTGATATATGTATTTCTCGAATCTAATAGTGTCACCCATGTGATTCCGCCATTCCCTCACCATAGGGGGTTCCTCCGACTTCCAGTGCCGCAAAATATGTTTTGTAGCCTGGAAGAGAGCCCTTGCTATCCCCAGTCTAGAGGGTTCCTCCTCCGGGACATTGTCAATAATTCCCAGCAAGCATAGTTAAGGGTGTGTAGTAAGCTGTACCTGAAATACACGATTAATAGTATCCAAGACCTCCTTCCAGTAAATATGCAATTTGGGACACCGCCATAACATGTGAATCAGGTCACCATGGTCCCTCATACATATATATATAGCTGGGACAACCTTTGTGCCACATTTAGACCCCTTTCACACTGGGTCGGTTTGCAGGCGCTATAACGCTAAAAATAGCGCCTGCAAACTGACCTGAAACATCCGCTGCTGTCTCTCCAGTGTGAAAGCTCCGAGGGCTTTCACACTGGAGCGGTGCGCTGGCAGGACGTTAAAAAAAGTCCTGCTTGCAGCATCTTTGGAGCGCTGAAGGAGCGGTGTGCAGAGGCGCTTTGCGGTGGTTTAGGGTACTCTTACCCTCAACTGTAGATCCAACTCACCATCTGACTACTACTTTTTGCGATTTCGGCCGCGATTTACATTGATATCTGTGCAGAAACCCGCACAGATGTCTTTGTAATCGCGGCTGAAATCGGGACTGCCAGCGAGAGTAAAATAGTGCGAGTTCAGCTGAACTCGCACGGCTTCACTCCCGCAGCCCAGTGTGAACCTGGGCTTAATCTCAGAATTCTGACTTTTAATCTCAGAATTCTGAGTTTGAAACTCAGAATTCTGTATTTTTTTATTTTATAATGGACCCAGGGCTCTTCTGTTGTATGGAAGAGCCCTGGGGCCATGATAAAAAAAATACAGAATTCTGAGATTTAAAGTCAGAATTCTGAGTTTCAAACTCAGAATTCTGAGATTAAAAGTCAGAATTCTGAGATTTAGAGTCAGAATTCTGAGATTTAAAGTCAGAATTCTGAGTTTCAAACTCAGAATTTTGAAAAAAATAAATCAGAATTCTGTAAAAAAAAACTCAGAATTCTGACTTTCAAACTCAGAATGTTTAAAAAAAACTCTGAATTCTGTAAAAAAAAATCTGAATTCTGTATTTTTTTTTATCATGGCCCCAGGGCTCTTCCATACAACAGAAGAGCCCTGGGGCCATCTTAAAAAAAAATACAGAATTCTGAGATTAAAAGTCAGAATTCTGAGTTCCAAAGTCAGAATTCTAAGATTTAAAGTCAGAATTCTGAGTTTCAAACTCAGAATTCTGAGATTAAAAGTCAGAATTCTGAGATTTAGAGTCAGAATTCTGAGTTTCAAACTCATAATTTAGAAAAAAAGAAATCAGAATTCTGTAAAAAAAACTCTGAATTCTGACTTTTAATCTCAGAATTTTGACTTTTAATCTCAGAATTCTGTATTTTTTTTATCATGGCCCCAGGGCTCTTCTGTTGATATGGACTTCATGGATAAAAACGAATAAAAAGCCATTTTATAAAATGAGTGGGTTAGGAAACTGAAGCGCCACATCGCAATATTGAAGTATAAATGCAACTTTATGCCAATATTAAATTGTTTATAAGGCCAAAATGTTTTGGGGTCTGTAGCTCTGCCCCCTTCATCAGGGCTTGGAAAACAGATACTGTGTAGGTGGACTTGGTAATCAGGGCTGTTAAGCTGCTGAGTAGACAATTGACAATTGAAATTCGGAAATTCGGACAAAAATGTTAATTATTCTTGAAATTCGTACCTATCCGAATTTCCGAATTACAATAGTAACAAATTTAAACTAATCCGAAATAACGAATCAACATTTCAGACGAAATTTGAATAGTTTTTTAATAGTTTTCTAAGAGAATAAAATAGAATAGAATATAAAGGAATAGAATAGAATAAAATAGAAAAGAATAGAAAATAATATATATATATATATATATATATATATAATAGAGAAAAACAGAACAGAATACAAAATAAAAGAATAGAAAAGCATTGAATAGAAAAAAATGGATTGAAAATAAAATAAAAGAATAGAGTGCAATAGGCTAATAAGCTGGGGATCTGCTGAAGAATGGTACTAATGAGCTGGGGATCTGCTGAGTGGGGGGTACCACTGAGCTGGGGTCCTACTGGGCCCCTTTAAAACAAAGTAAAACTCAACACACACACAGGGCATTTGCCAAGCTTCATAAAAACATAACTGAAGCTTTAACCACTTGACAACTGGGCACATAACCCCCTTCCTGCCCAGGCGAAATTTCAGCTTTCAGCACTGTCACGCTTTGAATGACAATTGCGCGGTCGTGCGACGTGGCTCCCAAACAAAATTGACGTCCTTTTTTTCCCACAAATAGAGCTTTCTTTTAGTGGTATTTGATCATTTCTGCGGTTTTTATTTTTTGCGCTATAAACAAAAATAGAGCGACAATTTTGAAAAAAACACAATATTTTTTAATTTTTGCTATAATTAAAATACCAATTTTTTTTTAAAAAACTATTTTATTCCTCAGTTTAGGCCGATACGTATTCTACATATTTTAGGTAAAAAAAAAAATCGCAATAAGTTTATAGTGATTGGTTTGCGCAAAAGTTATAGCGCCTACAAAATAGGGAATAGAATTATGATTTTTTTTTTATTATTTATTTATTTTTTTACTAGTAATGGCGTCGATCTGCGATTTTTTTTTTGTGACTGTGACATTGCGGCGGACACATCGGACACTTTTGACACATTTTTGGGACCATTTACATTCATACAGCGAACAGTGCTAAAAATATGCACTGATTACCGTATAAATGTGACTGGCAGGGAAGGGGTTAACCACTAGGGGGCGATCAAGGGGTTAATGTGTTCCCTGCTAGATGTTCTTACTGTGGGGGGAGGGGACTGACTGGGGGAGGTGACCGATCTGTGTTCCTATGTACAAGGGACACACCATCCGTCTCCTCTCCCTGACAGGACGTGGATCTCTGTGTTTACACACACATAGATCCACGTCCCTGGCTCTGTGACAGCCGATCGCGGGTGCCTGGCGGACATCGCGGAAGTAAATGGGAGGACGTCCATAGACGTCCTATCAGCAATTGACGACCGCTTTGCGGACGTCTTTTTCATATGGCCCGGGGCGCGAAGTGGTTAAAAACACATGGAGAAAATTTGAATAATACCGGTCACCTGTACATCATTGGCACCACATCCCTTAATGGTTGAAAAGTAGGAAAGAATTTTGGAATGGGACTTTTCAGGTGCACGAAAGACACAAAAAAGATATCAAAAGTAGGTTTTATTTATACAAAAATAGAAAAATATAGCTAGAATATAAAATCCATATCATACAATAAAATAGGGTTTCAAGTAAGCACACAGACAAGTTTCTCAACATGTTTCGCCATTTAATTTGGCTTCTTCAGGAGTTGTTGTCGAGCACTACTGAAACAAAAAAAAAGGAAATAAACAAAAACAAAAAAAATACAAAAGTAATACACAAATATAGAACAGAATATAACAAAACATTAATGACAAATGACTGGAAAAGGTCTACACCATATACAAGAAGCTCAAGATACATAACAAATTTATCAAAAAGAAAAGAAAAAACAAATTACCTGTAAATAATGATGGAAGCGCCTAAACTCAACACACACACACACACACACACACACAGGGCATTTGCCAAGCTTCATAAAAACATAACTGAAGCTTTAAAAACACATAAAAAAAGCATGTTGAAGCGATATGAGCCCTTAGAGAGCCTCCACTCTGGATGAAGGAGCACAGGGGGCACATGAGGACAGCGGCATTTTTAGTCTGGGGGATGGGAGTTTTAGATGTACTGGCAAATTGATAGATTCTAAAAAATAAAAATAAATTGAAGCCAAACTCCAGCTCACACTTTATAATAAGTTACAGCAAACAGTTTTGTTCCTTTTGGGATAAAGGTTTTACATAAATAAATAAAAGCTGATCATTATCAGCACCCCTGTCAGTGCTAAATTGTTTGTTTCTGATACATTCTGGAGAGCTTGTTCTGTTAAAAAAAAACAACAGACTTCCTGGCTAGATCACCAGGTGAAAATGAAAGAAAGAAAGCCTAAAAAAAGAAAACGAATGCAGCCATCATATTGGTAAGAATTGGGAAGCTGCAATATAATGAGTGTTTGGCTTTAGGACTTTTATACGGCTTTAATGGAATGAAGTGTTCTTGATAGAGGTCATGGATTCACACAAAAAGTGGACACGTGTGGGGAAGGTGGAAGGAATGATTTGCAAATCTGATGAAAAATTCCAGATTGTTTCTAAAATGTTCGGTACAAAATGTGCGCTTTTGTCTTCCCGCTGAGTCACCACTTCCTCCATCTTTGTAGAGGGGTTCACTCCCTCCGATGTACGGTCCAACTGATAATATTACATTAAAGCTGAAGGGCAAACAGCAGAATACACCGAGCAATACATATATGAGATATTGTTTACCTGCCAAAGCATTTGTATTTCTGTCCATCCAGTCCTGAGATCTACACAGCTCTGCCACAGAGCACAACCCTGTCTGGCAGGGCAGGAGACCTGATTTAAGTAACACTTGCAGACCTTATCCCTACAGCAGCCGGTGATCGTAACAAAAAATGTAAATCAAGAGCTTCATTTTTGCCGCACAGTGATGCAAACCTTACATGTTTTTCAAACATGAACAGCTCTGTCCGCTGTCCCAATTATCCAGTGTAAACTGCATTGCTAGGTGTTCAGGCAGTGGAAAAATCGTGGAACAAATGCCTGTTTGACAATTGAGTGGGGGATCAGCAGAGCTAGGAGTTACTACTAAATAGGGGATCAGCAGAGCTGGGGGTTACTACTGAGTGGTGGATCAGCAGAGCTGGGGGTTACTACTGAGTGGGGGATCAGCAGAGCTGGGGGTTACTACTGAGTGGGAGATCAGCAGAGCTGGGGGTTACTACTGAGTGGGAGATCAGCACAGCTGGGGGTTACTACTGAATAGGGGATCAGCAGAGCTGGGGGTTACTACTGAGTGGGGGATCACCAGTGCTGGGGGTTACTACTGAGAGGGGGATCAGCAGAGCTGGGGGTTAATACTATTTAGGGGATCAGCAGAGCTGGAGGTTACTACTGAGTGGGGGATCAGCAGAGCTGGAGGTTACTACTGAGTGGGGGATTAGCAGAGCTAAGGGTTACTACTAAATAGGGGATTAGCAGAGCTGGGGGTTAGTACTGAGTGGAGGATCAGCAGACCTGGGGGTTACTACTGAATAGGGGATCAGCAGAGCTGGAGGTTACTACTGAGTGGGGAATCAGCAGAGCTGGGGGTTACTACTGAGTGGGGGGATCAGCAGAGCTGGGGGTTACTACTGAATAGGGAATCAGTAGAGCTGGAGGTTACTACTGAGTGGGGGATCAGCAGAGCTGGGGGTTACTACTAAATAGGGAATCAGCAGAGCTGGGGGTTACTACTGAGTGGGGGATCAGCAGAGCTGGGGGTTACTACTGAGTGGGGGATCAGCAGAGCTGGGGGTTACTACTAAATAGGGGATCATCAGAGCTGGGGGTTACTACTGAGAGGAGGATCAGCAGAGCTGGGGGTTACTACTGAATAGAGGATCAGCAGAGCTGGGGGTTACTACTGAGAGGAGGATCAGCAGAGCTGGGGGTTGCTACTGAGGAGAGGATCATCAGAGCTGGGGGTTACTACTGAGAGGAGGATTAGCAGAGCTGGAGGTTACAACTGAGAGGAGGATCAGCAGAGCTGGGGGTTGCTACTGAGGAGAGGATCAGCAGAGCTGGGGGTTACTACTGAGAGGAGGATCAGCAGATCATAATGGTCAGGGGGACAATTGAAAAAGTATACAATGCATTTTGGAGGTCTAAAACGTCCCTCTTCCCAGGGCCTGAGATTGAATACAATATAAATGGACTAGAAGTAAACTGGACCTGAGGGCTTGGATCACACTGCTGCGACCCCATGATTGTGCCGTTTCCAGTGCAACTTTAAGTCGCATTGAGCTCACATCAATGTAGTGCAGGAACCTTTTTTGTTTAAGTCGCTGTGACTTGGGTTGCATTGATTGGAACGGCTGCAATTGAAATACATGTGTTTTGACTTGTCATGTGACTTTATGTGCCGCCAGTCACATGACAAGTAGCAGCAGTGTGAACCAGGGCTTGGTGGTATTTATTCCAGTGTGATTACAAGCACAAGTCTTGCCAGCATCTGGTTTGTAAGCCTGTGATTGGACAGTGAAGGAGAAGCAGCAGACTTGGCAAGCTCGTCTCTCCGTCACTCCGCTTTCTCCTCCTATCAGCATGCTTTTTGTCCACACATAAAAAGGTTGGCTCGCAGTGCTGCTTCTCCTTCTCCCAGTGTGAATTCTGCTGTATGCTGTATTATTTTTTTTGCCACTATTATATTCTCTAGGTCTAGGGTCTCTGCTTTCAGAAAATATATAATATTTGGGCATTTTAACCACTTGAAGACCAGGCCTTTTTCTGACATTTTTTGTAAAAATCTGTATTTTTTTGCTAGAAAATTACTTAGAACCCCCCAAAGAGGGGAGACCCTAAAAAAATAAAAAATAAAATATTGCAATATTTTATTTCACACTTTATTTGCGCAGCGGTCTTTCAAACCCATTTTTTTTAAAAAAATACACTTTACTGTTTTTTTTATTTTTTTTATTATTTATTAAAGTGTATTTTTAAAAAAAAATGCATTTGAAAGACCGCTGCGCAAATAAAGTGTGAAATAAAATATTGCAATATTTTTCTCCATTTTTTTTTTTTTTTTTTTTTTAGGGTCTCCCCTGTTTAGGGGGTTCTAATTTTCTCATTTTAAAGCACGATGTTAGGTATCTATTTACTCGGCATAAAATCTTCTTTCACATTTTACAAAAAAATGGGCCAACTTTACTGTTTTTTTTTTATATATTTATTAAAGTTAGCCCAATTTTTTTGTAAAATGTGAAAGAAGATTTTATGCTGAGTAAATAGAGTCCAACAGCTCACCTCCGTCACCCTTTGCCTGACCCTCCACCAAGATGGGGTAAGTGCCGGCCAGACCGCAAGCGGGGGGGGCGAGGGGTCACAGTGGCTGCATTTGATGGGCACAGTGGCTGCATTTGATGGGCACACTGACTACATTTGAGGGCACAGTGGCTGCAATTTATGGGCACAGTGGCTGCATTTGATGGCGCAGTGACTACATTTGAGGGCACGGTGGCTGCAATTTATGGGCACAGTGACTGCATTTGATGGGCACAGTGGTTGCAATTGATGGGCACAGTGGCTGCAATTGATGGGAACAGTGACTGCATTTGATGGGCACAGTGACTGCATTTGATGGGCACAGTGGCTGCATTTGATGGGCACAGTGGCTGCATTTGATGGGCACAGTGGCTGCAATTGATGGGAACAGTGACTGCATTTGATGGGCACAGTGACTGCATTTGATGGGCACAGTGGCTGCATTTGATGGGCACAGTGGCTGCATTTGATGGGCACAGTGGCTGCAATTTATGGGCACAGTGACTGCATTTGATGGGCACAGTGGTTGCAATTGATGGGCACAGTGGCTGCAATTGATGGGAACAGTGACTGCATTTGATGGGCACAGTGACTGCATTTGATGGGCACAGTGGCTGCATTTGATGGGCACAGTGGCTGCATTTGATGGGCACAGTGGCTGCATTTGATGGGCACAGTGGCTGCAATTGATGGGAACAGTGACTGCATTTGATGGGCACAGTGACTGCATTTGATGGGCACAGTGGCTGCATTTGATGGGCACAGTGGCTGCATTTGATGGGCACAGTGGCTGCAATTGATGGGAACAGTGACTGCATTTGATGGGCACAGTGACTGCATTTGATGGGCACAGTGGCTGCATTTGATGGGCACAGTGGCTGCATTTGATGGGCACAGTGGCTGCATTTGATGGGCACAGTGGCTGCAATTGATGGGAACAGTGACTGCATTTGATGGGCACAGTGACTGCATTTGATGGGCACAGTGGCTGCATTTGATGGGCACAGTGGCTGCATTTGATGGGCACAGTGGCTGCAATTTATGGGCACAGTGACTGCATTTGATGGGCACAGTGGTTGCAATTGATGGGCACAGTGGCTGCAATTGATGGGAACAGTGACTGCATTTGATGGGCACAGTGACTGCATTTGATGGGCACAGTGGCTGCATTTGATGGGCACAGTGGCTGCATTTGATGGGCACAGTGGCTGCATTTGATGGGCACAGTGGCTGCAATTGATGGGAACAGTGACTGCATTTGATGGGCACAGTGACTGCATTTGATGGGCACAGTGGCTGCATTTGATGGGCACAGTGGCTGCATTTGATGGGCACAGTGGCTGCAATTGATGGGAACAGTGACTGCATTTGATGGGCACAGTGACTGCATTTGATGGGCACAGTGGCTGCATTTGATGGGCACAGTGGCTGCATTTGATGGGCACAGTGGCTGCATTTGATGGGCACAGTGGCTGTAATTGATGGGAACAGTGACTGCATTTGATGGGCACAGTGACTGCATTTGATGGGCACAGTGGCTGCATTTGATGGGCACAGTGGCTGCAATTGATGGGAACAGTGACTGCATTTGATGGGCACAGTGACTGCATTTGATGGGCACAGTGGCTGTATTTGATGGGCACAGTGGCTGCATTTGATGGGCACAGTGGCTGTGTTTGATGGGCACAGTGGCTGCATTTGATGGGCACAGTGGCTGCATTTGATGGGCACAGTGGCTGCGTTTGATGGGCACAGTGGCTGCGTTTGATGGGCACAGTGGCTGCATTTGATGGTGCAAAAAAACAGCTTTGGCATTGTTAAAGTTCAACACATTCACTGATTGGCTCCAAGTGCTGCTTCTTCTTCTCACAGACTGAGCTCTGCTGTACAAGAAGCTGATACCAGGTCAAATACAGTTACCTAGAAAAAAAGAAATGTAATGATGTATTAATGAATACAGAGCTGTACCGGTATTACAGTATTGTATCATGTAGTATTGTATTATACTGTAATCTTTTCCACAGGAAGTCAGCAGACAGGAGGGGAGAACAGAGGAAAGTGACAATAAGGATAACAATGAGAGCATTGCTGAGGAATGTCTGATGGTCTGCCAAGAATTCAAACAACATGTTTTTCTGTGGAGGTATTCCATGGAACAAAGGAAGGAGGTCACCCGCGGTCACGCGGCGCAGTGTAGAACCAGCAGACGGTTGTAACGGCGCGGTGGGGTGGGGCGGGGGGGGGCGGGGCACCCTGGCGGAGTCTGACTGTACAGTGGCGGAATTGAATCAAAACAAAAACATAGACGGTTTGTACAGATTATTTGATTATTTTCAAGCGGGACCCAGACAGACAGCGGAAAACTGCGTGACTGCGAGCGACTAGTCATCCAATGAACTTCTAAATGATCTACACTGATCCCACTGCTTGCAAAAAAAGCAACATATACACTATATACAGCGCCTTGAAAAAGTATTCATACCCCTTGAAATTCTCCACATTTTGTCATGTTACAACCAAAAAACGTAAATGTATTTTATTGGGATTTTATGTGATAGAACAACACAAAGTGGCTCATAATTGTGACGTGGAAGGAAAATTATAAATGTTTTTTATTTTTATTTTTACAAATAAATATGTGAAAAGTGTGGTGTGCATTTGTATTCAGCCCCCTTTACTCTGATACCCCTAACTAAAATCTAGGGGTACCAATTGCCTTCAGAAGTCACCTAATTGGTAAATAGAGTCCACCTGTGTGTAATTTAATCTCAGTATAAATACAGCTGTTCTGTGAAGCCCTCAGAGGTTTGTTAGAGAGCCTTAGTGAACAAACAGCATCATGAAGGCCAAGGAACACACCAGACAGGTCAGGGATAAAGTTGTGGAGAAGTATAAAGCAGGGTTAGGTTATAAAAAATATATCCCCAGCTTTGAACATCTCACGGAGCTCTGTTCAATCCATCATCCGAAAATGGAAAGAGTATGGCACAACTGCAAACCTACCAAGACATGGCCGTCCACCTAAACTGACCGGCCGGGCAAGGAGAGCATTCATCAGAGAAGCAGCCAAGAGGCCCATGGTAACTCTGGAGGAGCTGCAGAGATCCACAGCTCAGGTGGGAGAATCTGTCCACAGGACAACTATTAGTCATGGACGCCACAAATCTGCCCTTTATGGAGGAGTGACAAGAAGAAAGACATTGGTGAAAGAAAGTCATAAGAAGTCCCGTTTGAAGTTTGTGAGAAGCCATGTGGGGGACACAGAAAACATGTGGAAGAAGGTGCTCTGGTCAGATGAGACCAAAACTGAACTTTTTGTTCTAAAAGAAAAACGCTATTTGTGGCGGAAAACTAACACTGCACATCACCCTGAACACACCATCCCCACTGTGAAACATGGTGGTGGCAGCATCATGTCGTGGAGATGCTTTTCTTAAGCAGGGACAGGGAAGCTGGTCAGAGTTGAAGGGAAGATGGATGGAGCCAAATACAGGACAATCTTAGAAGAAAACCTGTTATGCCGCGTACACACGATCGGACATTCCGACAACAAAACGGTTCATTTTATTTCCGTGGAATGTTGGCTCAAACTTGTCTTGCATACACACGGTTGCACAAATGTTGCTTGGAAATTCCGAACGTCAAGAACGAGGAGACGTACAACACTACGACGAGCCGAGTAAAATATAGTACAATGATTCCGAGCATGCGTAGGCGTTTTGTGCGTTGGAATTGGATACACACGATCGGAATTTCCAACGACAACTTTTGTTGTCGGAAAAATTGAGAACCAGCTCTCAAACATTTGTTGTCGGAAATTCCGACAGCAAATGTCCGATGGAGCCTACACACGGTTGGAATATCCGACCAAAAGCTCACATCGAACATTTGTTGTAGGAAATTCCGATCGTGTGTACGCGGCATAAGAGTCTGCAAAAGACTTGAGACTGGGGCGGAGGTTCACCTTCCAGCAGGACAGCGACCCTAAACATACAGCCAGAGCTACAATAGAATGGTTTAGATCAAAGAATATTCATGTGTTAGAATGGCCCAGTCACAGTCCAGACCTAAATCACATTGAGAATCTGTAACAAGACTTGAAAATTGCTGATCACAGACGCTCTCCATCCAATCTGACAGAGCTTGAGATATTTTACAAAGAAGAATGGGCAGAAATGTCCCTCTCTAGATGTGCAAAGCTGGTAGAGACATCCCCAAAAAGACTTGCAGCTGTAATTGCAGAGAAAGGCGGTTCTACAAAGTATTGACTCCGGGGGGCGCCATACAAATGTACCCCACACACTTTTCACATATTTATTTGTAAAACCTTTTGAAAACCATTTATCATTTTCCTTCCACTTCACAATTATGTGACACTTTGTGTTGGTCTATCACATAAAATCCCAATAAAATACATTTACATTTTTGGTTGTAACATGACAAAATGTGGAAAATTTCAAGGGGTATGAATACTTTTTCAAGGCAATGTAGGCTTCAGAAATATTAAACCCAAAACCCAAAATGTAATATATTGCAGCTTACTAATCATTAGATGTGCTGGCTGCCTTTGTTTTCTTTTCTTTGGCTTTTGCCCATAGGTGTGCACAGGGGGTGTGCCAGGTGTGCCTTGGCACACCCTAATTATTTTGTGTTTTGCCGATTCCTCCTACTGCCTGGGCCCCCCCCCCCCCCCCCTGTTGCCATTTGCCCTGCAGTGCTGCTGGCTTCCCCCCTCTCCTTTCCCCCCAGCTGCTGCCAGGAAGGGGCTAGTCATTTACCAGCCCCTTTCTTTTCTAAATGAACACACTCGCTCACTCACACCCCCCCCCCCCCCCCAAAGTTTTAAAAACAGTAAACTGGCCCTTTGCTTAGAAAGTTTGGAGACCCCCGGTTGGTATATCTGTTCATAGAATGACTTTGCAGCACTTAGCTCCTGGGCTTAATTGTCAACAGGGGCACTCAGTGCACACTTACCAACACTGTGGCTCCAGATCCCAGGAGTCTATTCTGTCCATGGTCTGCATTTTATCAGCTCCTTTTCTGGGTCGGGTAGTCACAATCACACCCGCTTTATGGATTGGTCCCTCCCCAGGTCCTTACCTCTAAATATGTGTGTGAGAACCACTTTCAGGGACCCCGATTTTAAATATATAGGGCCCATTCGTCACCCCGATCCCCGCAATTAATGCGCATGTGCAGAAACTCAAATAAGGTTGATGCTGTTATAGACCTTGCTTTGTGCACTGGTCCAAATCATTTGGTGGAGGGGGGATTATGGTGTGGGGGTTGTTTTTCAGGGGTTGGGCTTGGCCCCTTAGTTCCAGTGAAGGGAACTCTTAAGGCGTCAGCATACCAAGACATTTTGGACAATTTCCTGCTCCCAACTTTGTGGGAACATTTTGGGGATGGACCCTTCCTGTTCCAACATGACTGCACACCAGTGCACAAAGCAAGGTCCATAAAGACATGGATGAGCGAGTTTGGGGTGGAGGAACTTGACTGACTGCACAGAGTCCTGACCTCAACCCGATAGAACACCTTTGGGATGAATTAGAGCGGAGACCGCGAGCCAGGCCTTCTCGTCCAACATCAGTGCCTGACCTCACAAATGTGCTTCTCAGCCTTCCCAGAAGAGTTGAAGCTGTTATAGCTGCAAAAGGTGGGCCAACTCAATATTGAACCCTACAGACGAAGACTGGGATGCCATTAAAGTTCATGTGCGTGTAAAGGCAGGCGTCCCAATACTTTTGATAATATAGTGTATTAAAGGATAGGGGCATGAGCATTAGCTGGAGTGCTAGGTTCCCTTGAATGTAGTGTGGAGAGTCTTTCGTGATTTTATTGGATGTGCCGCCGACCAGATTCTTCTCTTCTTCTGTCAAGATGGTGCCTTAGCTAAGATTCAAACTGAGGACTCCAGTGCTACAGGGCAGGTGTGCTAGCCACTGAGCCACTGTGTACAGATCAATCAAATATTCATTTTTATTGAACAGTATTTCCAATCAATACTACCCAACCTGTATATATACATGCAAATGCTAGTATATACATACACTCACTCTGTTCATTCAGAAAAGGAAGGGCCGGTAAATATCATGTATACAGGCTGCAGTGTTGTTCATCTTACGTTAAAAAAGTAATTAGTTACAGTTACAAATTACTTCTTCCAAAAAGTAATGGAGTTACTCACTCAGTTACTACATTGAAAAAGTAATTAGTTACTCTGCAAAGTAACTATATTGGTTATATTATATATACACGGGGGCGGGGGCGGGGCGGTAGAAGGATGATATATATGTAATTTTTTTAAGTGTATAAAATAATAGGAGGGATAACAATAAATAATATTGGTTATGTGCCCCATGCCTCACTGTGCCCATGCCTCACTGTGCCCATTGCCTCACTCACTGTGCCCAATGCCTCACTCACTGTGCCCAATGCCTCAATTACTGTGCCCAATGCCTCACTCACTGTGCCCAATGCCTCAATTACTGTGCCCAATGTCTCACTCACTGTGCCCAATGCCTCACTCACTCACTGTGCAGTGTTGTGCATGCCCCTAGCCCCCTACCTGATTAGCGGCCTCCCGGCGGCCATTCCACAGTTTTCAAAAGCCGTGCCTCCCGACTCCTCATTACCTGTGATAGGCGGAACACTCAATTTCCCAGCATTCAGTGTTCCGCCTATTACGGACATCCGCTCATCCTCATAACAGACGAGGATGAGAGGATGTCCGTGATAGGCGGAACACTGCCTGCTGGGAAATTGAGTGTTCCGCCTATCACAGGCAACGAGGACTCGGGAGGCGCGGCTTTTGAAAACTGCTTCCCCCCCACGGCTCTCCATCCTGAAACGACCTACTGCAGCAGCCTGCGGGAGAGGAGAGGAGGGGATGCCGGAACAGTTACGGGGGGGGGACCAGGGGAGCACACAGGGGGGGGAGCCCAGGCAGAAGAAGGAAGGGGAACCTGGACAGGAGTGGCGGCGGGGGCGGCATTTACTGAAACTGATCCCCTCTATTTTCCCCCTGTGGCAGCTGAATGTCGTGGGGGGGGGGGGGGAGAAGCCAGCTTTCAGCTGCTTAGGAGGAAAATATAGGGGAATGGTTCTAGGTAATGCCACCCCCTCCATGCCTCCTGTCCAGGTTCTGGGGGTTGGCAAGGAAGGGATGGGATCTACCCCTCACCCAGTTGCGGTGCGTCCATAAAGGGCGCAGGAGCGCCCCCCCCCCTCTCTCCTGCCGTCCCTCTGTCACCATAGATAGATTCTTGCATTGCATGAATCTATCTATGGTTGCCGCTGTCGCCCCCTTTTCAGGTGTCTGGCCCCTTGTTGTTACAGCGGCGGGGGTGTTTTTGGAAGCGCCTAATTACAGCCGTTGGCTCTAATAGGCGTAATGATTAGAGCAGCAATTGATGGGCACACTGGCAGCAATTGATGGGTACAGAAGCTGCGTTTGATGGCACAGTGGCGGCAATTTATGGGTACAGTGACTGCGTTTGATGACACAGTGGCTGCGTTTGATGGGCACAGTGGCCGCACTTGATGTGCACATTGGCCGCGCTTGATGGGCACAGTGGCCGCGCTTGATGGGCACAGTGGCTACACTTGATGGGCACAGTGGCTGCGTTTGATGGGCACAGTGGCTGCGCTTGATGGGCACAGTGGCTGCGTTTGATGGGCACAGTGGCCGCGCTTGATTGGCACAGTGGCCGCGTTTGATGGGCACAGTGGCTGTGCTTGATGGGCACAGTGGCTGGGCTTGATGGACAGAGTGTCTGCGTTTGATGGGCACAGTGGCTGCAATTGATGTTTTTTTTTTAGTTTGTCTGCGCCCCCCCCCCCCCCAAAAAAAAATTTGAGCACCAGCCGCCACTGCCCTCACCTGCCTACAATCGACGGGTAGATCACGATTGACGGGTTACTGTCAAAAGCTAATGTCGCAAGAAGCCTGCACAAGCCCGCTGGAGCATGGGCAGGGTCGCTATTGCAACCCCTGCAGGTCTGCAGTGCTAGGGCCAATTTGGACAGGGTCGCTCGGCCTCCTGGCTCTTTTTTTAACATCCTCCATGTCCACGAGGGATGGTAAGGAAAGAGCCTGGATGTCAGAAGCGTAGCACATTTTGGTGTGCGCAGGCGCCATCTAGAGCTGACTCTCAGCTCTACGTGTTCGGCTATTTTCGGAGGCAAGCGCCACGCCTGTGCAGTACAGGGGGGGCAGAATCCGCAGGGGGACCTTTCTCGGCAAGACACTGGCATGAAGCACCAGGAAGAGCAGAAATCACCCGCCGTTTGGAGGAAGCGTTGTCCGCGGCCCAGATGGGGTAAGTGCGGGGCTGGTGACCGACCGACCGGGGGGATTGTTTGCCACCCCCCAAAAAATAGACCACCAGCAGCCACTGATCTAAATTATAATTTTTCTTAGGTAGTATTTTAATTATTACTACCCTAGCTCTATGCATACGTACACATATAAGGGCTAATTCAGGAGCCAATAAACCTACCCTCTTTGGAGTTTGGGAAGAACCCCCCCCCCCCCCGAGCACAGGAAGAAGATGCAAACTCCATGCAGACAGTATTCTGGTAGGAATTTGAACCAAGGACCCCAGTGCTGCAAGGCAGGAGTAGTAACTACTAAGCCACTGTGTTTTTCAGTGTTTCCACTAGAGAGAGACAACGTAAAGCTGCATTATTTGTATGCCTACAAGTTGTTTGCACAGGAGTTAATCTCCAGTGTGATTATTTTTAGGAAGCCGCA
This sequence comes from Rana muscosa, assembly GCA_029206835.1. NCBI lineage: Eukaryota > Metazoa > Chordata > Amphibia > Anura > Ranidae > Rana > Rana muscosa. Next base: position 305,189,886 of record CM055120.1, read on the forward strand.
AAATGAAATCTAAAAATAAAGTCCAGGTTCAAGGATTCACTGAGCCAAGCAATTATCTTGTTTCCTTTGTTACTACACAATACAGAAATAGCAGCTTCTGTCTTCGTTGGCAAAGAAACTGGGCCAGGGAGTAGAGCCCTTCCGAGGGAGAGGCCGCGTCTGAGCGCAGATAATACAACACTTTACCCCGGCGCCACTATCCCAGGATGTTGTCATTTACCCGACTAACTCCGGGCTAAATCCAAATGTGTGTCTTGTATTGAGAACAGATATTTACCTTTGGCATATGTGAAAAAAAAACTATTTTATTTTATGATTAGAGTAAAACTGTTACAAGCCTGAGCACATCATAAAAAAAATAAAATGGAGCAGAGGCTGCATTCAGTAACATCAGTAGATCCGGATAAAGAGGAAGCTGAAGTTTCGAGCAAATCCTGACTTTTTCTGCAAAGGCTGAACATAGTACAGTCTTGTCCCACCTCTCAAGGCTACCTATTGGTCAGATATGTCACCTGTTAGATCAGTGATTCTCAACCAGGGTTCCTCCAGAGGTTGCTAGGGGTTCCTTCAGCATTGGGCAATTTCTGCCTCTCAGATAGGTTCTCACTGACACCATTGATCTTTTTATCTATCTGTAAGGAGGTAATTCTTCCCAATGACCACAAGTGTAAGGACCATTCTTCCCACTGACCATCACACTAATGTATCATGAGTTGTAGATTTAAATTTTTTAGCAGGGGTTCCCCGAGACCGGAGAACTATTTCAAGGGTTCCTCTGTGTTGAAAAGGTTGAGAAAGGCTGTGTTAGATAATAGAACCAATAGGTAGGGCCAGGATATTGGAGAGGATTGGTGGTTTAGCTCTGATTTTCTAGGACAAGTCAAGATCCATATACAGGTTCAGCTGCCCTTGTGTATGAATCTTTACTGATCATGTTGACAAGCATTTTATCACCTTCAGTTTTCAGCCTCCAAGCTCAGTTTGAATTGCACAGGTTTCTGACAATGTTATGTTAAATGCCTGTGGTGTGACATAAGTGGGATGAGCTGCAAGGGCGTAGATAAGGAGGGTGATAGGGGGGTCTAAACACCTCCAAGGCACCTGTGGCACTGCAGCTACCTGACAGTCGGCATGCTCAGTTTGAAATGCACAGATTTGTGGCAGATTTATGCTAAATGTCTGCCGGTGTGAAACATGTGGGACGAGCTGGGACCCCTCCAGAGCATCCACTATCCTGTAGTCTCTCCTCATATATTTTATCCTTTAGTCTCTCCTGATACATTTCATCCTGTAGTGTCTCCGGATACATTTTATATTGTAGTCTCTCCTGTTATATTTTATCCTATAGTCTCTTCTGTTATATTTTATCCTGTAGTCTCTCCTGTTATATTTTATCCTATAGTCTCTTCTGTTATATTTTATCCTGTAGTCTCTCCTGATATCCTGTAGTCTCTCCTGATACATTTTATCCTGTAGTCTCTCCGGATACATTTTATATTGTAGTCTCTCTGGTTACGTTTTATCCTGTAGTCTCTCCTGATATGTTTTATCCTGTAGTCTCTCCTGTTTTTTTATCTTGTAGTCTCTCCTGATGCATTTTATCCTGTAGTCTCTTCTGACATCCTGTAGTCTCTCCTGATACATTTTATCCTGTAGTCTCTCCTGATATCCTGTAGTCTTTCCTGTTCTATTTTGTCCTGTAGTCTCTCCTGATATCATGTAGTCTCTCCTGATATTCTGTAGTCTCTCCTGTTATATTTTATCCTGTAGTCTCTCCTAATATCCTGTAGTCTCTCCTGATACATTTTATCTTGTAGTCTCTCCTGATACATTTTATCCTGTAGTCTCTTCCTGATATCCTGTAGTCTCTCCTGATATGTTTTATCCTGTAGTCTCTAATGATTTTTTTTATCTTGTAGTCTCTCCTGATAAATTGTATCCTGTAGTCTCTCCTGACATCCTGTAGTCTCTCCTGTTATATTTTATCCTGTAGTCTCTCCTGATATCCTGTAGTCTCTACTGATATAATGTAGTCTCTCTTGAGTCATTTTATCCTGTAGTCTCTCTTGATATCCTGTAGTCTTTCCTGTTATATTTTGTCCTGTAGTCTCTCCTGATATCCTGTAGTCTCTCCTGATATATTTTATCCTGTAGTCTCTCCTGATATGTTTTATTCTTTAGTCTCTCCTGATATCCTGTAGTCTCTCCTGATACATTTTATCTTGTAGTCTCTCTTGATATCCTGTAGTCTCTCCTGTTATATTTTGTCCTGTAGTCTCTCCTGATATCCTGTAGTCTCTCCTGATACATTTTATCTTGTAGTCTCTCTTGATATCCTGTAGTCTCTCCTGTTATATTTTATCCTGTAGTCTCTCCTGATATCCTGTAGTCTCTCCTGATATGTTTTATTCTTTAGTCTCTCCTGATATCCTGTAGTCTCTCCTGTTATATTTTATCCTGTAGTCTCTCCGGATACATTTTATATTGTAGTCTCTCCGGTTACGTTTTATCCTGTAGTCTCTCCTGATATGTTTTATCCTGTAGTCTCACCTGATTTTTTTTATCTTGTAGTCTCTCCTGATACATTTTATCCTGTAGTCTCTGCTGACATCCTGTAGTCTCTCCTTATACATTTTATCCTGTAGTCTCTCCTGATATCCTGTAGGCTTTCCTGTTATATTTTGTCCTGTAGTCTCTCCTGATATCATGTAGTCTCTCCTGATATTCTGTAGTCTCTCCTGTTATATTTTATCCTGTAGTCTCTCCTAATATCCTGTAGTCTCTCCTGATACATTTTATCTTGTAGTCTCTCCTGATACATTTTATCCTGTAGTCTCTCCTGATATCCTGTAGTCTCTCCTGATATGTTTTATCCTGTAGTCTCTACTGATTTTTTTTATCTTGTAGTCTCTCCTGATAAATTTTATCCTGTAGTCTCTCCTGACATCCTGTAGTCTCTCCTGTTATATGTTATCCTGTAGTCTCTCCTGATATCCTGTAGTCTCTACTGATATAATGTAGTCTCTCTTGAGTCATTTTATCCTGTAGTCTCTCTTGATATCCTGTAGTCTTTCCTGTTATATTTTGTCCTGTAGTCTCTCCTGATATCCTGTAGTCTCTCCTGATATATTTTATCCTGTAGTCTCTCCTGATATGTTTTATTCTTTAGTCTCTCCTGATATCCTGTAGTCTCTCCTGATACATTTTATCTTGTAGTCTCTCTTGATATCCTGTAGTCTCTCCTGTTATATTTTGTCCTGTAGTCTCTCCTGATATCCTGTAGTCTCTCCTGATACATTTTATCTTGTAGTCTCTCTTGATATCCTGTAGTCTCTCCTGTTATATTTTATCCTGTAGTCTCTCCTGATATCCTGTAGTCTCTCCTGATATCCTGTAGTCTCTCCTGATATGTTTTATTCTTTAGTCTCTCCTGATATCCTGTAGTCTCTCCTGATACATTTTATCCTGTAGTCTCTCCGGATACATTTTATATTGTAGTCTCTCCGGTTACGTTTTATCCTGTAGTCTCTCCTGATATGTTTTATCCTGTAGTCTCACCTGATTTTTTTTATCTTGTAGTCTCTCCTGATACATTTTATCCTGTAGTCTCTGCTGACATCCTGTAGTCTCTCCTTATACATTTTATCCTGTAGTCTCTCCTGATATCCTGTAGGCTTTCCTGTTATATTTTGTCCTGTAGTCTCTCTTGATATCATGTAGTCTCTCCTGATATTCTGTAGTCTCTCCTGTTATATTTTATCCTGTAGTCTCTCCTAATATCCTGTAGTCTCTCCTGATACATTTTATCCTGTAGTCTCTCCTGATATCCTGTAGTCTCTCCTGATATCTTTTATCCTGTAGTCTCTCCTGATATCCTGTAGTCTCTCCTGATATCTTTTATCCTGTAGTCTCTCCTGATTTTTTTTATCTTGTAGTCTCTCCTGATACATTTTATCCTGTAGTCTCTCCTGACATCCTGTAGTCTCTCCTGTTATATTTTATCCTGTAGTCTCTCCTGATATAATGTAGTCTCTCTTTAGTCATTTTATCCTGTAGTCTCTCTTGATATCCTGTAGTCTTTCCTGTTATATTTTGTCCTGTAGTCTCTCCTGATATCCTGTAGTCTCTCCTGATACATTTTATCTTGTAGTCTCTCTTGATATCCTGTAGTCTCTCCTGTTATATTTTATCCTGTAGTCTCTCCTGATATCCTGTAGTCTCTCCTGATATCCTGTAGTCTCTCCTGATATCATGTAGTCTCTCCTGATATATTTTATCTTGTAGTCTCTCCTGATATGTTTTATTCTTTAGTCTCTCCTGATATCCTGTAGTCTCTCCTAATACATTTTATCCTGTAGTCTCTCCTGACACATTTTAGCTTGTAGTCTCTCCTGATATCCTGTAGTCTCTCCTGATACATTTTATTCTTTAGTCTCTTCTAAAATCCTGTAATATCACCTGATTTTTTTTATCCTGTAGTCTCTCCTGATATCCTGTAGTCTCTCCTGATACATTTTATCCTGTAGTCTCTCCTGATACATTTTATCCTGTAGTCTCTCCTGATATTTTATCCTGTAGTCTCTCCTGATATATTTTATCCTGTAGTCTCTCCTGATATCCTGTAGTCTCTTCTGATATATTTTATCCTGTAGTCTCTCCTGATAAATTTTACCCTGTAGTCTCTCCTCATATCCTGTAGTCTCTCCTCATATCCTGTAGTCTCTCCTGATACATTTGATCTTGTAGTCTTTCCTGATACATTTTATCCTGTAGTCTCTCCTGATACATTTTATCCTGTAGTCTCTCCTGATATCCTGTAGCCTCTCCTGATAAATTTTACCCTGTAGTCTCTCCTCATATCCTGTAGTCTCTCCTCATATCCTGTAGTCTCTCCTGGTACATTTTATCCTGTAGTCTCTCCTGATACATTTTATCCTGTAGTCTCTCCTGATACATTTTATCCTGTAGTCTCTCCTGATATCCTGTAGTCTCTCCTGATACATTTTATCCTGTAGTCTCTCCTGATATCCTGTAGTCTCTCCTGATACATTTAATCCTGTAGTCTCTCCTGATAAATTCAGTTCTTTAGTCTCTCCTGATACATTTTATAGCTCAGACCTTTCACCATTTGTGTTGCTCTCCTCTAGACTTGCTCAATTATATGAAAGTCCCCTTTAATGTCACAATGCATCATTGGCACTTCCATGAGTTGGTCTGGGGCCGGGTGACTTGATTTCGTTATCGCTCCTGACAATGGCGCGGCCCCCCCCCCCAGTACAATGCAGGACGCAATGTTTTGGCAGCTGCCTCCCTCCGCTCTCTCCGGCACAACAAAGGGAAAAGGAGAGTTGTTTTTGGGAAGTGACTGTTAGTGAAGCCAACTTACAGGGCGCCAGATTCATGACTGTAATCCTCAGGGGAGACTCAAATATGCCAATAAAAAAAAGAGAGAGAGGAAAAAACAGATAGGGCCAGAAAGTAAGTGCCGCCCGCCCTGACACCTCTCGGCGCTAAGCCTATTATACTACACTGCTAAATACGGCTACCGCGTCCCTCTACCGGTCCCCGTAACGTTCTGTTTTTCCAGGAGAACAATTGTGAATGCTCCTCTTCGCTCTGCAGTCATTGTCCTGGCACCCCAAGGAGCCTGGAAGTCGGGCAGGTTGGCAGCGGACGCGGATGGCATTGCAGCTCTGTTATGGTCATATTTTTGTTGTTACCTACGTAACAGTTTTTCAGGTTTTAAAAGATAATTGTGTTTTCAGTGGAGGCCGAGTTTCGATAAATTATTATTTTTTGCTTATATTTTGCTTTCCCCTTCAACAACATTCTAATAAAATTTTCACAAAATGTTTTGTTTTCATTCAAAATCTTATTTTAGTCCCAATGATGTCATCACCGGGTCTCTGTGCTCTTCTATGGAAAGCAAGCAGATCATGGCTGGTGGGTGAAGACAGCAGGGAGTGCTTTTTTTTTAACCACTACTATTCCTTTATACAGTATTGGCTTTGGAAATATACAAATGCAGCAATTTAGAAATTGGATGAAAAGTTTAGCACTGGGGAAACACTTTTTGATAGATAAGTAGTGCATTTTATATACATCAGGAATTTTGGGGCCCCTTACACAGCTTCAGGCATGGGCCCCCTGGAGCAGAGGAGAATCGAGGGGGGGGGGTGCTGCCGCCGCAAATTGAAAAGCGGGGGGGGGGGGCTGCCGCGAATTGAGAAGCAGGGGGGTTGCCATCCGGGGCCCTGGGGACCTCTTGGCCCCTTACAAAAAAAATTATAAAAAAAAAAAAGGGGGTGTCGCCATCCGGGGCCCTGGGGACCTCCTTACAGGTGTACTGCCTGTACCTCCCTGATGGCGGCCCTGTATACAATTATATAAATCAGACCAAAATGAGGGACAAATGTGGAGGAAAGAGGGACAGAGGGACATTGCTCCAAATCAGGGACAGACCCTCGTAAATCAGGGACAGTTGGGAGCTATGGTTACAGCCACAGCACGCCATGGTATGTTTTAGGTGGCTAGTTGAGGGGCAGTAAAAACGTGGATTTACCATTTGTTTTTACCGTTACTTTCTAATGCCGTGCAAACAAGACCTTGATCCCGTGTAAACAAGACCTTGATCCCGTGTAAAAAAGACCTTGATCCCGTGTAAACAAGACCTTGATCCCGTGTAAACAAGACCTTGATCCCGTGTAAACAAGACCTTGATCCCGTGTAAAAAAGACCTTGATCCCGTGTAAACAAGACCTTGATCCTGTGTAAACAAGACCTTGATCCCGTGTAAACAAGACCTTGATCCCGTGTAAAAAAGACCTTGATCCCGTGTAAACAAGACCTTGATCCCGTGTAAAAAAGACCTTGATCCTGTGTAAAAAAGACCTTGATCCCGTGTAAACAAGACCTTGATCCCATGTAAACAAGACCTTGATCCCGTTCTATGGTCAGTGACAATGCTCAGCCTCCTGTTTACATTTTATGATCTGAAGTAGTTCAAAAGTAAACAGCTCCAGTGTGCTTTTGCTTTCATTTTATTCCAGGGAAGACGCATTACCAGCAGCTGTCACCGGGTGGTGCTGTGATATACAAAACGACAAGAGGAATGTTTCATACCAGTGCAAAGTTCTACTTATGAGACACTCTGCTATGCATGGAGGAGGTATCACCAATCGGGGGAACCCTGCAGAAGTCAAAATAAAATAAAAAAATAGCAGAAAAGTAAAAAAAAAAAAAAAAAAAACATTTACAGCAACTGGGCAGTATCAATAAATATACAACCAAAATGTGATTGGATGAAGGCCAAATGATGGCCAACCCTCTGAGATTGATTTGGGATAGGCTTTTAAAGTGGTTGTAAACGGAAATTTTTGATTTTTAAAAAAAAAACTAACAACCTGCAAGACAAAGCCATAATGAGCTAGTATGACTAGCATACTAGCTCATTATGCAGTACTTACCTTAGTCCTCGTCTTCCCCTCCGGCCGCAGTCATCTCTATGGAAGTTTACTTCCGGGTATCGCCGCTCCAGCGCTGTGATTGGCTGGAGCGGCGAAGACGTCACTCCGCGCGTGCGCGCGGGAGCCGTCAAAAGCGGCGTTGCCGGTTTTATGAATGGGAATTTCACTGCGCCTGCGCCGTAATCTACGGCACGCAGGCGCCGTAGACAACGGTGTATACCTTTCGGCCAATATCTCCTAAACCCTGTAGGTTCAGGAGATATTGCAAACACCTACAGGTAAGCCTTAATCTAGGGTGACCAGACATCCCCGGTTTGAGGGGACAGTCCCCGGATTTAGGACACTGTCCCCGGACCAAGTCTGTCCCCGGTTTTGTCCCCGGATTGGGTTTAAACAGGGGCTGGGGCAATTTCAAAGACAGTCAGTGCAGAATAAAAAAAAAATAATTCTTAATTACAGCCCCCCGTTCCGCCGCTCCTACTAGCTTAGGGGGGTGTATTTTTTTCCATTATCTGTGCCTCTTTCTGATGATAATGTGCTGGTCGGAGCGGAGGGAATATTTCTTCAGCTCCGCTCACATGTTCCTCTGCCTTGGCTCAAGTCCCGGCCAGCCGCCTGCCTATCTCCTTGCCTTCCCTGGCGGAGTGATCTTCCTCCGCTCCCCACCCAGTAGTAGCCGGGGGCCGGAGAGTAAGACTTGACAGGCTGTGAGGCGGCGGCGGCGATGGGCAGAGAGTCGCTGATTGCCGCCATTACTATTAAAAAAAAAAAAAAAAAGTCCCCGGATTTCATTTAAAAAATCTGGTCACCTTACCTTAATCTAGGCTTACCTGTAGGTGTAACCTCCGGGGGAGGGTTTACAACCACTTGAATTGTCTGCACGCTGTGGAAAGGGGGGGGGGGGGGAATATTGACATTGGAGTCCCTAACAGTGTTATTTTGGCAGCAAATTTCAATTTAGTTTTAGTCTTAGGCCTTCATACACACGACCGGTTTTCTCGGCAAGAAACCATCAAGAAAACTGCTGGGAGAGCTTTTTGCCGAGAAAACCGTTGGTGTGTATGGTTTCTCGTTGAGAAAACTGCCGGGAATCTCGATGAGAAAAATAAAGAACCTGCTCTCTATTTTCTCGTCAGGATTCTCGTTTTTCTCGCTGGGTTTCTCGTCGGCCTGTTTCCCGACGAGAAAACCGGTCGTGTGTATGCTTTTCCGAGTCTTAAAAAATCGTGCATGCTCAGAATCCAGTATGAGACGGGAGCGCTTCTTCTGGTAAAACTAGCGTTCGTAATGGAGAGAGCACATTCGTCACGCTGTAACGAACTGAAAGCACGAAGACTGAAAAGCGCAAATCGTCTCTCACCAAACTTTTACTAACACGCGGTAACACGAGATCAGCAAAAGCAGCCCAAGGGGTGGCGCCATTGGAATAGAACTTCCCCTTTATACTGCCGCCGTACATGTTGTACGTGACCGCGCTTTACAACGACGAGATTTGGAATTGACAGTGTGTATGCAAGGAAAGCTTGACAAGAATCTCGTCGAGAAAAACAACGTTTTTTTTCCTGACGAGATTCCCAGTCGTGTGTACGCGGCTTGAGTCTTAGGACTAAAATGGCATTTTAGTTTTAGTCCCATTTTAGTCTTCTGCAACTGATTTAGTTTTAGTCGACTAAATCTCCAGTACATTTTAGTCGTCTAAAATCTAATGGGTGTAATTAAATTGTAATGCATTAGTTAGGCTCCATGCACAATGAAGCTTTGGGTGTTTTTTTTTAAAAGCCCATGAGCTGCACTCTATGTTAGCCTATGTGTCCATGCACACATGGACGTTTTTTAGCGTTAATGAGCAGTGCGTTCAAAGTGACATTTTTCGGCGGGAAAAACGCTAAAAAACGCAAAACGCCGAAAAACACTAATAAACGCTCAAAAACGCAGCTCGCCAGCTTTTTTTGCGGTTTTTAATCCACTGGAAAAAAAAAAAAGCTAAAAACCGCTAACACTGAAACACGCTAATAAACGCTATTGCAAAAACACTAAAAAAACTTTGAAAGGCTCCCTGCCAAGCTACTGCCATTTTTTATAGCTTTTTTTAGCGTCCAGTGTGCAGGGAGCCTGAACCTTTCTCTACAATTTCCAAACTCATTATATACTGCTGGAGTGAAAAATCGAATATATTATTATTTATGGTATTGAGGTATAAACATGCACTACAGACCAGTGTTCATTTTGAAGTCAAATTTCAATTTAGATTTAGTCTTATGCCGCGTACACACGATCGGTTTTACCGATGAAAACAGTCCGATGGACTTTTCTCATCGGACAAACCGATCGTCATAGGCGTGCGCACAGGGTGTGCCAGGTGTGCCTGGGCACACCCTAATAACCCTGTGCTGAGCAGATTCCCCCTGCTGCTTGACTGCAGAGAAAAGGACTGGGGAATCTCTATTCTCAGTCCCTTTCTTTGTTTCAAAAGTGAGACATCCGGGGTCTGTTTAGACCCCTGACATTTCACCAAAGCCCCCCAATTGGGCTCCGATTTTTTTTTGTAAAAAAACAATAATAAATAATAAAATAATATAATATATATATAAAAAATATATATATATATAAAAAATAAATAAACTACTGACACCGTCCACTGTTCTACCGACACTGTCCATTGCCATATATATATATATATACACACACACACCCACACACACACACGCATGTGAGTTTGAGCTTTGGGGTGCACACCCTAATGCAATAGGCTGCGCAAACCTATGCCGATCGTGTATGGGCCCCATCGGTCTTTTTTCCATCGGTGAGAAAAAATAGAACATGGTTTAATTTTATCCGATGGGAAAAAAAACGATAGCAAGTTCCGATCGTCTGTGTGGAACTCCATCGGATAAAAAACCCACGCATGCTCAGAATCAAGTCGACGCATGCTCAGAAGCATTAAACTTCATTTTTCTCGGCTCATCAGAGTGTTTTACGTCACCGCGTTTGGAACGGTCGGTTTCTTGACTGATGGTGTGTAGGCAAGACTGATGGAAGTCAGCTTCATCGGATTTCCGATGGAAAAATCCATCAGATTAGAATCCATAGGAAATCCGATCATGTGTACGCGGCTTTAGGCTACTTTCACTCTGAAGCACTGGCGGTATAGCGGCGCTATTTTTAGCGCCGCTATACCGTATTTTTTGCCGCAAATTTTAACACCCCGCTAGCAGCCGAAAAAGGGTTAAAAACGCCCGCAATAACGCCTCTTTGCGGCGTTTTGGAGGCGCTACCCCATTGATTTCAATGGGCAGGGGCGCTATAGGAGCGGTATTTTTACCACTCCTATCGCGCCTCAAAGATGCGGCTTGCAGGAGTTTTTTGACCCACCTGCAAGCGCAACGCTCCAACGCTCGGGCTTTCACACTGGATACAATTGAGCGCCCTTTTTCGGGACGACAGAATTCTGCTCAAGCTTGGCTTGCATACACACGCGGTCACACAAAGGTTCTCCGAACATTTGACCGCCAAGAACGCGGCGACGTACAACACTACAACGAGCCGAGAAAATTAAGTTCAATGCTTCTGAGCATGCATCGAATTGTTTCCAAGCATGCGTTGGAATTTAGCGCGTCGGAATTGCTACAGACGATCGGAATTTCCGATCGGATTTTTTTTCCGTCTGAAAAATAGAGAACCTGCTCTCTATCTAAGTCCGTCGGAAATTCCGACAGAAAAAGTCAGATGGGGCATACATACACGGTCGGAATATCCGACGAAAAGCTCCCATCAGACTTTTTCTGTCGGAAAATCCGTTTGTGTGTACCCGGCATAAAAGTGACCTGGTAAACATCTGAAAAGGATCCTAGAGCTCCACCTACTGGCTATTTTGAGCATAGCAGCCAAGAGTGGCCTTGTAAATATGTGAAAAGGATCTTTGAGGTCCACCAATTGGCTTAAAAATTTTCTTTCATCATTTTGAGCAAAAGCAAATGTGCCTATATTACCCAGCATGCACCGGTGAAACCTGGAAATGTGACTCAAAAAAACGTACCAAAAATGCAACACAGGTGCGTTTTTGACGCATTTTTGACATGTTCTCTATACATTTCATTCGGGAGCTGAGTTTTTCAGTGCGATTTTAAAAACCATACCGGAAATGCAGCATGGGGGACTTTTCAAAATGCACCGCAGCCGCAGTGCAATGGTGGGAAGAGCCCCATAGGATTAAAAGGGATTGCGTTTCTAGCACAGTAAAAACGCAGCAAAATTGCATCAGGGTGAAAGCAGCCTTATTCTACTTGATCATTTTAGTTGCATCAAACGATCGATCGATCGAATGCAGATATTGATAGGTGCGCGGTCGCCTTTAGAAGCGCCTGCTCTGCGACATTAAACGCCATGGTGAGATGTCGGCAGCTGCAGATTTCTTTTGTAACCATTGGCAGGATCGTGTCTCCTGGCACCCGGTGTTATACGGAAGTGCGCAGATTGCGATCAGTGCCGGGAAAAGGGCGCGGTACCCCCCCCCCCCCCAGGGGTTCTTCAAATGATATTGATGCGTGCGTTTGCATTGTCGAAGCCCCGCCCGAGGAATGTTTGTGTTTACACACGTTCATAACGAAACTCCCTCCTTGCTGAGAAGCGACCTGCGCTGAAACCAGACAGAAAGTGGAAGAGAAGAGGAGAGGTCATCAGACAAGTTCCCTCTAAAGCAGAACTCCAACCCAACAGCTAAATGCCCAATAGAAACGCACAGCTGAGAAATGATTGACTTCTCCATTTCTTACTATGTGTCCGGGAACTTTCACCCCCTTTCCTGCCCAGGCCAGTTTTCAGCTGTCAGCGCTCTCACACTTCGAATGGCAATTGTACGGTCATGCAACATTGTACCCAGATGAAATGTTCATTTCATTTTTTTTTCCACACAAATAGAGATTTCTTTTGGTGGTATTTAATGATCGTGTGTAAGCGGCATGAGTTTTTTATTTTTTGCTAAACAAATGAAAAAAAAGTTAGTTTCTGTTATAACATTTTGCAAACAGGTAATTTTTCTCCTTCACTGATGGACAATGATGAGGCAGCACTGATGAGGCTATACTGATATGCGGCACTGATGGGCACTGATAAGCATCACTGATTGGCAGCACTGATGGGCACAATTAGGCGGCACTGGAGGGCACTGATAGGCGGCACTGATTGGCAGCACTGATTTGCAGCACTGATGGGCATGAATAAGCAGCACTGAAGTGCGCTGATAGGCGGCACTGATTGGCAGCACTGATGGGCACGAATAGGCAGCACAGAAGGCCACTGATAGGTGACACTGATTGGCACTGATAGGCAGCACTGATGAACACTGATAGGCAGCACTGATGGGCACTTATTGGCATCACTGATGGACACTGATAGGCAGCACTGATGGACACTGATGAGGCAGCACTGATGGGCACTGATAGTCTGCACTGATGAGGCTATACTGATATGTGGCACTGATAGGTATCACTGATTGGCAGCACTAATGGGCACTGATAGGTAGCATTGATTGGCAGCACTGATGGGCACAGATGGGCACGAATAGGCGGCACTGGAGGGCACTGATAGGCGGCACTGGAGGGCACTGATAGGCGGCACTGATGGGCACTGATAGGCGGCACTAATTGGCAGCACTGATTTGCAGCACTGATGGGCATGAATAAGCAGCACTGAAGGGCGCCGATAGGCGGCACTGATTGGCAGCACTGATGGGCATGAATAGGCAGCGAAGAAGGCCACTGATAGGTGCCACTGATGGGCACTTATTGGCATCACTGATGGGCACTGATTAGCACTGATAGGCAGTACTGATGGACACTGATGAGGCAGCACTGATGGGCACTGATAGTCTGCACTGATGGGCACTGATGAGGCTATACTGATATTTGGCACTGATAGGCATCACTGATTGGCAGCACTAATGGGCACTGATAGGCAGCATAGATTGGCAGCACTGATGGGCATGAATAGGCAGCACTGAAGGGCACTGATAAGCACTGATTGGCAGCAATGATTTGCAGCACTAATGGGCATAAATAAGCAGCATTGAAGGACACTGATAGACAGCGCTGAAGGGCACTGTTGGGTCTGCCCTGATTAGTGTTATGTCCCCTTTTGCCAGTTACAGACTCTCTCCTCTCCTCACACTGTGACAGTGTGAGGAAATAAATGCTGATAACCAATAAGTGTGTTTACATCGTCATCAGCTGTGAATGGACACAGCTAAATACTTGGTAAAGAGCTGATTGGCTCTTTACCCTGATCTGTGTTAAGCTGTGTCCGGAGGACACAGCGATCATAGGGTGTGCTGGTGCGCAGTGGGCGCGATCATGGGAGGACGTCATATGACGCCCTCCCAGAACTGGCTGACCATGCTGTAGCCGTCATTTTGCTAAAAAAAATATATATATATATATTTTGTTTTTTTATTATATACCTTATTGTAGTCCCAGTGATGTCATCACTGGGTCTCGGTGCTCCTCTATACAACACAGGCAGACCATGGCTGGTGGGAGGGGCCAGCAAGATGGACCCCTGTTGACAGGGCGCTATACTGGCTCAGTACTCCTCTCGAGAGCCTCGGTCCTGATGCAAGCAGTGGTCTGGCTTTTGGGGAGGAGTTATGCAAATATCAAAATGCCTTAATAAGTGGGTGTCAGTCCAGAGGAGTGGGAGTTCCTAGGCAGGCTGTATTTGCAGGAAGGCCGGCCAAGGTAACACCTAAGCCTCCTTGATTGAAAGAAGTGAAATCCAATGAATGAAAGGGGGCTGGCCAGAGACAGTTAAACTGGGGAGGAAAGGACTAGATAATGCTGGATGTCCTCCAGCCTGGAAATGAGGCATGTTCTACCTGAGTTGCTGCAGCTTCTAATGCACATGGTGAGAAGCTCACAGGGTGCAGTGCAATCATAGTAAGCCATTAGAGTCCAGGAGAGGAGCCGCTACGGGATTTTTTCAATGAATACATAACTTTGGGTGCTTTTTACATTTGCCTGACGTTCTGCTTTGGTCTCATTAAAAAAGAGGATCTGTCCAGCCTCATGGGAACCTAAAGTGTATCTAAAGCCGATTGTTTTGTTTATAGTGGGTAGTGGGTAGTGTTTGAATCTCCCCATTTTTTCCCCTCTTTGTTCGGTTGGGGTGATTTCCTCTTACTTTCCGTCCCGGAGACAAAACAGGAAGTGAGCGGAAATCACTCTAAAGTAAAAGGGAATCAGTAACATTTTGGATTTCCCATCACTTTCTCTGCCGGAGAAATTGGTCAGCAGGACATGGACTGTTCTGTACTAAGGACTGTAGGAGCTCATTGCTAAACCCCCAACAGTCCTAGATTCTGCGGGACTGTCCCGGGATTTCAACACACTCCCAGAATTCCCGGCTGTGTCCTGGGATTCGAGTGCAAGAGCTCTTGTTCCAGCACCTTTGGCTCCAGCAGACTCTGTTTAGGTGAGAGAAAAATAGTGCTCCATGCCCAATGGCCACTCTCTTCCTCCACCACCCACTGGGCACTATTGTTCCCTCAAAACCCAGTGAGCAGTATTGTTCCCCCCATCCCGCCCCCCTCCACTGGGCACTATTGTTCCCTTAACCTCTACTGGGCACTACTATTCCCCCATCCTCCACTGGGCATTATTGTTCCCCTTACCACTCGGTGGGCACTATTGGCCTTCCCTGCCCCCCACTGGGCACTATTGTTCCCTCAACCCCAACTGGGCACTATTGTCCTCCCCACAAGGCACTATTGTTTTACCCACCTCTACGGAGCACTATTGTTCCACCACCACCCACTGGGCACTATTCTTACTCCCCCCTACTGGGCATTATTGTTCCCCTTACCCCCCAGTGGGCACTATTGGCCTTCCCTGCCCCCGACTGGGCACTATTGTTCCCTCAACCCCCACTGGGCACTATTGTCCTCCCCACAAGGCACTATTGTTTTACCCACCTCTACGGAGCACTATTGTTCCACCACCACCCACTGGGCACTATTCTTACTCCCCCCCTACTGGGCATTATTGTTCCCCTTACCCCCCAGTGGGCACTATTGTCTTTCCCTGCCCCCCACTGGGCACTATTGTTCCCTCAACCCCCACTGGGCACTATTGTCCTCCCCACAAGGCACTATTGTTTTACCCACCTCTACAGAGCACTATTGTTCCACCACCACCCACTGGGCACTATTCTTACTCCCCCCCCTACTGGGCATTATTGTTCCCCTTACCCCCCAGTGGGCACTATTGTCTTTCCCTGCCCCCCACTGGGCACTATTGTTCCCTCAACCCCCACTGGGCACTATTGTCCTCCCCACAAGGCACTATTGTTTTACCCACCTCTACGGAGTACTATTGTTCCACCACCACCCACTGGGCACTATTCTTACTCCCCCCCTACTGGGCATTATTGTTTCCCTTACCCCCCAGTGGGCACTATTGTCTTTCCCTGCCCCCCACTGGGCACTATTGTTCCCTCAACCCCCACTGGGCACTATTGTCCTCCCCACAAGGCACTATTGTTTTACCCACCTCTACAGAGCACTATTGTTCCACCACCACCCACTGGGCACTATTCTTACTCCCCCCTACTGGGCATTATTGTTCCCCTTACCCCCCAGTGGGCACTATTGTCCTTCCCTGCCCCCCACTGGGCACTATTGTTCCCTCAACCCCCACTGGGCACTATTGTCCTCCCCACAAGGCACTATTGTTTTACCCACCTCTACAGAGCACTATTGTTCCACCACCACCCACTGGGCACTATTCTTACTCCCCCCCTACTGGGCATTATTGTTCCCCTTACCCCCCGGTGGGCACTATTGGCCTTCCCTGCTCCCGACTGGGCACTATTGTTCCCTCAACCCCCACTGGGCACTATTGTCCTCCCCACAAGGCACTATTGTTTTACCCACCTCTATGGAGCACTATTGTTCCACCACCACCCACTGGGCACTATTCTTACTCCCCCCCTACTGGGCATTATTGTTCCCCTTACCCCCCGGTGGGCACTATTGGCCTTCCCTGCTCCCCACTGGGCACTATTGTTCCCTAAACCCCCACTGGGCACTATTGTCTTCCCCCACAAGGCACCATTGTTTTAACCACCTCTACGGAGCACTATTGTTCCACCACCACCCACTGGGCACTATTGTTACTCCCCCCTACTGGGCATTATTGTTCCCCCACCCCCCTATGGGGCATTATTGTTCCCTCAACCCCCCCACACACACACACAAACACAGGGCTGTCTTAATGCATGGGCACCCCTGGGCACTGCCCAGGGGCCCCAGGTGCATTGGGGGCCCCATGATAATCTTGCATTACCTCATACTTGCAAACTGTCCCTGCTTTGCTATGATAGTCACGCTTTTTACTAAGCTGTCCCAGGATGGCAGTGTCCCGGAACCTGCATTGTGCCCTCCTGAGCTTCCCTGTATTGTTTCTTTCTGCCTCCCCCTCGTACTGCGCCCTTTGTGTTGATGAGCCTTTGAATTATGGCATGTTTTCCTATTGTTTAAAATAAATTTTATTGAAAGTACTAATAAATATATGTTTAATTCTTTAAACTATTTACACTTTAATTGTTCAGAGTAGATGCAAAAATTGTGGCAGGCTGGTACAGGCTCCATTGTATTACTTTGCCCAGGGGCCCATGATGCTATTAAGATGGCCCTGTACACACACACACTGGGCACTACTGTTCTCCCATCCCCCCCACTGGGTATTATTGTTTCTCGCCATGTGTTTCTCACCTATTACATAGTCCTGACCCCTACACTCTATACCAGGAGCAGGGCTGGTGCAATGATTTTTGACACCCTAGGCGAAACCTCATTTTGCCGCACCCCCTTGGCTCCACCCCCGACTCCACCCCCTTTTATCCTGCCCATGTATACCCCACCTTTTTAATGAAGCACCCATTAAATGCAGCCCACCAGCACCCATCAAATGCAGCCTCTCCAGTGCCCATCAATGCAGCCTACCAGCGCCCATTAATGCAGCCTCACCAGCGCCCATTAATTCAGCCTCACCAGCGCCCATCAATGCAGCCTCACCCACAACCAACAATGCTGCCTACTAGTGCCCATCAATGAATGTTTGCTTGCTTCCATTCATTCGGGAGTTGGGACACAGACACAGTCCTCCACCGCCAGTGCGTCTCTGACACTATGTACGAACGGAGCGGCAGCTGCCTGCTGATGCTGAGACTTAGTTGGTTGTTGCAGAGAGAAGAGAGTAGGAACACCAGTGGCTGGGCACCCCTAGGCAGCAGTGCACCCTAGGCGGCTGCCTAGTTTGCCTAGTGGTAGCACTGGTCCTGACCAGGGGTGCCGAACCTTTTGAAGAGTGAGGGCCACTTAAGCGACTTGGTAACCAGCTGTGGGCCACAATGAGTGGAGAGGGTGGATGACATGTCTGTGTCTGCTCTGCATATGCAGAGCGGACACATCCCACTATAATTATTTTTTTTTTGCGGATCGGATTGGAGGTAGGACACAAGTCTGTTTATGTCTGCCACTACTTAGAGGTGAATGGAGGGTCCAATTAGTCAGACTGACCATGTGAAAGGGGCCCAAGGCTGCTTTCACACTGATGCGCTGCGGGTGCGACGCAGTGTACCTTTGGCTTTTGCAATAGACTTCTATTATATTCTGCAGGTTTGGTGCACTTTCAGAAAGCTCACCAAACTCGCAGGTAAAAACAAAAGTCTATGGTTCAGTGCAGGTAACCCTCAGGTAACCTGCTCTGCACCTGCGGATCAGTTTGAAAGCAGCCCAGTAACCACTGCAGAACAGATATGCCCATATATATATACACTTTGATTTTAGTAATAAACTGACCTTTAATAACAGTCTTCTATTCTATTCCATCCCAGAGCAGGAGGTCGCGGGCCACATCAGAGGGCTCCGCGGGCCGCATGTGGCCCCCGGCCCACTGGTTGGGCACCCCTGCTCTATACTGTCCTGATGAAGATCCTAAACCCAGAAGAAGCGTCCAGAAGGTGTCTGCACCGGCGAGGGATCTGGTGGACATTGGTGAGCAGAGTTCATCTTTAATGCTTTCTTGCATTATTGCGTTGCAACAGTCCAAACACACAGTCCACGTGGAGTCATGCAAAATAAAGTAGGTGAAAGGTTCCCCCTCTGAAGTTATCCGCCGCATTCCTGGGGAATTATTGATGTCATAACCATGACCTGATAACATATCTATAGGCCCCGGCTATCTGCTCTGTCAATAACGAGGAAGGGCCGGATCATTGGATGAGTCACTTTTTCATGGCTAGTCGCTCCTTCCAAAATATTTTTGGGGGTATTGTATATTGTGGAGATGGAAACCCCTCTTGTATGCTGGGTATGTAACACTCAAGGCGTAAATAAATTCCAGCACGTTGGTTGAACTCATGGAGTTGTATAGAGGAATGCGGTTCTTCTTTATTGGCATTGTTCAGGGTTTGCTGACATGAGGGTGGTTTTCCACGGCCTGTAGAAGAATGTTGAGCGAAAAAGATTTATATTTTACAATTTTTTTTTTCTTGAGTTACAAATTGTTACATAGTAAGAGCTGGTTCACAGAGGGGCGACCTGGGATCCGACTTGAAGTCGCCTCAAGTCGCGCTGTTGAGAAAAGCAATGAAAGTGAATGAGAGCCGTCTTAATGTACACTACTGCAGTCGCTCCGACTTCAGAAAAGGTTCCTGTACGACTTCAATCCGACTTCTAGGCGACCTGTACCCATTGATTTCAATGAAAGTAGCCTCCAAAATCGGATCCCTTGTCTTAACTGAAGTAACAATACAGGAAGAGAAAATTATTTACTCATGTTTTTTCAGGCAAACCCCTCCCTCCCACAGAGCTGATTCTTGTTTGATTGGCCACCGGAAAACCTCCTGTCTTGGAGGCGACTTGAAGTCGCCTTGTAAGTCGCCCCAAGTCGCGCTGTGGTGCGCGCTCAGGTCGCCTCGCAAAGTCGCGGCAAGAGTCGTGTTGCCCCTGGCTGAAAAAAAGACACAAGTCTATCTAGTTCAACCAATAAAAGGAAAAAAAAAAAAATATATATATATATATATATATATATATATATATATATATATTTATATATACAATCCTATATACACAATCCTATACCCGCAGTTGATCCAGAGGAAGGCAAAACAAAAAAAAAAACCCCAGCAAAGCACGATCCGATTTGCTCCAGTAGGTAAAAAAATTCCTCCCTGATCCCCCGAGAGGCAATCAGATTTTCCCCGGATTAACTTTACCTATAAATGTCAGTACCCAGTTATATTATGTACATTTAGGAAATAATCCAGACCTTTCTTAACCACTTAAGGACCGCCTCCTGTAGATATACGTCGGCAGAATGGCTCGTACAGGCACATCAACGTACCTGTACGTGGCCCTTTAACTGCCTGATGTAGGGGTCGCGCCCGTGCAACCCTGTTGCCTTCCCCATGAGTCGGACCGCGGGTCCCGCGGACTCGATCGCAGCGGGGAACCCCGCGATCGTCTCACGGAGGCATAGAGCAGGAAGATGCTTGTGTAAACAAGCATCTCCCTGCTCTGCCCAGTGCCTAGTGACAATGACACAGATCTCGGCTCCGTGTACTCGGAGCAGAGATCGGTGTCATGTCACACAGAGCCCAACCCCCCCTCAGTTAGAAACAGTCATCAGGGCACACTTAACCCCTTTAGCGCCACCTAGTGGTTAACCCCTTCACTGCCGGTGTCATTTTCACAGTAATCAGTGCATTTTTATAGCACTGATCGCTGGGAAAATGACAATGGTCCCAAAAATGTGTCAAAAGTGTCCGATGTGTCCGCCATAATGTCGCAGACTATTCTTACTCCCCCCCTACTGGGCATTATTGTTCCCCTTACCCCCCAGTGGGCACTATTGGCCTTCCCTGCCCCCCACTGGGCACTATTGTTCCCTCAACCCCCACTGGGCACTATTGTCCTCCCCACAAGGCACTATTGTTTTACCCACCTCTACGGAGCACTATTGTTCAACCCCCACTGGGCACTATGGTCCCAAAAATGTGTCAAAAGTGTCCGATGTGTCCGCCATAATGTCGCAGTCATGAAAAAAATCGCTGATCGCCGCCATTACTAGTAAAAAAAAAATATATATATATATATATATATATAAAAATGCCATAAAACTATCCCCTATTTTGTAAACGCTATAACTTTTGCGCAAACCAATCAATAGACGTCGATTGCGATTTTTTTTTTTTTTTTTTTTACCAAAAATATGTAGAAGAATACGTATCGGCCTAAACTGAGGGAAAAAAACGTTTTTATATATTTTGGGGAGATATTTATTATAGCAAAAAGTAAAAAATATTGCATTTTTTTCAAAATTGTCGCTCTATTTTTGTTTATAGCGCAAAAAATAAAAACCACAGAGGTGATCAAATAACACCAAAAGAAAGTTCTATTTGTGGGAAAAAAAGGACGTAAATTTTGTCTGAGAGCCACGTTGCACGACCGCACAATTGTCAGTTAAAGCGACGCAGTGCCGAATCGCAAAAAGGGGCCTGGTCTTTAATCTGCATATTGGTCCGGGGCTTAAGTGGTTAAAACAATCTACTGAGCTGGCCAGAACCACCTCTGGAGGGAGTCTATTCCACATTTTCACAGCTCTTACTGTGAAGAAACCTTTCCGTATTTGGAGATTAAATCTTTTTTTCCTCCAGATGTAAAGAGTGCCCCCGTGTCCTCTGTGATGACCTTAAAGCAGGGGTTTCAAACTGGCAGCCCCCCAGCTGTTGCGAAACTATTAGGCATTGCAAGGCTAAAGCCTGGTACACACGATCGGATTTTCCGCGGACAAAGCATAGGACTTTTGTCAGAAGGGCGTTGGCCATGAACTTGTATTGCATACAAACGGCAAAGAATTGTCGGCCAACAAACACAAAACTACGTGTTTTTTTCAGCTCTTTAGCGCCACCCTTTGGGCAACTTCTGCTAATGTTGTGTTATGGTTGGCATTGCTTCTGAGCAGGCTTGTTTTGTACTTTGGAGTTTTGTCCGAAGGACTTGTGTACACACGCTCGGATAATCCGACAACACACATTTTAAAGCATGCTATCCAACATTTGTTGGCGGAAAATCCGACAATCCGATAATAATGGAGCATACAAACGGTGGGATTTTCCGACAACAGCCGGCCATCACACAATTCCCGTTGGAAAATATGATTGTGAGTACCAGGCTTTACAGTTACAAGCATGACTCCCACAGGCAGGGACTTGCAGTTTCGCAACAGCTGGAGGGCCACCAGTTTGAGGCCCCTGCCTTAAAGCGGAGTTCCACTCATTTAAAAGTCAGCAGCTACAAAAAGTGTAGCTGCTGACTTTTAATAATCAGACACTCACCTGCCCCATGATCCAGTGATGCGGGCGTACGAATCCTCGCTCCTCTCACCCTCTTCTCTGCGGCGCCCCGGCTGTGGCTTCACATGTGCGCTGTGAATGGCCGGGCAATCTTCTGTGATGTGTCCCAGAAGATTGCAGGGAGGGAGGGGGGAGAGGTGATCTTCCTTCCGGCACCATGGCGCCAGGGGAGGAAGTGGGAGCTGGGTGCCTGTAAAAACAGGGTACCCGCTCCCCCCTCCCAAAAAAAATTACATGTCAGGGGGTCACCAGTACTTAAAGCGGAACTCCGCTTTAAAGTAAATAACTCAACACCAAGTTCACTATATGGACCCTTTATATATTTGTACATGTTGATCACATCCCCCTTATTCTCCTCTTCTCAAGAGAGAATACATAGTTACATAGTTACATAGTTAGTCAGGTTGAAAAAAGACACAAGTCCATCCAGTTCAACCATAAAAAAAAAAAAATATATATATATATATATCGTACAATCCCATATACCCAATTCTATACCCACAGTTGATCCAGGAGGAAGGGAAAAAACCCCAGCAGAGCATGATCCAATTTGCTCCAGCAGGGGAAAAAAATACATTCAGTTCCTCCATTATTTCCTCATAGCTGAGCTCCTCCATGCCTCTTATCAGTTTGGTTGCCCTTCTCTGCACTTTCTCCAGTTCCCCGATATCCTTTTTGAGAACTGGGGCCCAAAACTGAACTGCATATTCCAGATGAGGTCTTACTAATGATTTGTACAGGGGGGCAAAATGATGTCTTTCTCTCTGGAGTCCATACTTCTCTTATACAAGAAAGGACTTTGCTCGCTTTGGAAACCGCAGCTTGGCATTGCATGTTATTATTGAGCTTATGATCTACGAAAACCCCCAGATCCTTCTCCACTACGGATCCCCCCAGTTGTACTCCCCCTAGTATGTATATTCTTAGCCCCCAAGTGCATAACTTTACATTTATCAACATTAAACCTCATCTGCCACATAGTCGCCCAATTAGACAGAGCATTGAGGTCGGCTTGTAAATTGGCGACATTCTGTAAGGACGTTATTCCACTGCATAGCTTGGTGTCATCTGCAAAGACCCAATATCATTTATAAAGATATTAAAAAGTAAGGGTCCCAGCACTGAACCTTGGGGTACACCACTGATAACCTTATGCCACGTACACACGCTCGGAATTTCCGATGGAAAAAGTCAGACGGAATTTTTTAATAGGATATTCCGACCGTGTGTTTGCCCCATCGGACTTTTTCCGTCGGAAATTCCGACGGAATTAGATAGAGAACCTGTTCTCAATTTTTCCGATGAAAAAAATTTCCGTTCGTCTGGATGCAATTCCGACGGACTAAAAACCACGCATACTCGGAAACAATTTGACGCATGCTCGGAAGCATAGAACTTAATTTTCTCGGCTCGTCATAGTGTTTTACGTCACTGCGTTCTTGACGGTCGGATTTTAGTGTGACCGTGTGTATGCAAGACAGCTTGAGCGGAATTCCGTCGGAAAAACCCGTCGGAGTTTATTCCGATGGAAATTACGCTTGTGTGCACAAGGCATAAGACCATTCAGAGTAAGAATCATTAACCACGACTCTCTGAATTCGGTCTTTTAGACAGTTTTTTATCCATTTACAAACTGATCTTTCCAATCCTGTAGACTTTACCTTACACATGAGCCGTGTGTGGGGAATGGTGTCAAACGCTTTGGCAAAATTTAAATATACCACGTCCACCGCCACCCCTATGTGCAAAGTTTTACTTACCTGTATATAAAAAGAAATCAGATTTGTCTGACAACTTCTGTCTTTCATGAATCCATGCTGTCTGATGCTTAAAATATTTTTAAAGGGGTTGTAAAGGTTAGTTTTTTTATTTTCTAAAAAGGCTCCTTTAAGCTAGTGCATTGTTGGTTCACTTACTTTTTCCTTCAATTTCCCTTCTAAATGTTTTTTCCCTTCTAAAAATAAAAAACGAACCTTTACAACCCCTTTAAGTTGAGTGAGGTGCGATATTATGTCTTTCTTAAAGTGGAGTTCCACCCTGAAATTTTTTTTTTTTTTTGCAAAAATCCCCCAAAAAATAGAAAAAACAAAGTTTTTTATTTTTTATTTCCTGACGCATCATGGCAGCACACACGCTGGGTTGTGACTCCGCCCCCACAACCTGATAGGACTGCTTAGCTATAAGTGTTTGAAGAGGAGCCCCCCGCCTCATTCTCTTTTTCTTCCTCATTGAACCAGGACTGACAGCAGTAGCGTAAGACCTTTTACCACTCTCACCCCAGCTAGGTTCAGCCTCTCCTAGTTTGGAAGTCCTGTCTGTACGGTCTCTAAATGAGCCATATTACAGGAACCCCCACTCTGATGGTCTCAGGGGCACTGGACAGATTACAAGCCTTAAACAGGTTTTCATTTCTGGGCATGGCTACCATTCTTTTATTTCAGTTTACCTTCTCTTTCTTTTTCCCTTATGACTGTTTTCTCATAGCAGCGCTTCCTCCCTGCTCCCATTCTCACATTACACTGATCGCCGCCGCGACCGGAAGTGACCTCATGCCTTTTTAACTGTTTGCCAGTCTTAAAGATGGCGGCAGCGCGCTCTAGCCGCTGGTGCGCATGCGCGGCGGCGCGTCATTACCGCGGCGACGGCGGTATATTTAAAAAACATACCACATATGCTATTTTGCTGTCCGCTCGCTTATTCTCTGCAACATTCAACTGCTGCAAGCAAGAGAAGCTAGGAACAGCGCCCACCAGCTGGTAAGTGTACCTTCCTATTTTATTACATTGGCAATCGTTTTTCTATGTTAAAAAAAAAAAAAAAAACGTTTTTCTTTTTTTTTGCTTTACTCTGTTATCTTGAGAGTCTCTGTTGCCTGAAAAAACTACCTTCCTTCAGGTACACTCTTTCTATCCCTATGGAAGCCACTGCCCAAGTAGACCATCCACAGCCAGTAAGGTAAGAGGCAGCAAGGTATAGGGTAAGTATTGAAGAGGAGATTAAAAGAGTGCATGGCCTTTAATATCACCTTTTCCGATAGCCCTGGCAGATCGTCAAGATCGTCCCATTCCAGACGTAGGGAACGCTCTCCTTCAAGACATTCACACTCTATGAGAAGTAGATCAAGAACATCCTCCCACCATCACAAATCATCTTCTCAGAAGAAAGATAACCATCAAACCTGTCCTGCGGCTAATGCCTGCTGGGTATGCGGAGCACAGGCCCTCCCAAATAAACTAGCCTGCCAATCTTGTGCGGACGAAGCCACGAGAGATAGAGAATCGGGCGCAGTAGAAGTGTCAAATATTATTAGAGATTCAGTAAAAGAATCAATATTGGAAGCTTCGGTCTCGGAACCAGTGAGGTTAACCCAGACAATATCGCCTTCAACCCCGTACATCCTGCAGGGGTCAGACGATTCCGTGGCGGAGGAGGACACACCCTTTTCGGTTGGGTTTGATTTTTCTCTTATAGATCCTTTCACAAGATCAGTCAAAGAAGCCATCGGCTGGGATGAATCAAAAGAGACACCTCGTAAAATCAGAAAATATTTCCCCAGCCTGAAGAATGATCCGGAAACATTCCCCTTCATTGACGAACTAGAAGAACTAATAAGAGATGAGTGGGAAAAACCTGACAAAAAACCGAGCATCAATAACAGGATAGCAAAACTATATCCGTTAAGGGAACCGGCAGTAAATCCCCTTATTTCTGCCCCCATAGTAGACTCATCTTTAATGAGATTGGCAAGACACATGACACTTCCCATAGAAGATGCAGTAACCTTCAGGGACGTCTTGGATAGGAAGATGGACCTTGAAATGAAAAAGGCCTACTCATCGGCCGGAGGCGCATGCAGACCAGCCATCGCTCTAGCAGCGGTCGGCAGAGCAATCACAAGCTGGACATCAAATATTGAAAAGCTACTATTAGAAGCAGCAGACCAAGATAGAATAGTCTCGCACTACAGGAACTTAGTCTGGCAGGGGACTTCGTAGCTGAAGCTTCCGTCGACATCATCCGATCATCAGCCAGGTCAATGCTATCATCAGTTACGTCCAGAAGAGCACTATGGCTAAAACCATGGGTCGCAGACGGAACATCAAAATCAAACTGGTGTAAAATCCCGTATGACAGAACCAATTTATTCGGCCCTAAATTGGATCTAGCAATATCCAAGGTCACAGGAGGAAAGTCTGGTCTAATACCATCAGACAGAAGGCCAAAACAACAAAAACTCCCTCCCTTTAGAAGGAACTTACCAGAAAGGTATAGAGAAGCAAGATCGTACAAGCCAGGCAAGGACTTCAGACGCAATTGGAGAAATACCCAGTCGTCCTATCTGAGGACACAAAAGCCCAAGCTGGCCATCACAGGGGAACAACAGAAGTCCTTTTGATGGGTTGGTCACCCAACCCGTAACAGTGGGAGCAAGGCTCAAACTATTTACTCGGGTGTGGGAAGACCATATAAAGGATCCATGGACAATATCCACAATCCAGGAAGGACACAGATGGGGTTTCAAAACCAGAACCCCCAAAGACCACTTTCAAGTCACAAGGATCCCAGCATCCATAACCAAAAGAAAATTTCTAATCCAATATGTCTTGGAACTGATACAGAAACAAGCAATAATCCAGGTACCCCTACACCAGAGAACCCAGGGTTTCTATTCCCCTCTCTTTCTCGTAAAGGAAAAAACCGGGGACCTCAGACCGGTGCTAGACTTAAAAAACCTCAACAGGTCAATCAAAGTAGAGTCTTTCAAGATGGAGAGTCTCCAATCAATACTGCTAGCGATCAACATAAGAGACTGGATGTTATCGATCGATTTATCCGACGCTTATCTTCATATACCTATACACCAAGATTTTAAAAAATATCTGCGTTTCGCAATAGGACAACAACATTTCCAGTTCCGAAGCCTGCCGTTTGGGATATCAACAGCCCCCAGGACGTTTACAAAGGTTCTACTCCCAGTAATAGCCCATTTAAAAGAAAAAGGGCTCAGAGTCCATCACTATCTCGACGATATCCTCCTACTAGCCGACAATCGACAACTGTTGCTACAACATCGAGAGATACTAACCTCCACCCTACAGCACTTGGGTTGGATAATAAATTGGAAAAAAAGCAGCCTAGAACCAACCCAGAACATGATCTTTTTAGGCGCAGAAATCAACACCAATGCCAACACTGTGGGGCTACCACAGGAGAAGATAGATCCACTCATACACAGAATAAAAACATTGATGGGAGCATCACATCTACGAGCCAGAACATGCCTGAGCATCCTAGGCACCATGTCTTCCACATTTCTGATGATCCAGTGGGCACAGTGGCATACAAGAACATTCCAAATTTCGTTCCTGAAATAATGGAACGGAACATCGCTAACACAATGGATACGCATCAGCACATCGGTAAAACAATCAATGTGGTGGTGGACACGGATCGACAATCTGAAACGTCACCGACCCATTATTCACCCTCCGGTAGAAGTGGTCACATCAGACGCCAGCCTTCAAGGCTGGGGAGCACATTACCAAGAGTTGGCAGCACAAGGTCACTGGGCATTCCGTCCTCAAGGAGTGGTGTCGAATATCCTGGAACTCAGGGCCGCCTTTCAGGCACTTCTAGCATTCAGACCATTCATCATAGGGAAGAGCGTTATAATACGGATGGACAACACAGTAGCAGTGAGTTACCTCCGCAGACAAGGTGGAACACGAAGCAACTCCCTTATACAGGAGGTACGACCAATCCTAGAGTGGGCACAAGTTCACTTGAAAGACCTAAAAGCAATATATGTTCCAGCGACGCAGAAACAACTTGCAGACGACCTAAGCAGGCGACATATCTCAAACAACGAATGGTCACTGAACCATCAAGTATTCTCCCTTATAACACAGAAATGGGGAATACCCGACATCGATCTGGCAGCAACATCATGGAACAGCAAATGTCCAAAATTCTTAACACAGACTCCTCATCCGACAGCGGAGGGGGTAGACTGCCTCCTACATCCCTGGGAATTCCACCTGGGATATATATTCCCTCCTGTTCCCCTAATAGCCAGATTCCTAGCCAGACTGAGGAACTCAACGTCTACAGTGATAGCAATAATCCCCTTCTGGCCAAGGAGGCCATGGTTTACGACCATTCTACAGCTGAACATAGAAGACCCACTAACACTTTCAGTAATTCCGGACCTACTTTCACAAGGCCAGTTTCTTCACCCAGCACCAGAGAAACTCCATCTGACGGCTTGGAAGTTGAGAGGGGGAGGCTATTAAACCAGGGATGCTCCCTAAGAGTAGTGGCCACATTACAACAGGCCAGGAAGAAATCAACTAACGGTGTGTATAGCAAGGTTTGGGAAAAATTCACCGCACTAGCACGTCAGCAATCATGGAATCCGATGTCTCCAACGGTAGCACAAATTCTCGAATTCCTGCAACTAGGCCTAGACAGGGGTTTAAGTTCAAGCACCTTAAAGGTCCAAACGTCTGCTTTATCGGCCATGACGGGAACCAAGTGGGCATTTAACCCTCTCATAGTCCAGTTCCAAAGAGCATGCGTCAAAATAAGGCCACCAAGAAAACCGTCATTCCCAACCTGGGACCTGTCTATAGTTCTGGACACCTTGTCAAAAAAAAAAAAAACCTTCTTTACTCTAACGGAGATATCCTTGGGAGATTTAACACTAAACGTAACATTTTTGATTGCGATGACCTCAGCAAAAAGGGTATCCGAGCTACAAGCACTATCCATGAAGGAGTCTCACCTAACCTTCTATCCCGACAGGGTCGTCTTAAGACCATCGGAACAATTCATGCCAAAAGTAGCATCTGTGTTTCATTTCAATCCAGAAATCAGTCTACCAGTTCTTCTCACTAACCAAGGAGCTCCACATCCACTGGATATCAAGTCCAATATATCATCATACCTGGAAGCGACTAACCCATTCAGGAAGTCGGAGAACCTACTTATAATACCAAACGGGCCTAAGAAAGGCCAAGCAGCTTCATCTCGAACAATAGCAAGTTGGCTAGTTAAAATCATCAAGAAGACATATGCAATCCAACACCTTCCGATACCCGACGATCTGAAAGCTCACTCGACCAGGGCAGTGGCAACATCCTGGGCAGCATACTGCAGAGTGTCACCAGAGACGATATGTAAGGCAGCTACCTGGTCTTCCAGAACCACGTTCATGTCTCATTATAGAATAGACCCGGCATGTTTAACGACGACGGAATTTGGGAGAGCAGTGATTCAAACTAACTCTTCCATATCTTGTAAATAAAAAAAAAAAAAAAATAGACATGCATTCAAAAGTACCCACCCTTGTTGCGAGTTATTTCCCAGCGTGTGTGCTGCCATGATGCGTCAGGAAAATGGAAAATTGTATACTTACCTTTCGGTAATTTTCCTTTCCTGACGCATCCAATGGCAGCACACAAATACCCACCCGTATGAGGTAATATATACTGAGAATGAGGCGGGGGGCTCCTCTTCAAACACTTATAGCTAAGCAGTCCTATCAGGTTGTGGGGGCGGAGTCACAACCCAGCGTGTGTGCTGCCATTGGATGCGTCAGGAAAGGAAAATTACCGAAAGGTAAGTATACAATTTTCCATTTTTTTACTTACCAGAAATAGCGGTTGCTATGCGGAAGTCCCTAATCTGCTTCTTCCTCGTCCGCGGTGGGTCTACTTCCTCCGTCCTCCTGCGTTGTCTTTCTGTGAATGGGGCGCACTGCCTTCTGGGAACTGTGTGTTTCCCAGGGAGCAGCCAGCCCATTCACAAAGTGCCGCGCGGCTCGCGCATGCGCAGGAGGAAACGGGCAGTGAAGCTGCGCGGCTTTACTGCCTGTTTCTCTTACTGAGGATGGCAGTGCTGGGATCTGCCAGCGCCGAGGGGTCACCCTCAGGGGGCTGACATCGCGGGCGAGTAGGACAGGTAAGTGTCCTTATTAAAAGTCAGCAGCTACAGTGTTTGTAGCTGCTGACCTTTAAAAAAAATTTAAAAAAAATGCGGGTGGAATCCCCCTTTAAGTATTTACAGCTTGACGGAAGTCTGCAGAGGATCATTTGGAAGAGGTGGTAAAGGTTTGGCATTGATCGATTGTAGGCAGGCAAATGCTATGATCAAAAAGCTCAGTTAGGCTTATGTTGGCCTTACACCTGTAGAATTTAATTCAAATGGCGTGTACACACGATCGGATTTTCCTGACAACAAATGTTCGATGTGAGCTTTTGGACGGATATTCCGACCGTGTGTAGGCTCCATCGGACATTTGCTGTCGGAATTTCCGACAACAAATGTTTGAGAGCTGGTTCTCAATTTTTCCGACAACAAAAATTCTTGTCGACTGTGTGTATCCAATTCCGACGCACAAAAATCCTACGCATGCTCGGAATCAATTCGACGCATGCTCGGGAATCATTGAACTTAATTTTTCTCGGCTCGTCGTAGTGTTGTACGTCACCACGCTCTTGGCTATCGGAATTTCCGACAACATTTGTGTGACCGTGTGTATGCAAGACAAGTTTGAGCCAACATCCGTCGGAAAAAAATCCACGGTTTTGTTGTCGGAAATTCCGATCGTGTGTACGCGGCATAACAGCGATTTTCAACTTCTAGAGTAGACTTTCTCAACCTTTTTAACACAGAGGAACCCTTCAAATACCTTTCCAGTTTCAGGGAACCCCCCTGCTAAAAATGACTATATCTACAACTCATGATACATTAGTGTGATGGTCAGTGGGAAGAATGCTTCTTACACTTGTGGTCATTGAGAGGAGTTACCCCCCTAACACGACCGCTTTTCTCGACAAGAAAAACTGCATTTTTTTTTTTCGCCGAGAAAAACGATCGTCTGTGGGCTTTATGTCGTTTTTCTCGTTGAGAAAAACGGCAGAAAAAACGACGAGAAAAATTAGAACATGTTCTAAATTTTCTCATCGTTTTTTCCATCATTTTTTTCCGCGGCAGTTTTCCCATAGGGAGACACTGCCGCGGAGCCCACAGACGGTCGTTTTTCTCGTCAAGAGAAAAAATGACGGGAAAAACGACCGTGTGTAGGGAACCCTTGGAACCGAAGCGGTTCCCTCGTTTTTCCTGTCATTATTCACAGCGGTTTTTTAACCGCCGTGAATAATGATCGTGTGTACGCGGCATTACAGATAAAAAAATAAAAAAAAGATCAGTGGTGTCAGTGGGAAATGATCAGAGAGGCAGAAATTTCTCATTGCTCAAGGAACCCCTAGCAACTTTTGGAGGAGCTCTAGTTGAGAGACCCTGTTCTAGAGCAGGGGTCTCCAAACTTTCTAGACAAAGGTTCAGTTTACTGTACTGTCCTTCAGACTTCAGGGGGCCAGACTAGGGCCATTGGAAATAGAAAATTCCCTGGTGTCCAGTGGGAGTAAACAATGACATATCTTTGGTGGCAGTGGGAGGACTAGTGCCCCATTGTTGGTGTCAAAGGAAGGAATTGTGCCACATCGTTGGTGTCAATGGAAGGATTTATGCACTTTTGATTGTGTCAGTTGGAGGAATAGTGCCCCATTGCTGGTGTCAATGAAAAGAATTGTGCCCCAGCGTTGGTGTCAGTTGAAGGAATTGTGCCATATCGTTGGTGTCAATGGGAGGAACTGGCCCCCATCGTTGGCGTCAGTGGAAGGAATTGTGCCCTTTTGATGGTGTCAGTTGGAGGAATAGTGCCCCAATGTTGGTGTCAGAAATAGGAATGATGCCCCATTGTTGGTGTCAGTGGATAAAATAGTGCCCCAAGGGCTGGATAAAGGCATGCAAAGGGTCACATCAAGCTCCAGGGCCACAGTTTGGAGACCAATGTTTTTGAGACTGCGATCCAGGCCTTCTTGTCCAACATCAGAGCCTGACCTCAGAAATGCGCTTCTGGAAGAATGGTCAAACATTCCCATAGACACTCCTAAACCTTGTGGACGGCCTTCCCAGAAGAGTTGAAGCTGTTATAGCTGCAAAGGATGGGCCAACTCAATATTGAACCCTACGGACTAAGACTGGGATGCCATTAAAGTTCATGTGCGTGTAATGGCAGGTGTCCCAATACTTTTGGAAATATAGTGTATGTATTATAATGGTCTATTTATCTTTTTTGCCTGGAGTTTAGCTTTAAGACCCCGGAGCCAAGCATCAAGGGTCTGGCAGCATTCTTTATTTAATGGAAGGAGAGATAAATACGGTTCGGGAATGTTTCCACAAAAGGCCTGCAGGATTACAGCACGGATCTCAGCATGGAAGAAAAGCACGAGATCTTCCAATCCTATCGTCCCCTGGCCTGGAACAGAATGTTACTCCGTAATCACGGCTTCTGTACACGTTCTGGGCAACGATCCAGAGGTGGCCCATGACACTCTGAAGATCACTCGATGGCTCGATGTGTCCCTCGCACATGGCTGCAAGCCATCAAAGAGCGCAGTGTGTGGGCAATAGGCCCGCCCACCTCTCTTGGCGGGACCGCACGAGCGAGACCAGCACATGTCCGTGCAGACCACACAGAGAGGGCTAG
The DNA here is from genome assembly GCA_029206835.1 of Rana muscosa. NCBI lineage: Eukaryota > Metazoa > Chordata > Amphibia > Anura > Ranidae > Rana > Rana muscosa. Next base: position 305,222,316 of record CM055120.1, read on the forward strand.
GAAAGAGCCTTCAGCATAGGGACTGAGCCCATAGGTGTGCACAGCCTACTGCATTCGGGTGTGCACCCCAAAGCTCAAAAAAAACGTGTGTGTGTGCATGTGTATATATATATACTGAAAGTGTCAATATAGCAATTAATGGTGTCAGTAGGGCAGAAATTGGTGTCAGTTAAGCAGTGGACGGTGTCAGTAGTTTTTATTTTTACTATTTTATTTTTTAATTACTTTTTACAATTTTTTTTTTTTTTTTTTAGGAGTCCTTTGGCAAAATATCAAAGGTCAAAACAGGGAAATTTGTGCCACATAGGGTGATTTGGACATTTTCACTAAAGCCCTGTACACACGATCGGATTTCCTATGGATTTTTCCATCGGAAATCCGATGAAGCTGACTTCCATCAGTCTTGCCTACACACCATCAGTCAAAAATCCGACCGTCCCAAACGCCGTGACGTAAAACACTCCGACAAGCTGAGAAAAATTAAGTTCAATGCTTCTGAGCATGCATCGACTTTTTTATCTGATGGATTTCTACACAGACGATCGGATTTTGCTATCGGTTGACCGATGGGGCCCATACACGATCGGTTCGTCCGATGAAAACAGTCCATCGGACGATTTTCATCGGTAAAACCGATCGTGTGTACACGGCTTTAAACCCTTTTCACATTGGGGCATTTTTCAGGCGCTTTAGCGTTAAAAAAAAGCGCCTGTAAAGCGCCTGAAAGAAGCTGCATCTGCAATCCCAATGTAAAAGCCTGAGTGCTTTCACACCAAGGCGCTGCGCTGGCAGGGCGTCAAAAAAAGTCCTGCAAGCAGCTTCTTTGCAGCGCTTTAGGAGCGTTGAATACATCGCTCCTAAAGCGCCCCTTCCCATTGAGGCGCTTTTTTTAAGGCCAATGCGCCTGAAAAACGCCCCAGTGTGAAAGGGGTCTCAGCGGAGCTTTACCAGTGTTTTTCGGGCACTGGCAGTGTGAAAGGGCTCTGAAAGCACTGGGGCTTTCACATTGGGATTGCAGATGAGGCTTCTTTCAGGCGCTTTACAGGCGCTGTTTTTTAATGCCAGAGCGCCTGTAAAACGCCCCAGTGTGAAAGGGGTCTTAGGGGTGTACTCACTTTTGTTGCCAGCGGTTTAGACATTAATGGCTGTGTGTTGAGTTATTTTGAGGGGTCAGCAAATTTACACCGTTATACAAGCTGTACACTCACTACTTTACATTGTAGCAAAGTGTCATTTCTTCAGTGTTGTCACATGAAAAGATATAATAAAATATTTACAAAAGTGTGAGGGGTGTACTTACTTTTGTGAGATACTGTACAAATGTGCAACCACGACACTACCTGCCTGGAGTTTGCATGTTCTCCCTCTGCTTGCGTGGGTTTCCTCCGGGGACTCCGGTTTCCTCCCACACTCCAAAGACATGTTGGTAGGTTAATTGAATCCTGTCTCAATTGTCCCTAGTATCTGTATATATGATTGTGAGTTAGGGACCTATGCCCCGTACACACGATCGGAAATTCCGACCAGAATGGGGTTTTTTTTCTGACGGAATGTTGGCGCAAACTTATGTTGCATACACACGGTCACACAAATCTTGACGGAAATTCCGACCGACAAGAACGCGGTGACGTACAAGACTTACGCCGAGCCGAGATCAATGAAGTTCAATAGGCAGTTTGGCTCTTCTGCTTGATTCTGAGCATGCATAGGGCGGCACAGTGGTGTAGTGGGTAACACTCTCACCTAGCAGAAAAAAGGCTCACTGGTTCGAATCCCAACCACGACACCACCTGCCTGGAGTTTGCATGTTCTCCATGTGCCTGCATGGGTTTCCTCCGGGTACACCGGTTTCCTCCCACACTCCAAAGACATGCTGGTAGGTTAATTGGCTTCTGTCTAAAATTGGCCCTAGTATATGAATGTAAGTTAGGGACCTTAGATTGTAAGCTCCTTGAGGGTAGGGACCGATGTGAATGTGCAATGTATATGTGAAGTGCTGCATAAATTGACGGCGCTATATAAGTACCTAAATAATAATAATAATAATAATGCGTGTTTTTTTTGCGCGTCAGAATTGCATACAGACTAGGGTTGTCCCGATACCGATACTACCGATACCGAGCATTTGCACGAGTACTTGTACTCACGCAAATGCTCCCGATGCTTCACCCGATACTTTTTTTTTCAGGTGTAGTGTGGCTGGAGAGGGCGGGAGGAGCCAGTGGCTGGGGAGGGCGGGAGAGGGCGGGGGAGTGCGTGTGGAGTCTGGCTGGAGAGGGGGCGGGCAGAGTGTATGGAAGGAAAGTGTGGGCGGAGTCTGGCTGGAGAGGGGGCAGGCAGAGTCTATGGAAGGAAAGTGTGGGCGAAGTCTGGCTGGAGAGGGCGGGCACAGTCGGTGGACGGATTTGGCGGGCAGAGAGCGAGTCCCTCACCTGCAGTTGAACCTGGTAAGCTGGCAGGGGTGTAGGGCACAGCCGCATCAGGATCGGTGACCGGTCCTGTCACATTCGGTCGCTGTCAGCAGCTGAACGTCCCAACGCCCAACTTAGTACACCCTGCACTTGGCTGCAGTAAGCAGCAGCAGAAATCTTGTTACACCCAGCCCGAGCTATATGGGCTGGGTGTAACAAGATGTCTGCTGCTGCTTACTGCAGCCGAGTGCAGGGTGTACCAAGATGGGCGTTGCAGCTTTTTGCAGTTTTTTTTTTTATAAATCCTGTGTCATTGTGTCATTTTTTGCAGCATTTCAGTGCCAGCCATCTATCAGTGCCCACAAGTGCCACCTATCAGTGCCATCTACCAGTGGCATCTGATAGGTGGCACTTGTGGGCACTGATAGCACTATCAGCGCCCATAAGTGCCACCAATCAGTGCCATCTATCTGTGCCACCTATCAGTGCCCATAAGTGCCACCAATCAGTGCCATCTATCAGTGCCACCTATTAGTGCCCATCAGCGCCAGTCACCAGTCAGTGCCCATAAGTGCCGCCTATCAGTGCTAGCCACCTGTCAGTGCCACCTATCAGTCCCCATCTGTTAAACTGTCACATGACATTGAAAAAAAAAGTATCGGTAATCGGTATCGGCGAGTACTTGGAAAAAAGTATCGGTACTTGTACTCGGTCCTAAAAAAGTGGTATGGGGACAACCCTAATACAGACGATTGGAATTTCCGATTTCGGAAAATTTGAGAACCAGCTCTCAATCTTTTGTTGGCGGAAATTCCAACAGCAAAAGTCCGATGGAGCCTACACACGGTCGGAATTTCCAACCAAAAGCTCACATCGGACTTTTCTTGTCGGAATTTCCGACCCTGTGTACGCGGCATTAGAGTGTAAGCTCCTTGAGGGCAGGGACTGATGTGAATGTACAATGTATAGGTAAAGTGCTGCGTAAATTGACAGCGCTATATAAGTACCTGAAATATAAAAAAAAATAAAAAATCCGGCCGTCGTACTGAAATGTTTGGAGAGCCGGGCTCCAGGTAATACCAAGATTTTATAAATTCTATAAAAAAAAAAATTCGCCAAGCACAGCAATTTAAAGTAAAATCATTTTCGCAATGTCACCTCGGTACGCCTATACTCTGCTCAGATCCCTCGCTTCCAGCCTATCGCCCCCCTCCTGAGACGCAGCTGCTGCCAAAAAAATAAATAAATAAATAAACCACCTGCTTTTACTACAGATCCAAAATAAGCGCAGAGTTTGTCACCGCGCCGAGAAAACAGGGAGGACGTTCCCAGATCTGGGTCCAGGTGCACACCTCCTCCTCCACCTGCCATCCAAAACAAAATGATGCAACGGCCTGGGTTGATGCGTCTTGTCAACAATGATGAAACTGTTGCACGGCGGGAGGAGGGTGGGCAGAGCCGGAGGTGACATCTGCCTCTCTCCGAGGGTGATGGTGACACGGGCCACAGGGGGGAGGTTGGCAGGGGGGGGGTCAGAGTACACCTGTTGGATGATATTTATCAGGGGAAAGAAGGAGTAGAGTTGCCCTTGTTAGGGGGGGGGGGGGCTGATAAAACAACAAAGGCTCCAACAGCTGCGTCTTCCTGGCCTGACATCAGTCACCGGGCCCCGAGGAAAGGATATTATTAAGCTGCGATCGCATAAACAGACGGCGAAAGGGGGCAGAGGAATGCGCGCTGAAGTATGGCTACGGTTATGTGGCATTAGTGGATGCTAATGATGTCACAGATAGTTGCCAAACAGTGACGCCACTTCAGGCTTATTCACCAATGTAACGGTGGCCATATGCACTTCGATTTGTTTATTCAATCGATCCGTATTGATAAACAATTGAATAGTGATAACTTCCCTTCTGATCAATTAAGATTGGACTCGATCAAACAAAAAAAAAAAAAAGGTGATTGGCTAGGGTGGAAAATTATCGATCGGCGCACTTAGATGCATTGTTCATCGCATTTTTTGCCTGACCAAAATTGTCGCTCTTTTTTTGTGTATAGCGCAAAAAAACAACAACTCAAAGGTGATCAAATACCACCAAAAGAAAGCTCGACTTGTGAGAAAAAAGTGACATAATTGTTATTTTTGTACACCATCGCACGGCCGCGCAATTGTCAATTAAAGTAACGCAGTGCCGTATCGCAAAAAATGGCCTGGGTCATGAAGGGGGTAAATCTTCCGGTTAAAGAGACCATAATGCCTTGTACACACGAGCAGAATTTCCGTCGGAATAAACTCCGACGGGTTTTTTCCGACGGAATTCCGCTCAAGCTCGTCTTTAATACGCACGGTCACGCTAAAATCCGACCGTCAAGAATGCGGTGACGTAAAACACTACGACGAGCCGAGAAAATTAAGTTCAATGCTTCCGAGCATGCGTCGAATTGTTTCCGAGCATGCGTGTTTTTTAGTCTGTCGGAATTGCATCCAGATGAACGGAAATTCCGTCTGAAAAATTGAGAACATGTTCTCCATCTAATTCCGTCAGACTTTTTCCATCGGAAATTCCGAGCGTGTGTACGCGGCATTTGAAATCCTGACGTTGCCAGGAGTTTCTCACTGACCCGTCTTAGGCCCATTTCGCACTTATACGATTTGTCCCCCGATTTGTGATGGCAAAGTAGCATGACAAGTCGTTTCCCATGATTTCCAATGACAACCATTCATATTAGTACGACTTCAAATCCAGAGGTGGCTTTAGGCTTAGTGAGGCCTTAGGCAAAACTTAGACACGAGGCCCCACTCACGCCCATAATGGGAAAAATAATTCAAGCAAGAAAAATGGCTGCAGAAAATGCACGGATCTAGCACACAGGTGATCGGCACCACTTCCAGGGCACCCTCCTCACCCTCCTCACCCATCAGACATATTCAGCCAATGCAAGAGGGGGGTGAGAAAGAGAGGGGTGATAGAGAGATCCGATGCGCCAACATTAGTATTGATCACAGGCAAATTAGGCTACCGCGAGGCCCCGGTGAGTGCGAGGCCTTAGGCAACCGCCTAATTTGCCTAATTAGAGAGCCGCCTCTGTTCAAGTCGTTCCGACTTCAAAGTAGTCCCGATTTTTGATGCCACTTACACAGGCATTCCTTGAAATCGCGGCCACGAATCACAGCAAAATCGTGGTAAAATCACGAGACTTTAAATTTGCACAAGTGTGAAAGGGGTCTAAATAGCCAGTTGCAGGTCCCTTTAATGAACTGCGATAGTCATATAATTTGCAGAGGTTGATGGCCTCGTACAGAAGGGGAATTTCCATTTTACAGTTTCATCGGTTAGCGTCTGTGTATTCCCCTGATCCCCTTCGTGACAGTTTGGAATTTATATATTTTTTTTATAGGAGAGGCGAGCATTGGAACATTCATACTTCTGAAAGATACAAAGCCCCTCTTTCCATTAGGCCCCACTCGTGCTCCTGACATTGACGTCTTTTGTGATGTATGGCCTGACATATAGAACTCACCACCTGCTTTATATTATCACAGACAGACCCTCCAAGGGAATCATCTGCCGGCATTTTTTTCCATAGTACAAAAGGTAGAATTTGTCGGGAAGGAAATTTAATATGCAGTGTATAATGCCCTGATAATGCATGACAGCGCGGTGTGTCGCGGTATCGCGTCTCGTGCTGCCACCAGTCTATACGGAATAATATATGGCCTAGGTCTAGGGGGGGCTTTAAGTCACATAATAGAATTCAAGACTTGCAGTTTATTCTACATGACAAACAAGAAGCTTTATTATACAAAATAACAAAGTGATTTGGTATTGATTCATGGAAAAATCACATTTGGATGCCGTCTCCCCCATATTAAAGCTGAACCCCAGGATAAGCAAATATTGTCTAAATAGTCATGTATTCTTCCTTGAATCTCGGTGAGCTTTGTGTATTTCTTCCAGATCTGTGCAGTAATCCAGTGTGAGACTTCCTGTAATAAAGACCGCTCACTGCTGCTCTCTCTCCTTGTGCAGGGTGACTGGTCTTGTCTCCGCCCCCTCCTGTAGTTTTCTTTAGGCAGCCTGTAGTGGGTGGAGCCTGCTGGGCCCCTCCCACAGCTCTGCTCTCTCTCCTTGTGCAAGGTGACTGGTCTTGTCTCTGCCCCCTCCTGTAGTTTTCTTTAGGCAGCCTGTAGTGGGTGGAGCCTGCTGGGCCCCTCCCACAGCACTGCTCTCTCTCCTTGTGCAGGGGGACTGGTCTTGTCTCCATCCCCTCCTGTAGTTTTCTTTAGGCAGTCTGTAGTGGGTGCAGCCTGCTGGGCCCCATCCACAGCTCTGCTCTGCTCTCTCTCCTTGTGCAGGGGGACTGGTCTTGTCTCCGCCCCCTCCTGTCGTTTTCTTTAGGCAGCCTGTAGTGGGTGGAGCCTGCTGGGCCCCTCCCACAGCTCTGCTCTCTCTCTCTTTGTGCAGGGGGACTGGTCTTGTCTCTGCCCCCTCCTGTAATTTTCTTTAGGCAGCCTGTAGTGGGTGGAGCCTGCTGGGCCCCTTCCACAGCTCTGCTCTCTCTCCTTGTGCAGGGTGACTGATCTTATCTCCGCCCCCCTCCTGTAGTTTTCTGCAGTGGGTGGAACCTGCTGGGTCCCTCCCACAGCCCAGCTTTCGGCACAAGTTATGTACAGCACCATTATGATGTCACTGCTACATTTACACGGTAATGTCTGGGTATTAAAGTTATTTGGTGCACGCAAAGTGGATTTATATCTTTTGTGGCTACTGAGTAGAATATTTAACTGCCTCCCGCCCGCCGCATTGTGAAATGAAGGACGGGTGGGAGCACTCTCGATCTGGGAGGTGACATCCTCCCACTCGACACCCAGCGTGGGGAATATTGGTCTCAATGTGTCCCACGGACACAGACCATCACTGATCGTGCTAAAGAGTCTATGACGTATGTCCAATCACAGCTGATCACAGTGTAAACAGAAAATACCAGTTATCAGCATCCCTCTCCGCATGCTGACAGTGCACGAGGAGAGGAGAGTCAGTAAGCAGCATTCCTCAGTGAGGACATCTGCACTGGCAATCAGTGCAAAGTGAATCTAATGGGAGCGGTTTCATAATTATCAATCAGCTGCTGCACCTGCAGGGCTCTAATGAGGAAAGTTGCAGGTTCTGAATCCTTTCAGACGTGTTCCTATTGGGAGCAGTGGCGGCTGGTGCTCAAAATGTTTGGGGGGGGGGGGGGGCGCAAACAAACTGAAAAATTCTGAAAAATACTGAAACAAAAACATCAAATGCAGCCACTGTGCCATCAATTGCAGCCACTGTGCCCATCAAATGCAGCCACTGTGCCCATCATATGCAGCCACTGTGCCCATCATATGCAGCCACTGTGCCCCATTAAATGCAGCCACTGTGCCCATCAAATGCAACCACTGTGCATATCATATGCAGCCTCTGTGCCCATGAAATGCAGCCACTGTGCCCATCATATGCAGCCACTGTGCCCATGAAATGCAGCCTCTGTGCCCATCAATTGCAGGCACTGTGCCCATCATATGCAGCCACTGTGCCCATGATATGCAGCCACTGTGCCCCTACAATTGAAGCCTCTATGCCCATCATATGCAGCCACTGTACCCCATCAATAGCAGGATCTGTGCCCATCAAATGCAGCCACTGTGCCCCATCAATTGCAGGCTCTGTTTTCTTTTGTTGCAGGGGATGCCTGAAATCTGACTTGTATCTTAGTGTAGACTTCCGGGAAAATCAGTGAGCCAATCACACAAGCAGGAAATTATGTTTCTGGGGAACTAAGACTGGGATGCCATTAAAGTTCATGTGCGTGTAAAGGCAGGTGTCCCAATACTTTTGGTAATATAGTGTATATGTGATCTGGCACACAGCTGCCACCCTGTAAAGCCCTGTACACACGATCGGATATCCTATGGATTCTAATCCGATGGTTTTGTCCATCGGAAATCCGATGAAGCTGACTTCCATCAGTCTTGCCTACACACCATCAGTCAAAAAACCGACCGTTCCAAACGCGGTGACGTAAAACACTCCGACAAGCCAAGAAAAATTAAGTTTAATGCTTCTGAGTATGCGTTAACTTGATTCTGAGCATGCGTGGGTTTTTTATCCGATGGACTTGCCCATAGACTATCGGAATTTGCTATCGGTATTTGATCCATCGGAAAAATTTAAAACATGTTCTATTTTTTAAAACCGATGGAAAAAAGACCGATGGGTCCCATATACGATCGGTTTGTCCGATGAAAAAAGTCCATCGGACTGTTTTCTTCGGTAAAACCGATCGTGTGTACAGGGCTTAACAGTAAAACTGCCATAGAGCGGTCAGTAAGCGGTATGGCGCCACACACATAGGCAGTGCGGGTTTTTGTGTAAAAATGCGGTTTTCATGTGTATTGCACAAGTTTGATTCCAGCTGAACGCCTGAGAATAATAAGGATTTACAAGAGATGTGTAAACATTTTTTTTTTTCACCATGAAATTTGGATCGGGGCCATAACCTGAACTGACCATAACCCAGATTTGATATCGACCCGCAATACCTCCCCGGCCGGCTTGTTTTGCCTCGCCTGGGCCCAGCCAGGCAGGAAATGTCCTCATTCTGTTTATGTTCTGACGCACTCCCTCTGAAAGGTTACCAGACCCAAACAATGGCTTACATTTCATGGCTTTTCCCAGATGTTTAGTCTCTCCCTGGTTTTCGAATTAAGACGGCTCCATTCTCCGTATTTTTAGGAAAACCGACACGCCGGCTCGGCACAAGCCAGACAGACGACGGATTCCACGTCAGCGATTGTTTTGTCCAGTGCGGGACAGACACATCACAACCACCACCCCTCCCCCCCACACCTCCCGATAAACGGTTCGCGATGAAAAACATATTCTTTGAAAGTAACAATCTTCAACAGACGGGATTGTAATCTCTTCTTCAACTCACTTGGCTGCTGGTCACAAAGACAAAGCATCACTTACTAAAGGAGATCTCATGTAGATCCTATTAGATTGTAAGCTCTGATGATCAGGGCCCTCTTAACCCTCTTGTATAATATTATATTGTAATTGTAACTCCCTTTATATTGTAAAGTGCTGAGCAAACTGCTGGCGCTATATAAATCCTGTATAACCCCTTGGTGCCAGCTGCCGCCGGCCCTTTTGCTAGGAGGTGGAGCCAATAGCTCCCGTTTGGGGGCGGTGCTACCACTAGGCAAACTCGGCAGTCGCCTAGGACACCCAGCCACTGGTGTTAACTGGCAACTAAAGCCCCGTCCGTACACACGATCGGATTATCCGACGGGAATTGTGTGATGTCAGGCTGTTGTCGGAAAATCCGACCGTTTGTACGCTCCATCTGACAACTGTTGTCGGATTTTCCGCTGACAAATGTGGGATAGCATGCTTTAAAATTTTTCGCCAACAATTGTGTGTTGTCGGATGTTCCGATCGTGTGTGTACACAAGTCCGTCGGACAAAACTCCAAAGTACAAACAAGCATGCTCAGAAGCAATGCTCACCATAACACAACGTTAGCAAAAGGTGCCCAACGGGTGGCACTAAAGAGCTGAAAAAACACGTAGTTTCGTGTTTGTTGGCTGACAATTGTGTGCCGTTTGTATGCAAGACAAATTCTTGGCCAACGCCCTTCGGACAAAAGTGCTACGCTTTGTCTGCGGAAAATCCAATCGTGTGTATGAGGCTTAAGTCTCAGCATCAGCAGGCAGCCGCCTCTCCGTTCGCACATAGTGTCAGAGGCGCAGCGGCGGCGGGGGGATGTGTCTGTGTCCCGACTCCCGAATGAATGGAAGCAAGCAAACATTCATTGATGGGCACTCGTAGGCTGCATTTGATGGGCGCTGGTGAGGCTGTATTTGACGGGCACTTTATTAAAAAGGTGGGGTATACATGGGCAGGGCAAAGGGGGTGGAGTCAGCAGTGGAGCCAATGGGGGGGGGGGCAGAAAAATAAGGCTTTGCCTAGGGCAGTGATGGTGAACCTTGGCACCCCAGTTGTTTTGGAACTACATTTCCCATGATGCTCAGCTACAGTGCAGAGTGCATGAGCATCATGGGAAATGTAGTTCCAAAACAACTGGGGTGCCAAGGTTCGCCATCACTGGCCTATGGTGTCAAAAAGCCTTGCACCAGCCCTGCTCCTGCTGCTATCAATCTGCCCAATTAGGAGGGAGACAGGGGGAGAGCTGCTGCTCTCATGCACATCGCTTTATTGGATAGGGCTCAGGTAAGGAAAGGGGGGGGGGGGCTCGGGGGAAGCTGCAGCACAGTTTTTTACATAGAATGCACTATGATGAAAAACCTTAAAGCGGAGTTCCACCCATTTAATAGTCAGCCGCTACAAAAAGTGTAGCTGCTGGCTTTTAATAATCAGACAGACACTCACCTGTCCCACGGTCCAGCGATGCGGGCGAACAAAGCCTCGCTTCTCTCCCCCTCCTCTCTGCGGCGCCGGCATTGCAAGTGTGGGCGCCCAGCTGTGGCTTCACTGCACATGTGCGAGCCGCGCTGCGCGTTGTGAATGGCCGGGCAATCTTCTGGGACCTGTGATGTGTCCCAGAAGATTGCAGGGAGGGAGGGGGGAGAGGTGAACTTCCTTCTGGCGCCACGGCACCAGGAGAAGAAGTGGGAGCTGGGTACCTGTGAAAATTTGGTACCTGCTCCCCCCCCCCCCCCCCCAAAAAAAAATGACATGCCAAATGTGGCATATCAGGGGGTCACAAGTACTTAAAAAAAAAGTTAAACTTTTAGGTAGAACTCCGCTTTAAGGCTTTAGAACCACTTTTAAGTTTCCTGCGCTGCAAGGTGTGCATACTGCGCACGCGCGAGAACGGGCAGTGCATGCTGGTTATTCAGCATCATCAGCACTGTATTCCGGAAGTTTATCCTTGAGGCTTCGTCTGCCCACAAGCAAGATGGGAACGCACAACAAGGAGGAATATAAGGTTAGTTTTTAGATAAAAAATTATCTATAGAGGCGCAATTTAGCAGACTAATGAGTGGCACATTATAATACTATGATGATGATAACAGATGATTTTTTTTTTTAAATAGCTATATGTCGTTGGAACTCCACTTTAACAAAGGACATAAATCCACTCTGTTTCCACCAAATGCCTTTGCAAAACCAGTTATTACGTTGTAAAAAATAGTAGTGACATCATCGCTGTGCTGTACATAGCCCATGCAGAGAGCAGAGCTGTGGGAGAGGCCCAGTAGGCTCCACCTACTACAGGCTGCCTTAAGAAATCTACAGGAGGGGCGGAGACAAGACCAGTCTCCCTGCACAAGGAGAGAGAGAGCAGAGCTGTGGGAGGGGCCCAGCAGGCTCCACCCACTACAGACGGCCTGCAGAAAACTACAGGAGGGGGCGGAGACAAGACCAGTCACCCTGCACAAGAAGAGAGAGCAGAGCTGTGGGAGGGGCCCAGCAGGCTCCACCCACTACAGGCTGCCTGCAGAAAACTACAGGAGGGGGCGGAGACAAGACCAGTCACCCTGCACAAGAAGAGAGAGCAGAGCTGTGGGAGGCGCCCAGCAGGCTCCACCCACTACAGGCTGCCTGCAGAAAACTACAGGAGGGGCAGAGACAAGACCAGTCACCCTGCACAAGAAGAGAAATCAGAGCTGTGGGAGGGGCCCAGCAGGCTCCACCCACTACAGGCTGCCTAAAGAAAACTACAGGAGGGGGCGGAGACAAGATCAGTCACCCTGCACAAGAAGAGAGAGCAGAGCTGTGGGAGGGGCCCAGCAGGCTCCACCCACTACAGGCTGCCTGCAGAAAACTACAGAAGGGGGCGGAGACAGGACCAGTCCCCCTGCACAAGGAGGGAGAGCAGCAGTGAGCGGTCTTTATTACAGGAAGTCTCACACTGGATTACTGCCCAGATCTGAAAGAAATACACAAAGCGCACCAAGATTCAAGGAAGAATACACATGAACAATGTATTTAGATAATATTTGCTGACCCCGGAGTTTATCCTTGAAAAAGAAAACAAATGTAACCTTGTAAAGTCGCTGATGCAATATGTTTCATTCCTGTATTTGATGTTAGATACACGTTAAAGTGTTCATCTTCATACAGTGATGTGTGATACAATGTAACAAGTGAAGGAGGATTGGTGGTATTGATGGAGGACTTCCACGTCCTTTGATGTCCAGATGTTCCCCTCATTCCCCATCTAATGTCTGTCTGCGGCTGACATCACCGACCTTACAGGGAGTCGGGGAGAGGATTTTGTAGCAGAAACAGCTGTTTCCATCGAGGTCGGGGCCGGTGGCGATGGAAAGTTGCCATACCTGAGCCCAGGAGCTCATCCTCCCCCCCCCCCCCCCCCCCCAGACAAATCTCCAGCGCTTGTCATTCTCCGCTTTCTTCTCCGGATTGCCCCGAGAATGAATTGTATGTATAATGTCATTGTGGAGGAACGCAGACGGTGGAAATTCTATACGTTTCCAGCTTCAGACAGCCAGCGTCGGGTGTATTTCACGGTCAGAGAGATCACATCACTTCATATGGAAAAAAAAAAGATAGATTGTGCAAGCTTCATAGAGATGGGAAAAATCACATGTCCTTAAGGTGGCCATACACTGTACAATCTCCTATAGATCCACCAACATGTAGTGCAAGGGCCTGTGTCATTGGATACACATTGAATGGATTCTTTAGGTGTGTCCTCTTTATATATAGTTATGGTAAATATAAAGGAGATTGTACACACACATTCTATAGTAAAGGGGTCCCCAAACATTATCACTACAAGGGACACATTGTATAGTTTACAAATATTTTTACAGGAAGAAAAATCAGTTTCTATTCTAATCTCTAAATCTATTAGAGCCCCCCATACAACAGGATCCCCATTAGAGTACCCCCTTACATGAGGGTCCCTATCAGAGCCCCCCTTACATCAGGGTCCCTATCAGAGCTCCCCCCTTACATCAGGGTCCCCATTAGAGCTCCCATTTACATCAGGGACCCTATCAGAACCCCCCTTTATCAGAGCCCCCCCCCTTACATCAGGGTCCCTGTCAGAGCTCCCATTTACATCAGGGTCCCTATCAGAACCCCCCTTACATCAGGGTCCCCATCAGAGTCCCCCTTACATCCCCATTAGTGTCCCCCTTGCATTAGGGTCCCCATCAGAGCCCCCCTTAGATCAGGGTCCCCACCAGAGCCCCCCTACATCAGGGTCCCTGTCAGAGCTCCCATTTACATGAGAGTCCCTATCAGAGTCCCCCCTTACATCAGGGTCCCCATCAGAGTCCCCCTTACATCAGGGTCCCCATCAGAGCCCCTTTCTTACATCATGGTCCCCATTAGTGTCCCTCTTAAATCAGGGTCCCCCTTAGATCAGGGTCCCCACCAGAGCCCCCCTACATCAGGGTCCCTGTCAGAGCTCCCATTTACATGAGAGTCCCTATCAGAGTCCCCCCTTACATCAGGGTCCCCATCAGAGTCCCCCTTACATCAGGGTCCCCATCAGAGCCCCTTTCTTACATCATGGTCCCCATTTGTGTCCCCATCAGAGCCCCTCTTATATCAGAGTCCACCTTAACGGGTCCCACTTACATTAGAGACCCCCTTAAATCAGGGTCCCCATCAGAGCCTCACTTACATCAGAGCCCCTCATCAGAATCCAGCTCAGGGGTCCCACTTACATCAAAGTCCTCATCAGTGTCTCCCCTTAAGAAAACTACAGGGTCCCTATCAGAGCCCCCCTTACATCAGGGTCCCCATAAAAGCCCACCCCTTACATCCGCCTCCCCGTCAGAGCTCCCCATTAGAGTCCCCCTTACATCAGGGTCCCCATCAGTGCCCCCTTACTTTTCATCATCCCCATCAGAGCCCCCCCCCTTACATCAGGGTCCCCATCAGAGCCCCCCCCCCATTAGAGTCCCCCTTAGATCAGGGTCCCCATCAGAGCCCCCCATTAGAGTCCCCCTTAGATCAGGGTCCCCATCAGAGCCCCTTCCTTACAGTAGGGTCCTCATCAGAGTCCCCCTACATCGTGGCCAGCTTTGGAGTTGGTAAACAGAGTCAAAGTGTTCAAATTGACCAATCAGTAACTTTACACTTCTGTAAGAAAAAACTCCTAGCATGTACAGTATACAAAAACTATCATTTTTCAATTAAATTCTTACACCTTATCATCAAAAAGCCATCCTTTGCCATCGGTCTTCTGCAGGCATTTCCTCAGTCTCCTGTCTCCCCAATGGTTAGAATGTACATTGAAACTTTGTAGCAAGTCACACAGTGGGTGGGTGCAGCAGGGGCTGATCTGTGTCTGACATTCGTGAACACAGCCAAGATGGGGTTTTTTTTATCAGAGAGTGTTATAAAAAATAAATATTTTATTACCTAATTTAACCATTTGAGATGTGCTATGAAAAAAAAAAATGTCCCTACGCAGAGACTCGTAAGTAGCCCAGATCTCACAGTTGCAGGAAAACATTGCTGTGTACAATATCAAAGGGCAGCGGGGGCAGGCGATGATGTTTTGATGCAGAGGAGTTTACAGGAATCCTGAGCCAGATCTGCACTTTAGCCCGCAATACGGGAGAAAGTTCATAGAAATATCGGCTGCGGAGGCGATAGGCCACGACCTGCCAGCAGGGCGGCGGGAGGATCAGGATAATGGGATGAAGATTAATTTTACACCATAGAGGGTGTTAAAGACGCAATCTCATCCAGATCTGGCCGGCCGCGTGTAATCCCCGATGCGTCACGCAGACTGGACAGTGGAAATCTTCAGGGCCCCCGAGGGGGGGGGGATATGGGGGTGAGGGGGTGAGGGGTGGGGGAATGGGGGTGAGGGGGGGGGAATGGGGGTGGGGGGGTAGTTGATCTCAATAGTCTATAACCCATAGTATGGAACCACCAACTCAATATTGACAGTTACAGGGGATTATGGGAAAGAACGCAGAGGTGCCCCCCCCCCCCGGGGGTGGGGTGTTTAAAAGGTCATTCCACCCAAAACCGATGCTGGGAAGTTGAAGTTGAACTTTTAGTCGATTCCTGACTTGTCACAACACAAAACGTCATTTCTTAGGAAAGCTCCACCTTCTATTATTAACCACTTCAGCCCCCGACCAATACGCAGCATAAAGACCAGGCCCCTTTTTGCGATTCGGCACTGCGTCACTTTAACTGACAATTGCGCGGTCGTGCGACGTGGCTCCCAAACAAAATTGACGTCCTTTTTTTCCCCCCCACAAATAGAGATTTCTTTTGGTGGTATTTGATCACCTCTGCGGTTTTTATTTTTTGCACTATAAACAAAAATAGAGCGACAATTTTGAAAAAAATGCAATATTTTTTACTTTTTACTATAATAAATATCCCCACAAAATATATAAAAAAAGATTTTTTTCATCAGTTTAGTCCGATACGTATTCTTCTACATATTTTTGGTAAAAAAAATTGCAATCGGCATTTATTGATTGGTTTGCGCAAAAATTATAGCGTTTACAAAATAGGGGGTAGTTTTATGGCATTTTTATTAATAATTTTTTCTTTACTAGTAATGGCGGCGATTAGCGATTTTTTTCGTTACTGCGACATTATGGCGGACACATCAGACACTTTTGACACATTTTTGGGACCATTGTCATTTTTACAGCGATCAGTGCTATAAAAATGCCCTGATTACTGTAAAAATGACACTGGCAGTGAAGGGGTTAACCACTAGGGGCGCTGAAGGGGTTAAGTGTGCCCTAGGGGCGTGATTCTAACTGAGGGGGGCGTGGCTACGAGTGACACGTCACTGATCTCCGCTCTGTTTACACAGAGCGGAGATCGGTGACAGTGTCAGTAGGCGAGGCGGGGAGATCTCCCCGCTCCATCCCTCCGTGAGACGATCGCGGAGATCCCCGCCGGCGATCGAGTCCGCGGGACCCGCGGTCCGACTCACGGGGATGACTGCAGGGTCGCGAGCGCTGCGGCGCACGCGTGACCAAACAGCAGGCAGTTCAAGGGAACGTACAGGTACGTGATTGTGCCTGTACGAGCCATTCTGCCAACGTATATATGCCATGAGCGGTCCTTAAGTGGTAAAAGCTGAACTCCGGGCACAAAAACTTTCATTTAAATATTCTTCCCAATCGCCACCAAGGATATACAGTGGAACCTTAGATTACGAGGATAATCCGTTCCAGGAGAATGCTTGTAATCCAAAGCACTCGCATATCAAAGTGAGTTTTCCCATAGAAGTCAATGGAAACTAAAATAATTTGTTCCGCGTTGACTTCAATGGCATGCACTACCGCATGTGGCCAGAGGTGAAGGGAGGACCCGGAGAGCCCCAGAAATACTCGGAGATCGTTCTGCTGCCCTCGGAAACCCCCGGAAAGGCTCGGAAACACTCGGGAACTGAGTATTTCCGAGGATTTTTAAGTGTTTCCGAGTATTTCCGAACGGCTCAGATCGGCCCCGGCGCCCCCGCACCTCTGGCCAAATGCGGTACTGCACACCGCAGAGGCTTGAATCCTGCTCGTTTTGCGAGACAACACTCACAAACCGAGTCAGGATTTTAAAAAAAATGATTGCTCGTATTGCGAAACGCTCGTTAACTGCGTTACTCGCAATCCGAGGTTCCACTGAACTGTAAATCCATTTTGTGTGCACCAAATGCCTTTGAAATCCCAGTTATTACCTTGTAAAAGTAGCAGTGACATCTTCATTGTACTGTACATGGCATGTGCAGAGAGCAGAGCTGTGGGAGGGGCACAACAGGCCCCACCCGCTACAGGCTGCCTGCAGAAACTTACAGGAGGGGGTGGAGACAAGACCGGTCACCCTGCATAAGGAGAGAGAGCAGAGCTGTGGGAGGGGCACAGCAGGCCCCACCCACTACAGGCTGCCTGCAGAAACTTACAGGAGGGGGTGGAGACAAGACCGGTCACCCTGCATAAGGAGAGAGAGCAGAGCTGTGGGAGGGGCACAGCAGGCCCCACCCACTACAGGCTGCCTGCAGAAACTTACAGGAGGGGGTGGAGACAAGACCAGTCACCCTGCACAAAGAGAGAGAGAGCAGCAGTGAGCGGTCTTTATTACAGGAAGTCTCACACTGGATTATTGCACAGATCTGGAAGAAATACACAAAGCACACCAAGATTCATGAAGAATACACATGAGGAATGGATTTAAATATTTTCTTTTTCTGAAGTTTAGCTTTAAAAAGCCATCCTTGACATTGCCTAGACATGGTGTCTCCAGACTTTCTACACAAAGGGACAGTTTACTGTCCTTCAAACTTTAGGGGAGCCAGACTGTGGCCAGTGTGGGAAGAATATGTCCTGGCATCAGTGGGAGTAAACAATACCCCATCATTGGTGTCAGTGGGAGGAATAGTGCCCAATCATTGGTGTCAGTGGGAGGAATAGTGCCCCATCATTGGTGTCAGTTGGAGGAATAGTGCCCCATGATTGGGTTCAGTGGGAGGAATAGTGGTACATCATTGGTGTCAGTGGGTGGAATATTACCCCATCTATTGGTGTCAGTGGGAGGAATAGTGCCCCATCATTGGTATCAGTGGGAGGAATAGTGCTCCATTGTATCAATGGAAGGAATAGTGCCCCATCATTGGTATCAGTGGGAGGAATAGTGCTCCATCATTGGTATTAGTGGGAAGAATAGTGCTCCATCATTGGTATTAGTGGGAGGAATAATGCTCCATCATTGGTATCAGTGGGAGGAATAGTGCCCCATTGTTGGTGTCAGTAGCAGGGACTATGCCTCACTGTTGCGGATAGTGGGAGGAATAATGTCCCAAGGGTCGGATAAAAGCAGGCAAAGGGCCGCATTGAGCCCCTGGCCTAGACTGAGATGATGTCATCAGTCTGCTGCATGCAGGAGAAGACATTTCTCCAGTCTCCTCTCCTGCAGTGATCAGACTGCAGCATTGTGATTTTGTAGTAAGTCAAAAGGTAAGAGGTTACAGCAGGGGGTTGATTTGTGTCAGACATTTGTGAACACAGCCGGGAACAGTGCTAGGACAGGGTTGACCAGCTCCCAGGGTGAAGATGTGGAGCTGCACTCCTCCTCTACTGCTTATGCATGATGCACTGTAGATGTGCGCACCGCCCTTCATGCTCTGCTTCATCCCTTCCCCCTCTCAGCTGCTCATAGTTGATGTAGCCATGTGCTTGCTTTCTGGGAGTGAGTAGGCAATGGTGCATTTGCTATTAGTCTGTGAGACCGCTTCCGATCATGTGAACTCTGTAACCAGCCAATCGTCAAACCTTTCTGCCCCCCAGAACTTTTTAAAGGGATGCCAGGGAGAGGAGGAAGGGGTTAATGCATAAATTTTAGTACATTTTCTGCTAATAGTGTCCCTTTGGGGCATTTGGGTGATAGGTAGGTCGGTCCTGGGCACCAAAGGATTGCCATACTGAAATAAATGAGTCTGAAATGAAGCTTATTATAAATATCAATTGAAAACAACGCGTTTCACGGCCAGACGTCACCCCTTCATCAGGGCTGAAGGAGATGTGGGCTCTAAATGTGAGGGCGACCGATTCTCTGAAAAGAATCTGTTATCTCAGCAATGTAGAAATGTTCAGCAGCTGGTTTGATCCCACCAGTCACTGCTCTGGTCCTCACATTTTGGCCCCACGTCTCTATAAGTCCTGATGGCACCGAAACGCGTTGGTTTTGGTAGCCAGTTAATGTTTGTGAAGAAGCTGAATTTCAGACTCAAATTATTCGGAGTGACTCTTTAGGTCCAGATTCAAGTATTGCCGGCAACATGTTCCGTGGCCCTAAGGGCATTCCTGGAAATGGTTTTAAAAGGTTGTCAGCCGTCTATGGCGTTCCGGTTCTCGGCCGGCTCATTCTCCACTTTTGTTTGAAGTCCAGTTTATAAGAAATGCAGATAATTCTTCCGGGAACATCTGCGGCCTCTTATCATTCTGCTGTGTGAGCTGTAAAGAGTTGATTTCCTCCGTCATGTGCTGCAGCTGGTCCAGGTACAGTCAGTGCAGTCAGTGTCAGTGCAGTTAGTGTCAGTACAGTCAGTGTCAGTGCAGTCAGTGTCACTAAAGTCAGTGTCAGTACAGTTAGTGTCAGTAAAGTCAGTACAGTCAGTGTCAGTAAAGTCAGTGTCAGTAAAGTCAGTGTCAGTACAGTTAGTGTCAGTACAATTAGTGTCAGTACAGTCAGTGTCAGTGCAGTCAGTGTCACTAAAGTCAGTGTCAGTGCAGTCAGTACAGTCAGAGTCAGTGCAGTCAGAGTCAGTGCAGTCAGAGTCAGTGCAGTCAGTGTCAGTACAGTCAGTACAGTCAGTGTCAGTAAAGTCAGTGCAGTCAGTGTCAGTAAAATCAGTGTCAGTGCAGTTAGTACAGTCAGTGTCAGTGCAGTCAGTGTCAGTGCAGTCAGTGAGAGTAAAGTCAGTGTCAGGACAGTCAGGACAGTCAGTGTCAGTGCAGTCGGTGTCAGTACAATCAGTACAGTCAGTGTCAGTGCAGTTAGTGTCAGTGCAGTCAGTACAGTCAGTGTCAGTACAGTTAGTACAGTCAGTGTCAGTACAGTCAGTGTCAGTGCAGTCAGTACAGTCAGTGTCAGTAAAGTCAGTGTCAGTACAGTTAGTGTCAGTACAGTCAGGACAGTCAGTGTCAGGACAGTCAGTACAGTCAGTGTCAGTGCAGTCAGTGTCAGTACAGTTAGTGTCAGTACAGTCAGGACAGTCAGTGTCAGTACAGTCAGTGTCAGGACAGTCAGTACAGTCAGTGTCAGGACAGTCAGTACAGTCAGTGTCAGTACAGTCAGGACAGTCAGTACAGTCAGTGTCAGTACAGGTAGTGTCAGTGCAGTTAGTGTCAGTACAGTCAGTGTCAGTGCATTTAGTGTCAGTACAGTCAGGACAGTCAGTGTCAGTACAGTCAGTGTCAGTACAGTTAGTGTCAGTACAGTCAGTGTCAGTACAGTTAGTGTCAGTACAGTTAGTGTCAGTACAGTCAGTGTCAGTGCAGTCAGTGTCAGTATAGTTAGTGTGAGTACAGTCAGGACAGTTAGTGTCAGTACAGTTAGTGTTAGTACAGTTAGTGTCAGTACAGTGTCAGTTAGTGTCAGTACAGTCGGTGTCAGTGCAGTCAGTGTCAGTATAGTTAGTGTGAGTACAGTCAGGACAGTTAGTGTTAGTACAGTTAGTGTCAGTACAGTGTCAGTTAGTGTCAGTACAGTCGGTGAGATCTGAGCTCGAGGCCAAATCATCCTCCATGGCCAAAGTCAATGTTTGGTGAAGCTTCTCCGGTCTCTGCCAATGAGCCGTAATCTGTGAGATCAGGACGACCGTGTGGGCGATTGTCAACGTGCCACCGGTACACAGAGGGAGCTGCTTTGTGACTCGAATATCGTC
Source organism: Rana muscosa (assembly GCA_029206835.1). Taxonomy (NCBI): domain Eukaryota; kingdom Metazoa; phylum Chordata; class Amphibia; order Anura; family Ranidae; genus Rana; species Rana muscosa. The sequence continues at coordinate 305,243,123 of CM055120.1, forward strand.
AAATAGCTACTCTTTTAGCTCTGATAGCAAGAACCTGCGTTCCCTGCAGAAAACGTGCATATTCCTGTGTGAATGAGCCCTAATGGAAGCTGCGTGCACATGCATATTTTTGCAAGTTCTCTCTGGCAGAGCTAGCAGAAGATCCAGTGTAAAATACGCACCTAAAGTACCCATTTCTAGATGCATTTCGGCTCCATTCACATCTGCACATTGTAGGAAACACGCAAAAAAATGCACATTGCGTTTGCGATGCCAATTATTTTTAATGACACCCTAAAATATGGCAAAACATGCGGTAGAAAACAGGCAAACCGCAACATGTCAAAATGCTCCGTGAGTGTTTGTCGTGCGTAAGGCAGCCGATTAAAGTGGGAAGAAAACATTAAAATTTCGAATAGAATAGAAAAGAATAGAATAGAAAATGAAATAACAGAAAAGTATAGGAAAAACAGTAGAATAGAATATAAAGAACAATATAACCATCTTCTGAAATTCGAATTTCTAATAAAACAGTCTATTCTATTCAAAGATTTGAGTTTAAATAGAATAAAAAAGAATAGAAAATAATAAAAAGGAAAAGAGTAGAATAGAAAATACAAGAAAAGAATAGAATAGAAGAGAAAAAAATAGAATATAACCATCTTCCAAAATTTGAATTTTCGAATAGAATAAATTTGTTTTGTAATGGAATTGGAATTTGAATCAATTTGAATTTTCCGAATTCGGCAAAATTGAATTCAATACGACCGCATTCAGAAAATTGTAATTGTTTCAAACTCGAATAAACTAAACGAGTTCTGAAAATGAATTTAACGAATTTATCTAAACAAATTTATGTAAATAACGAATCGAAAAGAAACCGATTTTTTCAGTCTGCACATGTCTACACAGCGGTGTGTATGGTCCCATTGATTCCCATAGTACTGAGTTGCTGTGTGAATAAGCCCCAAAAATGACTTCTAAAATGACATTAACATGTTAAAGCTTCTATGAGATTTTGATGCGTTCACATCTATGGGATGATGCCAGCCTTCCCTCCCCGTCCTCCCGCTCTATGGTATGATGCCAGCCTTCCCTCCCCGTCCTCCCGCTCTATGGTATGATGCCAGTCTTCCCTCCCCATCCTCCCGCTCTATGGTATGATGCCAGCCTTCCCTCCCCATCCTCCCGCTCTATGGTATGATGCCAGCCTTCCCTCCCCGTCCTCCTGCTCTATGGTATGATGCCAGGCTCTGGGTATGCACAGTATGCGGGTGTGGCGGCGGTGGCGGCAGCCTTTGGAGGCGGGGGGGAACGTGATCGCAGTCACAGTAGCAGCATCAAAGAGCGCTCATCTGTCAGCGGCGGGGGAAAGGCCATTGGCTGGCTCTGTGTGTTTACTATCTGAGGCTCAGTGATAAGCCAGCAGTGCCAATCAGTGGGCTTTGATGTCGGACGGGGAATCCGCAGCGCATGGAACGCTCGTACGCTCCGCGAGAAAAAAATGTAGCCATGTGTTTTCGGCTGCCATGTGTTTCCATTTTTCCCCAGGATATCTCCGGATTTACCAGCAGGAAATTTCTTATTAACGCCTTCATGGCCGAGAGTCGGGCAGCTGGATTTTATTTTAATTTTTTTTAACAGTCGTCTACAATGTATCAAAAACTGTCATTTTTTATTTATAAAATGTTACTTTACTTGTTTCATTCTTTGTTGTATCTCAGTTCTGCTGACCTGCAACATTGGTCATGAAGAGCGGGATCGCGTTAATTGATCAATTTCCACTGAGCCCGGGTCTCACACTCGTGCGTTGTGGGACACCACATTGCCGTGCACATTAAATGCGATGCAATTTGATTCATGCATTTTGTATGGCACAAATCGCATCACATTTGCACCTAAATGGCGCAGGACCCCTTTTTTTCCGCACCTGAATTGCTTTACATGGGTGTTCAGCTCTCGTTTTGGGTGGACGTCATATGACGGCGCCCAGAACGCCCGATGTCTCGTGTGCCCCTGGGCCCCGGCAAGTGCCCTGATTACATGTAGTGCCCACAGTGCCAGAAGTGAGTGCCCACCAGTGCCAGAAAACAGTGCCCACAAGTGCCAGCAATCAGTACCCATTAGTGATGCCAGTCAGTGCTGGCTATCACTGCTGCCCATCAATACCCATCACTGCTGCCCATCAATGCCACCCATTAATGCCCATCAGTGCCGCCCATAAGTGCCCATCAGTGCCGCCTATCCATGCCGCCCACCAGTGCCGCCTATCTGTGCCCATAAGTGCCACCCACCAGTGACACCCATCAGTGCCCACCAGTGCCGCCTATGAGTGCTCATCAGTGCCACCTATCAGTGCCCATAAGTGCGGCATATTCGTGCCTCCTAATCAGTGCACATAAGTGCCACCTCATCAATGCCCATAAGTGCCACCTCATCAGCGCCCAACAGTGAAGGAGAAAAATTACTTATTTACAAAATGTACTGACAGAAACTAATGCCTTGTACACACGATCGGATTTCCGATGGAATAAAATCCGATGGGAAATTCCGATCGTCTGTGTGGAATTCCATCAGAGAAAAATCCACGCATGCTCAGAATCAAGTCGACGCATGCTCGGTAGTATTGAACTTCATTTTTCTCGGCTCGTCGTAGTGTTTTACGTCACCGTGTTTTGGACGGTCGCAATTTAGTCTGACAGTGTGTATGCAAGACTGATAGAAGGCAGCTTCATCGGAATTCCAATGTAAAATTATATCAGATTTTATTCCATTGGAAATCAGATCGTGTGTACAAGGCATAAGAAAAAAAAAAATTCTAAATTTTCATTTTTTTATTTTTTATTAGGAAAAGATAAAAAAAAACAGAAGCGATAAATACCACCAAAAGAAAGTTCTATAAAAATGTCACATGGTTACAGTGTAGCATGACCGCGCAATTGTCATTCAAAAGGCCCGTACACACGATCGGATATTCCGACAACAATTGTGTGATGGACGTGTTTTGTCGGAAAATCCGACCGTCTGTATGCACCATCGTACAATTGTTGTCGGAATTTCCAACAACAAATGTTGGCTGTGCATGCTCTCAAATTGTCTGACAACAAATGTGTTCCGTCGGATTATACGATCGTGTGTACACAAGTCTGTCGGACTAAAATCCAAACTACAAACACGCATGCTCCGAACCAATGCTAACCATCAGACAACATTAGCAGAAGTTGCCCAAAGGGTGGCGCTAAAGAGCTGAAAAACCACATTGTTTCGTGAATGTTGGCTGAAAAAGTTCTGCCGTCTGTATGCAGAACAAGTTCACGGCCAACGCCCTTCCCACAAAATTCCACGGATTTGTCCGATGGAAATCCGATCGTGTGTACGAGGCTTAAGTGTGACAGCGCTAAAAGCTCAAAAATGGCCTGGGCAGGAAGGGGGTGAAAGTGCCCGGTATTGGAGGTAGTTAATCTAACATTTAGACCCGAAGAGGATCGCATGAACGCCCTGCGATTGCAATGCGGTGCAAGAAACGCACATAATTCGCCGTGTTTCCTGCGTCGCTTCAGTGTGAACCAGGGCTTCCACTTGTGCGATTTGTCATGCAACTCTGGACAATAAAGTCGCGTAACAATTTGCAAAACCATTTTTTTCAATGACACCCATTCATATCACTTCAACTTAATGTCGCAGCGACTTTGAAAACGTGCCTGCACCACTTTGGTGCGACTTTGGTCCATAGAATGTAAAGTCGAATCAAAATCGTACAAAAAAAGTCGCATCAAAGTCACACTGGAAATCGTGTGTCTCTGGAGGCACGCTAATGTGAAAGGAGCTTTAGGGCTTCACTGTAATGCCGTGTACACACGACCGTTTTTCTCGTCGAGAAAACATACATTTTTTCCTTTTGACGAGAAAAACGAACGTCTGTGAGCATTTTGTCATTTTTCCAGACGGGAAAAACGGAATTAAAAACGACGAGAAAAATTAGAACATGCTCTAATTTTTCTCGTCGTTTTTCTCGACATTTTTTTCTGAGGCAGTGTTTCCCATAGGGAAACACTGCCGCGGAGCCCACAGACGGTCGTTTTTCTCGACAAGAGAAAAAATGACGTGAAAAACGACCGTGTGTGGGGAACAAGCCGTTCCCTCGTTTTTAATGTCATTATTCACGGCGGTTTTTTAACCGCCGTGAATAATGATCGTGTGTACGCGGCATAAGGCTTCATTCACACCTGCGCATTCTAAAACAGACGTTCTTGGAACGTGCAAAAAATTACACATGCGCTTGCAGTACAATTAATTGTCAATGGCAGCCTAACTGCAGCTAGGAAACACACATTTTGTCTTCAGACAAACTGCACAGTAAGGATGCGCAGACTGGATTGTGGCAAAGCGCTCCATGAGCTACTTTGCTACGTTTGTTGCTGGTGGTGGCAGCCCATTTATTTTTTCTTTTACAAAGGTTTATTGAGAGAAAAGTAAATACAACAAATAAGTGCAACAATATGATGGTTACATCAGACATAAGGTGGAGAAGAGGATCCCAACAGAGGGATGCTGTATACACATTACAATATTTGTTTGTATAAAAAGAAAAGAAGAGGGGGAATTTTTTTTTAAATAAAAATAGTAGCGATACGACACATTATTAAAAGACAGTCACACGTCCAGGATTTTGTTGATCGGTAGGCGCAAATGCAACGATAATAACAAAAAGAGAAAAAGCAACACAAAGGGGTGCATACATTCTCGTATCAACTGTATGTTGAGTAGGGAACAAAGAATAAAACTCAAAGGATAAAAAAAAAAATAATGTAAAATGTTTTCTTTGTAACGATTCTTTCCCCCATAGTTTAGACTGGTTTGTTCCGTATCACTGCAACCATCACTGCAACCATCGTCATCAAACTGACTCGTTATCAGAAGTCACATAGGAGACTACTCAGAAAAGATAATGAGTAAATCGCAAAGAGAGGGGGGCGGGGGGGGGGGGGTATAAGAGAAAAAAAAAGGAAAAAAAGGAGGGGGGAGTGGGAAGAAAAGGAGGCGAAAGAAAGGGAAGAGTCCATGGGGGGGGGGGTGCATCCAGAGGCCATTAGATTGATAGAAGTAGGGTGTTGCACCTGGAGGGGCGATCGTAAGATATCCATGGTTGCCAAACCCTGAGAAATTTATTGTGCGTATCAGAAGCAAGGGACGTCAGTTTCTCATTAATCATAATATCGTTCATATGATTTTTCACTGCATCAAAGCTAAGTACAGGGGTTTTCCAAGCCCTCGCAATGGTCAGCTTGGTTGCATCAAAAAGGTGCTGAGCTAATTGGCTTTCCGGGCGGAGGGGAGTTCAGGGATACATTTACATAGGAGGGCTTCATAGGGGTCTCTTTTAGACCACTTTCACACTGAGGCGCTTTTCAGGCACTTTCACGCTAAAAAAATGCGCCTGAAAACTTATTTCCATTAAAATCAATGAATGCTTTCACACTGGGGCAGTGCGCTGAAAAAACGCCCCTCTCCATTAAAAGGAATTGAAAGCGCTTCAAAAGCGCCTGAAAAGCTCTTTAAAAGCGCTCAGTGTTTTACTGGCAGTTTTTCTTAAGGCCCCTTTCACACCGAGGCGCTTTGCAGGCGCTATTGCGCTAAAAATAGCGCATGCAATGCGCCCCAAAAAAGCCGCTCAATTGTATCCAATGTGAAAGCCCGAGGGCTTTCACACTGGAGCGTTGCGCTTGCAGGAGGGTAAAAAAACTCCTGCAAGCCACATCTTTGAGGCGCAATAGGAGCGCTAAAAATAGCACTCCTATAGCGCCCCTGCCCATTGAAATGAATGGGGTAGCGCCTCCAAAACGCCGCAAAGAGGCGTTATTGCGGGCGTTTTTAACCCTTTTTTGGGCCGCTAGCGGGGGTTAAAATCACCCCGCTGGTGCCCGCAAATCGCGGCAAAAACGACGGTATAGCGGTGCTAAAAATAGCTCCGCTATACCGCCAGCGCATCCAGCACCTCAGTGTGAAAGTAGCCTTAGGTTGGAGTGGAGCAGAGGAGGGTGTAGACCCTGACCCACAATCTACATACCTTTGGACATGTCCACCAAATGTGGGCCATTGTACCTTCCAGTAAACAGCCCCGGAAACAATGAGGAGAGTAGGAAGGGATAAAACGAGCTAGCCTAGCAGGCGTGTAGTACCATCTATAGAACACCTTGTATGCATTCTCTAGAGGCAGCCCATTTATTTTTGTCTTTTTTTTCCCCCCCACAAATAGAGCTTTTTTTGGTGGTATTTGATCACCTCTGCGGTTTTTATTTTTTGCGCTATAAACAAAAAAAGAGCGTCAGTTTTCAAAAAATAAATAAAAATAGGGGAGAGAGGTGAAAGTGTTACTAAACCCACAACAGTAAACGTGAAAACCCAAAGAACAAAAAATAGGACTTTACTGGTTGCCAAATTACAATCCCAAATAGGAGGAGAGAGAGAGAAGTGCTCATAGTATAAAATCCAAAATGTAGTGTATCCATCCATTGGCTGATAGCTTATCATTGGAAATCCCCATCGTTACCAATTTCCCAATTGAAAATTAGAATAAACAATATTTACCTTATGGAAAAAAAAATCATACCTTACATAAGGCTGGTTTCACACTGGGGCGGTGGGGGCGGTGGCGGTATAGCGCCGCTATTTTTAGCGGCGCTATACCGTCGGGATTGCAGAGGTATTCGGCCGCTAGCGGTGCGGTTTTAACCCCTGCTAGCGGCCGAAAAGGGGTTAATACTACCCGCAAACCGCGGCTACAGCCGCGGTTTGCGGGCGGTATTACCGCGGTATTCCATTCATTTCAATGGGAAGGAGCGGTGTAGGAGCGGTAAACACACCGCTCCTTTCACCGCTCCAAAGATGCGGCTAGCAGGACTTTTTTTCACGTCCTGTTAGCGCACCGCTCCAGTGTGAAAGCCCTCGGGGCTTTCACATTGGAGAGAAAGGAGCCGCTGTTTAGGCTCGGTTTGCAGGCGCTATTTTTAGTAAAATAGCGCCTGCAAACCGCCCCAGTGTGAAAGGGGCCTAATACCACAAACCTACTGGATAAAAAATGGAACCTATGGTTCACATACTCAGACTACCTTTTAGGCCCCTTTCACACTGGGGCGGGCATATGCGGTGACGGTATAGCGGCGCGATTTTCAGCGCCCTATACCGTTGTGTTTACCGTGATATGCGGCCGCTAGCGGTGCGGTTTTAACCCCCGCTAGCGGCCGAAAAAGGGTTAATACCGCCCGCAAACCGCGGCTATAGCCCCGGTTTGCGGGCGGTATTACCGCGGTGTACCATTTATTTCAATGGCAAGGAGCGGTAAAGGAGCGGTAGACACACCGCTCCTTCACCGCTCCAAAGATGCAGCTTGCAGGAGATTTTTTTGTCTCCTGCAAGCGCACCGCCTCAGTGTGAAAGCCCCTAGGGCTTTCACATTGAGAATGCTGGGGCAGGATTATTTCAGGCGTTATTTATAGCGCAAAAACGCCTGAAATACGCCTCAGTGTGAAAGGGGCCTTAGACCCAAACTAGAATCCCCTTTCACAACCAATTCATTTATGCACGAAAATAACTTCCACATTCCAAAATACCACTCAATCATGTATTTTCTATTTGTAATAAATGTAAAAAAAATAATAAAAAAAATAAATAAATAATCTTTTCCTACAACACTTTATTCTGTCATAAATCATTATAATTATTGATTGAATATACTGCAATTCTCTGATGTCATGGCATGATGTTTGTACCATTATTTTGTACACAATAAAAAAGTTTGTAAACAAATAAAATCCAAAATGTATTATAACAACATGATTTTTTATTTATTTTTTTGCTTTGTCCTTGTCTTTGTTTGTTTACTGTTTCTGTAATTGTAAATTTTTCGTCTGTGCTCTGAAAAAATTTATAAAAACGTATATTTAAAAAAAAAATCTCAAAAAGGTGTATCATGGTATATACAAACAAATTGGTGAACCGTTCTCCCATATGTTGGATGGTTAGCTGTATACAGTGCCTTGAAAAAGTATTCATACCCCTTGGAATATTCCATATTTTTTCATGTTCCAACCAAAAACGTAAAAAAAGTTTTTTTTTTTTTTTGTTTTTTTTTATAAATATGTGAAAAGTGTGGGGTACACTTGTATTCAGCCCCCTTTACTCTGATACCCCTAATTAAAATCTAGTGGAACCAATTGCCTTCAGAAGTCACCTACTTAGTAAATAGAGTCCACCTGTGTGTAATTTAATCTCAGTATTAGCCTTGGTTCACACTGGTGCGTTTTGACATGCCAAATCGCATGTCAAAACGGCGGTATTTGCCGCAAATTGCCGGCAATGGCACCGCCCTAATCGGTGCGACGCCGCATCTGCGGCGCTGCACTGATTTCAAAAAGTAGTTTCTGTACTACTTTTTGCAATTTTGGCCCGCAATTTACATTGACATCTGTGCAGAAACCTGCACAGATGTTTCTGTAATCGGGGCCGAAATCGGGACTGACAAGCTGAACTCGCACGGCTTCACTCTCGCAGCCCAGTGTTACCTGGGCTAAATACAGCTGTTCTCTGAAGCCTTCAGAGGTTTGTTAGAGAACCTTAGTGAACAAACAGCATCATGAAGGCCAAGGAACACACCAGACAGGTCAGGGATAAAGTTGTGGAGAAATCTGAAGCGGGGTTAGGTTATAAAAAAAATCTCTTAAGCTTTGAACATCTCACAGAGCTCTGTTCAATCCATCATCCGAAAATGGAAAGAGTATGGCACAACTGCAAACCTACCAAGACATGGCCATCCACCTAAACTGATCGGCCGGGCAAGGAGAGCATTCATCAGAGAAGCAGCCAAGAGGCTCATGGTAACTCTGGAGGAGCTGCAGAAATCCACAGCTCAGGTGGGAGAATCTGTCCACAAGACAACTATTTAGTCGTGCATGTTCTGCCAAAATGTCAAACCTGACAGAATATCAAACCACGTCACTTCCTGTGACGTGGAATCAGCTGTTGCAGAAAACCACATGCACTGCGCATGCGCACCACATCATCTGCGCATGCACAATGTATCGCTAACGTCAGGACACATATGTCAAATTAGTCAACCAGCGACCATATTGCTACACCCTGCACTCAGCCATACTGAGCCTGCAGTCAGAATGCGGCAGCAGACATCTTTTTACACCCACCCAGGTCTTGCATTTCACACTTATTTTTAGCACTAAACTGAGGATATGTACTGTAGTGAAATACAGGATTTTCAAATCCGTCACACTCTTTTCATGTTGAATTTTAAAAGCAGCGGTCTTCTGTCAGATTAGCAAACCTGTCAGATCTGCAGGATTTCCGCTGCTTTTAAAATTTAACATCAAAACAGTGTCACGGATTTCTAAATACTGTTTTGCACTATATAACCTCAGTTTACTGTTAAAAATAAGTGTGGAATGCAAGACTTGGGTGGGTGTAAAAAAAATGTCCTCTGCCGCCTTTTGGCTGCAGGTATTTCGTCAGATTTGGCGACCCGTCAGAATTGGTAACGAAAGTGACGTTCCATCGCCGCCATCTTGCTACACCCCACACTTGTCCACAGTAAGGATACGCCGAGAAGGGGGCAAGCGGACATCTTGTTACACCCACCGGAGTTTTGCAATTCATAGTTATTTTTAACAGTAAACAGAGCTTATAAGGTGAAATAGATTATTTAGAAATCCGACGGACTGTTTAGATGTTGAATTTTAAAAGCAGCGGCCAACCTGCTGATGTCACGGGTTTGCTAATCTGACAGAACACCGCTGCTTTTATAATTCAACATGTAAAAAGTCCAATGAATTTCCAAATACTGTGTTTCACCATATAGGCTCCATTTACTGTTAAAAATAACTATGAAATGCAGGACTCCAGTGGGTGTAACAAGATGTCCGCTTGCCCCCTTCTCAGTGTATCCTTACTGTGGAGGAGTGCGGGGTGTAGCAAGATGGCGGCGATGGAACGTCACTTCCATTACAAATTCTGAGGGGTCTCCAAATCTGATGAAACACCTGCTCAGTACGACCGAGTGCAGGGTGTAGCAAGATGGCCGTTGGTTGACGAATTTGATTTGCAGTGTCCTGACGTCAGCGACAACGCACTGCGCATGCACAGGCGATGGTTATCTGGTTATCTGCAACAGCTGATTCCACGTCACAGGAAGTGACGCGGTTCGATATTCTGCTGGGTTTGACATTTTGTCAGAACACCTGCATTGCTTAGAGAAGCACAGAGACCCTGTGATGACATCACTGTGATGACGCACTGCGCATGCGCAGATGACCTGGTGCGCATGCGCAATGCGTGTGGTTTTCTGCAACAGCTGATTCCACATTACAGAAAGTGACGTGGTTCAATATTCTGCCGGGTTTGACATTTTGTCAGAACACCTGCATTGCTTAGAGAAGCACAGGGACCCTGTGATGACATCACTGTGATGACGCACTGCGCATGCGCAGACGACGTGGTGTGCATGTGCAGTTCGTGTTGTTTTCTGCAACAGCTGATTCCACATCACAGGAAGTGATGTGGTTCGATATTCTGTCGGGTTTGACATTTTGTCAGAACACCTGCATTGCTTAGAGAAGCACAGAGACCCTGTGATGACATCACAGGGTGTAAATGAAGGTATGTAATGAGAACGCATGTTGATGAGGGGGTGGGGGGGTGGGGACCAGGAAAGGCAAAATATAAGCAGATTAAACTTCAGCTGCTGTTCGCGGGCCTTGAGTATAACGAGCTCGGCCTGTTAGTTAATGAGCCATAAAAGGGTTAAATCCCGCCTTCCCACTCTCCATAGATATTCAGGGGCGCGCGTGCCAAAATGCTTTCCCCATCCTGTGCACTTTTAAACTCCCTCTACGCTGGCATTGAAAGAAAAGCGATACTCATACATTTCTCCTGAGCGGAGGCCAACTAAGGACAAAGGGGAACGCGGGAGAAAAAAAAAAGAAGAAGAAAAGCGATCCCACGCCTCCTGCAGCCTATCATATGGCTTTGATTGGGAGCGTTTTAATCCCTTTCTGCAAAACGATAAGCGAGTTATCATTCAGATGTCAAAACACACACACAGACCGGCCAGGACATGACGCGTAGAGCCGCTCTATACGGCCGCGCAGAGCCGCAATAAATTCATTTTGACAGCCGGCGGTTATCATTCGCTGGGATAGCGCCGAGCCCCGCCAAATGACACATTCTTCACCCACGGTAAATATTTGGAAGGGGGGGGGGGGATATAGGTTGGGGATGGGTGGGGAGCCTTCTGCAGAATTTCTCAGCTAAGCTGTGTTTTCCTTGGTGGGAAGATTACAGTATCCTCAGGCGATGACTAACGCCGATCGGTAAACTGCTTGTGTCAGGCAGAGAATACCGAGACCGCACTAAAGTCAAAACTCTGCTCAGTTTAACGTCGGGGCTGGTTCACACCGGAATCTGCACGCGCCTTTTTTTTTTTTGCGTGTTCCATTTTTGACAGTTCATTTCAACGCCACATTAAAAAAATCATCCCCGCACCGCTGCGGTACCAAGCGCTTCGGTGGATGAAAACACTAGACATTTGCAATTTGTTTCGTTTTAACAAATTCGAAAATACGGAAATATCCGAATTAACGAAAACCCGTTTAATGAATTTTCCAGAATATTCAAAAATCCGAAAGTTCGGAAATTCAAAATTCATAAAATCCGAAAATTCTGAATTCCGACAAAATTTATCCGAAAGTTACGAATTATCCGAAATGACGACTGCCGTATCTAAACAAATGGAACATAATGAATTATTAATTATTAAAAAACGTTTTATTATTATTATTAATTATCAATTTGTTCCATTCCATTTGTTTAGACGCGACATTCGTTATTTTGGATAATTCGTAACTTCGGATAAATTCGTATTCGTTCACTAACAGCCAAATTTGAAAGGAAATCCCAATACCTATAATTTATTAATTAGTTATTAGTTAGCTAGTTATTATTTAGAATTTCCATATTTAGAATTTTTGAATTTACGAATTTTCAGATTTCGGATTTTCGAATTTACGAATTTTCAGATTTCGGATTTTCGAATTTACGAATTTGAATAGTTTTTGAATCGAATTCGATCTCGAATTTCCGAAGAGGATAACATAAAATAGAAAATAAAGGAATAGAATAGATAAAGAATAAAAACGTGTGAGACTTTATATGAGGCTATAACAAGGAAAGTTCATAGGCACCATCCCTAAATTGTAAGACTAACTAGGGGGGAGACTTTATATGAAGCATGTGAGATAAATGGGTACAAATATGTCTGGCCAGAAACTAATAGCGGTATGCAAACTGCTATATAATGGTACATTTTAAACAAGGAATAATTTTATATGAAAATAAAATATTTATTCCATACATGTAATACATACAAGCAATAATAGCATAATAAAATAGTAATACATGGTATTACCAGACTCTTTTGATCCATATGAATAACATAAATGTAAAACATATAAAATAATACCAGCAAAATACAGTAGGGTTATAAATTATTCCTGAATGTAAACAACGTGGGTAGCATCCAATTGCTCGACGCGTTTCGTGGAATAACTCCACTCATCAGCAGCCGATGCAATATAGGTATCTAAAGATGTAAACAGATAATATTAATTATAAATTAGCGCTAGGTCTCAGCATGGGAGAGGGGGAAACAAAGAGGGGGAAGTGGAAGAGAGCCCACCCTGCTAGGAATCAAGTAGGAGTCTAAGTGTGAAGTGGTGAGGACTGGCGGCCAGATGGGGTATAATATAGAATATAGAATAGAAAATAATATAATAGAGAAGAAAAGAATAGAATAGAAAATAAAATAATATAATATAAGAGTAAAATAGGAAAGAAAATAAAAGAATAGAAAAAAAATGAAAATAAAGTAAAAGAATAGAATAGAAAATAATAGAGTAAAACTGAATAAAATAGAATAGAAAATAGAGGAATAGCATAGAATAGAATAAAAAATAGAAAATAATAAAATAGAAAAAAAAAGCAAGGTCCATAAAGACATGGATGAGTGAGTTTGGGGTGGAAGAACTTGACTGGCCTGCACAGAGTCCTGACCTCAACCTGATAGAACACCTTTGGGCTAAATTAAGAGTAGAGACTGCGAGCCAGGCCTTCTCGTCCAACATCGGTGCCTGACTTTACAAATGTGCTTCTGGAAGAATGGTCAAACATTCCCATAGACACCCTCCTAAACCTTGTGGACAGCCTTCCCAGAAGAGTTGAAGCTGTTATAGCTGCAAAGGGTGGGCCAACTCAATATTGAACCCTACGGACTAAAGCCTCGTACTCACGATCGGATTTCCGATGGATTTTTCCATCGGAAATCCTATGAAGCTGACTTCCATCAGTCTTGCGTACACATCATCAGTCAAAAAACCTACCGTTCCAAACGCCGTGACGTAAAACACTCCGACAAGCCGAGAAAAATGAAGATCAATGCTTCTGAGCATGCGTCGACTTGATTCTGAGCATGCGTGGGTTTTTTGTCCGATGGAGTTCCACACAGACGATGGGAATTTGCTATCGTTTTTTTTCCCCATCGGATAAATTTAAAACATGTTCTATTTTTTCTCACCGATGAAAAAAAGACCGATGGGGCCCATACACGATCAGTTTTTCCGATGAAAAAAGTCCATCGGACTGTTTTCATCTGTAAAACCGATCGTGTGTACACGGCTTAGGACTGGGATGCCATTAACCACCTCCCTACTGGGCACGAAAACCCCCTTCCTGCCCAGGCCATTTTTCAGCTTTCAGCGCTGTCACACTTTGAATGACAATTGCGCGGTCGTGCGACGTGACTCCCAAACAAAATTTGTGTCCTTATTTTCCCACAAATAGAGCTTTCTTTTGGTGGTATTTGATCACCTCTGCGGTTTTTATTTTTTGCGCTATAAACAAAAGAAGAGCGTCCAGTTTGGAAAAAAAACACTATTTTTTACTTTTTGCTATAATAAATAACCATTTTTTTTTTTAAATAAAATTTTCCTCAGTTTAGGCCGATACGTATTCTTCTACATATTTTTGGTAAAAAAAAAATCGCAATAAGCGCGTATTGATTGGTTTGCGCAAAAGTTATAGCGTCTACAAAATAGGGGATAGATTTATAGCATTTTTATTTTTTTATTAGTAATGGCGGCGATCTGCGATTTTTATTGTGACTGCGATATTGCGGCGGACACATCGGACACTTTTGACACATTTTTGGGACCATTCACATTTATACAGCGATCCCTGCTATAAAAATGCATTGATTACTGTATAAATGTGATTGGCAGGGAAGGGGTTAACCACTAGGGGGCGGGAAGGGGTTAAATATGTTCCCTCAAAGTGTTCTTACTGTGGGGGGAGGGGACTGACTGGGGGAGGGGACCGATGGTTGTCCCCATGTACAAGGGACACACCATCGGTCACCTCTCCCTCACAGGACATGGATCTGTGTGTTTACACACAGAGATCCACTTTCCTGCTCGTTTCCCGGGCAATCGCGGGTGCCCGGCGGCAATCGCGGCATCGGGGCCTTGTGAACGCGGCGGGCGCGTGCGCGCGCGCCTTCTAGCTCGTTTTAAAGGGAGGACGTCATATGACGTCCTCCCAGAACGAGAGTGTCCTCCGCCCGCCGTCAATTGACAGTGGGCGGTGGACAAGTGGTTAAAGTTCATGTGTGTGTGTAAAGGCAGGTGTCCCAATACTTTTGGTAATATAGTGTATATCAGACCCCCATCTAGGATAAGAGTCTGGTATAGAAGAAGGGAATCCCCAGCCGCCTTGTTTACAAACAGAATAAAGGAGCGGGGAGCTGTCATTTGCTGGCAGTTTTCACACGTTCTTTTCTTTGTATATGTCAGTGTTGCTGTAGGAGATTGTATTCATCTCACAGATGTGCCAACACACCGGCAGAGTCGGGAAATCTCCCAGGCATGTAGTTTAATGGAGTCTTGTGGGGATCCCCTATTAACTACTTCCAGTCCGGACCTTTTCTGGCACTTTTTGTTCACATGTAACAATCAACATTTTTTGCTACAAAATTGCTTAGAATCCCCCAAACATTATATATATATTTTTTTTAAAAGCAGAGGCCCTAGAGAATATTTTGGGGGGCATTGCAATTTTTTATGTCACACGGTATTTGTGCAGTGGTTTTTCAAAATGCAATTTTTTGGGGGGTAAAAACACACTATTTTGAATTTTATTGCAAAAAAAAACCCCACAATACATACCCGTATATACTCGAGTATAAGCCGAGTTTTTAAGCACAATTTTTTGTGCTGAAAATGCCCCCCCTCGGCTTATACTCAAGTCACCTTTTTGCGCCTGATCTCCCGGACTTTGGGGACCCGGTACCGGCCGGTCGTAGGTCCTCTGGACCCCAAACTTGGTACACATATAGCCCCACTCTTCCTCTACAAGTTTGCAAAGTTTTTTGTCCGGGGGACCTACGGCCAGGTAGCACCGATTTTTCAAAGCCGGGCACCCATTCCATAGACTCCCATGTTAAACGTCAGTCTAGTCATGGACACAGTGAGGCATGGGCACAGTGAGGCAAAGTGAGGCACACCCTAGGCTTATACTCGAGTCAATACGTTTTCCCAGTTTTTGTGGTAGAATTAGGTGCCTCGGCTTATATTCGGGTCGGCTTATACTCGAGTATATACGGTAACCCAATTTTTAAAGATGAAGTTCCCCCGAGTAAATAGATAGCAAACATCCAATGCAATACTCCCAACGCACACGTGTTCCTGCACAAACGGCTGTACAGTGGAACCTTGGTTTACGGGTAACGCGGTTAACAAGTGTTTTTTAATAACGAGCAACTTTTTTTTTTAAACCCTGACTCGGTTTGCGAGTGTTGTCTTGCAAAACTGGCAGAATTCAAGCTAATGGGGTGTGCTTTACCGCATTTGGCCAGAGGTGCGGGGGGGCGCCGGTGACACTTGGAATGGTTCGAAACCGTTCAGAGCCGTTCGGAAATACTTGGAAACACTCGGAAATACTCCGTTCCCGAGTATTGCCAAGCCTTTCCGAGATCAGCCGAGCTGTCCCCGAGTATTTCCGAGGCTCTCCGGCGCCCCCCCACCTCTGGCCACATGCGGTATTGCATGCCATAGAAGTCAATGCGGAAGTAATTATCTTTCTTTCCATTGACTTCTATGGGGAAACTCGCTTTGATATGCGAGTGCTTTGGATTACAAGCGTTCTACTGGAACGGATTATATTCGTAATCCGAGGTTCCACTGTATCTTAGATTGGGTGCTGAAATGACCAACGGCTGGAACCGACTGCAATCATGAGAAGGAGGTGTCACCAGCACACCAGGATCTCCAAAATTGGGTACAAAATTTTAATCACATAGTATCAAAAAATAAATAAAAGCGACGTTTCGGAGCCACGCAGGACCCCTTCATCAGGCGCATGCAAAGCCATCAAAGATCGCAGTCTCCTTGCTTTGTGCTGTCAGTCTAATACTGCAAACACGCTTACAGGAGGGAAGGGGACGTCAATGGTGCTTCTCTGCCCAGTCATAAGCTAGGGTGGCTCCTGGACCAGATTGCATTGGCTATCTACAATGTAGACTGCAGTGCTGGCTGTGCTACCTTGCAGGGGGCTTCTGGGTCACAAGGCTGGCTAATTAGAGCTATAAACTTTGGTAAAGTTCTTTGCATACTTCCATTTAATTTTTGCATTTAGCTTTATTAGTCTACTCCTATGTGACTGGTTCACTTGAAATTGGGCTTGCATCAAGTATACTTTATATTTCTAAGTGCATGCATGCTAGAACAAAGAGCAGAACCATCTTTGTTCAGGTATCACCCAGGCTCACTATCCGCTTCCTGCACTGAGATGCTGGCTCAGAGATGACACAAAACCTGGTGCCTGTGCAATGCCTGGCTGTGTTCAGTGTTTGACGCACATCATCTCCTGCTGCTGCCTCTCATGTCGGGACTGCCCCTGTTATCATCACCACCCACCTTTTGACCAACCGCCTTATAACTTGTTATAAAGCTGGAAGTCTCCAAACTTTCTAAACAGTGGGCCAGTTTAATGTCCTTCAGACTTTAGGGGGGCCCGTACTGTGGCCAGTGGGAGAAAACAATGCCCTATCTTTGGTGTCAGTGGGAGGACTAGTGCCTCATCATTGAAGTAAGTGGAAGGAATTGTTCATAAGGGTGCACGGACGCCGCCAACTCTCTCCAGCCATCCCCTCTATGACCAATGATGGGCACAGTGGCTGCATTTGATGGGCACAGTGGCTGCTTTTGATGGGCACAGTGGCTGTGTTTGATGGCACAGTGACTGCGTTTGATGGGCACAGTGGCTGCGTTTGATGGGCACAGTGGCTGCGTTTGATGGCACAGTGGCTGCGTTTGATGGGCACAGTGGCTGCATTTGATGGGCACAGTGGCTGCGTTTGATGGCACAGTGGCTGCGTTTGATGGGCACAGTGGCTGCGTTTGATGGGCACAGTGGCTGCGTTTGATGGGCACAGTGGCTGCGTTTGATGGCCACAGTGGCTACGTTTGATGGGCACAGTGGCTGCGTTTGATGGGCACAGTGGCTGCGTTTGATGGGCACAGTGGCTGCGTTTGATGGGCACAGTGGCTGCGTTTGATGGCCACAGTGGCTACGTTTGATGGGCACAGTGGCTGCGTTTGATGGGCACAGTGGCTGCGTTTGATGGGCACAGTGGCTGCGTTTGATGGGCACAGTGGCTGCGTTTGATGGGTACAGTGGCTGCGTTTGATGGCACAGTGGCTGCGTTTGATGGGCACAGTGGCTGCGTTTGATGGGTACACTGGCTGCGTTTGATGGCACAGTGGCTGCGTTTGATGGGCACAGTGGCGACGTTTGATGGCACAGTGGCGGCGTTTGATGGGCACAGTGGCTGCGTTTGATGGGCACAGTGGCTGCGTTTGATGGCACAGTGGCTGCGTTTGATGGCACAGTGGCTGCGTTTGATGGGCATAGTGGCTGCGTTTGATGGCACAGTGGCTGCATTTCATGGGCACAGTGGCTGCGTTTAATGGGCACAGTGGCTGCATTTCATGGGCACAGTGGCTGCGTTTCATGGCACAGTGGCTGCATTTGATGGGCACAGTGGCTGCGTTTGATGGGCACAGTGGCGGCATTTGATGGCACAGTGGCTGCGTTTGATGGGCACAGTGTTGGCGTTTGATGTAGACTGTAGTGCTGGCTGTGCTAAAATCCCTGCTTTCCACCATAAACCTTTTTTTTTTTTACTTCGATACAGGTCCACCAGAGCAGCAGGCACCCCCCGACCCCTCTCACCACCATGCCATATGACATGCCCCTGCATATTAGTCCAGAAAATGGCCATTGCTGTGTTTTAACATTCGGCATCCAATAACTTCAATGGAGTTCAGGTTCGGCACCCGACCGTTAGTAATGTTCGCCAAACCTGCCCAGATTCAAACCCAGGAACGTTCGGCTCACCTCTAGTAATAACGAATACAGAGCAGCTTTAATATGTTGTTTATATCTGCCTGGAATTCAGTAGGGATGAGCTTCAAGTTCGAGTCAAACCCATGTTCGACTCGAACATCGCCTGTTCGGTTGTTCGCCGAATTGCGAACATTATGGGCCGCTCGCGACAAATTCAAGTGGGGCGTCACGGCCCATTATTCACTGCGGCACCACAGTGCATTGCTGGCTGATGATTGGCCAAGCATGCACTATGACCCGCATGCTTTGGCCAATCACAGCGCGCAAAAAAAGGAGAGCCATAATTGGCCAAAGCCAGGGTGGCTTTGGCCAATTATGTCTGAGGGGGGTTTAGTACACGCCCCACACTATATAAGGCCGCCTGCGTGGCGGCCTTGTGTAGTGTGTTGCGGTGGTTAAAGAGAGAGGTTAAATACATTGTCATTAGTTTTGAGTTAGATAGAGCAGGCAGGCGTGTCAGTTAGCTGCTGTTACAGTGTGTAGAGGATATATATGCATCCTAGGTGTTGTATATATATTTATACACTGTATTCAGTTTAGCGTTCCTGTTATTCTCTATACTGACAGGCAGGCAGGTGATTGTGCTAGCTGCAGTCAGTCAGTGTTTCACCTAGTGTACTGTGTCCTTTGCACAGCTTGTACCTGAATACAATTGGTGGTGTTCTCATACCAATACCACAGGCAGGGAGCTGCATTAATTTCATTTAGTGTACTGTGTCCTTTTCACAGCATTCACCTAAAGGTACCTGAATACAATTAGTGGTGTTCTCATACTAAAACCACAGGCAGGGAGCTGCATTGATTTCATTTAGTGTACTGTGTCCTTTGCACAGCTTGTACCTGAATACAATTGGTGGTGTTCTCATACCAATACCACAGGCAGGGAGCTGCATTAATTTCATTTAGTGTACTGTGTCCTTTGCACAGCGTTCACCTAAAGGTACCTGAATACAATTGGTGGTGTTCTCATACTAAAACCACAGGCAGGGAGCTGCATTGATTTCATTTAGTGTACTGTGTCCTTTGCACAGCGTTCACCTAAAGGTACCTGAATACAATTGGTGGTGTTCTCATACTTTTTTATTCTTTAGAAATGTCATTATGTGCAGGGACAGTTCTAAACACGGGAAACACGCGCCACTTCACAGGCATACATGCTCCCGAAAAAAACGGCCGTTTTTAAAACTTTTTTTTGCATTGATACATGACCCCTGGGGCAGGACCCGGGTCCCCAAACCCTTTTTAGGACAATAAATTACATATTATCCCTTATAATTAGCACGTTTGATTTCGAACGTTCGAGTCCCATAGACTTTAATAGGGTTCTAAAGTTTGCGCAAACTTTCGGTCCGTTCGCAGGTTCTGGTGCGAACCGAACCGGGGGGTGTTTGGCTCATCCCTAGAATTCAGCTTTAAATATCCCTGGCATAGAAATTGCGTCAGACAAAAGCTGTAGAATATATGTCCGTGGATTGAGTGACACTCCTGTGTTATTGGAAATCATCGTTCGATGGACTGTGGGGTGTTTTTAGGAATCAATGAAAAGGCAGCACGGCGAGATGTCATTTTTGTGAATTGAATGCATCTGATAGAATAATAAAAAAATAAAAAAATACCTGACAAAGCAGGAGAGCTGGTATCAGGCGGAGGCTCCAGATGTGTATCACGAGGTGCCGGGGCGAGAGATAAGATGACAAAGGCGCAGTGACGTCAGCGAGGGAGAGTGCTGTTGTCTATCTCACATGAGCCACGCACACGGCACGGATCACATCTCATCCCCGCAGCCCCCAATAATGACTCCGCACGACAGGAGAAAGCTGAGTCACGCAGCATGAGTCAGCGAGTGGTTCTCCTGATTCATCCAACTAACTGGGTCAAGCCTTTTCATAACACACGCTACCGAAATGTCGCCTTCCAAAATGAACCAAAAAAAGAAAGAATAAACAACGCTCAACTCACAGAACTGCAGATTGAAGAAGGTATTGCAATCTATTTTGACCTGGATGGATAAAAATCAATAATTTTCAAAAATAAATCGAAAAAATCAGATTTTCTTGACTTAAAGCGATTTTTTTGATTTTTTTATTAAATTTATCTTCATAAAATGCTTTTGGAGTAAAAATGTATCTAAAGATAGTTTTCTATTTAAGATTCATTAATAATTTATTTTATTAACCACTTCAATACCATGCACTTATACAGCTTCCTGCCCAAGCCAATTTTGAGCTTTCAGCGCTGTCGCAATTTGAATGACAATTGCGCGGTCATGCTACACTGTACCCAAACAAATTTTTTATCATTTTGTTCCCACAAATAGAGCTTTCTTTCGGTGGTATTTGATCGCCTCTGCGATTTTTATTTTTTGCGCAACAAATAAAAAAAGAGCGAAAATTAAAAAAAGACTATGTTTTTCTTTGTTTCTGTTAATTTTTTTTGTAAATAAGTACCTTTTCTACTTCAATGACGGGCACTGATAAGGCGGCACTGAAGGGCACTGATAAGGCGACACTGATGGGCACCGATGAGGTGGCACCAATGAGGTGGCACTGATGAGGTGGCACTGATGGGCACTGATGATGGGCACTGATAGGCGGCACTGATGGGCACTGATATGTGGCACTGGTATGCGGCACTGATGGGCACTCATAGGTGGCACTGATTGGCACTCATAGGCGGCACTGATTGGCACTCATAGGCGGCACTAATGGGCACTCATAGGCGGCACTAATGGGCACTTTTAGGTGGCACTGATGGGCACTTATGGGTGGCACTGATAGGTGGCACGGACGGGCACTGATAGGTGGGCACTTATGGGCACAGATGGGCATGGATGGGCACTGATAGGTGGCACTGATGGACACTAGTAGGTGGCACTGGTGACACTGCTGCCTAGCAATGCCAGCTACCACACATTATTTTCTTGGCATGATCGTGCCAGTCAGTGCTCATGTGTGGGCACTGATTGGCATATTTTTTTATTTATTTTTTTACATATATTTTTTTTTTACTACATGTGGATGGCCATGGGGGCCATCCACATGCTTAGGGCTTCCCTGGTGGTCCTTGGGGGCTTCCCTGGTGGTCCAGTGTGGGTATCCGAGGGGGGGCTGCGCTGATAAACAATCAGCGCAAACCCCCCCTGTCAGGAGAGCCGCCGATCGGCTCTCCTCTACTCGCGTCTGTCAGACGCGAGTGAGGAAGAGCCGATCAACGGCTCTTCCTGTTTACTTCCTGATCAGCCGTGATTCGACACGGCTGATCACATGGTAAAAAGCCTCAGACGGAGGCTTTTTACCGAGATCAGTGTAGCGGTGGGTCAGACTGACCCACCTCTCCACCGATCGCCACGATGCGCGCCCCCCCGGGCGCGCGGCGGCTCTTATCCCGCAGGACGTCATATGACGTCCAGTGTGGATAACAGAACCACTTCCCGGACGTCAATTTGCTATTGACTGGGCGGGAAGTGGTTAAGCATGAAATGGAGCTTAGTTATGTAACATGAGGCTGTATATTTTGCAATATTTACATTTTTGGTAAACTCATTCAATGAATCCAAGCTCTGCAAGCTAAGATAACATGCACTGCATTGATGCATTTACACAATTCCACAGTAGCATAGCTCCCAACTGTCCCTGATTTGGAGAGACTGTCCCTGATTTGGAGAAATGTCCCTCTGTCCCTCTTTCCTCCTCATTTGTCCCTCATTTTGGTCTGATCTATAGAGTTGTATATAAAATGCACTTTTTATCTTTCAAAAAGTGTTTCCTAGTGCTAAACCTTTCATCCAAATTCTAAATTACTGCATTTGTACATTTTAAAAGCCAGTATAAAGGAATAGTAGTGGTAAAAAAAAAGTCCCTCTGGATTTAATTAACCTTTTTCTTTGGTTAGTTCTCCTTTAAAGCGGTTGTAAACCCAGACACCTTTTTTTTTTTTTTTTTAAATCACCTGCAAGAAAAAGCCATAATGAGCTAGTATGACTAGCATACTAGCTCATTATGAATCACTTACCTTAGATCGGGACCCCTGAAGCCATCCTCGTCCCCCGCTCCGGCTGCAGCCATCGCTCCTCAGATACCCGGAAGGTTACTTCCGGGTATCGCCGCTCCAGCCAATCACAGCGCCGCTCCGGCGCTGTGATTGGCCGGAGCAGCGAAGACGTCACTCCGCGCATGCGCGCTGGAGCTTTCTATTCCGGCAGCGCCGGAATTCTGAATGGGATTAACCCTGTGAATGCACCGTTGTCTACGGCGCGCATGCGCCGTAGACATCGGTGCATGTCTTTTTTTGCAAATATCTCCTAAACCGTGTAGGTTTAGGAGATATTTCTTTTACCTACAGGTAAGCCTTAGTATAGGCTTACCTGTAGGTAAAAGTAAAAAAAAAGACTATACAACCGCTTTAAGGGGTGTGGGAGGGGGCGTGTTCTATGCCATACGTTTGTTAGTAGGTGTCCCTCATTCCCATCTCAAAATGTTGGGACTCGGTATGCAGTAACCATGAGATAAAACAAAGTTCAGGAATATTCCTTTATCCCATTGTTTGGCGAATCTATGTACACTACAAACTGTATGATTGAATCGGTTCTGATATCGCTGTTTTACTAACCTGACAAGCTTATTATTCTAAATAGGAAACCTTCATTTTGTTTGCAAATATTAAAGATTCCAACTACCAGCAAGAATAAGTCCTTACATTTAAAGAGCACCTGTCATTTCAGATCCATCATGGCAGCCCCTGTTAGCGGGCGTCCAATCACCTGCTACGTCCCTCACCTTGTTGTGTCACTGCCGCATCACCAGCCGTCCCATTTAAGTGAATGGGACTGTCGGTGAGTCACCAGCGGGTCAGAGGAGGAGCCGCTGCGGGACAGATATGACAGTTAAGCCTCGTACACACGAACGAGTTTCTCGGCAAAAACCAGCAAGAAAATTGCTGGCAGAGATTTTTTGCCGAGAAATTTGTTCGTGTGTATGGTTTCTCGTCAAGAAAAGCGACAAGAATCTCGACGAGAAAATAGAGATCCTGCTCTCTATTTTCTCGTCGAGATTCTCGTCAGCCTGTTTCTTGACGAGAAAATTGTGTGTGTGTACACTTACCTTTTCGCCGGGAAGCCCGCGCATGCTCGAAATGACTTTGACGCATGCGCGGTAGCTTCCTAGGCATAGGTAGGGTATACCAAGATGGCGGCGACGGCATCGAATGTGACGAGCGCATGCTCGTCGTAGTCTATGACATCACCGCGTACGCTCCATTCAAAGAACCGCGGGTTCTTTGAATCGAGCATGTGTACACTCGGCCGGGACAATTTTCTTGTCCAAGAATCTCGTCGAAAAAAACGACATGTTTTTTTCGACGAGAATCTCGGCCGTGTGTACGAGGCTGTACTCTTTAAAAATGATGATTTAGCCTTTTTACTAGTGATTTAAATGAAATCCACCCTGGTTTTGACAGTTGTGTTAATGTAGCGCACCTCCGCAGGAGCCGCTGGTGAATAAGGGATCCCCCACCCTGCACAGCCAGGCACACTGCATTTTCACAGCACACTTTGCAAGGAACAGTCCAGTGCTTTGTTTTATGTTTTATTGAGGGGAATAAACTTGGATAGGGATTAGGGTGTTATGTTACATATCACAGGTAGTAGGTGATGAGGAAGAGTCATAAACCCCGGATAGTAGGTGATGAGGAAGAGTCATATCACAGGCAGCAGGTGATGAGGGGGAGTCATATCACAGGCAGCAGGTGATGAGGGAGAGTCATATCACAGGCAGTAGGTGATGAGAAAGAGTCATATCACAGGCAGTAGGTGATCAGGGAGAGTCATATCACAGGCAGTAGGTGATGAGAAAGAGTCATATCACAGGCAGTAGGTGATGAGGGAGAGTCATATCACAGGCAGCAGGTGATGAGGAAGAGTCATATCACAGGCAGTAGGTGATGAGGGAGAGTCATATCACAGGCAGTAGGTGATGAGAAAGAGTCATATCACAGGCAGTAGGTGATCAGGGAGAGTCATATCACAGGCAGTAGGTGATGAGAAAGAGTCATATCACAGGCGGTAGGTGATCAGGGAGAGTCATATCACAGGCAGTAGGTGATAAGGAAGAGTCATATCACAGGCAGCAGGTGATGAGGAAGAGTCATATCACAGGCAGTAGGTGATGAGGGAGAGTCATATCACAGGCAGTAGGTGATGAGGGAGAGTCATATCACAGGCAGTAGGTGATGAGGAAGAGTCATATCACAGGCAGTAGGTGATGAGGGAGAGTCATATCACAGGCAGTAGGTGATGAGGAAGAGTCATATCACAGGCAGTAGGTGATGAGGAAGAGTTATATCACAGGTAGTAGGTGATGAGGGAGAGTCATATCACAGGTAGTAGCTGATGAGGGAGAGTCATATCACAGGCAGTAGGTGATGAGGAAGAGTCATATCACAGGCAGTAGGTGATCAGGGAGAGTCATATCACAGGCAGTAGGTGATGAGAAAGAGTCATATCACAGGCAGCAGGTGATGAGGAAGAGTCATATCACAGGCAGTAGGTGATGAGGGAGAGTCATATCACAGGCAGTAGGTGATGAGGAAGAGTCATATCACAGGCGGTAGGTGATCAGGGAGAGTCATATCACAGGCAGTAGGTGATCAGGAAGAGTCATATCACAGGCAGCAGGTGATGAGGAAGAGTCATATCACAGGCAGTAGGTGATGAGGAAGAGTCATATCACAGGCAGTAGGTGATCAGGGAGAGTCATATCACAGGCAGTAGGTGATGAGAAAGAGTCATATCACAGGCAGCAGGTGATGAGGAAGAGTCATATCACAGGCAGTAGGTGATGAGGGAGAGTCATATCACAGGCAGTAGGTGATGAGGAAGAGTCATATCACAGGCAGTAGGTGATCAGGGAGAGTCATATCACAGGCAGTAGGTGATGAGAAAGAGTCATATCACAGGCAGCAGGTGATGAGGAAGAGTCATATCACAGGCAGTAGGTGATGAGGGAGAGTCATATCACAGGTAGTAGGTGATGAGGGAGAGTCATATCACAGGCGGTAGGTGATCAGGGAGAGTCATATCACAGGCAGTAGGTGATAAGGAAGAGTCATATCACAGGCAGCAGGTGATGAGGAAGAGTCATATCACAGGCAGTAGGTGATGAGGGAGAGTCATATCACAGGCAGTAGGTGATGAGGAAGAGTCATATCACAGGCAGTAGGTGATCAGGGAGAGTCATATCACAGGCAGTAGGTGATGAGAAAGAGTCATATCACAGGCAGTAGGTGATGAGGGAGAGTCATATCACAGGCAGCAGGTGATGAGGAAGAGTCATATCACAGGCAGTAGGTGATGAAGGGGAGTCATATCACAGGCAGCAGGTGATGAGGGGGAGTCATATCACAGGCAATAGATCATCAGGAAGAGTCATATCACAGGCAGTAGGTGATGAGAAAGAGTCATATCACAGGTAGTAGGTGATGAGGGAGAGTCATATCACAGGCGGTAGGTGATCAGGGAGAGTCATATCACAGGCAGTAGGTGATGAGGAAGAGTCATATCACAGGCAGTAGGTGATCAGGGAGAGTCATATCACAGGCAGTAGGTGATGAGGGAGAGTCATATCACAGGCAGTAGGTGATGAGGAAGAGTCATATCACAGGCAGTAGGTGATCGGGGAGAGTCATATCACAGGCAGTAGGTGATGAGAAAGAGTCATATCACAGGCAGTAGGTGATGAGAAAGAGTCATATCACAGGTAGTAGGTGATGAGGGAGAGTCATATCACAGGCAGTAGGTGATGAGGGAGAGTCATATCACAGGCAGTAGGTGATCAGGGAGAGTCATAACACAGTCAATAGGTGATGAGGGGGAGTCATATCACAGGCAATAGATCATCAGGAAGAGTCATATCACAGGCAGTAGGTGATGAGAAAGAGTCATATCACAGGTAGTAGGTGATGAGGGAGAGTCATATCACAGGCGGTAGGTGATCAGGGAGAGTCATAACACAGGCAATAGGTGATGAGGGGGAGTCATATCACAGGCAATAGATCATCAGGAAGAGTCATATCACAGGCAGTAGGTGATGAGAAAGAGTCATATCACAGGTAGTAGGTGATGAGGGAGAGTCATATCACAGGCGGTAGGTGATCAGGGAGAGTCATATCACAGGCAGTAGGTGATGAGGAAGAGTCATATCACAGGCAGTAGGTGATCAGGGAGAGTCATATCACAGGCAGTAGGTGATGAGGGAGAGTCATATCACAGGCAGTAGGTGATCAGGGAGAGTCATATCACAGGCAGTAGGTGATGAGGGAGAGTCATATCACAGGCAGTAGGTGATCGGGGAGAGTCATATCACAGGCAGTAGGTGATGAGAAAGAGTCATATCACAGGCAGTAGGTGATGAGAAAGAGTCATATCACAGGTAGTAGGTGATGAGGGAGAGTCATATCACAGGCAGTAGGTGATGAGGGAGAGTCATATCACAGGCAGTAGGTGATCAGGGAGAGTCATATCACAGGCAGTAGGTGATAAGGAAGAGTCATATCACAGGCAGCAGGTGATGAGGGAGAGTCATATCACAGGCAATAGATCATCAGGAAGAGTCATATCACAGGCAGTAGGTGATGAGAAAGAGTCATATCACAGGTAGTAGGTGATGAGGGAGAGTCATATCACAGGCGGTAGGTGATCAGGGAGAGTCATATCACAGGCAGTAGGTGATGAGGAAGAGTCATATCACAGGCAGTAGGTGATCAGGGAGAGTCATATCACAGGCAGTAGGTGATGAGGGAGAGTCATATCACAGGCAGTAGGTGATGAGGAAGAGTCATATCACAGGCAGTAGGTGATCGGGGAGAGTCATATCACAGGCAGTAGGTGATGAGAAAGAGTCATATCACAGGCAGTAGGTGATGAGAAAGAGTCATATCACAGGTAGTAGGTGATGAGGGAGAGTCATATCACAGGCAGTAGGTGATGAGGGAGAGTCATATCACAGGCAGTAGGTGATCAGGGAGAGTCATATCACAGGCAGTAGGTGATCAGGAAGAGTCATATCACAGGCAGTAGGTGATGAGGGAGAGTCATATCACAGGCAGCAGGTGATCAGGGAGAGTCATATCACAGGCAATAGATCATCAGGAAGAGTCATATCATAGGCAGCAGGTGATCAGGAAGAGTCATATCACAGGCAGTAGGTGGTCAAGGAGAGTCATATCACAGGCAGTAGGTGATCAGGGAGAGTCATATCAGAGGCAGTAGGTGATGAGGAAGAGTCATAACACAGGCAGTAGGTGATCAGGGAGAGTCATATCACAGGCAGTAGGTGATGAGGAAGAGTCATATCACAGGCAGTAGGTGATAAGGAAGAGTCATATCACAGGCAGCAGGTGATCAGGGAGAGTCATATCACAGGCAGTAGGTGATCAGGGAGAGTCATATCACAGGCAGTAGGTGATCAGAGAGAGTCATATCAGAGGCAGTAGGTGATCAGGGAGAGTCATAACACAGGCAGTAGGTGATGAGGAAGAGTGTCATCATAATGGGGGACTTCAATTATCCCGATATTGACTGGGCAGAGGGGACAGCTCCCTCATTAAAGGCCCATCATTTCATGAATGTCTTACAGAACAACTTCATGTCCCAATTGGTGGATTCCCCAACTAGGAAGAACACCCTGCTAGATTTAATAATTACGAACGATCCAAGTCTGATCTCAGATGTGGAAATACGGGACAACTTGGGATCTAGCGATAATAGGATGATCACATTTAATGTAAAACATAGAAAAGGGAGGCAGGAGGGTATCACAAGAACACTAAATTTCAAACTAGCTAATTTTTCTGAACTGCGATCATTATTATATGACATCAATTGGAACCAAATCCTGGAAACATTGAACACGGAGAAAAAATGTGAATGCTTTGGGAGCATATTACAGTGCATTCCAATGGGGAATAAATATAGAAGCGCGAAGGTTAAACCCGGGTGGCTAAACCGTAATGTAAAAAGCCTCATTAAAGAGAAAAAAATGGCCTTTAAACAATATAAAGGGGATGGGTTGCAGTCAGCATTCAAACACTACAAGGAATGCAATAAGAAGTGTATGAAAGCAAAAAGGGCGGCCAAAAAAGATTACGAAAGACACATAGCAGAGGAGAGTAAGAAAAATCTAAATAAATTTTTGATACATTAACAGTAAAAAGGTAAAATCAGAGCATATTGCCCACATACGGTAAAAGACGAGGAAGGGAGGATGGTTAAGGATGACACAGAGAAGGCAACTGTACTAAATGCCTTCTTCTCCTCAGTGTTTACGCAGGAAAGGGAGGTGTATACCGGCCGCAGAAGTACTGTTAGTGACACATCACAGGGCATACCCTTGGAGCTAACAGAGACCGGAGAGAAGGAAAGACTAGATAAACTTAATACAAATAAATCACCAGGACCAGATGGCTTACATCTGAGAGTTCTCAGAGAACTCAGTCAGGTTATAGCCAGACCATTGTTCCTGATCTTTGTGGACAGCAAACTGGCAGGAATTGTACCAGCCGAATGAAGAAAAGCCAATGTGGTATCAATATTCAAAAAAGGACAAATCCCTGGGAACTACAGGCCAGTCAGCCTAACATTAATCGTTGGTAAATTATTGGAGGGGATGATAAGGGACTATATCCAAGAATTTACTGAGGAAAAAAAGAACATAAGTAGTCATCAGCATGGGTTTACAAAAGGTCGGTCTTGCCAGACCAATCTGTTAACATTCTACGAGGAAGTGATCTGCCATCTAAACAGGGGTAGGGCCGTGGATTTAGTCTACCTGGATTTTGCAGAAGCATTCGATACAGTCCCCCATAAGCGCTTAATCAACAAGCTGAGGTCTGCAGGTGTTGACCATAAGATTTGTTACCTGGTTACAGGAGCGTGTCCAAAGGGTGGTGATAAATAACGTGTAATCAGAATGGTCTGGAGTGGTAAGTGGGGTGCCCCAGAGTTCCGTCTTGGGACCAATTCTATTCAATCTATTCATAAATGATATAGAGGAAGGGGTAAATAGATCAATCTCAGTTTTTGCGGACGACACAAAATTAAGCAGGGCAATAACTTCATCAAGATATAGAAAGTTTACAGCAAGACCTGAACAAAATAAGTGAGTGGGCAACTACATGGCAAATGAGGTTTAATGTGGAGAAATGTAAAGTAATGCACTCGGGGGCAAAAAACATAAATGCAAACTACTCACTAGGGGGATAACCAATGGGGGAATCAAGGATGGAGAAAGATCTGGGGGTCCTAGCAGATGACAGATTGAGCAATAGCATGCAATGTCAAGCTGCAGCTACCAAAGCTGGCAGAAAATTTGCATGCTAAAAAAAAGGAATATAATCCAGGGATAAAACTATAATCCTACCACTTTATAAAACATTAGCCCTGTACACACGACTGAGAATCTCGTCAGGAAAAAACCCGTCGTTTTTCCTGACAAGATTCTTGACAAGAATCTTGTCCCAGGCGAGTGTACACATGTTAGAGTCAAAAGAACCGCCATTCTTTTAAATGGCACGAACGCGGTGATGTCATCGACTATGACGAGCGTGCGCTCGTCACATTCGATGCCGTCGCCGCCACTACCTACCTATGCCTAGGAAGCTACCGCGCATGCGTCAAAGTCATTTCGAGCATGCGGGGGTCTCCACGGCGACAGGTAAGTGTACACACTCTCGGGTTTCTCGTCGGGAAACAGGCGGACGAGAATCCCAACGAGAAAATAGAGAGCAGGTTCTCTATTTTTCGCGTCGAGATTCTGGCCAGTTTTCTTGACGAGAAACCTGAAAGCCTCGTACACACGGCCGGTTTCCTCGGCGAGAAAGCTCTACCAGCAGTTTTCTTGCTGGTTCTTGCAGAGAAAACCGGCCGTGTGTACGAGGCTATTGGTTAGACCACATCTGGGGTATTCTGTCCAGTTCTGGTCACCAGTCCTCAGAAGGGATGTCCTGGAACTGGAGAGAGTCCAAAGAAGGGCAACAAAACTAATAAGGGGACTGGAGGACCTCAATTACGAGGAAAGACTGCAAACACTAAATTAATTCTCGCTGGAGAAAAGACACTTGAGAGGAAATATGATAGCGATTTACAAATACCTCAATGGCGATCCCAGCATAGGAAAAATCTATTCAGTTTCAAGGAGTGTAAGAGGACACGGGGCCACACATTGAGATTGGAGGAGAAGCGGTTTGACCTTAAACTACGCAGAGGGGTTTTCACTGTCAGGTCAATAAGGATGTGGAACTCTCTTCTACAATTGGTGGTGACTGCGGGGAGTATTGATAGTTTTAAGAGACTCTTAAATGTTCGTCTTAAGGAACACGACATACAGGCATATGGGAAATAATTAAAGACATTGACACACACACACCTACACAGGTTGACCTGGATAGACTATTGTCTTGATTCGACCTTACCTACTATGATACTATGATCAGGAGTCAGTGCTAAAGAGCTGTATTTTTCTACACATTTGCTCCAAATAATTGAAATAAGTGGAGAAGGGAAGAAAAATGGAGAGGAGAAAAGAGGAGAGGAGGACTGAACATGAGATGATGAGAGAGGAGAAAGGAGGAGAGACCGGAGATGAGAAGATGAAAGAGGAGAAAAGAGGAGAGGAGGACCGGAGATGAGAAGATGAGAGAGTAGAAAAGAGGAGAGGAGAACTGGAGAGGAGAAGATGAGGGAAGAGCAGAGGAGTATTGGAAATGAGAAGATAAGAGAGGAGAAAAGAGGAGAGGAGAACTTGAGATGAGAAGATGAGAGAGGAGAAAAAAGGAGGACTGGAAATAAGCAGAGAATGGGAGAGGAGGACTGGAAATTAGAAGATGGGAGAGGAGGACTGGAGATGAGAAGATGGAAGAGGAGGACTGGAGATGAGAAGATGAGAGGAGAAAAGAAGAGAGGGGAACTGGAGATGAAAAGATGAGAGAAGAGGAGAGGAGGATTGGAAAAGAGTAGATGATAGAGGAGTAAAAAAAAAGGAGAGGAGGACTGTAAATGAGAAGATGAAAGTGGAGAAATAAGGAGAGGAGGACTGGAGATGAGAGGATGAGAGAGGAGAGAAGAGGAGAGGGGGGCTGGAAATGAGAAGAGGAGGACTGAAGATGAGAAGATGAGAGAGGAGAAACCAGAGGAGGAGGAATGGAAATGAGAAGAAGAGAGAAGAGGAGAGGAGAACTGGGGATGAGAAGATGAGAGTGGAGAAATTAGGAGAGGGGGACTGGAGATGATAAGATGATAGAGGAGAGAATAAGAGAGGAGGGCTGGAAATCAGATAATGAGAGGAGAGAAGATGAGAGGAGAACTGGAAATGAGAAGAAGGGACCAGATGACTGGAGATGAGAAGATGAGAGAGGAGAAAAGAGGAGAGGAGGGCTGGAGATGAGACGATAAGGAGAGAAAAGGAGAAAACGAGGGAAGGACTGGGGAGGAGAGAAGTAAAGAAGATAATGGAGATTGGCGAGAAGAGGATAAAAGAGGCGAGGAGAGGACAAAGGGTAGAAAACAGAGGAAAGGATAAGGGGAGAACTGCAAATGAAGAGGAGAGGGGCTCCATAGAGGATAAAATGAGGGGACTGGAGAGGAGAAAATAGGGAAAGGAAAAGAGAGGTTAGGAGGAGAGGACAAAATAGGAGGATGTGGAGAGAAGAGGACTGGAGAGGACAAACGGTAGATATATGAAAAGAGGAGGAGTGGAATAGAGGGTATGACAGAAGAGGGAAAAAGAGAAGAGAACTCAAGAGACCAGAGGGGAGAAGAGAAGATGAGAATAGAGGAACAGAGGGGAGAAGAGAAGATGAGAATAGAAGACCAGAGGGGAGAAGAGAAGATGAGAATAGAGGAACAGAGGGGAGAAGAGAAGATGAGAATAGAACAGAGGGGAGAAGAGAAGATGAGAATAGAGGAACAGAGGGGAGAAGAGAAGATGAGAATAGAAGACCAGAGGGGAGAAGAGAAGATGAGAATAGAAGACCAGAGGGGAGAAGAGAAGATGAGAATAGAACAGAGGGGAGAAGAGAAGATGAGAATAGAAGACCAGAGGGGAGAAGAGAAGATGAGAATAGAAGACCAGAGGGGAGAAGAGAAGATGAGAATAGAAGACCAGAGGGGAGAAGAGAAGATGGGAATAGAGGAACAGAGGGGAGAAGAGAAGATGAGATGATAAGACCAGAGGGGAGAAGAGAATATGAGAATAGAGGAACAGAGGGGAGAAGAGAAGATGAGAATAGAGGAACAGAAGGGAGAAGAGAAGATGAAAATAGAGGAACAGAAGGGAGAAGAGAAGATGAGAATAGAGGAACAGAGGGGAGAAGAGAAGATGAGAATAGAGGAACAGAGGGGAGAAGAGAAGATGAGAATAGAAGACCAGAGGGGAGAAGAGAAGATGAGAATAGAACAGAGGGGAGAAGAGAAGATGAGAATAGAGGAACAGAGGGGAGAAGAGGAGATGCGAATAGAGGAACAGAGGGGAGAAGAGAAGATGAGAATAGAACAGAGGGGAGAAGAGAAGATGAGAATAGAAGACCAGAGGGGAGAAGAGAAGATGAGAATAGAACAGAGGGGAGAAGAGAAGATGAGAATAGAAGACCAGAGGGGAGAAGAGAAGATGAGAATAGAGGAACAGAGGGGAGAAGAGAAGATGAGAATAGAGGAACAGAGGGGAGAAGAGAAGATGAGAATAGAGGAACAGAGGGGAGAAGAGAAGATGAGAATAGAAGACCAGAGGGGAGAAGAGAAGATGAGAATAGAAGAGCAGAGGGGAGAAGAGAAGATGAGAATAGAAGACCAGAGGGGAGAAGAGAAGATGAGAATAGAACAGAGGGGAGAAGAGAAGATGAGAATAGTGGAACATGGTGGAGAAGAGAAGATGAGATGATAAGACCAGAGGGGAGAAGAGAAGATGAGAATAGAAGACCAGAGGGGAGAAGAGAAGATGAGAATAGAGAAACAGAGGGGAGAAGAGAAGATGAGAATAGAGGAACAGAGGGGAGAAGAGAAGATGAGAATAGAGGAACAGAGGGGAGAAGAGAAGATGAGAATAGAAGACCAGAGGGGAGAAGAGAAGATGAGAATAGAGAAACAGAGGGGAGAAGAGAAGATGAGAATAGAGGAACAGAGGGGATAAGAGAAGATGAGAATAGAGGAACAGAAGGGAGAAGAGAAGATGAAAATAGAGGAACAGAAGGGAGAAGAGAAGATGAGACTAGAGGAACAGAGGGGAGAAGAGAAGATGAGAATAGAGGAACAGAGGGGAGAAGAGAAGACGAGAATAGAAGACCAGAGGGGAGAAGAGAAGATGAGAATAGAACAGAGGGGAGAAGAGAAGATGAGAATAGAGGAACAGAGGGGAGAAGAGAAGATGAGAATAGAAGACCAGAGGGGAGAAGAGAAGATGAGAATAGAGAAACAGAGGGGAGAAGAGAAGATGAGAATAGAGGAACAGAGGGGAGAAGAGAAGATGAGAATAGAGGAACAGAGGGGAGAAGAGAAGATGAGAATAGAAGACCAGAGGGTAGAAGAGAAGATGAGAATAGAGGAACAGAGGGGAGAAGAGAAGATGAGAATAGAGGAACAGAGGGGAGAAGAGAAGATGAGAATAGAAGACCAGAGAGGAGAAGAGAAGATGAGAATAGAGGAACAGAGGGGAGAGGAGAAGATGAGAATAGAAGACCAGAGGGGAGAAGAGAAGATGAGAATAGAGGAACAGAGGGGAGAGGAGAAGATGAGAATAGAAGACCAGAGGGGAGAAGAGAAGATGAGAATAGAACAGAGGGGAGAAGAGAAGATGAGAATAGAGGAGCAGAGGGGAGAAGAGAATATGAGAATAGAAGAACAGAGGGGAGAAGAGAAGATGAGAATAGAAGACCAGAGGGGAGAAGAGAAGATGAGAATAGAACAGAGGGGAGAAGAGAAGATGAGAATAGAGGAACAGAGGGGAGAAGAGAATATGAGAATAGAGGAACAGAGGAACAGAGGGGAGAAGAGAAGATGAGAATAGAGGAACAGAGGGGAGAAGAGAATATGAGAATAGAGGAACAGAGGAACAGAGGGGAGAAGAGAAGATGAGAATAGAGGAACAGAGGGGAGAAGAGAATATGAGAATAGAGGAACAGAGGAACAGAGGGGAGAAGAGAAGATGAGAATAGAGGAACAGAGGGGAGAATAGAAGATGAGAATAGAGGAACAGAGGGGAGAATAGAAGATGAGAATAGAGGAACAGAGGGGAGAATAGAAGATGAGAATAGAGGAACAGAGGGGAGAGGAGAAGATGAGAATAGAAGACCAGAGGGGAGAAGAGAAGATGAGAATAGAGGAACAGAGGGGAGAAGAGAAGATAAGCAGAGAAGAAATGGAGGAAGAAGGACAATATTTGGAAAGCCTAATATTATTTCCTATGCCGGTTACAGCCGGTATATTAAAGGTCGGTCATGGGAAAGTTTGAACTTCCCAAGGACTCCATCAAGTATGTAACCTCCAGTCTGAGTCCTTATAATAATTGTTTCACCTAAGCAGGAACACCAAGTGCCGTGTACCCTTGTATCACATTGTGCAATCATTACCACACATAAACACAAAATAATTAGACAGGAATTCAGAAAAAAACACACGCAGAAGCAATGTGACATTGCAACACCGCCACTCGGAGGAAATAAACATGCCGGTGACGTCCATGAAAGTTGGGCCACTGTAAAGCAAATAGTGAGCGATGTGTTTTCCCCAATGACTTTTATAACTGAGATCCTTATTATAGATCTAAAGCAAACATTAAAACTGTTATGCCGTGTACACACGATCGGTTTTACAGATGAAAACAGTCTGATGGACTTTTTTCATCGGACAAACCGATCGTGTATGGGCCCCATCGGTCTTTTTTCCATCGGTGAGAAAAAATAGAACATGTTTTAAATTTATCCAATGGAAAAAAAAAAACGATAGCATATTCTGATCGTCTGTGGGGAACTCCAATCGGAGAAAAAACCCACGCATGCTCAGAATCAAGTCGACGCATGCTCAGAAGCATTGAACTTCATTTTTCTCGGCTCGGCGGAGTGTTTTACTCACGGCGTTTGGGACGGTCGGATTTTTAACTGATGGTGTGTAGGCAAGACTGATGGAAGTCAGCTTCAGCTTCATAGGAAATCCGATCGTGTGTACAGGGCTTAAGTCCTTAATCCCTGGGGTCGGGACAGACTTTACGATCATGTGACCACCGTGATTGGCTGTCACAGTGACATACCTCCCAACTTTTTGAGATGGGAATGAGGGACACCTATCAGCAAAAGTATACAGGCATAGGACACACCCCTGGTCATGCCCCCTTAAAGGAGAATTGTACAAAAAAACAAGATTGGTTAAACCTACAAGTGCTGTTTTTACCACTACTATTCCTTTATATTGGCTTTTGGAATTTACAAATGCAGCAATTTAGAAATCAGATGAAAGGTTTAGCACTGGGGAACACTTTTTGATAGATAAAAAGTGCATTTTTTATACAACTATATAGATCAGAACAAAATGAGGGACAAATGAGGAGGAATGAGGGACAGCGGGACATTGCTCCAAATCAGGGACAGTCCCTCAAAATCAGGGACAGTTGGGAGCTATGACAGTGGTCATATGATTGGGAGTCCATCCAGCCGGCTGCCAATCATAACTAGAGATTAAGAGCTGTCTACACCAATGACACACCACCTGGCCCCGCCCCCTCCTCCTTTCCCAATGAAGGACTATGCCCCCCTAGGATATGAGATGTACATATCCCAGAAGGCGATGCGGGTAAAGTGCACGTCATTAGCCTAGATGAGTGATGTGCACGGGAGGGTGGCCCAGGTGTTTTGTACACCAAAAAAAAATAGGACAAAAAAATATGTCCGATTGCTGCAGCGGAGGAGAGGAGTGGTGGATGGGAGGCAACATGCTCTGGAGGGTGAAGTTTCGCTTTAAGCTGCAAGAGGCAGCAGATGGGGGTGCTTACATGCCACTGTCGCGATGCTTTGTGCCCGTGGCAAAGTTTACCCAGCATGTAGCAATCGGCATGCAGCAAGTCTGACAAACGATATGCATTCAAGCAAATGGGGAAGCGCTGCAAACGCCCCGCAACCGCACACGATGCATACGGTGGCGGTGCATTCCTTGGCAGGGCCGTCTTTAGCACAGTGGAAACAAAAAGTGTAGCGCTAATCAAAATATGTAACTGAATAAAATACGTAAAGACTTGAATAATAAAAGTGCTCAAATAATGATTGTGAACAATGTGAATGACAATGTCCCCATAAGTACACAGTGAAATGTCCGTATGTAGGAAACTCAACAATTGCAAGGCTATCTGTCATTAAGGTGACCAAACTATGATATTGGCAAAGTTCAAAACATGGTGACTAGGGTGACCACATTTCCAAACTACCATTCAGGGACACCCCCCCCCCCTCCCAAAGATCAGCTTGTGTTGTAACGAATCACAGCACAGTGATTGGACAAAAGAGGCAGGATTTATAAATTTCTCCAATCACAAGCAGGAGCTTTCCCTGCCGGCAGAACACACTGATCACTGTAGCAGCTGTATCCGCTGGCAATAATCGTATGCAAAAAATCCAACATAGGTGGATCAACTTTAGTACAACCAGCCTACCCATAGATGGATCAAATCTCGGCTGGTCCCTGCAGAACCGGCTAAAATTTGATCCATCTATGGCCGGCTTTCGACCCCTTAAAAGAGAAGTACAGCTGAAGCTCATTTGGCTGTACTTCTCCTGTGGATCACAGGAGTGCAGTTCGTTCTTCACTCCTGTGACCTGTTTTCAGCAGACTGCAGGCTACAGCCTGCTGTCGTCTGACATCACAGAGCCGGTCCAGGCTCAGAAAAGATTGCGACCATATGCTTGGTATCCACCCACATGCCTGGAGCGGCACCTGGCTCAGCCTCTCAGTGAGGCGCTTAGAGCCTGAGCCGACTGCTCACACCCCCTCCACAGCCCAGCGCTCCAGTGAGCACTGGGGGGGGGCAGAGCAGAGAGCTGGTGACTGAAGCCCTGATAACCAAGCGATCTGCAGTGTTTGATCGCTCGGTTCTCAGCCTTTGAGGACAGATGCAGCATCTACCTAGGTAAGTATGATTGTAAAATTTAAAAAAAATCCCATACTTCTCTTTTAATGATATAGAACTGCATTTATTTGTGTCTTTCAAGGGAGGCCCGGAGTAAAAAGGGGAAAAAGCCTAGACGGAGGGCCAACAGGACTGGGTTAGAAGGGGTTTGAGCATAGGAGGCGTTTTGCGAGTGTAAAGTAATGGAGGAAGTTTGCACTCACCAGATTGGTGGAAAGATGGGAGCAGGAAGGGCTTCACGAGTTGTTGGTACGTTGGAAGGGTTTGGGAGGAGTTTAATCAGAAGAGAGCGTGAATGGGACACTTTCCCACCCTCCCTCTCTAAGGTTTTTTTGGGTTATTGTGGTTGTTTTGGTTTATTCCGGTTTTTTTTTCTGCAGGTCCCTCTTAATCCTCTTGTATGTTATTGTATTGTAACTGTATTGTCTCCCTTTTTTATTGTAAAGCGCTGCGTAAACTGTTGGCGCTATATATAAATCCTGTATAATATTAATAATGTCTGTCATAGCGGCTGGCGGGGCACGAGGTCCTTGGATGTGTTATAATTAGGGACAAAAAGGTACATTTGTAGGGTCCCATCTGAGGTACGGCTCCCATTAATCTGGCTGGTGGTACCTGCGATGTTGGTTTGTCTCTGAGCCGGTGCTTTCTGTGGCTGAAGGCCTAAAATGGTGGTTACGCAGGTACTTGGGCGGCACAGTGGTGTAGTGGGTAGCACTCTCGCCTAACAGTAACAAGGGTCGCTGGTTCAAATCCCAACTCTCACCACAACACTACCTGCCTGGAGTTTGCATGTTCTTCCTGTGCCTGTGTGGGTTTCCTCTGGGTACTCCGGTTTCCTCCCACACTCCAAAGACATGCTGATAGGTTAATTGGCTTCTGTCTGAATTGGCCCTAGTATATGAATGTAAGTTAGGGACCTTAGATTGTAAGCTCCTTGAGGGTAGGAACCGATGTGAATATATATGTAAAGCGCTGTGTAAATTGATGGCGCTACAGTATATAAGTACCTAAATAATAATACTTGGAGTGCATGCCCACAAGGACCTTGGGGCCCCTGGAATACTGTCTGATATTAATATTTTATAATGTCATTTATATATATATTTGGTTAATAAAAGGCTGCTATGGCCATTAAACTCCAGTCTGTGTCATATCCGGTCAATTTTATTATAAGTGGTCGGTGGAGTGGTGGTCGGGCACTTTGGATCAAAGCCTCAGATGTTGGTACCCTAGTCATGTCTTATGCCACGTACACACGACCGGTTTTCCGGTCGGAATAAACTCTGATGGGTTTTTCCGACGGAATTCCGCTCAAGCTGTCTTGCATACACACGGTCACACCAAATTCCGCCCGTCAAGAATGCAGTGACGTAAAAGACTACGACGAGCCGAGAAAATTGAAGTTCAATGATTCCGAGCATGCGTCAAATTGATTCCGAGCATGCGTGGTTTTTAGTCCGTCGGAATTGCAAACAGACGAACGGAATTTTCGTAAAAAAAAGAGAACATGTTCTCTATCTAATTCC
Organism: Rana muscosa; assembly: GCA_029206835.1. Lineage (NCBI taxonomy): Eukaryota > Metazoa > Chordata > Amphibia > Anura > Ranidae > Rana > Rana muscosa. Next base: position 305,282,301 of record CM055120.1, read on the forward strand.
GTCGGAATTTCCGAGGGAAAAAGTCCGATGGGGCATACACACGGTCAGAATATTCAATGAAAAAATCCGGTCTGGCTTTTTCCATTGGAAATTCCGACCGTGTGTACGCGGCATAATATAGCGAGTTGTATTTAGTGATTTCTGCATTCCCCTGCGAAAGGAGCTGAAGTTTGTTTGGTAATTAGAGCGATGTTCTTTCAGAACGGCAGGTGTACATTGTGCGGATATTCGGGGGCTTTTTTCTGATCTAGATTTCTTCTGGAAGATCTGTTTTCACCAGTGCCCTCGTGTGTTATTTACCAGGGTGAGAATTTTATTAGTCATCCTCACGCTGATTACTACAATAACAACCCGGGAGGAATGCCAAGAGGATTGTTTTTCACGGTGGCGTAGGATAAAGGCATTGACTTTGAAACGGCTTTTGTTTCTTTTGTTTACGTTCATGTTGTGTGTTGTCTGTCTCTTTTCTTCTTCTTTTAGATGAACCCATCACATCCGAGAGGAACTTCAAAATACTCACCACCCAGCAGATAAAAGTAAAACCTTGACTCTTTATTAGAAAAATATACTGCTTTTGTTTTTATTTTTGTTGTTTTTTGTGTAATAGCAATTTTTTTTTTTTCTAGATGAACCCGTCACATCTGAGAGGAACTAAAGAATTTGCTATAAAAATACTGTGCTGATGTACGACTCATTTACCGTATTTATCGGCGTATAACACGCACAGGCATATAACACGCACCCTAACTTTAAGAGGGAAGTTTCAGGAAAAAAACTTTCCACAGCCCCCTGCGTATAACACGCAGGCACAGTTTACCCTCTATTTTCAGGGTAAAAAAGTGAGTGTTATAAGCCAATAAATACAGTATGTTTTGTGTCTTTCTCTTTTTTTGTTGTTGCTATTTGACACGTGTCATGCTTATACTATTTAGAAAATTTAAATAAAAGGAATTTAAAAAAACAAAATAAAAAATTATCACCACCTAACAGATCAAAGTAAAACTCTGACTCTTTAATAATAAAATAAACACGCATTGGGTCTACTCCCTATTGTATATTGCTGAACCTTAGCGATAAAAACATTAGGCCCGGTTCACATAGGGGCGACGCTCTGTACTATGGAACCGTTCTAATAGGAGCGACTCGAGTTGCTCCGACTTAGAAAAAGGTTCCTGTACATCTTTTGGGGGTGACTCAGGGCGACTTGCATTGACTTCTATACAGAAGTCATTATGCAAATCGCCTCAGGCGGGCGTCTCAAGTCGTCTTGAGATCGCGCCGCCGAGTCGCCCCCGAAGTCGTGCCGCCCCTGTGAGAACCGGGCTTAAAGCCCCGTACACACGGTCGGACTTTCATCTGACTTTTCCGTGTTTTTTGTCCGAACGGAGTTGGTCGGGAACACCCATAGCATACACACCACAGGACTTTTCTGCAAACTTTCCCAAAACTTTTTGCAACATCACGTGGTTTTTCTGCTCTTTTCTGCTCTTTACCGCCACCCTTTGGTCAACTTCTGCTATTTTCGGTTGATTTTAACATTAGTTGTTTTGTCCATCGGACAAAAATCCGATGGTTTTCTGTACACACGGTCGGACTTTGCTCCATCAGGCTTTTGTTGGGCAAAAGTTTGTCCGTTTGCAGACCGAACTTTTGTCTGATGAAAACAAGAAAAAAAGCAAAAAAAAGTTTGTCCGATGGAGCGTACACACGGTCGGATTGTTGGTCCAACTTGCTCAAAATGAAGTTTGTTGGCCAAAAGTCCGACCGTGTGTACGGGGCTTAAAGGGGTGTTCCAGGCAACTCCGGGCAAAAAAAAAAAAAATTAAAAGCCAGCAGCTACACATACTGCAGCTGCTGGCTTTTAATAAATGGAGACTTACCTGTCCTGGTGTCCCTCGATGTCGGCACCGCAGCTGATGTTTCACATCAGCTGCCGGTGCTTCCGTCGCCATTGCGGGTAAGGGAACCCGGCAGTGAAGACTTTCGGCTTCACGCCGGGAACCCTACTGGGCATGCGCGAGGCCCCGCTCCTCTCTCCTATTAGCCCAGCGGCCAGGGGAGGAGGAGGAGGAGGGAGCCTCGCGCGACTTCACCGCCGCGGCCGGACTCCAGTAAGTGGGTAAGGATACCTGTCTTTGACAGGTATCCTGTCCCCCCTCCCCCCCCCCCCGAAAGATGCCAATTGTGGCACCGGAGGGGGGGGGGAATCCGATGAGCGGAAGTTCCACTTTAGGATGGAGCTCCGCTTTAAGACTGCTTTTGTTTTTATTGTTGTTGTTGTTTGTGTAATAGCAATTTTTTTTTTTCTTTTAGATGAACCCGTCACATCTGAGAGGAACTTAAGAATTTGCTATAAAAATACTGTGCTGATGTACGACTCATTTATGTTTTGTGTCTTTTCTCATTTTTTGGTATTGTTATTTGACACGTGTCATGCTTATACTATTTAGAACATTTTATTAAAAGGAATTTAAAAAAAAATAAAAAAAAAATTCTCACCACCTAACAGATTAAATTTATGTTTTTTGTTTTTTCTCATTTTTTTATTTTTTTTGTGTCGTTTACTTGACATGTGTCATGCTTAAACTATTTAGAAAATGTAAATAAAAAGAATTAAAAAAAATAAAATAAATACCCACCACCTAATAGATTAGAGTAAGACTCTTTAATAGAAAAATAAACACGCACTGGGTCTACTCCCTATTGTATATTCATACCTCCCAACTTTCACATTGTCCACTGCCATCGCGAAGTTGTTGAGCGGGGGGTGGGGGGGGGTCATCGCGAAGTTGTTGAGCGGGGGGGGGGGGGGTGATCGCGAAGTTGTTGAGCGGGGGGGGAGAATACAACACACAAGCCCGCCTGCCCGACTCACCTGCTTTTCGCTGCCGCTCTGGCGCGCTGGAGGTTCGTCGCGGAAGTGTGACAACGTGACGAGGGGGGGGGGTCTCGGAAGTATGAAATGCCGCGCTGGAGGACTGTGCGGGAAAACAGTGTCACGCACGGGTACGCGGGAAGATGATGTCCCTGCGGGAGAAACCCGCAGAATCCGGGAGGGTTGGGAGGTATGTATATTGCTGTACTTTAGTGATAAAAGCATTGCAACTGCTTTTGTTTTTATTGTTGTTTTTTTTTTGTAACAGCAATTTTTTTTTTTAGATGAACCCGTCACATCTGAGAGGAACTTAAAGGGGTTGTAAAGGTTTGTTTTTTCTTTTCTAAATAGGTTCCTTTAAGCTAGTGCATTGTTGGTTCACTTACCTTTTCCTTTGATTTAATGTTTTTTTTCTTTGTCTGAATTTCTCACTTCCTGTTTCTCCTCACTAAACTTCACACCATCATCCGAGTGGTGTTTAGTCAGCCAGAACAGCTTACTGAGGAGGAACAGGAAGTGAGAAATTCAGACAAAGAAAAAAAACATTTAGAAGGGAAATAGAAGGAAAAGGTAAGTGAACCAACAATGCACTAGCTTAAAGGAACCTATTTAGAAAATAAAAAACAAACCTTTACAACCCCTTTAAAGGGGTGTTCCGGGAAAAAATTTAAATGAAAAGCCAGCAGCTACACATACTGCAGCTGCTGGCTTTTAATAAATGGAGACTTACCTGTCCAGCGCGCCCGCGATGTCGGTACCCGCAGCTGATGTTTCCCATCAGCTGTCGGGTGCTGCCGTCGCCATTGCGGGTAAGGGAACCCGGCAGTGTAGCCTTTCGGCTTCACGCCGGGAACCCTACTGCGCATGCGCGAGGCCCCGCTCTTCTCTCCTATTAGCCCGGTGTTCTGCCGAGATGTGTCCCCCTGGCGGATAGTGTCAGCCCTGAACTGCGCAGGTGCAGCGCTCTAGAAAACAGAGCCGCCGGAAATTGCCGAATGTGAAGCAGCTGTAGACTGCGCCTGCGCAATGAACAGGACATTGTGACAGATGTCACGCTCTCGATGCTCGCTCCAGTCTGCAAGGGGCGGGTGTGTAAGGATGTCTAGAGCAAGGGGCGGATGTGTATTACTATTATATCGTGTAAGGGGCGGATGTGTATTACTATTATATTGTGTAAGGGGCGGATGGCTACAGCAAGGGGTGGGTGTAAGGATGGCTACAGCAAGGGGCGGATGTGTATTTCTATTATTTCGTGTAAGGGGCGGATGGCTACAGCAAGGGGCGGTTGTATTACTATTATATTGTGTCGTTTCCTGATAAAACCACCCTAATAATACACCTGCCCCTTGCTGTAGCTATTCGCCCCTTACACGATATACAGTAATAGTAATGCAGACGATATAATAGTAATACACATCTGCCGCTTGCTGTAGCCATCTGCCCCTTAGACGATCTAATAGTATTACACCTGCCCCTTGCAGAGTGGAGTGAGCATCGAGAGCGTGCGTGAGCGTGTGGCACAATATTGTGCTCATTGCGCATGCGCCGTGTACAGTTGATTCACAGCTGTGTTGAGCTTCGGCTATTTTCGTAGGTCCGTTGTGATCGGTACTGCGCAAGCGCTGCGCATGCGCAGGACAGAGCGGGCAAAATCCGCCGGGGGACAATTCTCGGCAGGACACCGGCAGCCAGGGGAGGAGGAGGAGGGAGCCCCGCGGTGACGTCACGGCCGCGGCCCGACTCCGGGAAGTGGAAAAGGATACCTGTCTTTGACAGGTATCCTTTCCCCCCTCGCCCCCCGAAAGGTGGCAATTGTGGCACCGGAGGGGGGGAGGAATCCGATGAGCAGAAGTTCCACATTAGGGTGGAGCTCCGCTTTAAGAATTTGCTATAAAAATACTGTGCTGATGTATAACTCATTTATGTTTTGTGTCTTTCTCTTTTTTTTTGTGTTGCTGCTTGACACACCTGTACTATACTATTTTGAAAATGTAAATAAAAAGGAATTAAAAAAAAAAAAAAAATACTCACTACCTAACAGATTAAAGTTTAACTCTGACTCTTTAATATAAAAATAAACACAAACTGGGTCTACTCCCTATTGTATATTGCTGAACTTTAGCGATAAAAACATTGAGACTGCTTTTGTTTTTATTGTTGTTGTTGTTTGTGTAATAGCAATGTAGCGGGTACTTACTTTCCCGGGTGCATTTTTTGAACCTGGCTGTGACATCAGGGCTATGTTCCCTGTGGTCCACGAGGTGGCGCTGTCACTGTGACCGGAGGGACGAATATCACTGTGTGCCGAGGCCCTTTTTGTCCTCTCTCGGCAGCGGTATGGTGGGGCGGGGAACCCGCCGTGCTTGCTGGGGGAGGGTATAAAGGGGGCCGGCCATCTTGGTCACGGGGTCTTCGTCCCAAGCACCTTCAGCTTGCGGACGTGAGTTTGTGCTCGTCCCCTAGGAGGCCTCTGCCTAGGGGACCAACGGAGATCGTGTTCCACCTCAGGCACCTTCAGTCCTGGGGTGAGGTACTTTCAAGAAGGTCCGGAGCTCAGTGCCCAACACTGAGTTCCGCGAGGGAAGGGTCCCAAGGCACTTCGGGGATGGAGGCCTGAATCTGAGTAAGACGCAATGGACCGGGGAGAGCTCCTCACTCGAAGACCCGGTGCAGCAGACTGCCGGTGACGGGTGAGTCTCTTGTCGGAGACCGTCGAGAAGGATCCCCTTCACCTCGTGCGGAGACCATAGCCCACTCTCCAGGAGGAGAGTGGAGGACCGAATTTTGTGTCTGGGCCTATTCACACTCACACCTCCTTTTCTGTTCTTTCTATCAAGGAAGTCCCTGTATGGTGTGTTCTAATAAAGGAGTGTTGGACTTTAATGGTGTGAGGCTCACTTCCTGGCCGACGAATTTCATGGTGACTCTTGGAGGGAGGATCCGGGTGCACAGCACAGACCCGAAGGTAAACAAGACATTGCTGATACCACAGGTATTCCCACGTGGTGGAAGCTAGGCGTAGCCCACCCGCTCTCTCTCTCTCCACCATCAGATACCCCTAGACAAGAGACAGTGCGAGTCGCACGGAGAGAGAAGAGGGGAAGGCGCTACAGCAATTTTTTTTTTTTTCTTTAGATGAACCGTCACATCTGAGAGGAACTTAAGAAATTGCAATAAAAATAGTGTGCTGATGTATGACTCATTTATGTTTGTGTTTTTTCATTTTTTTTTTTGTGTCGTTTACTTGACATGTGGTGCCATGCTTAAACTATTTAGAAAAAATAAATAAAAAAATTGAAACTGCTTTTGTTTTTTTGTTTTTATTGTTGTTGTTTTGTTGTGTAATAGCAATTTATTTTTATTTTATTTTTTTAAGATGAACACATTACATCGGAGGGGAACTTAAGAAGTTGCAATAAAAATATGTGCTAATACATGCTTCTACTTTTCAGAGGTCCGATCTTGTTCTATGTACAATCCTTGTTTTATTGATTGCATGTAATATTCTAATTTTCTGAGATTGTGGATTTGGGGTTTTCATGAGCTGTAAGCCATAATCATCACAATTATGACAAATCACGGCTTGAACTATCTTGCTTTGCATGTAATGAGTCTATCTCATATGTTTCACCTTTTAAGTTGCATTAGTAAAATAAATGAACTAAATTTTTCGAGTTTCACCTGTACATACCACTGACACCAAAGATGGAGCATTGTTTTTTCCCACTGCCGTCTGGACTTTTCTACTCCTGGTGGCCACAGCCCGTTCCCCCTAAAGTCTGAAGGACAGTAAACGCGCCCTTTGTTTAGAAAGTTTGGGGACCCCTGCTTTATAATAAGTTATAAGGTGGTTGGTCAAAAGGGGGGAGGTTATAACAGGGGCCTGATATGTGTCAGAACTTTTTGAACACTGCCAAGAACAATGCTTAGACAGGCTTGCCCAGAATCCAGGACAAAGATGTCACCCCAGATCCAGAAGCCCCCTGCAAAGCAGCACAGCCAGCACTGCAGTCTTCATTGTAGGTAGCCAATGCAATCTGGTCAAGGAGCCACCCTAGTTTATGACTGGACAGTGGAGCACCATAGACGTCCCCTTCCCTCCTGTAAGCATGTTTGCAGTATTAGACTTACAGCACAAAGCAAGGAGACTGTGATCTTTGTTGGCTTTGCAATCTTAAAATCAAACTGGAATCGAAAGGTTTATCACCTAATCAAATGGCCCTATGCATGGCCCAGCTGTAGACTCAACCAATTGGCTCTATAATGACCTTTTACAATGACATCTCAAAAGATTACTACTGTTTGTTTTCGGCCCAAGTGACATCCCCTGTCCTTTCGCGCAGCACGCTGACGAAACGCATTTCACTTGTGTAAGGGTTTCCTTTATTAGATTTCCAAGAAGAGATGTCAACATTGTGGGTTCTGCTAAGACTCGCTTCTCTCTTTCTAATCAAAATTAAGCTGTGTCAGTTTCACAAGCGCCCGCCTTACGGCTTCCCGCGCTGGGCTTCCAGTAAAGAGGCCTTGTGGTTATCGTGGCGGTTATCCAAGAGGAAGCGTTTCAGAAGGTCATCTTCCACCAACAGGAAGTTGAGGGCTTTCCTGTTTTTCATCTGTCCTCTTATGTTACGAGACACAAGGGAAGCGCCAACAATGATGAACATCTGTCCGGCTCCAACGCAGCTGGAGCTGGAGGTCTCAGACTGTCTCCTGCCTTCCGCTCATCTTTGTCCATCTATCTACGGCCATCGTTTTTTCTGGGGGTCCAGGGTGAGGCATGGATTGTCAGAAACAATAGTGACTGAAATGAAGGACCTCGTACTATACAACGCATTGTTCTAGAAAAATTGTAGGATATGCAGGGGGTTGGCTAGATCAGTGCTGCTCCACCAACAGCCTGGAGGCTGCATGTGGCTCTTCTGGCATTGTTCCAGTGACGGCTGGTGCTAAAAATTTATTGGGGAGGCGCAAACAAACCGAAAAAAAACCCATCAAACGCAGCCACTGTGCCATCAAACACAGCTACTGTATCCATCAATTGTTGCCAGTGTTGCCAGTGTGCCCCATCAATTGCTGCCAGTGTGTGCCCATCAATTGCCGCCAGTGTGCTGCCAGTTTTCCCCATCAAATGCCGCCAGTGTGCTGCCAGTTTGCCCCATCAAATGCCGCCAGTTTGCTGCCAGTGTGCCCATCAATTACCGCCAGTGTACTGCAAGTTTGCCCCATCAAATGCGGCCAGTGTGCTGCCAGTTTGCCCCATCAAATGCCGCCAGTTTGCTGCCAGTGTGCCCATCAATTGCCGCCAGTGTGCTACAAGTTTGCCCCGATAAATGCCGCCAGTGTGCTGCCAGTTTGCCCCATCAAATGCCACCAGTGTGCTGCCAGTTTGCCCCATCAAATGCCGCCAGTGTGCTGCCAGTGTGCCCATCAATTGCCGCCAGTGTGCTGCCAGTTTGCCCCATCAAATGTCGTAGTGCGCTGCCAGTGTGCCCATCAATTGCCGCCAGTGTGCTGCCAGTTTGCCCCATCAAATGTCGCTAGTGTGCTGCCAGTTTGCCCCATCAAATGCCGCTAGTGTGCTGCCAGTTTGCCCCATCAATTGCCGCCAGTGTGCTGCCAGTTTGCCCCATCAAATGCCGCCAGTGTGCTGCCAGATTTGCCCCATCAAATGCCCACAGGCTCTAATCAGGAAGCATATTAGAGCCTATGGCTCTAATCAGGCACTTCCAAAACACCCCCACCGCTGTAATTTAGATGGCCGGCGCTCGACAAGGGACCGGACACCTAAATAGTGGGTGGCAGCGGCGACAATAGATAGATTCATGCAATGCATGAATCTATCTATTGTTGATTGATGGGTGCAGGAGAGAGGGGGCGGCGCTCCTGCGCCCACTATGGACGCACCGCCACTGCATTGTTCTGGGGTCTAAAATTTTGGATCTCCCTTCAGTTTTTGCCATATAGCTGGTGGAGATCAAGCTGAAGAGGGGACTTCTCTTCCATCTCTTGAACAATACCGATGGTGTAGGTGGTGATAGGAGATGTGAGGCCTTAAAGAGGTGTGAGGGTCAATGTTGCACGCAGCGCCACCTGTTGAGTGTAAGGAGTCGATGACTGCAGACCACTTAGTGAGGACCAGAGGCAGAAACATAGTAGCACCCAGTCAGCAGACAGGAACGAATTCAGGACACAAGCTGAAGGACATCATCTGTGAAGTACCAAATCAGAAGGCAAGGGCAGCATCAGGATACAGGCCAAGCTCAGCAATGACTGGGCAGGGAGGTACAGAAACATAAGGCAGGATGCAGAGTTCAAAACACAGGTTGTGGTCACGACGGGCAGACAAGAATCCATAGACAGGTCAAAGGCAAGCTAGGTTGTACATGGGAAGGCCAATGTAGCAGGTCACAGGTAAATCAGGAACCAGCTGAAGACCACTCAGCAATTTATCCACGTCACATTCCAGCCTAAATAGGTCATTTTGCACCAATACCAGTACTGAACGTGCTCTTGCTGCAGGATACAAGCCAGGGTCAGTTAACAGCTGGGCAGCAAGGTACAGAATCAGAGGGCAGGATGCAGAGTCCAGGACAAAGGTAATGGTCACGAGGCGCAGACAAGAATCCATAGAAAAGTCAAAGGCAAGCTGGATTGTACATGGAAAGGCAAACCTAGCATAGGGTGACCAGACATTCATGGTTTCCGTGGACAGTCCCAGGATTGAGGACACTGTCCTGGATTTGTTCCCGGATTGCAGCAGCATGGAGGGGGGCATCTGGTACTCTCACCCCGGGTGCAACATTTGGGGGGGGCGCAAAATCATTACTATATCCCCCAAAGTGTGCCATGTTGCTCCCCCCGCCCAGGGACTCCTGTAGTCCAGCCTGTCCCCCATGATCCCTCTGGTTCGGGTGGCCCGTTTGTGTGAGAACAGGGGAGGGGCGGTGCAGAGCGTACGGCGGCTATTGGAGAGGCTCTTGGCAGGGGATACTGAGGAGCGGCTGGGTGTCGGGAACAATACCTGGTGCTGGGGAGAGTACTGCTCTGATAGATTATCATGGAGGTCATGGAGAGGTGAGCAAAATCAACCGATCTACACTGTTGGGGAGGGGGGGGGGTGAGTAGTGCAGGAATCAGGTAGGTCAGTGTAGTGGTCAGTATAGAAATCAGGTAGGTCAGTGTAGTGGTCAGTATAGAAATCAGGTAGGTCAGTGTAGAAGTGGTCAGTGTTGGAATCAGGTAGGTCAGTGTAGGAATCAGATAGGTCAGTGTAGTGGTCAATGTAGGAATCAGATAGGTCAGTGTAGTGGTCAGTGTAGGAATCAGGTAGGTCAGGGTAGTGGTCAGTATAGAAATCAGGTAGGTCAGTGTAGTGGTCAGTATAGAAATCAGGTAGGTCAATGTAGTGGTCAGTGTAGGGATCAGGTAGGTTAGTGTAGTGGATAGTGTAGAAAACAGGTAGGTTAGTGTAGTGGTCATTGTAGGAATCAGGTAGGGTAGTGTAGTGGTCAGTGTAGGAATCAGGTAGGTCAGTGTAGAAGTGGTCAGTGTAGGAATCAGGTAGGTCAGTGCAGTGGTCAGTGTAGGAATCAGGTAGGTTAGTGTAGTGGTCAGTGTAGGAATCAGATAGGTTAGTGCAGTGGTCAGTGTAGGAATCAGGTAGGTCAGTGTAGTGGTCAGTGTAGGAATCAGGTAGGTTAGTGTAGTGGTCAGTGTAGGAATCAGATAGGTTAGTGCAGTGGTCAGGTAGGTCAGTGTAGGAATCAAGTTGGTCAGTACTACTGTACTAGTGGAAGGGACTCGGGGAGTGCTAAAAGTCTGGCGGGGGGTGCAAATTTCTTGCTTTGTCCTGGGCGCTGACAACCCACACTACACAACTGACTGCATATATAATTTGAGGAAAATATGCGTATAAAATAGTTTATACCATTTGCCAATAAAAAATAAAAAAAAAGATGTCCCCGGATTTCATTTTAAAAATCTGGTCACCTTAACCAAGCAGGTCACAGGTAAGTCAGCATAGAATGCCAGACTGAAGGTGCACGTGCGCCTATGTGCATGGTGCTTAACATGCATGCTAATATGTCCATGCATGCATGCTAACATGGCGCGTACAAACGATCGTTTTTAATGTCATTTTCAAAAACGACGTTTTTCTTGACGTGATTTTTCTTGTTTCCTCTCAAGCCTGTCTTGCATACACACGTTCATTAAAAAAAACGCTCGAGCAAAGCGCAGTGACGTACAACACGTACGACGGCACTATAAAGGGGAAGTTACGTTCGAATGGCGCCACCCTTCATGTTAGTAAAGTTTGTTGAGCGACAATTCGCGCTTTTCAGCCTCGTGCTCTTCAGTCCGTTACAGCGTGACGAATGTGCTATCTCCATTACGAACGCTAGTTTTACCAGAACGAGCGCTCCCGTCTCATACTTGATTCTAAACATGCGCATTTTTTTTCCCCTCGTAAAAGCATACACACTATCGTTTTTCACGTCGTTAAAAAAAACAACGTGAAAAACGACGTGAAAAAATAGAGCAGGTTCTAATTTTTTTAGGCCATTTTTCACGTCGTTAAAAATGCTCTGGAGCCCACACACAATCGTTTTTAATGCCCAATTTAAAAAATTTAATTTTTAACGACGTGAAAAACGATCGTGTGTATGCGGCATAAGGGTGAATTTTCACAGTCCGTACACAAACAGCATGTCTAACACGTTCTCCACTCTGTCGAGAAAAAAAATAGTTTTGCCTAAAGATACACTTTAATTATATATATTTACCTTAAATCGGAGTTTCACCCAAAAGTAAACCTCCACTTTTCGGAACCCTCCCCCCCTCGGGTGTCACATTTGGCACCTTTCAGGGGGGAGGGGGTGCAGATACCTGTATAATACAGGTATTTGCACCACTTCCGGGTATAGAGTCCCGCCCCTTCGCGTCAACCTCCCCCCCCCCCCCCCCGTTGTGTTCTGGGAAACACTCGGCTCCCAGAACACAGCGGGGATCAGTGAGGACGGCGCAGAGCGACTCGCGCATGCGCAGTAGAGAACCCGGGCAGTGAAGCTGCAGCGCTTCACTTCCCGATTCCCTCACCGAGGATGGCGGCGGGGGAAGCCGAGAGCCGAGAGGTAGCTCAGCTTCGGCTGCCGACGTCGCGGGCGACCTGGACAGGTAAGTGTCCATTTTTTAAAAGTCAGCAGCTGCAGTATTTGTAGCTGCTGGCTTTTAAAAAAAAAAAAGTCCGGTGAACCTCCGCTTTAAGCTGATCGGTTACGCTACAATACGGCATATCTAAAAAAAAAAAAAGTACCTATTAAAAGACTAATCTCCCTTCAAGGAAGCCTTCCATGACATAGATGGAAACAAATCTTTTTAAAGCAACTATCTCTTCCATATACAACCGCCGGCCAATCATTTCATCAGAAATTAGCAAAAATGTTTACAGAGAGCAGACACACACTTCTTATGAGCTCTCAGGAAGTTATTTGAAGAATTAGAGAAGCCAAAAATAGCAACAGAAGAGCAAAATGGAAAAAAGCCAACCAAAGAGTTCAAGAAGGCATCTGCTAAGGAGCCATGTCTACCCATCGGAGCAGTGATGTCACTCCACAGGAAGGGCACCAGTTACCGTCCCTCATCCCCAAAAACTCCCAGAATCCTCCGAGAGCTGAGGGAGACGTGACCGACTGGCACAAACCCTGGTGGCATGAGAGAGGAACAATTGCAACATCAAAGGAGCCGAGACAATAGAGGCCGCCCAAAGGGAGCCCAAGCCCTTCTCAAGCCTCTATTATAACATTGCTAAGTGTCACCCAGACAGCTGGGGAGACTCTGCCGTGACAATGACGTTTATATTCTGCATGCCTGCCCATAAACAATGTTAATACTGTGTCTACTACGGGTCATTTGCCAGCAAGGCAAAAACATTTGTGGGACCCCTCCTGTCTGCTGGCGTAGGTGTTCATGTCAGCCAACCTCTGACGTAAACAAAGATATGAACACAGGAATAAAGAGGCCATGATGGCCATCAGGGCCGTCTTTAATGTTGATTGGACCCCAGGCAAAAGCTTTCTTGGGCCTCCCCCCCATGCAATTTTGCTCTCCACCTGCTCTGAGACATACAATAAATATCAGCTAGACTTAAAGTGGTTGTAAACCCACTTATGCAACTTTCACCTACATTAGGGTGACCAGACATCCCTGGTTTCTGGGGACAGTCCCCGGATTAAGGACACTGTCCCCGGACCAAGTCTGTCCCCAGTTTTGTCCCCAGATTGGATTTGAACAGGGGCTGGGGCAATTTCATAGACAGTCAGTGCAGAATTAATAAAAAAATTATCTGAATTACACAACCCCCCCCCCCCCGGCTCCGCCGCTCCTACTAGCTTAGGGGGGTCTATTTTTTTCCATTATCTGTGCCCCTTTCTGATGATCATGTGCTGGTCGGAGCGGAGGGAATATTTCTTCAGTTTCGGGCGCATGCCCATTCAGCTCCGCTCACATGTTCTTCTGCCTTGGCTCAAGTCCCGGCCAGCCGCCTGCCTGCTTATCTCCTTGCCTTCCCTGGCGGGGTGATCTTCCTCCGCTCCCCACCCAGTAGTAGCCGGGGCCTGGAGAGTGAGACTTGACAGGCTGTGAAGCGGGCGGTGATGGCGGCGACGGGCAGAGAGTCGCTGATTGCCGCCATTACTAGTAAAAAAAAAAACATGTCCCCAGAATTCATTTTAAAAATCTGGTCACCTTAACCTACAGGTAAGCCTAGATTAAGGCTTACCTGTAGGTGTTTGCAATATCTCCTAAACCTACACGGTTTAGGAGATATTTTACAAAAAAAGAATGCACCGATGTCTACGGCGCATGCGCGCCATAGACAACGGCGCTGCTGCACTGTCAACGCCGGTTTTATCAATGGATAATGCCGGCTTCGACAGCTCCCGCGCGCATGCGCAGTGACGTCGTCGCCGCTCCGGCTAATCAGAGCGCCGAAGCGGCGATACCCGGAAGTAACCTTCCGGAGCGATGTCTGCGGCCGGAGGGGGAGACGAGGACGGCTTCGGGGGCTTCGATCTAAGGTAAGTAATGCATAATGAGCTAGTATGCTAGTCATACTAGCTCATTATGCCTTTCTCTTGCAGGTTATTCTTTTTAAAAAAAAAGTAGAATTGGGTTTACAACCACTTTAAAATCTGTTTACTGTATCAGATCAGGCAGTGATTGCGATTGGTTGCCAGAGGTTACAGCATATCATTACCACTTACTGATTGGTTGATAGCGGTTACAGCACACATTACGGCTCACTGATTAGTTGCTAGAGGTTACAGCACATGATTTCTTCTTGTTGATTGGTTGCTAGAGATTACTGTACAGTATTACTGCTCACTGGTTGGTTGCTAGAGGTTACAGCACATCATCTCTTCACTGCAGAGGGGCATGATATACATATGAATGCCGCCTTTATTTACATATGAATGCCGCCGGCCTCAGCTACTTACATATGAATGCTCCCGTTATTTACATATGAATGGCGTTTATTTACATGTAAACACAGGGTCTGCAGGTGATTCATCTGTACACAACAATAGAGCAGAGCTGGGCAGCATTGGTAGCAGCACTTCACACTGAGATATCAGGACACAGCAGAGGACTAAAACTTCAAGGGACAAGGAAATTTAAACTGGGATAGTTGGCAATTATGAGGCAGCTGCTTTGGGCCCCACAACAATGACAGGGTCCAGGGCAACTGCCCCTTTTGCCCTGCCCCAAAGATGGCCATACACTAGTAGAACTTCATTCGAAAAATTTTGTTTTCGTAATTACTGTACATAGTGTAGGTACATCATGAATGTTGTTTGAAAGTATTTTGTTTGCTTTTAACATTCAATTTTGGAACAAATGGACTTTCCTGAAAAAAAAAAACACATACGCTGTTAGAACTTCATTCACTTGAGAACAAATCTCTATCCTGCTCTTCCTAATTTTCTTGCCCGGTCAAAAAAGTACATCGATTTTGACCCTACTAACTATTAGAAAATGGAAGAAATCTTTTCTCTCTGTATTTGTGTCTTACTTTTTTGTATTGAAATGATCAAAACTTAATAAAAATTGTCAATTATAAAAAAAAAGAAAAGTGAAGAAAAAATGTAAAACGGAAATTCAACTAGTGTATGACCAGTACAAGACGATCTAATTCAGGGGTCTCCATACTTTCTAAACAAAGGGCCAGTTTACTTCCCTTCAGACTTTAGGGGTGCCGGACTGTGGCCGGTGGGAATAGACAATATCTTAGGTTTGGTGGTCAGTGTGAGTAAAAAATGACATAGCATCTTAGTGGATAAGTGGAGGAGGAAAAGTTCTCCATCATTGGTGTCAGTGGGAAGAATAGTGCCCCATCATTTGGTGTCAGTGGAAGGTAATGGCCTCTCCTTTGGTATCAGTGGGAGGAATAGTGCCTCATCATTGGTATCAGTGGAAAGAAGCGTGCCCAATCATTGGTGTCAGTGGAAGGAATAGTGCCCCATATTTGGTATCAGTGGGAGTAATAGTGCCCCATCATTGGTGTCACTGGAAGATAATGGCCCCTCCTTTGGTATCAGTGGGAGGAAGAGTGCCCCATCATTGGTGTCAGTGGAAAGAATAGTGCCCCATTGTTGGTATCAGTGGGAGGATTAGTGCCCCATCATTGATGTCAGTGGAAGGAATAGTGCCCCGTTGTTGGTATCAGTAGGAGGAATAGTGCTCCATCATTGGCGTCAGTGGGAGGAACAGTGCCCTAATTTTTTGTGTCAGTGGGAGGAATTATGCCCCATTGTTGGTGTCAGTGGAAGGAATAGTACCTCATATTGGTGGAGACCACTGATCTCCATTTACAGAACTCTATACCCACAGTTGATCCCGAGGAAGGCAAAACAGACCCTATAAAGCATGGTTCAATTTGCTCCAGTGGGGGGGGGGGGAGATTCCTTCCTGATCCCCCAAGGCAATAGGATATTTTCTGGATCAACAATCTAAGGTAGTATTACTTATAAATGTTCATATCCAGTTATATTCTGTGCGTTTGGGAAAGCATCCAGCTCTTTTTAAATACAATCAATCGAGCTAGGCAGAACTGGTTCCCGAGGGAGTCTATTTTCTACATTTTACAGCTCTTACTGTGAAGAAGCCTTTCCATATGTAGAGGCTAAACCTCTTTTCCTCCAGCTGGAAATCCATCGTCCTCTGTAAGGAAAGTGAAATACTTTGTTTTTAGGTTTGTTCGACATTCGAATTAGTTAGTGGGGTCAAATCGACTATTAGTTGACTCAACGATGCTAAGATTGAATGCTCCAAGGAACAAATTTTCGGAATTTCTGTACAAATTTTCAAACAAAATTCTACCAATGCACGGCCAGCTTTAGGGTACTTTCACACTGAGGCGCTGGGTGCGCTGGCGGTAAAGCGCCGCTATTTTTATCGGCGGTTTACCGTCTTGTTTGCCGCGATTTTAGGCCGCTAGCGGGGAGATTTTAACCCCCGCTAACGGCCGAAAAAGGGTTAAACCCGCCTGCAAAAACGCCCCTGCAGCGGCGGTTTGCAGGCGGTATGGCCGCGTTGCCCCATTGATTTCAATGGGCAGGGGCGCTATAGGAGCGGTATTTTTACCGCTCCTACCGCGCCTCAAAGATGCGGCTGGCAGGAATTTCGGGCTTTCACACTGGATAGAAAGTAGCTGCTCTTTCAGGGCGCATTGCAGGCGCTATTTTTAGCGCAATAGCGCCTGCAAAGCGCCTCAGTGTGAAAGCAGCCTAAGTATATTCTTATGTTCTAATTTTCTAATTTTTCTCGTCGTTTTTTTCGACATGTTTTCCGCGGCAGTTTTCCCATAGGGAAACACTGCCGCAGAGCCCACAGACTGTCGTTTTTCCCGTCAAGAGAAAAAATTACGTGAAAAACGACCGTGTGTGGGGAACAAGCCGTTCCCTCCTTTTTAATGTCATTATTCACGGCGGTTTTTTAACCGCCGTGAATAATGATCGTGTGTACGCGGCATTAGTCTGCAGGGCATTTAGATAGCTAAATTATCATAGACAATTGCCAATAAAATGCTTGTTTTTTTACAGATTATAGGTATTGATGTTTTTTACAATACAGCAATAGATAAATAGCAAGACAAAGTGCGGGAGACAAGGTCCAAGTGACGTCGTACAGGTGTGATAGGCGCATAGGATACAGTATGTTGTACACAAAGGAGAGTTATCTAATACCAGAGGTAAATCATGTTTAAACTGGCCATACACCAGAAATTTTTTTTTTTTGGAATGATCGTTTTGCTTTTCCAATGGTTATTGGGGTCAAATCAACAGAAAATGTAACCACTTGCGGACCGCCGCATGCCGATATACGTTGGCAGAATGGCACGGGCAGGCAAATGGGCGTACCTGAACGTCCTTTTAAATTTGCCGCCCAGCGGGAGCGCACGCCCCGCTGCGTGCCTCGTGAGTGCGCCCGCGGGTCCCGGAAACTCGATGCTCCCAGGCGAGCCGCGATTGCGGTTGGCAAAGGCAGAACAGGGGGATACCTTTGTAAAGAAAATTAGCTTTTTTTTTAAAAAAAAATGGGGATATTTATTATAGCAAAAAGTACAAAATATTGTTTTTTTTTTTCAAAATTGTCAATCTATTTTTGTTTATAGCGCAAAAAAATAAAAACCGCAGAGGTGATCAAATACCGCCAAAAGAAAGTTCTATTTGTGGGGAAAAAAGGACGTCAGTTTTGTTTGTGAGCCACGTCGCACGACCGCGCAATTGTCAGTTAAAGCGACGCAGTGTAGAATCTCAAAAAGTGGCCCGGTCATTTGGCAGCCAAATGGTCCGGGGCTTAAGTGGTTAAAGGAGCAGAATGGAAATTGTTCTCGAATGAAATACAAACAGTAAATGTGATTTTCATTCTGGAAGAATCATACATATTGTAAAAAAAAACTTGTTTATCCACTTCAATGCTGAACACTTTCACCCCCTTCCTGCCCAGGTCAGCTGGCAGCGCTGTTGCACTTGAATGAGAATTGTGCAGTCATGGAACACTCTACCCATAGGAAATGTTCATCATTTTTTGTGAAGTGCACAAAGCAAGGTCCATAAAGACATGGATAAGTGAGTTTGGGGTGGAGGAACTATACCGGCTTACACAGAGTCCTGACCTCAACCCGATAGAACACCTTTGGGACTAATTAGAGCGGAGACTGCGAGCCAGGCCTTCTCATCCAACATCAGTGCCTGACCTCACAAATGCGCTTCTGGAAGAATGGTCAAACATTCCCATAGAGACACTCCTAAACCTTGTGGACGGCCTTCCCAGAAGAGTTGAAGCTGTTATAGCTGTAAAGGGTGGGCCAACTCAATATTGAACCCTACGGACTAAGACTGGGATGTCATTAAAGTTCATGTGCGTGTAAAGGCAGGTGTCCCAATACTTTTGGTAATATACAGTGCCTTGAAAAAGTATTCATACCCCTTGAAATTTTCCGCATTTTGTCATCTTACAACCAAAAACTTAAATGTATTTTATTGGGATTTTATGTGATAAACTGACACAAAGTGGCAAATAATTGTAAAGTGGAAGGAAAATGATAAATGGTTTTCAATTTTTTTTTTTTATAAATATCTGAAAAGTGTGGTGTGCATTTGTATTCAGCCCCCTTTACTCTGATACCCCCAACTAAAATCTAGTGGAACCAATTCCCTTCAGATGTCACCTAATTAGTAAATAGAGTCCACCTGTGTGTTATTTAATCTCAGTATAAATACAGTTGTTCTGTGAAGCCCTCAGAGGTTTGTAAGAGAACCTTAGTGAACAAACAGCATCATGAAGGACAAGGAACACACCAGACAGGTCAGGGATAAAGTTGTGGAGAAGTATAAAGCAGGGTTAAGTTATAAAAAAATATCCCAAGCTTTGAACATCTCACGGAGCTCTGTTCAATCCATCATCCGAAAATGGAAAGAGTATGGCACAACTGCAAACCTACCAAGACATGGCCGTCCCCCTAAACTGACAGGCCGGGCAAGGAGAGCATTCATCAGAGAAGCAGCCAAGAGGCCCATGGTAACTCTGGAGGAGCTGCAGAGATCCACAGCTCAGGTGGGAGAATCTGTCCACAGGACAACTATTAGTCGTGGATTCCACAAATCTGCCCTTTTATGGAAGAGTGACAAGAAGAAAGACATTGTTGAAAGAAAGCCATAAGAAGTCCTGTTTGCAGTTTGTGAGAAGCCATGTGGGGGACACAGCAAACATGTGGAAGAAGGTGCTCTGGTCAGATGAGACCAAAATTGAACTTTTTGGCTTAAAAACAAAACGCTATGTGTGGCGGAAAACTAACACTGCACATCACCCTGAACACACCATCCCCACCGTGAAACATGGTGGTGGCAGCATCATGTTGTGGGGATGCTTTTCTTCAGCAGGGACAGGGAAGCTGTCAGAGTTGATGGGAAGATGGATGGAGCCAAATACAGGACCATCTTAGAAGAAAACCTGTTGGAGTCTGCAAAAGACTTGAGACTGGGGCGGAGGTTCACCTTCCAGCAGGACAACGACCCTAAACATACAGCCAGAGCTACAATGGAATGGTTTAGATCAAAGCATATTCATGTGTTAGAATGGCCCAGTCACAGTCCAGACCTAAATCACATTGAGAATCTGTGGCAAGACATGAAAATTGCTGTTCACAGACGCTCTCCATCCAATCTGACAGAGCTTGAGATATTTTGCAAAGAAGAAGGAGCAAAAATGTCCCTCTCTAGATGTGCAAAGCTGGTAGAGACATCCCCAAAAAGACTTGCAGCTGTAATTGCAGAGAAAGGTGGTTCTACAAAGTATTGACTCCGAGGGGCGCCATACAAATGTACCCCCCACACTTCTCACATATTTATTTGTAAAAAAAATTGACAATTTATAATTTCCCTTCCACTTCACAATTATGAGCCACTTTGTGTTGGTCTATCAAATAAAATCCCAATAAAATACATTTACGTTTTTGGTTGTAACGTGACAAAATGTGGAAAATTTCAAGAGGTATGAATACTTTTTCAAGGCACTGTAGTGTATGTAACATGGTGCCAGATTGAGTGTTGCATCCCCAGCAAGTGTCGGGAACATGTGGGAAGATTTTATACTGTACAACTCATGACCGCATTGCTACCACCTATTAAGAATCGTAAAACATCTTAAAGCTCCTATGAGATTTTATTGATTGGGTTTACAAACGTGCAATAAAAGAGAGGAAACCCATATAGTGTTCTTCTAAAGAAAAATTCACTATTGCTGAGCTAACCTACATATGAAAATCGGACTGGTTGCTGTTATTTCCCTACCGGCTCTTGACCACTGCTCTTTGGTTGGCTTTATTGAGTAAGCTGTGAGTAGGGATGAGCTCGGTGTTCGAGTCGAACATACGTTCGACTCGAACATCGGCTGTTCGACTGTTCGGCGAACATCGAACAATTTGGGCCGTTCGCGCCAAATTCGAGTGACGCGAACGGCCCACAATACACTGCGCCATCGCAGTGCAATCCCGGCGCTGTGATTGGCCAAGCATGCACTGTGACCCCGCATGCTTGGCCAATCACAGCGCCGGCAGCTAGAAGAGCCATAATTGGCCACAGGCAGGTTGCCTGTGGCCAATTATAGCTCAGGGGGTTTAGCACACGCCCCACACTATAAAAGGCCGCCAGCGCGGCGGCCTTGTGTAGTGTGTTCCGGCACAGGGAAAGAGAAGGATAGGCAGGGACAGTGTTGATATTCGTTGTGCTATTCTTGTGTGCAGGGAGAGAGAAGGATAGGCAGGGAGAGTGTCAATGTCATATTCTTTGCTAAACCTTGTGTGCAGGGAGAGAGAAGGATAGGCAGGGGACAGTGTCAGTGTCATATTCTTTGATAAACCTTGTGTGCAGGGAGAGAGAAGGATAGGCAGGGAGAGTGTCAGTGTCATATTCTTTGATAAACCTTGTGTGCAGGAAGAGAGAAGGATAGGCAGGGGACAGTGTCAGTGTCATTGTTGCTAAGCCTCCTGCACATTATACACCTGAAGTTAGCCCGTATTGCTGTGTTTTCCTGGTGTTTTACACCAACAGGCATTTGCAGCACTTACAGCGGGCGGAGTGTGCCTCCTGCACATTATACACCTGAAGTTAGCCCGTATTGCTGTGTTTTCCTGGTGTGTTACACCAACAGGCATTTGCAGCACTTACAGCGGGCGGAGTGTGCCTCCTGCACATTATACACCTGAAGTTAGACCGTATTGCTGTGTTTTCCTGGTGTGTTACACCAACAGGCATTTGCAGCACTTACAGCGGGCGGAGTGTGCCTCCTGCACATTATACACCTGAAGTTAGCCCGTAATTGCTGTGTTTTCCTGGTGTGTTACACCAACAGGCATTTGCAGCACTTACAGCAGGCGTAGTGTGATTCCTGCAAAATATACTCCTGAAGCTAGGCCTTATTGCTGGTTTTCCCATCTCCCTGCAGGCCATTAGAATGTCTGGAAGGCAAACAAGGAGAGGCAGACAGTCAGGAGCCAATAAAAGAGGGCAAGCAGGCTCTGTGTCTAGAGACAACAGTGCTGGTCGTGGACGCGGTGCATCGCCATCAGCACGTGGCCATGGGACACGCTTGTCCTTCTTTTAGGCAGCTGGACGTGTTGAGCCGCATCATGCCGAAGACTTGGTAGAGTGGATGACCAAGCCCTCCTCATCCTCCTCATCCTCTCTCACCCAGGCTCAGGGTACTGGCAAAGCAGCTGCCAAAGCGTCCTCTTCCCTGGTATCAATGTCATCATCAGTCACTCCTTCCCTAGACCAACCATGTCCTCCTGAGGAGTCCCCCGAACTGTTTGAGCACAGTGTTGGGTACATGCTCCAGGAGGATGCCCAGCGTTTCGAAGGGTCTGATGATGATACCCAGCTAGAGGAAGGCAGTAGCGTGAGAGCAGAGAGAGGGGATGCTCAAGAAGGACACCAATCTGGCAGTCATGTTCCAGCAGCTGCAGCATACTGCTAGATTGGCTCCAGTGATGAGGAGGGAGGGGATGATGAGGTCACTGACTCCACGTGGGTGCCTAATAGGAGAGAGGAGGAGGAGGAGGATGAGGAGGAGGCACATCTCCAACGAGGCAGGATGCCCTCGGGGGGCCAGCGTAAGGGCAGCACACCGACGGAATCACACCGCAGAGCTCCGCCTGTGCAGGGCGCTGCCTCTGCCCGTTATTCAAAAAGTTCTTTGGTGTGGGCCTTTTTTGAGTCGAGTGCATCAGATCGCACAGCTGCTGTTTGCAACATATGTCTCAAGCGTATATCGCGTGGCCAAAACATCACCCGCTTGGGCACCACATGCTTGACCAGACATATGTTGACCTGCCATGCAGCTCATTGGCAAGCCTACCTTAAAGACCCACACCAAAGAACAAAGCGGACCTCTCCTTGCTCCGCATCAGCTGGGATCTCCAACCCCACTATACCTTCAGTCCTCTCTGAAACCTGCTCTGAGAGGAATGAAGGTGTAGAATTAGGTGTGTCACAGCCAAGTACTTGCGGCCACTCTGCTAGCAGTACACCGACGTCCGATTCTAGCAGGCAAATTTCCCTGCCCCAGCTGCTGGACCGTCGAAAGAAGTTCACTCCCAGCCATCCACATGCCCAGCGGTTGAATGCTAGCTTGGCTAAATTGCTAGCGCTTCAACTGCTGCCTTTTCAGTTGGTAGACTCGGCCCCCTTCCGTGAGTTTGTGCAATGTGCGGTTCCTCAGTGGCAGGTTCCCAAAACACCACTTTTTCTCACGGAAGGCGATTCCGGCTCTCTACCGGCATGTGGAAGGCAATGTCTTGGCCTCGCTGGACAGGGCGGTCAGCGGTAAGGTGCATATTACCGCTGACTCATGGTCCAGCAGGCATGGACAGGGACGTTACCTTTCTTTCACGGCCCATTGGGTCACTCTTTTGGCAGCTGGGAAGGATGCAGGACAAGGTGCAGTAGTGTTAGAGGTTGTTCCGCCGCCACGCCTCCAAAATGCTACTACTGGTTGTGACACACCCCTCTCCTCCACCCCCTCCTCTTCTTCTTCCTCCATGGCCTCTTCCTGTGCTTTGTCCTCGGAACCAGCGGTGCTCCGTAGGCGTTCAAGGGGCTACGCAAGTACGCAGGCAAAAAGATGCCATGCCGTGCTTGCGCTGGTGTGTTTGGGGGACAGGAGCCACACTGGGGCAGAGGTTCTGTCTGCTCTGCAGGGGCAGGCCGAGAGGTGGTTGACGCCACGCCAGCTTAAGCCAGGAATGGTGGTTTGCGACAATGGCACCAACCTCCTCTCCGCCCTCCGACAGAGACAACTGACCCATGTGCCCTGTGTGGCTCACGTCCTTAACCTGGTGGTTCAGCGGTTCTTGGGCAGGTACCCGGGCTTACAGGATGTCCTGAGGCAGGCCAGGAAAGTCTGTGTGCATTTCCACAGATCTTATAATGCCAGTGCTCGCCTGGCTGAGCTGCAAAAGGAGTTGAACCTGCCCAAGAACCGCCTTATATGTGACATGCCCACCAGGTGGAACTCAACGTTGGCCATGCTGCAGCGGCTGCACACGCAGCAGAGGGCCATCAATGAGTACCTGTGCGACTATGGCACCAGGACAGGGTCAGGGGAGCTCGGGTTTTTTTTACCACGCCAGTGGGGCATGATCAGGGATGCATGCACTGTCCTGGCACCATTTGAGGAGGCCACGAGGATGGTGAGCAGTGACAGTGCATGCATCAGTGACACTGTACCTCTTGTCCACCTGTTGGAACATACGCTGCGTGGAATAATGGACAGGGCACTTGAGGCAGAACAGAGGCAGGAAGAGGAGGACTTCCTTGCCTCTCAAGGCCCCCTTTACCCAGACAGTGTTCCTTCTGTCCCACCCATCGCACAGGAAGAGGAGGAGGAGGAGGAGGATTGTGTCAGCATGGAGGTGGAGCCTGGCACTCAGCATCATCAGCAGCAGACTTTTAGGGATGATTTACAGTCCCAAGAAACCCGTGGACTTTTACCTGGCTAGGAGGAGGTGGCTGCAAATCATGTCGTCCTTAGTGACCCAGAGGACTCCGGACCGAATGCCTCAGCTAACCTACGCTGCATGGCCTCCCTGATCCTGCAAAGTCTTCGGAAGGATCCTCGTATTCTTCGGATCAAGGAGAGGGACCATTACTGGCTGGCCACTCTCCTTGATCCACAGTACAAGGGTAAGATTGCGGACCTTATCTTACCGTCGCAGAGGGAGCAGAGGATGAGAAAACTCCGGGAGGCCTTGCAGAAAGGTCTGTGCAACGCGTTCCCAGAGACTGGGAGGTTACAAACTCCTGGTCCGGGACAACGAGTTGCTGAGGCTTCGGTCAGTCAAAGAAGGAGCGGTGGGGAAGGTGGCCCTCTGACCGATGCGTTCAGACAATTCTTTAGTCCGCAGCCCCAAGGTATGATCGGTTCCAGCAACCATCGCCAGCGTCTGATATACATGGTGCAGGAATACCTAGGGGCAAGGTCAGACTTGGACACCTTCCCCACCGAAAATCCTCTGGCTTACTGGGTCTTGAGGATGGATCACTGGCCAGAGCTTGCACAGTATGCAATTGAGCTACTGGCCTGTCCTGCATCCAGCGTTCTTTCAGAACGCACATTCAGTGCTGCTGGAGGATTTGTCACGGATCACAGGGTGCGCCTGTCCACCGACTTGGTTGATCGACTGACCTTCATAAAGATGAACCAGTCTTGGATCACCACCAGCTACCAAACACCTGAAGCTGATATAACAGACTAATTTATTTTCAAATGTCACATCCCTTCAAGACTGATGCTGATGCTGAGAGACTGTCCTGTTATGTTGACTGACTATCCTCCTCCTCCTCCTCAATGATCCGATTGATGATGATAGCTTGGAAGAACATTTTTGTTTCTGGGTGCCGCCACCAGTGGCTAAGGCCCAATTTTTCAGCCCCTGTTTAACAGGGGCATGTAATTACAATTTTTTATGCAATGCTTTGCAGCAGGGCTCATTCCTGCACTCCAACTAGAGTATCTGGGAGAGGTTGCAGTGTCGTGGCACCAGCACCAGTGGCTAAGGCCCAATTTTTCAGCCCCTGTTTAACAGGGGCGTGTTATTACAATTTTTTATGCAATGCTTTGCAGCAGGGCTCATTCCTGCACTCCAACTAGAGTATCTGGGAGAGGTTGCAGTGTCGTGGCACCAGCACCAGTGCCTAAGGCCCAATTTTTCAGCCCCTGTTTAACAGGGGCGTGTAATTACAATTTTTGATGCAATACTTTGCAACAGGGCTCATTGCTGTGCTCCAAATACAGTATCTGTGAGGGGTTGCAGTGTTGTGGCACCAGTGCCTAAGGCCCAATTTTTCTGCCCCTGTTTAACAGGGGCATGTAATTACAATTCTTGATCTAATAATTCACAGCAGCGCCCATTCCTGCGCCCACCAAGAGTAACTGTGAGGCCTTACAGTGTTGTGTCAACGCCACCACCACCACCAAAGGCCCAATTTTTCTGCCCCTGTTTAACAGGGGCATGCAATTACAATTCTTGATCTAATAATTCACAGCAGGGCCCATTCATGCGCCCACTAAGAGTAACTGTGAGGGCTTACAGTGTTGTGGCAACACCAACATGTAAGGGGCAAATTTCAGGAGAGTATATACGGCAGGCCCCTACTTTCAAACATCCAACTTACAAACGACTCCTATTTGGAAACGAAAGGAGACAACAGGAAGTGAGAGGAAATCTACCCCTATGAAGGGAAATTCTCTCCTGTAAGAGTTAATATGGGAAAAAGATGTCTCCTCTCTACTGATGCTTTATCACCAATCCTTGTTTCAATAAAAAACCCACTTTTCAAAAACATTTGTCATTGGGATGGAAAGTGAGGTGAAATGT
Organism: Rana muscosa; assembly: GCA_029206835.1. Classification (NCBI taxonomy): domain Eukaryota; kingdom Metazoa; phylum Chordata; class Amphibia; order Anura; family Ranidae; genus Rana; species Rana muscosa. The sequence goes on from CM055120.1 coordinate 305,308,112, forward strand.
TCTGAACAGGGGCACAGACAGCAAAACAAATGTTACAGGGGTGATAACCCTTCCCTATGTTTTCCAAAAAGCTTAAAAATAGATTTTTTTGGCTGGAGCTACACTTAAACAATGTACCTGTTCAAAATTACAAACAGATTCTACATAAGAACAAACCTACAGTCCTGGCTGTTCAGAGTATATAGGGCCTTTTTTATTTTGTGTGTGGGGTTCCCCTTAATATCCATACAAGACCCAAAGGGGCTGGTAATGGGCTGGGGTAGGGGGGGGGGGGTGTGTGATGGGGTAGCTATGCCATTTTTCTTAAAGATTTTCATCCATATTACCGGGACCAGACATTACATTAAAGCCGCAAGCAGTTTTAAATGGCTTTTTTTCCTTTAGAAGTGTCATTTTGTGCAGGGACAGTTCTAAACACGGGAAACACGTGGCACTTCACAGGCATACTTTAGACACCCCCCAGGTACGATATTTAAAGGAATATTTTACTTTTTTTTTTCACTTTATGCATCATTAAAATGACGGCCGTTTTTAAAACTTCTTTTTGCATTGATACATGTCCCCTGGTGCAGAACCCGGGTTCCCAAACCCTTTTTAGGACAATAACATGCATAATAGTCGTTATAATTAGCACTTTAGATTTCGAACATTCGCATCCATTGTATTTAATAGGGTTCTAAAGTTCGTGCGAACTTTCGGTCCGTTCGCGGGTTCTGGTGCGAACCGAACCTGGGGGTATTCGGCTCATCACTAGCTGTGAGGGCCTTTTGAACACCATGCAACTGAAGATCCAAAAAACTTCACTGTAGATTTAAGCCTCCTACACACGATCGGATTTTCCGCAGACAAAGCGTTTGTCCGAAGGGTGTTGGCCAGGAATTTGTCTTGCATACAAACGGCACACAATTGTCGGCCAACAAACACGAAACTACACGTTTTTTTCAGCTCTTTAGCGCCACCCTTTGGGCACCTTCTGCTCATGTCGTGTTTGGTGAGCATTGATTCTGAGCATGCGTGTTTGTACTTTAGACTTTTGTCCGACAGACTTTTTGTACACACGCTTGTAGGTTGCCTTTCAGGTATGTAAAAAAAAAAAAAAAGCAACAGCAGATATACAACCGCTTTAACCAGGGCTTTTTTTCTCAGAGAAAAGGTGCAGGAACTCCTCCTTTTCTCCACCCCTATCCACCTCCGAGCACCGCTTCTTGGTTCCACCCCCTACCCACCCCCCATACTGCCCTTTTAGAGAATACAGAACCAAGTATTTTGTGCTGATCAGTAATTTGTATGGGATGTGTTAATGATAACAGAAAAAGCAGTAAAATAGGTCCACTGTAGCCATTAACAATAGAGCCCCTCCAGCAACAATAGACCCCCCCTAACAACAATGGATCAATGAAACAGAATCCCCCCAGCATCAACAACAGATCTCCCCACAGCCAGCATCAATAGACTCTCCAGCAGCCAGCAACAATAGACCCATCCCTCAACAGTAGATCTCTCGCAGCAATAACTGACCCCCCAAGCAATATAAGACCCAGCCCCAGCAACAATAGATCCTCTCCATCTAGAATAGATCCCCCAGCAACCAGCAACAATAGACCATACAGCACATCCCAGCACCCCTTGCCATTACATACAGTCAGTGCTGGAAGTGCCGGAACTGCGTTCCCCCACGTTCTTGCTGAAAAAAAGCCCTGGCTTTAACGCTCGAAAGTTCAGAGAACTTTTGTGTGACCGCGTGTGTATGCAAGCCAAGCTTGAGTGGAAATCCGTCGGAAAAACCATCCAACGTTTTTTTCCGACGGGAAAACCAATCGTGTGTACGCGGGCATTAGAGGCACCTCTCTTCTCTTTAACACTCAAGCCTCGTACACACGGCCGAGATTCTCGTCAGGAAAAAAACGTCGTTTTTCCTGACGAGAATCTTGACAAGAATCTTGTCCCGGCCGAATGTACACACGTACGATTCAAAAGAACCGCCGTTCTTTTGAATGGCATGCACGCGGTGACGTCATCGACTACGACGAGCATGCGCTCGTCACATTCGATGCCGTCGCCGCCATCTTGCTTCACCCTATGCTTAGGAAGCTACCGTGCATGCGTCAAAGTCATTTCGAGCATGCGCAGGTTTCCACGGCGACAGGTAAGTGTACACACTCTCGGGTTTCTCGTTGAGAAACAGGCCAACGAGATTCTCGACGTTAAAAAAAAGACCGCAGGTCGACTTTTTTCTCGTCGGGGAATCTGGGCAGTTTTCTTGACGAGAAAACTGAAACCCGCGTACACACAGCCGGTTTTCTCGGCAAGAAAGCTCTCCCGGCAGTTTTCTTGTCGTTTTTTTGCCGAGAAAACCGGTCGTGTGTACGCGGCCTCAGTTGTGACATGACGCTACTTGTATATCAAGACATCGCTTGTCTATCAAGTCAAAATGTATTTAAAAAATTTGCTTGTCTTGCAAAACGTTCTCAAAGAAAGTTACTCTCAAACCAAGGTTTTACTGTATCTAGTGATTGCTCATTGATCGGTTGGGTAACCAGGCTCCGCTAGCTTTGTTTACATAAGATGCAATACCCACAAGAGATCAGGAGAGATTAGCGCCGTGTACCAACAAAGGTTTCCAGAAAACATTCTTATCAGAGGGAAATCTTTGCCAGTAAGCCACATCCTTCTTCCTTTTTTTTTTTTTTAAATATCTGAAAAATGTTCCTCTATTTGCATATAGGAAGCGATTCATGTCTTTCCCCAGAAGAGAAAGTTGACTAACGGGCCCCATTGTGTTTCTGGGAACTGGAATTTCCGATCAGGCACTTGATAGAAGTGTTTTCTCAACAGCAAATGTTGTGCTGGAACAATTTGTTTTCACTGCAATCGCATTCCTTCTTCTTCTTCTTCCAGAGTAGGGGAGGCATCTTCATGTATTATCTACTGTATGAGAACGACGAGTCACGTCTCTTCCTCCGAAACACTCCTCTGTCCATTCTAATTAAAGTGACTCTGTCCATTTAGAGGGACCGGCCCTCCTTTGGAAGTCAATCTCCTGACCCCTATTTTCGTCTCGGGTTTTCTTCTTTTTTGGCCTGATGTATTGATCTCTATTTATTTATTAAAACCAGGGCTTTTTTTCAGCGGGAACGTGGGGGAACGCAGTTCCGGCACCTCCTGGACTGACTGTATGTAATGGCAAGGGGTGCTGGGGTGTGCTGCAGGGTATTGATGCTCACTGCTGGCGGATCTATTTTTGCAGGAGGGTCTATTGTTGCTGAGGAGGTCTAGCATACCTCCCAACCTGCACGGATTCTGCGGGACTTTCCCGCACTGCCACTTACTTCCCGCATTCCCGCGATAGAGCTCATATTCCCGCACAGGAAGAGAGGAAGAGGAGGCAGCCTGGCAGGACGGGAGAAGAAGGAGGTAGGAAGATTTCACTCTGCGCCCCCCTGTTGTAACAGCACTGTCGGGCGATCTGCGGCAGACCCCGCCCCCCCTGCTAATCCTCACTAATGTAATGGTAAAAAACATCTTCTATTTCAGTTCCCCCCCGCTCAACAACTTTACTGTCCCCCCCCTCCCCGCTCAACAACTTTGTCCCGCAAATGCTTTTTTTAAAGTTGGGAGGTATGGGTCTAGTGTTGCTGGTGGGGGACCTATTGTTGCTGGGGGGTCAGTTGTTGCTGAAGGAGATCTACTGTTGAGGGAGGGGTCTATTGTTGATGGCTGCCAGAGAGTCTATTAATGCTGGCTGTGCGGAGATCTGTTGATGGTGCCGGGAGTCTATTGTTGCTGGGGGGGGGGGTGAAATTTTGTTGTGGGTGGTACATTGTTAGGGGGATCTATTGTTGCTGGCTGAAGGGGATCTATTTTACTACTTTTCTTGATATCATTACCAAATTCCATACAAAATCCATAGCAGCACAAAATGATACTTGGTTCTGTATTGTCCAAAAGGGGCGGTACTGGGAGGTGGGTAGGGGATGGAACCAAGGGACGGTGCTCGGAGGTAGGTAGGGGGCGGAGAAAACAAGTGACTCGGAAAAGGGGAGTTCCTGCACCTATTGTCTGAGAAAAAAAGCCCTGATTAAAACACAGCGGGGACCAGTGAGGACGGTGCAAGGCGACTCGCGCATGCGCAGTAGGGAACCGTGCAGTGAAGCCGCGCGGGGGAAGCCGAGAGACGAGCTGTAGCTCGGCTTCGGCTGCCGACGTCGCGGGCGAACCTGGACAGGTAAGTGTCCATTTTTTAAAAGTCAGCAGCTGCAGTATTTGTAGCTGCTGGCTTTTAAAAAAAAAAAAATTCCGGTGAACCTCCGCTTTAAAGATACTTAGTGCTGTCAATTTCAAGCAGCGTTTTACATATACAGTGGAACCTTGGATTTACGAGCATAATCCGTTCCAGGAGAATGCTCGTAATCCAAAGCACTCGCATATCAATGGAAATTAAAATAATTTGTTCCGCATTGACTTCAATGGCATGCAATACCGCATGCAGTCAGAGAGCCTCGTAAACACTCGGAAAGGGCCGAGGACATCTCGGCTGAACTTTGAAAACCTCAGGAACGGAGTATTTCCGTGATTTTCCGAGCATTTCCGAATGGCTCTGATCGGCGCCGTTCGGCTCTGCTCGGCTCCGGCGCCCCCCCCCACCTCAGGCCAAACGCGGTATTGCACACCGCTTTGACTTGAATCCTGCTCGTTTTGTGAGACAACACTCGCAAACCGAGTCAGGTTATTTTAGACTACAGTGCTCGTATTGTGAAACGCTCGTTAACCGCGTTACTCGCAATCCGAGGTATCACTGTAAAGGTATATTGTACCGTCACATCAGTCCCTGCCCTCAAGGAGCTTACAATCTAAGGTCCCTTACTCACATACAGTATCTCACAAAAGTGAGTGCACCCCTCACATTTTTTGTAAATATTGCTGTCCCCTCAAAATAACTCAACACACAGCCATTATTGTCTAAACCGCTGGCAACAAAAGTGAGTACACCCCTAAGTGAAAATGTCCAAATTGGGCCCAAATTTGCAGTATTTTGTGTGGCCACAATTATTTTCCAGCACGGCCTTCACCCTCTTGGGCATGGAGTTCACCAGAGCATCACAGGTTGCCACTGGAGTCCTCTTCCCCTCCTCCATGATGACATCACGGAGCTGGTGGATGTTAGAGACCTTGCGCTCCTCCACCTTCCGTTTGAGGATGTCCCACAGATGCTCAATAGGGTTTAGGTCTGGAGACATGCTTGGCCATCTCACTTTTGTGAGATACTATACATACACTATTTTACCAAAAGTATTGGGACGCCTGCCTTTACACACACACATGAACTTTAATGGCATCCCAGTCTTAGTCTGTAGGGTTCAATATTGAGTTGGCCCACACTTTGCAGCTATAACAGCTTCAACTCTTCTGGGAAGGCTGTCCACAAGGTTTAGGAGTGTCTATGGGAATGTTTGATCATTCTTCCAGAAGCGCATTTGTGAGGTCAGGCACCGATGTGGATGAGAAGGCCTGTCTCCGCTCTAATTTACCCTAAAGGTGTTCTATCGGGTTTAGGTCAGGACTCTGTGCAGGCCAGTCAAGTTCCTCCACCCCAAACTCGCTCATCCATGTCTTTATGGACCTTGTTTGTGCAAGTGGTTAAAAAAGTGGTTAAAGAAAATGGGGACTCTCAGTAAGGGCCCTTTCACACGTGCGGACCATATGTCCGTATTTCATCCATCTGTTTTCGGATGAAATACGGACATACATGTACCCCCATGGGATAGCGGGTGTCAGCGGATGAACAGCCGATATCATCCGTCTCCGCTATGGTCCGATTCTGCAGACGGAGGAAAATACTATTTTTCCATCCGTCTGCAGAGCGGATCGGATGAACACGGACAGACGGTCCGTGTTCCTCCGACCCCCCCATAGAGGAGAGCGGAGATCTGACAGGGCGGTCCCTGTCACAGTGTGCGGGGACCGCCCTGTCATCCGCCGGCTCAGCAGGGATCAACGGAGCGATCCCCGCTGAGTAAGCGGATGTTCATGGGGCAGATCATTACGGGATCCGCCCGTGTGAAAGGGCCCTTACAATGCATGTTTAAAGTGATACTATAGGTTCGTGTTTAAAAAAATAAAATAAAATAACAAACATGTCATTCTTACCTCCACTGTGCAGTTCATTTTGCACAGATTGGCCCTGAACGTCCTCTCCCGAGGTCCCAAGGTGGCTCTCGCGGCTCCTCCCAGCAAGAGCTAACCCCCTCTGGGAAGCACTTTCCCGAGGGGGTTAGCTTGCGGGCACGCTCCCGTGTGATACAGTTGGCGGCTATAGCTGCCGAGTGTATGACTCTGCCCCGCCCCTGACGCGTCATTGGATTTGATTGACAGCAGCGCGAGCCAATGGCTGCACTGCTATCAATCTATCCAATGAAGAGCCGAGAAGAGTCGAGAAGCCCGGGCAACCATCGAGTGCGTTCGCAATTTCCAGGGCTCAGGTAAGTTAACGGGGAGGGCTGGGGGGGGCGACTAATCGTCGGATGTTTTTTTACCTTAAAGCGGAGCTCCGCCGGGAAAAAAAATATTAAAAGCCAGCAGCTACAGCTACAGCAGCTGCTGGCTTTTAATATTTGGACACTTACCTGTCCCGGAGTCCAGCGACGTCCGCAGCAGAGGACGAGCGATCGCTCGTCACTCTGCTGCTCCCTCCGCCATCCTCGCTGAGGGAACCAGGAAGTGAAGCCCTGCGGCTTCATGCCCAGTTCCCTACAGCGCATGCGCGAGTCGCGCTGCGCCGTTCTGATTCGTCCTCCTGTGTTCTGGGAGCCGAGTGTCTCCCAGAACACTACGGGAAGTCTGGGGGAAGTGACGTTACTCCCGCAGATTCCCAGAGAGAGGACTGCCGGATGTGGGTGAAAATACCTGTCTTAGACAGGTATCTTCACCCCCCTGAAAGGTGTCAATTGTGACACCTGAGGGGGGGAGGGTTCCAAATAGCAGAAGTTAATATTTAAGGTGGAGCTCCACTTTAACCACTTAAGCCCCGGACCAATATGCAGCATAAAGACCGGGCCCCTTTTTGCGATTCGGCACTGCGTCAATTTAACTGACAATTGCGCATTCATGCGACGTGGCTCCCAAACAAAATTGACGTCCTTTTTTCCCCACAAATAGAGCTTTCTTTTGGTGGTATTTTATCACCGCTGCGGTTTTTATTTTTTGCGCTATAAACAAAAATAGAGCAACAATTTTGAAAAAAATTCAATATTTTTTACTTTTTACTATAATAAATATCCCCAAAAAATATATAAAAAAGCATTTTTTTTCCTTAGTTTAGGCCGATACGTATTCTTCTACATATTTTTGGTAAAAAAAAACGCAATTGGCGTTTATTGATTGGTTTGCACAAAAGTTATAGCGTTTATAAAATAGGGGGTAGTTTTATGGCGTTTTTATTTTTTACTAGTAATGGCGGCGATCAGCGATTTTTTTCATGACTGCGACATTATGGCGGACACATCGGACACTTTTGACACCATTTTGGGACCATTGTCATTTTTACAGCGATCAGTGCAATAAAAATGCACTGGTTACTGTAAAAATGACACTGGCAGTGAAGGGGTTAACCACTAGGGGGCCCTGAAGGGGTTAAGTGTGCCTAAGGGAGTGATTTTCACTGTTAGGGGGCGTAGCTACGAGTGACACGTCACCGATCTCCGCTCTGATCACACAGAGCGGAGATCGGTGACAGTGTCAGTAGGCGAGGCAGGGAGATGTTGTGTTTACACTAACATCTCCCCGCTCCATCCCTCCGTGAGACGATCGTGGGGATCCCCATGGCGATCGAGTCCGCGGGACCCGCGGTCCGACTCACGGGGGTGACTGCAGGGTCGCAAGTGCGACCACACGGCAGGCAGTTAAAGTGGACGTACAGGTACGTGATTGTGCCTGTACGAGCCATTCTGCCGACGTATATATGCCGTGAGCGGTCCATGGGCGTCCGCTCCATAGGGCAAGGGGGGTCAATTGCCCCCCCCCCCTCCTGGAGACACACTATATTTATATGGACATGGAATGAAGCGGAATTATCCTCAAGAGCTATTTTACACTGCCAGCTCGCCACGTTATCAGTAAAGCGCCGCTAGTTTTAGCGGCACTTTACCATCGTTTTAGTGGGGCTATTCGGCCGTTAGAGGGGGGGGGGGGGGGTTTAAATGTTTTTTTTAAATTGCTAATCAGACAATGGCAGCTTGATCCTTCTATTAAGCTTTTGCATCAGGTTTCTCAAACCTTTGCATGCCTGTGCTTTATGTCATAATGACTAAGCCCCTCCCCTTCATGACATTGTCAAAAAGGGACCGAGCATGGATGACCTTAAAATGATGCCCCCCCCCTGAAAAAAGTTCAGCGGACGCCCATGTGTATATATATATATATATTGTGAGGGGGTTAGCTCGGCAGCGGGTGTGTGTGACCCCCGGGATGGGCTCCCCACACAAAAACAGGCCCAGCAGACGGAGGTTGTGGTTTTCAAAATCAAAAAGGTGCCGTTTATTTTCTATTTACAGTGACAAAAACACAGCAAAGCAAAAAAAACAAACAAAATAAATCCTGGTCAACTTGACCTCTGACTAAACATACAGGTTTCCTAACTAACAACTGGGATCAGCCTAGTGCTGTCCTAGTCCCTGGTTTTAAATGTCCAAGCAAAATATAGCCACACAGGCTTTCTCTCACCGCACAGGGGTTCACTCTCCCTAGACAGTCCACACAGGTCTGCTTCCAGGCATGAGCTAACATCTAATGAATCTGGGAGTTTTTTATAGAGGCCTAAATGAGCTGACAAGCTTCAGCTGGCCTCATCAACTCCCTGTCTGCACGACGCCCAGCCCTCTCCCTAGAGGTATGAGTCATCAATGAGCCCACTAGTCTCAGCTGGGCTTATACAACTCTCCACCTAGCTGTATAAGTCAGCGTAAAGCCTGAATCTGGGCGAAATATATCTACCCCCCTGGATGCAACCAGGTGACTTTACCTTCCTGCTGTCACATACCCCCCCCCTCTTGTTTTAACCTCGGGGTTGGAACACCAGCAATCAGGCATTCATGTACTCGAGACAAAGCATCCACATTCCCCATTTGAACGCCAGGGCGATGCTTTACTGTGAAGTTGAATTCCTGGAGGGCCAGGAACCACCTATTCACTCTTCTATTTGTTTCCTTGTTTTGAGCCATCCACTTTAACGGAGCGTGATCCGTAACCATGTCAAAGTGCCTACCTAGCAGGTAGTACCGAAGGGAATCTAGAGCCCACTTCACCGCTAAACACTCCTTTTCAACGGTGGCGTAATTTACCTCATGGGACTTCAACTTCCTGCTGAGGTAAATGACTGGGTGCTCTTCCCCGTTCCAGACCTGGGACAATACTGCTCCTAACCCCACATCTGACGCATCACTTTGTACGACAAAGTCTCTAGAGAAGTCGGGTGAGTACAACACTGGCTGGCTACATAAGGCTTGTTTCAAGAATTGGAATGCTGCCTCAGCCTCGGGGGTCCATTTAATCATGACCGACCCTTTCCCCTTCGTCAGGTTGGTTAGGGGCACAGCCTTAGAAGCAAAGTGGGGAATGAATCGCCGATAATACCCAGCGATTCCCAGAAAGGCTCGTACCTGCTTCTTGCTGTTGGGACGTGGCCAACTCTGGATGGCCTCGACTTTGTTGAGTTGGGGTTTTATTACTCCCCTCCCAATGGTGTACCCAAGATATTTGGCCTCCTCCTGCCCAATGGTACACTTCTTGGGGTTAGCCGTAAACCCTGCTTCCCGAACAGAGTCCAGGACTGCTTGCACTTTTGGCAGATGTGAGGCCCAATCTGTGCTATGGACAATTACGTCATCCAGGTAAGCCGCAGCATACTTCCGATGGGGCCTCAGCATCTGGTCCATTTTCCGCTGGAATGTGGCCGGCGCATTCTGTAACCCGAACGGCATTCTTTTATATTGGAACGCCCCGTCTGGGGTTACAAATGCGGTTTTCTCTTTGGCTGACTTGGCCAGGGGGATTTGCCAATACCCTTTTGTGAGGTCAAGAGTCGTCATGTATCGGGCTGTTCCCAGCCGGTCGATCAACTCATCTATACGTGGCATGGGGTAGGTGTCAAATTTTGTAACTTTGTTCAACTGACGAAAATCGTTACAAAATCGCCAGCTCCCATCCGGTTTAGGCACCAACACAATGGGACTAGACCAATCACTTTGGGACTCCTCTATCACCCCTAAGTTCAGCATTTTCTGTACTTCCTCCCGTATTGCCTCCCGTCGGGCCTCTGGGATCCGATAGGGTTTTAACTTCACCCTTTCACCGGGCGGGGTAATAATGTCATGCTCTACCCCAGATGTTTGTCCCGGCAGCTCAGAGAATACCTCCTTGTTGCGAAGCACAAACTCCTTAACCTCCTGTTGTTGGGGTTGTGACAAGGTGGCTGCGATTCCAACCTCAGGAATCACGCAACCAGTTTGAGCTGGTGACCAAGTGTCTGCGACTAGGGACTCTCTATCCCTCCAGGCTTTCAACAGATTAACGTGATAGATCTGTTCGGGCTTTCGCCTTCCTGGTTGTCTGACCTTGTAATTCACTTCGCTCACTTTTTCCATTATCTCGTAGGGGCCTTGCCATTTGGCAAGGAATTTACTTTCAACCGTAGGGACAAGTACCAATATCCTATCCCCCGGGGAAAAGGTACGGGTCTTGGCTCCACGGTTGTACACTCTCTGCTGTGCCAACTGCGCTTGGGCCAAATGTTCCTTCACGATGGGCATTACCTGTGCAATTCGATCTTGCATCAGGGCGACATGCTCAATCACACTCCTGTGGGGAGAACTCTCACTTTCCCAAGTTTCCTTGGCAATATCCAACAGCCCTCTTGGGTGTCTCCCATACAGTAACTCAAAGGGGGAGAATCCCGTAGAGGATTGGGGCACCTCCCTAATAGCAAACATCAAATAAGGAAGTAGACAGTCCCAATCCTTTCCATCCCTATCCACCACTTTCTTCAACATTTGTTTTAGGGTTTTGTTGAATCTTTCAACCAGCCCATCGGTTTGGGGGTGATACACAGATGTACGTAATTGCGTCACTTTGAACAATTTACACAGCTCCTTCATAACCCGGGACATAAAGGGTGTACCTTGGTCCGTAAGCAGTTCTTTACAAATACCCACCCGGCTAAAAACAAGAGATAGCTCTTTGGCTATGGTTTTGGCCGAGGTATTTCTGAGAGGGATCGCTTCTGGATAACGGGTGGCATAGTCCATTATAACCAATATGTACTGGTGCCCCCTAGCGGACTTGATTATAGGACCTACCAAATCCATTGCGATTCTCTCAAACGGGACCTCAATGATGGGTAGAGGGACCAGCGGGCTACGGAAGTGTGGCATCGGGGCCGACCTCTGACACACAGGGCAGGAGGAACAATAATTTTCTATGTCCTTCATCACCCCAGGCCAATAGAATCTCTGTAATACCCTCTCTCGGGTTTTCTCTGTCCCCAGATGACCTCCAAGAATGTGCCCATGGGCCAACTCCAACACCAACTTCCTGTAAGGTTTGGGCACCACAAGCTGCTCAACGGTTTCTTCTGCCCTTTTTGCCACCCGATACAGTAGGTCCTTCTCTACGCTGAAGTATGGGTAAGTGCAGGTATTATCTGGGTTCACTAACTCGCCATCTATTTTCACTACGTTTTCCCGTGCCTTTATTAGGGCGGGGTCTTTCAACTGTTCTGTGGCAAAGTTTTCCCTGTGAACCTCAAGATCAGAAAACTCCACAGACGGTAGGTTTTCGTCTGAGGAGGTGGGCTCCTCTCCAGTTTCTTGAGTCTCCCCTGCCAATACTGACAAGGGAAATTCGGGAGAGTCCTCACCACTCTCAGAGGAGTTCTGGCTATCATATTCCTGGTACATAGGGGCACCAGTGGGGGGCTCAGGATCATCCCACAGTTCCCAGAACTTCGGAAAATCCCTTCCCACAATGGCGTCATGCGGTAACTGAGACACTAAGCCCACTGGATGAGAAAGGGTACCTTTGGGGGTCTCGAAACACACTGTAGTCACTGGATACTCTCGGGTGTCCCCATGCACACAAATAACAGCTACCTTGCTATTCCCAGAGACCTCTGTTTTAACTAATTCAGCCTTTATCAGGGTCACAAGGCTACCTGAATCCAGCAATACCACAACATTTCTACCATTAATACACATTTTGCATAAATGTTTCTCAGTTCCCCGAATGGCAGTGCATGCGACTGTCGCACACAGCGACTGACGTCTGCCCGTCAGAAAGTCACACTGCATGGGTTCCTCCAAAACCGGGCAATTTGCTGCAATATGTCCCGCTTGCCGGCAGCGGTAGCAAATGATCCTTCTTGCCGCCTCTTGAGCCGCTGATTTCCCAGGCTGTTCTCGCCAAACTTGGGGTAGAGCTCCCACCCTCTCACTCTCTCCACCCTTACCCCTTGGAATCATCTTATCCGCCCCTGGGGATGGTCTGGTCTTAGGGTGGAAAGTCCGAGTGTCTCTGGAAGAGGCCGTCAGGTTCTCTGTAGCCAAGTATTTCTCCACACGATCCACAAGACCATCGGCCGTCTCTGGGTCTCCATGGCTTACCCACTTTTGGATGGCAGTAGGAAGAGCTCTCAAAAACCGATCCATTACAACACGTTCCACAATCTTTGGTGCGGACAAAGTCTCTGGCTGTAGCCACTTTCTGCTCAGGTGAATGAGATCATACATTTGAGACCTGGGGGGTTTTCCAAGCTGGAAAGTCCAGTTATGCACACGCTGAGCCCGGACAGCCAGGGTGACACCCAGCCTTGCCAATATTTCAGCTTTTAGCATCACATAGTCTTTTGCTTGGTCAGGCTCTAGGTCATAGTAAGCTTTCTGCGATTCACCCGTTAACAGAGGAGCCACCAGTCCAGCCCACTGCTCCTCAGGCCACTTTTCTCTTTCAGCAGTCCTTTCAAACGTGGTCAAAAATACCTCTGGATCATCCTCTCCAGTCATTTTTGTCAATAAACGACTCACCCCAAAGGACGCGGTATTAGTGGGACGGCTTTCCTCACTGGTCTGCGGACGTTGCTGCATTACTGCTTCCATTTGTTGTAGTCTCTGCTCTTGCTTCTGTAACAGGTCTATGAAGCGGGCCTCAGATTGCTGCTGGGCTTGTTGCTGAGCTTCCAGACTCTGTTGGTGAGCTTGCTGCTGGGCTGCAAGGCTCTGTTGATGAGCTTGCTGCTGGGCTGCGAAGTTCTGTTGTTGAGCTGCAAGGCTCTGTTGATGAGCTGCAAGGCTCTTTTGCAAACCTGCATTTGTCTGCTGTTGATTGGCATTTGCTAGAGCCAGCTGCTTCAGTATCTCCTCCATGCTGGCTTAAAAAAAACTGCCACTGGTTCTCCACCAACTGTGAGGGGGTTAGCTCGGCAGCGGGTGTGTGTGACCCCCGGGATGGGCTCCCCACACAAAAACAGGCCCAGCAGACGGAGGTTGTGGTTTTCAAAATCAAAAAGGTGCCGTTTATTTTCTATTTACAGTGACAAAAACACAGCAAAGCAAAAAAAACAAACAAAATAAATCCTGGTCAACTTGACCTCTGACTAAACATACAGGTTTCCTAACTAACAACTGGGATCAGCCTAGTGCTGTCCTAGTCCCTGGTTTTAAATGTCCAAGCAAAATATAGCCACACAGGCTTTCTCTCACCGCACAGGGGTTCACTCTCCCTAGACAGTCCACACAGGTCTGCTTCCAGGCATGAGCTAACATCTAATGAATCTGGGAGTTTTTTATAGAGGCCTAAATGAGCTGACAAGCTTCAGCTGGCCTCATCAACTCCCTGTCTGCACGACGCCCAGCCCTCTCCCTAGAGGTATGAGTCATCAATGAGCCCACTAGTCTCAGCTGGGCTTATACAACTCTCCACCTAGCTGTATAAGTCAGCGTAAAGCCTGAATCTGGGCGAAATATATCTACCCCCCTGGATGCAACCAGGTGACTTTACCTTCCTGCTGTCACAATATATATATATATATATATATATATATATATATATACTGTAAATTGTTTACAAAGCTCATATGCATGTCCAGTTTAATTAGATGCTATTGATAATGAAGCGGCAAAGCCATGGCGGCAGTTCTGCGGAAGTCCGACTTCTCAGAAACGAAGTTGCGAGATGACTGATACGCTAATCACCTTCCCCATTCAAGTTACTTGGAACTGAGGCTGTGGCTACATAACATTTCTGCTTTCGAGTTTATCTCAGACTCCTGGCTTGTGGTCGCTTCTTCGGAAACTGCTGCATGCGTCAAGCCCCCCCCCCCCCCCCCCCCTGGACAATACACAGAGCCCGAGAGTTTACTTAAGCTGGGCCAGCCAGGAATTCCACTTACATTAACCCCTGGGTTCTGAAATTTAACATACAGTTTTATTGCTATCCGCGGTTTAAAAGTAAACTTCAGGAGAACGCTGTATTAAAAATGTCAAAATAACTGAATGGATTCTTATTGGCTGCTGATGTCATTAAAATGTATGCGCCGCCAAAACTTTATTTGATGGTTTTTCAGAAATTAGGTAATTTCTTTGGATCGTCTGCAGGTTTCGGGTCCCGAAGATGCACAGTGTTTGTATTTATTTTTGTCTTTTGGTTGAATTTTTTGGACACAGGTCTTTCTTATAGCCTCAGTTTTTACTTCAATCTTTGGCTTATGCCGCGTAGACACGGTCGGATTTTCCGACAAGAAAAGTCCTATGTGAGCTTTTGGTCGGAAATTCCCCGACAAAAATTTGAGAGCAGGTTCTCAAATTTTCAGACGGGAAAAAATTCCAATCGGAAATTTCCGATCGTCTGTAGCAATTCCAACGCGCAAAATTCCGACGCATGCTCAGAAACAATTCGGCGCATGCTCGGAAGCACTGAACTCGGCTCGTCGTAGTGTTGTACGTCACCGCGTTCTTGACGGTCGAAAGTTCAGAGAACTTTTGTGTGACCGTGTGTGTGCAAGCCAAGCTTGAGTGGAATTCCGTCGGAAGAACCATCCAAGGTTTTTCCGACGGAAATTCCGATCGTGTGTACGTGGCATTAGTTGGGGAAATTTCCCTTCAATTCCTGTCCTGGTCACAAAAACAAAAACGAGAGGACATCTCCAGGAAGAACACAGACAGGGCCGCCATCAGGAATTTTGGGGCCCCTTACACAGCTTCAGGCATGGGCCCCCTGGGGCGGAGGAGAACCGGGGGGGGGTGCTGCCGCCAGCAAATTGAGAGGCGGGGGGGTGCCACGAATTGAGAAGCAGGGGGGTGCTGCCGCCGCAAACCTTGTTGAGGTCGGGGGGCTTTGGGTGCTGACAAACAAAAAAACAACAACAAAAGAACAAAAAAAAAGGGGGGTTTGCCAGCCGGCCCCTGGGGACCTCTGGGCCCCTTACCAAAAATAAATAAAAAAATTTAACAAAAAAAAGAAAAAAGGGGGGTTGCCATCCGGGCCCCTTACAGGTGTACTGCCTGTACCCCCCTGATGGCGGCCCTGAACACAGACAGTAATAAAAACATTAAGGCCTGGTTCACACGTATGCGAATCGGATGTGGAATTCACTGCATCCAATTCACATGACATGCAAGTATGACCGGCTCTCAATGGAGCTAGTTCACACATATCCGGTGCGTCTTTGGGTCCGGTTCAGGTGCAAATTTAGGCTAAGATTCAGACCTGAATCGCACCTGAACCAGTGTACAGGAACGCACCGGACCCCATACCTCCCAACTTTTTGAGATGGGAATGAGGGACACCTATCAGCAAAAGTATGCAGGCATAGGACACACCCCCTGCCACGCCCCCTTAAAGGAGAATTGTACAAAAAAACAAGATTGGTTAAACCCACAAGTGCTTTTTTTACCACCACTATTCCTTTATATTGGCCTTTAGAATTTACAAATGCAGCAATTTAGACATTAGATGAAAGGTTTATCACTGGGAAACATTTTTTGATAGATAAAAACTGCATTTTAAATACAACTTTATAGATCAGACCAAAATGAGGGACAAATGAGAAGGAAAGAGGGACAGAGGGACATTGCTCCAAATCAGGGACAGTCCCTCCAAATCAGGGACAGTTGGGAGCTATGCCGGTCCCCAGGCACGAACCTGCGGCTGCACATGTGTGAACCCGGCCTAAAAAGCCTGGGAGCCTTGCAAGCATTCACCTGTTATTTGTGTCCCTGTTGGAAATCTTCCTTCCCTCCCTTCCTGGAGTTCAACTTTAAAGAGGTTTACAACTATGCTGGTGGCTACGATTCCCGTACCCGCAACCAACCCGCAGTGAAAACGCGCTGCTGTGAGAAAACGCCCGGGGGCACCCCCCATGCGTTTGCGGGTGCCGGAACTGTCGGGAAAATTGCATTATCAAAGTGGCCATGCGATTTCCCTGCGGGTCGCTTTTTGAAAACGGTACATGCTCTTTTTTCTGCGGGAAACGCACATGAATGGGCTGCCGTGCCCGAGCAAACATTTATTATAATGCAGCTTACTAATTCTTAGATGTGGTGGCTGCATTTGTTTTCTGTCCTTTATTTTTACCTGGTGATCCAGCCAGTAAGTCTGTTTTTCAATGTTCCAGTGTTCGTCCACCTTTCGTCCCATTATTGGTATCAGTGAGAGGAATTGTGCCCCATCATTGGTGTCGTTGGGAGGAATTGTGCCCCATCATTGGTGTCATTAGGAGGAATTGTGCCCCATCATTGGTGTCGTTGGGAGGATGTGCCCCATCATTGGTGTCGTTGGGAGAAATAGTGCCCCATCATTGGTGTCATTGAGAGGAATTGTGCCCCATCATTTGTGTCATTGGGAGGAATAGTGCCCCATCATTTGTGTCATTGGGAGGAATAGTGCCCCATCATTTGTGTCATTGGGAGGAATAGTGCCCCATCATTTGTATCATTGGTAGGAATTGTGCCCCGTTACTTGTGTCATTGGGAGAAATTGTGTTCCATCATTTGTGTCATTGGGAGGAATTGTGCCCCATCATTGGTTTCATTAGGAGGAATTGTGCCCCATCATTGGTGTCATTAGGAGGAATTGTGCCCCATCATTGGTTTCATTAAGAGGAATTGTGCCCCATCATTGATGTCGTTGGGAGAAATAGTGCCCCATCATTGGTAGGAATTGTGCCCCGTTACTTGTGTCATTGGGAGAAATTGTGTCCCATCATTTGTGTCATTGGGAGGAATTGTGCCCCATCATTGGTTTCATTAGGAGGAATTGTGCCCCATCATTGGTTTCATTAGGAGGAATTGTGCCCCATCATTGATGTCGTTGGGAGAAATAGTGCCCCATCATTGGTGTCATTGGGAGGAATTGTGTCCCATCATTTGTGTCGCTGGGAGAAATAGTGCCCCATCATTGGTGTCGTTGAGAGGAATAGTGCCCCATTATTTGTGTCATTGGAAGGAATAGTGCCCCATCATTGGTGTCATTGGGAGGAATTGTGTCCCATCATTTGTGTCATTGGGAGAAATAGTGCCCCATCATTGGTGTCGTTGAGAGGAATAGTGCCCCATTATTTGTGTCGTTGGAAGGAATAGTGCCCCATCATTGGTGTCATTGGGAGGAATTGTGTCCCATCACTTGTGTCATTTGGAGGAATTGTGCCCCATCATTGGTGTCATTGGGAGGAATTGTGTCCCATCACTTGTGTCATTTGGAGGAATTGTGCCCCATCATTGGTGTTATTAGGGGGAATTGTGCCTCATCATTGGTGTCATTAAATAGGGCCGGGTGAAAGCAAGCAAAGGGCCGCATCTGGCCCCCAGGCCGCAGTTTGGAGAGAAGAAGTGTGAGAAGAAGTGACTATTCCTTTCCAGCACACAGTCACCAAACATTGTCTTGGAGTTTCGTTTTCTAAGAAAAAGGAAGAATATTAGTTTCACCCATTCAGACAGTTGGTAACGGCTTCCCACAGCCATAAGTCACACGGCCGGCCGCTCGGCAGTTTCTCTTCAATGAAGCACACCAAAATAAACAAGAGTTAAAAAATGAAACTTACAACTGGCAGTAATAATGAAGTAATAATGTTTTGCCTCAAATCGACCAATCAGATTCAAGCCTGTACTGGGAATTAAAAGGTGGAGAAGAAAAGCCTGGAGCTGATTGGATGCTTTATGATAACTTGATGAGTTTTTAAAATAAAATCTTTGCCTTTTCGTTGCATATGTTGGCTGGTGGGAGGGGCCAGCAGGGGGCTGTACATGGCTTCCTGAAAACATCACAGCACCTTCCCTCAGTACTCCTCTCAAGAGCCCTGATGCAAGCAGTGGGCTGGCTCTTAGGGGAGTTATGCAAATATCAAAGTATATTCCCCCCAGGCCAGTCTGTACCCCAGTTAAAGCGCCGCGCCCCCCCCCCCCCCACCAATATAATTAAAAGCACTAGAAGCCGACGGAAGGGTAGAGGGGAATAGGAAGAATGGTGCTGCAGGGTTGCCACTGATGTGTCCAGGTTTCAGGTGGACTGAAACCCGGACACAGGCTCTAAAACCCGGACTGTCCGGGTGAATCCCGGACAGGTGGCAACCCTAGCCTGCTGTACTATGTACTTGTATGAAAAAAAGATCCTACTTTCTTTGTTTGCCTCCCTGGTGTGAAATACCTGAAAGTCTCTCTGCTTTCCTGTTAAAAACTGACCACGCTAGGCATGAGAGCACAGGGTGGTCAGTTCTCTAGCTGTACTGGGAACTCAGTGTGCTCTCCTCCAATGATCAAACTTGTCCTGACACACGCCCCCTGCACATCCTTCCAATGGGAAGCTCAGTGCATTGTTGTTGTTTCTCCTCCCCCAGCTCTTATGCAGCTGAGAACAGAGGGAATGTGATCACAAAAAAAAGGGGGAAAATAATAAAGATAATAATAAGCGATTTAGTGTAAATTCATAAATGAAGATTTACATAAGGGTCCAGAGTTATCTAATTGACTGTATCTCTCTAAGTTGTAGCATATAGAAAAGATTTATATGGGATTTTTTAGGTGCAAAAAATACACAAAAATTTAAAATTATATACATTTTATAAGTTAAAAAATCTTTTTATATAAATACAGAAAGTACATTCAAAGGATGATCTTAATATACAAGCAGAAGGTGCAAACTGATTAGACTTCTTCAGGAGAATTTTAATATCAGGCACTGCGTATATGATCACTATAATGAGAAATAAAGAATTTTAGAAAACTATACACACACAAAAATGATCATTATAGTGATCATATACGCAGTGCCTGATAAAATAAAATTCTCCTGAAGAAGCCATTGAAATGGCGAAACATGTAGAGATCTAATCAGTTTGCACCTTCTGCTTGTATATTAAGATCATCTTTTGAATGTACTTTCTGTATTCATATAAAAGGATTTTTTTTAACTTATTAAACTTATATATGTTTCCATTCTTGTGTATGTTTTGCACCTAAAAAATCCCATAAAAATTCTTCTCTATATGCTACTATTTACATAGGGATGTGGTGCTAATTTGTCAGTTGCCCAGCCAAAAAAATTTCTCCTTGTATCTCTAAGTTGTTTGCGATTGTATGTGAAATAAAAAACCTCATGTATGTTTAATATGTTTTAAAAAAATAAATAAAAATTGATTGTACTTAACCACTTTCCGCCCAGCCTATAGCCGATTGACGGCCGGGAAGTGGTTCTGTCATCCTGACAGGGCGTCATATGACATCCAGCAGGATAACATGCCGGCGCGCACCCGTGGGGGCCATGCAGCACAGCGATCGCGAGTGTGACGTGCCACTCTGACACACCGCATCTCCGATTGTGGTAAGAAGCCTCTGACAGAGGCTTCTTACCACGTGATCAGCTGTGACCAATCACAGCTGATTATCCCGTGAACCAGGAAGTGCCGGTAAACGGCATTCCTCAGTTGCCGATCGGTGGCTCTCCCTGTCAGAGGGGGAGAGGGGGGTCTGTGCTGATAATCAGCACATTGATTATCAGCACAACCCCCCATCAAATGTACCCATCAGCTGCCAATCGGTGCCCAGTCAGTGCCCAATAAAGTGCCAATCAGTGCCCACCACAGTGCAAATTGGTGCCCACCATAGTGCCAATAAGTGTCCATCACAGTGCCAATCTCTAAGCATTCTTCCTAGAAAATTGTTCCCAGACAGTGAAACTAGGAGCCTTCACCTCTGAAACTCGCGCAATTTCTTGCGGAGTCCCTCAAGGATCACCCCTGTCGCCCGTGCTTTTCAAAATCTACCTCCGCCCACTCCTCAAAATCATCAGAATACAGGACTTGTGCTACCACTCCTACGCTGACGACACCCAACTCTACATTCGCATCACCGGAAAAAAAGACCAATATCTCGGACTAGAAAAATGCCTCAGATTGATCGATGATTGGATGACTGAGAGCTCCCTCAAACTCAATGGATCCAAAACAGAACTTCTTCTCCTCCACGCAAACCGAAAGACAAAAGCTAAGACTTCATGGACACCACCCACCATCCTTGGACAGATAATCACCCCGAGCACCAAAGTCAAAAGTCTCCGAGTCATCTTTGACTCTGAGATGTCGATGGATGCACAAATAGGATCAGTAGTCAGCGGACCTCACCATCTCCTCCGTCTGCTACGGAGACTCATCCCCTTCATCCCGGAAGAGGACATGGCAGTAGTAATTGGAACAATCATCAACTCCCAACAGGACTACGCAAACTCCCTCTACATAGGAATACCTAAATACCAGATTTTCTGCCTACGGGGAAAAAATCCTGGGAATCCATCACCCCTTCCCTGAGGTCCCTTCATTGGCTAACCGTAAAGGATCGGGTCACATTCAAGACCCTCTGCCTCACCCACAAATGCACACAAGGAAACGCTTCTCAATACTTGTGCGAGAAAATAAAACACTACACCCCCAATCGCATTCTCCGATCACCCAACCAAAACCTCCTCCACATCCCCAAGTCCCGCTACAAATCGAAGGGAGAACGAAGATTTGCAGTCCAAGGACCACGGCTATGGAACGCTCTACCCATAAACATTCGCATGGAAGGAAACCATCGGGCCTTCAGGAAAAATTAAGAAGGATCAGGACGTCACTGGATGGAAATAAACGCCTTGAGGCGATTAAGTTTGCATTTGCAGCGCTACACAAGTTATTCACTCACTCACTCAATCAGTGCTCAGCATTAACACCTGTCAGTACCTGCCCAATCAGTACTGCCTATCAGTGCCATTTATTAGTGTCCATCAATGCCACCTGTCAGTGCCAATCAGTGGCGCCTATCAGTGCCCATCAGTGCTGCCGGTCAGTGCCCATCAGTGCCGCCATTCAGTGCCCATCAGTGCCGCCTGTCAGTGCCCATCAATGCCGCCTGTCAGTGCCCATCAATGCCGTCTGTCAGTGTCCATCAGTTCCGCCTGTCAGTGCCCATCAGTGCTACCTGTCAGTGCCAATCAGTGTCACCTATCAGTGCTGCCGGTCAGTGCCCATCAGTGCCGCCTGTCAGTGCCCATCAATGCCGTCTGTCAGTGCCCATCAGTTCCGCCTGTCAGTGCCCATCAGTGCCACCTGTCAGTGCTGCCGGTCAGTGCCCATCAGTGCCGCCATTCAGTGTCCATCAGTGCCGCCTGTCAGTGCCCATCAGTGCTGCATATCAGTGCCACCTATCGGTGCCCATCACTGCCGGCTATCAGTGCCCATTAATTCTACATATCAGTGCCTCCTCATCAGTGCCCATCAGTGCCACCTTATCAGTGCCAACTCATCACTGCCCATCGGTGCTGCCTCATCAGTGCCCGTCAGTGAAGGGGAAAACAACATTTTATGACAGAATGTAAAAAAAAAAATTTTTTCTTCAAAAATGTTGGTCTTTTTTAGTTTGTTTAGCAAAAAATAAAAACCGCAGAGGTGATCAAATACCAGCAAAAGAAAGCTCTATTTGTGGGAAGAAAATTATAAAAATGTTGTTTGGTTACAGTGTTGCATGACCGCGCAATTGTCATTCAAAATGTGACAGCGCTGAAAGCTGAAAATTGTCCTGGGCAGGAAGGGGGCAAAGTGCCTGGTATTGAAGTGGTAAAAAAAAGGGGGGAAAAAGGTATTTATAATGTTTTTTTTTCTACATTAAACTGAATGGGTTGTTTACAAGGTGATCGTTTACAATCACTTTAATTCATTATTCATCGATGCAAAACAAAATAATAACTAGTAAAAGGTAATAATTTATTTTGAAATCAGCTGATTTCTTTTTCTCCAGAAAAGGTAAATATCGTGAATGATTGCTCAGGCTGAGCGGCTGCAGACAGCGCGGGATTCCTCTTGGACGCAGGCGAGTCCCTTTGGCCGGAACGTTAACAGTAATTCTGTGTGTGCGAGACTGGGGCCAGCTCACAGTTTCCAAGCGGTGTGGTAAGCTGGCTGGCTGTCCGAAGGTTCTCCCAACCCAAACACTCCGTACAGAAGAAAAATATAAAAGATCTCCACATTTTCTGGATTTGGCCTTAAAGGCACATTCCAGGCAGACGGAAACCTGGATTCAGAGTGAGCGCATGATAAACAAAAAAAATTGCTGCATACTTTTGGGGGAAATCTGAACGTCAAAAGAAAGGTAGAACCATACAAAGGCAGCTGAAGTTACATAGACTTAAAAAAAAGGTTGCTCTTGGCTCCGCCCCTCCCACCTCTAACACCTAGGGTCACGAACCGGGAGGTTTAGATGGCAGAAAGGGGCGGGATTAAGTCCTACTTTTAAAGGAGAAGTTCAGATTTGAATATAACTTCAGCTGCCTGTGTCTTGGGATCTACTGATCATTTTGGAAATTTCAATTTTTTTCGGAAACATCAAAGGGGTTGTAAAGGTTCATGTTTTTTCAACTTAATGCATCCTATGCATTAAGGTTAAAAAACACCTGGCACTGACGGCCCCCCCAGCCCTCCCGTTTTACTTACCTTAGCCCGTTCACCTGCTGCGCTCGCCCCCGACGTCCTCTTCTCCGCTCAGTCTGGCCGTTGATTGGCTAGATTGAATGGATTGATAGCAGCGCAGCCATTGGCTCGCGCTGCTGTCAATTACATCCAATGACGCGGCGTGCTGGGGGCGGGGCCGATTGATACAGTCTTCGGCTTTAGCCACCGGCTGTATTACGGGAGCGCGCCCGCAAGAACTAACCCCCATGGGAGAGAGTTCTCATGAAGGGGGTTAGTTCTTGCGGGGAGGAGCCGAGACAACGGCCGCCAAGGGACCCAGAAGACGAGATTCGGGGCCACTCTGTGCAAAACGAACTGCACAGTGGAGGTAAGTATAACATGTTTGTAATTAAAAAAAATAAAATAAACAAACCTTTACAACCCCCTCAACCTCTGCCTCGTCTTTTTTTTTGTATGTTAAAGCGGAGTTCCGCCCAAATTTGGAACTTCCGCTAAATCCACTCCTCGCCCCCTTACATGCCACATTTGCCTAGGCAATACGTCATATCGCCTTTTGGCGGCCCCTCCCTGTAGGCGATCACCTGGGACATGACAGGTCCCAGGCGATCGCCTGTCCACTCAGAGAGCGCTGCGCCGTTCGCGCATGCGCAGTGAGTGCCCGGCCGTGAAGTCGAAAGCTGTCACGGCCGGGTGCCCACACTATGAATGGAGGCGCCGGCGTGTATGTTTATTAAAAGCCAGCAGCTACACTTTTTGTAGCTGCTGACTTTTAACCTCCCTGGCGGTAATCCCGAGCGTGACTCGGGGTTGTTTTTTTATGCTAGGATCGGTAACCCCGAGTCACGCTCGGGGTAGACATTGCAGAGCCCACAGCGGAGTTTCCTTACCTTCTCCTGGCGATCCAGCGATGATGTCCTTTGCTGTGATCGCCAGCGAGATCTCCGGCGAGTGTCGGCACTTTCCGACCCCATCTGACTTCCTAGTTCCGTTCCCTGCGAGCCGCAGCGGCGCATGGGAGCGGAACTGGGCGGCAAATTCAAAAAGGTAAACACATAGTATACATACAGTATACTGTAATCTTACAGATTACAGTACTGTATGTAATAATTACACACCCCCTTGGTCCCTAGTGGTCTGTCCAGTGTCCTGCATGCACTTTTATATAATAAAAATTGTTCTTTCTGCCTGTAAACTGGGGATTGTCCATAGCAACCAAAAAGTGTCCCTTTATGTCAAAAGTGGTCTTAGACCAACTAGAAAGCAGCGATAATAAATTAGAATCACTCGCAGAATTGAGCGATAGCGATTTGTGGGGAAATTCGTCATCAAACACTAAATCTAATGACAGCGACAATTCTGCAACTGAGCAAATTTCAGTGTTTTTGATTTGATTACATTATTGAATAATTTTTATTATAATTAGATTACTATTTTTTATAATTATTTATAGTTATTTATTATATTATAATTTATAATTTTGTGTTTCATATTTATCATACCCGGGATGTTTACTAGACTCTGGTTTGCTTAGGTTTAAGTAAGTAATTACTAAGAATCGCAGGCCTATAATACATAACACCAAATTTTCATGCAAAATAATTGTACCGCTTTTGGTACATAATTCCAGAAAGAATCATACCGCCAGGGAGGTTAATAAACATAAAAAAATGCTGGAACTCCCCTTTAACTACTTAGAGGGGTTGTAAACCCTCGTGCTTTTTCACCTTAATGCATAGGAAAAACACCTGGCAGTGACTGGCCCCCCAGCCCCCCCCCCCCCGGTTTTACTTACCTGAGCCCTGGAATTTCACTCGGCGGAGATGCGCTCTTCCTCTGCCCGGGGTTCTCGGCTCTTGATTGGATAGATTGATAGCAGCGCAGCCATTGGCTCCCGCTGCTGTCAATCAAATCAAATCATGCTCTTTTTTTTGTTTATAGCGCAAAATATAAAAACCGCAGAGGTGATCAAATACCACCAAAAAGAACCTCTATTTGTGGGAAAAAAAGGACGTAAATTTTGTTTGGGTACAACGTCACACGACCGCGCAATTGCCAGTTAAAGCAACGCAGTGCCGTATCGCAAAAAATAGCCCTGTCATTAAGGGGGAAAATCTTCCTCCTCAGGCTTGTCACTGGTATAGGAAAGAAAAAAAAATAGCAAAATTTGTGCTAATGGGAGAAGGGAGGAAGGAGTTACTTCAGAGCTATTGGGGGTAAGCCCCCTTTCACACGGGCGCCTCCGCTAATCGAAATCCGCTTGCTCAGTGAGGGACCTCTCCACTGATCCCTGCTAAACAGGCGGATGACAGGTCCGTGTCCGCTCCGCTATGCAGAGTGGACACGGACACAGTCCCGCTCTCCTCTATGGGGCATCAGATGCCATCCAATTCGATCTGCCAGGCAGATGGGGAAAAATACCACCATCCATCTGTTTTTTGGCAGAATCGGATAGCGGCGGGTGTCAGCAGACACGTCCGCTGACATCCGCCGCTCCATAGAAGAGACTTAAGGTCCGATCAGGTCCACCTGAAAAACTAACAGGTGGACCTGATCGGACAGCCCACGTGAAAGAGGCCTTAGATGTTACACGGGTGGATCTGGACGCTGGCAGCAAATTGCCAGTGTTACGATTTATGAGAGACTGCTTGCCTGTACCTGTGTTGCTGAGATGTTGCCCCCACTGCAAGACATTGAGATTCAACAGTGTTCAGGGCCAGTGAGGTAGTGATTTCACAGAGGGGGCCCTCCTGTGTGTCAGTCACTCTTGTGACATCAGCCTTACT
Organism: Rana muscosa; assembly: GCA_029206835.1. Classification (NCBI taxonomy): domain Eukaryota; kingdom Metazoa; phylum Chordata; class Amphibia; order Anura; family Ranidae; genus Rana; species Rana muscosa. Next base: position 305,333,870 of record CM055120.1, read on the forward strand.
GCAGAAAAAAAGGATGTTGTTAGGTATATCTGCTCTTTTACCAAAACCTCTGTGCAGACATTTGATAAAAGAGGGAGCCAATCACGTGCGCAGGGGGACGAGAGTAGACATCCTGTCTACAAGCAATGAAGTACTGCTGCTATGGCTGCAAAAAAGGAGAAGTTGTGACATTTTTCTCAACCAGTTTACAAAAATCTAGCTGGCTTTGGAACTGAGTGGGTCAGTGAAGAGTAACTGTGTCCAGACTATGAACATTAATCTATAAATATATACCAGTACTTTTTAAGACTTTAAAGAGCTTAATTGACCTCTGTAGCTACAGGTACTGTGAAGTAATTCATCTTCAAAGAATCAAAGACTTGTTTGTGACCAGTATATGATAAAAAAAATTACAATGGCAAAAATAAAATGCTATGGCTGCAAAATGGAGAAGTTGTGACATTTTTCTTAACCAATTAAAGTGGTTGTAAACCCACTTTTTGGACTTCTACTTATAGGTAAGCCTAGAATAAGGCTTACCTATAGGTAGTGGAAATATCTCCTAAACGAGCGCCGTTTAGGAGATATTTCACTTGTAGTCCGCTGAAAAACGCGGGAGTGACGTCACGCGGCTCCGGCGAATCACAGCGCCGGAGTCAGCAGCCCGGAAGGAAGAGGGAACAGAAGATGGACGCTGCCTACACGGGGACATCGCTGGATTCTTTTGCAGGTAAGTGCATACTAGCCCATTGTGCTTTTCATTTGCAGGCTTTGCAGCAAGCAAAAGAGGAAGTAAAACCCAGGGCCGTCATCAGGGGGGTACAGGCAGTACACCTTTAAGGGACCCGGAGGTCCCCAGGGGCCCGGATGGCAATACCCCCCCCCCGCTTTTTTTTGTTCTTTTGTTTTTTTTTGTTCGTCAGCACCCAAACCATCACCGACCTGAACAATTCAGCAGCACCCCCCCCCCCACTTCTCAATTCGTGGCAACCCCCGCTCCTCAATTCGCGGCAGCCCCCTTGCTTCCCAATTTGCGGCGGCAGCACCCCCCCGGTCCTCCTCTGCTCCAGGGGGCCCATGCCTAAAGCTGTGTAAGGGGCCCCAAAATTCCTGATGGCAGCCCTGGTAAAACCCACCAGGGTTTACTTCCTCTTTAACAAATATTTAGCTGGCTTTGGAACAGAGTGAGTCAGTGAACAGTAAATGTGCCCAGAATATGGACAATAATCTATAAATATATTCTTATCAAGCCATTAAAGAGCTTTAAAACAAGCCTTAATTAACCTCTGTAGCTACAGGCACTCTGAAGTAATTCACCCTCAAAGATCCTCAAAGGACCAAAGACTCAGATTTGTGACCAATATATGAAAAACAAAACTAAAATGACAAAAAAGTACTAATGGGAGAAGGGGAATAAGGCGTTACTTCAAGGTTATTTAGGGTTTGTTGTCACACGGGTGATCTGGATGCTGGCAACAAATTGCCAGTGTCAGGATTGATAGGTGACTGCCTGACAGTCCTAATAGAATTGCTCCTTTGCTAGCTGGAGATTGAGATGAAGACATTTGGGAAAGGAGGGAGCCAATCACACGAGGAGGCGGACAAGAGTAAACATCCTGTCCACAAGCAGTGTAGTGCTGCTATAGCTGCAAAGAAAAGAAGCATTGACATTTCTTTCGATCATTTTATGAAAATGTATCTGGCTTTGGAACAGGCTTTCAGCAGGGGTAGTGAGTCAGTGATTGGATTTAAAGTACACCTGTGCCCAAACTATGGACATTAAACTTTAGACACACTCTTAATAAGCCATAAAAGAGTTTTAAAACAAGCCTTCACTGACCTCTGTAGCTGCAGGTACTGAGAAGTAATTCAACCTCAAGGATACTCAAACTAAAGACTTTAAAGTCTGGTTTCAGTTGGTTTCTTCTTCTTTGTAATTACATTAGAAGATTGGAAGGCTGGCAAGATTCTGTTCTCTGTAGAAAAAAACTGAGGTTTTTAGCGCTTCTGTGAAATTTGAAGATGAACTTTTCCACAAAGCTTACATCTGTAGAGGTGATTGAGGGCTGATTTTTAAAGTGCGTTTCCTGCTTGTTCAGAATATGCAAAAGCTTTAGGGCAGCCTTTCTTAACACGAAGGAACCCTTGAAATAACTTTCCGGTCTCAGGGAACCCCTGCTAAAAATGACTATGAAGTATATCACAAAAGTGAGACAGGCAAGGAGAGGAAGGGGGATAGACAGCGGGCTGATGGAGTCATGCAACCTGACCACGGTATCATGGATCAGCAGCAATGTTTACTGTGGTCAGCAGTGGGGGACACAGGAACAGGAAGGATCAACCAGGTATTTTACAGCATAGAGAGGGACAAATGACTCTGCATAAGCACTATGCTGTATATCATGCTTTAAAGCAGGGGTCTCAAACTGGCGGCCCTCCAGCTGTTGCAAAACTACAAGTGCCATGGGGCATTGCAAGGCTGACAGTTAAAAGCATGACTCCCACAGGCAGAGGCATAATGGGACTTGTAGTTTTGCAACAGCTGGAGGGCCGCCAGTTTGAGACCCCTGCTTTAAAGGAACAGGATCTTTTTTTTTTTTTTTAGGGTTACGACCGCTTTGGTCATTTCCTGCTGCCTCTCTTCTAGGGAAAAAGTTTTTTTTTTTCAACATTTGAAAAATATGATGTTAAATTTACTTGGGTACTGTGTTACATGACTGAGTGATTGTCACTCAAACTATCACAGTACTGAAAACTAAAAAATGGTCTGGTAATGGAAGTGTATATACAGGATGGTACTTGAGCGGGTAAAAAAGCTTGAGATACACATAGGTCTATACAAAAAAAAAAAAAAGTTACAAAAAACAACAAAAACAAAATAAAAAAAGAACAGTTTTTGTGCACTGCCTCTCTTCTAGGGAATCACGTTTTTTTTTTCCATTAGGCTACTTTCACACTGAGGCACTGGATGCGCTGGCGGTATAGCGGCGCTATTTTTAGCGCCGCTATACCGTATTTTTTGCCACGATTTGCGGGCGCTAGCGGGGGGATTTTAACCCCCGCTAGCGGCCGAAAAAGGGTTAAAAATTCCCGCAATTATGCCTCTTTGCGGCGTTTTGGAGGCGCTACCCCATTGATTTCAATGGGCAGGGGCGCTTTAGGAGCGGTATTTTTACCGCTCCTATCGCGCCTCAAAGGTGCAGCTTGCAGGAGTTTTTTGACGCTCCTGCAAGCGCAACGCGGGCTTTCACATTGGATACAATTGAGCGGCTTTTTTGGGGCGCATTGCAGGCGCTATTTTTAACGCAATAGCGCCTGCAAAGCGCCTCAGTGTGAAAGGGGCCTTAGAGCCCTTTCACACTGCCAGTGTCCAAAAAATGCTGGTAAAGCGCCGTTAAAACTAGCAGCGCTTTACCGGCGTTTTTCGGGTGCTAGCGGGGTGCTTTTAACCCCCGCTAGTAGCCGAATAAAGGGTTAAAAGCACCCACAAAGAGCCGCTGCCGAGGCGCTTTGGCGGTCGCTGCCCATTGATTTCACTGGGAATGGGCGATTTAGGAGTGGTGTAGAAGTTGCTTGCAGGACTTTTTTTGACGTCCTGCCAGCGCAGCGCCCCAGTGTGAAAGCACTCGGGCTTTCACACTGGGATTGCAGATGAGGCTTTTTTCAGGCGCTTTACAGGCGCTATTTTTAGCACTAAAGCACCTGAAGAATGCCTCAAGGGGTCTTATATAGTAAAAATAATAAACCCAGTTGTTATTTAAATCCAACAAAATAATGTTTTATCACTCTCAAAAATATGGTATAAAATGTATTTGGGTATGGCGTTGCATGACCGAGTGACTGTCAGTCAAACTATCACAACACTGAAAACTGAAAAATGTCTCCGGTAATGAAGGGGTATATACAGGGTGTTACTCAACATGCTTGGATTAAACATTGGTCTCTATACCCAGACTACAAAAAACAAACATAATTAAATAAAAACATTAAAAAAAAGAACAGACTCAATGCATCGCTTGGGCTTTTTCCATCGTTTCTCTTCTATGTTTGGCTTGAAACTAGGCCATTTTTTTTTTAACATTAAATTACAAAATGTAGCAATTGTACATTTTTTTTTTTAAGCAACACATTACAACAATGGAGTTCTTTATAAATTTTTGCTTAGAAAAAAAAAAGCTTGCTGCCCATTACGCCAATGTTATTGCTGTCCTCTGAGCAAGCTGCTTGGCAGAGTTTTGGCACGGTGAGTTGGCCGCTGTAGGAACAGGAGCTGGGCAGCCATGTGCGGCCTCGCCCTGGCAAAGCCACAAGGCAAAGGCCCGTTTTTTTCTTGGTTTGGTCTGCTCGTGGGTCCTGTGGGTAAACATTAACGTGACTCACTGTACCAGGTTACACCTCAGGGACAAACACGCTATTTAATTAAATAGCAACATGAGAAGAACATCACAAGGTGTACTGGTGTTCATACAGAAACAGTAAATGTTGTGTAGCTTACGTGAAGTCCTGTCTCTGGAAAGTCAAGGATGTCACCCGTCATAACATTCAATCGTATGCTAAGATGGTCCAACAGTAACCTAATCTGATATATCAGTTTCAGGTGGATACTTATGGATTAAATGGTCAGGTGAGGAACGATACACTTCTCTAGAAGCTTCTACTATCCAACGGCAAGTGAGGTATAAAAAATAAATAAATAAAGCGAGTGAGGTATACCATAGAGCATATCTCCGGGGAACGCTACACTTCTCTAGTACCTTCAACTATCCAACAGTGAGTGAGGTATACCATAGCTCACATCTCTGGAAAGGCAAGACTACTTGTCATAACATTGAATCGAATGCTAAGATGGTCCAACAGTAACCAAATCTGATATTTCAGTTTCTGGTGGACACTTGTGGGTTGAATGGGCAGGCGAAGAACAATACACTTCTCTGGCACCTTCAACTTTCTAGTGGTGAGTAAGGCATACACACAACCCAGAGGAGCACTTTAAGTTGTACCCCAGGCAGAAGTCCAACTTTCCGCAGTTTACGTTTTTCATGCAGAGATTGTTGTAGTGCAACAGAGCAACCCACTCAGGTTTTGCCTCCACCTAATTAAAAATGTAAGTGAGCCCATACTCTATAATTTTTTTATTTTTTCCAATTCTTTATTTAAATAAGGCATACGGTGATACAGAAACCTCAACATTAGTGAACATACAGTGGAACATCTCCACGAACAAGACCACATTCAAAAACATTACAATATCTTCAACGACATAAACATAGAATCGGAGACTAGACCGTGGGCATCAGGGTCTAGGACAGGGGTGCCCAACCAGTAGCCCAGGGGTCACATGTGGCCCGCGGAGCTCTCTGATGTGGCCCGCAAACTCCTGCTCTGGGGTGGCTAGTTGGCAAGCCCAGATTACAGGTTGCCGACCTGCGATCCCAGAGCATCAGTGTTGTGAATGAAGCCGGCGGTAGAGGAAGCAAGCGGCTTTTCAGAAAGTGCACCACACCTGCAGGATATATCTTGTAGCGAAACGTACGTCTGGAGGCAGACGCGCTGACGTCATCGCTTTGAACGGGAGACTGCATGCCGGCCGGCTCTCCTTCGTTTTATACGGATGTTTTTAATCTACGATCATGTAAGTTGCCAATTTTTGGGACATCAAACTTCTTTAATTAAGCGGTACACACTATGTGAGTTTCTCTCCATTCTTGGGTCATGGATGCCGATCTCCGTGGCCGCTGGACTTATCGAGTTCATCTTTTCTGCTTTCCGGTACTGGAGATTGCTACAGACCAGGAGTATGACCACAGTTTTGGGCTTGTTACAGCTTGCCTCTGGTAAGCGCAATATCCTATAGGTGGTTTGAGGTTCACCCTTCTCTTCTTTCCACACAAGATCTCCATCCACTTGTATTTAATATTGGACTGGTCACTTATTCAATATTGGCTGGACATTTTTTTATGATTTTTCTTTATGATTCTATACAACATATATTTTTTCTCACATTTTTTCTATTAATTTAATCATTTTTTTTATTGTTACTTATCAATTTATGAGAGTTTTCACTCAATTCAGGTTGATTCACATCAATTCACATTCATTTAAGTACTTGCGCAGCTCCTCCTCCTTTTCTGTTCCTATTGAATGTATGGTCTTACATTTTGAGCTGCTGCATATTGGTATTTTATTATTTTATGTTTAGGTAGCGCGGTATATTCTTCCCCTATACAGGATATAATAGACGTCTATGGCAAAATGCAGCTAACTGGCGGGAAAACCACAAGTACACTGCACTGCACCCACGGTGTGGGTATACCGCAGACATTCAGTTTAAAAGCAGCCTTAGGCCCCTTTCACACGAACGGTCTGACCCAATCGGACCCTCCATTCACCTCTATGGAGCTGCAGATGTAAACAGACTTTTGTCCATTTACACCTGCGTACCTCCAATCCGATCTGCTAAAAAAAACAGAAGTGGATCGGTCCCCTTCCATCTGATTGGATCAGAGGGCCCATAGAGTAGATTGGGCTGTGTATGTGTCTGCTTTGCATATGCAGACTGGACACAGACCTTTCATCTGCCCACTCCGCTCATTGTGGCCCGCGACTGGTTACTAAGTCGCTTACGTGGCCCTCGGCCTTCAAAAGGCTGGGCACCCCTGGTCTAGGAAGTCTCTTCATCCCGCACAGATTTTGACGGTTTGCACCGTTTATTCGAAATGTATAAAGAGTAAGTATGACCCTAAGGGCCAAGCATCAAAGAAGACCAAGAGCAAAAATAAAGACAGGGGGGGGGGGAGAGGGAAGAAAAAAAATGGTCATTTTGAATAAATAAAAAAATTCAACATTTTAGATTGTAAGCTTTCATGTGCAGGGTCCCCCCTAAACCTTTTGCATTAAACAAAACTTGTGTTTAAATAAAGAACTGCTGCTGGACACCGTACCTTTGATACCAGGCAATTAGACAAACGTCACAAAAAAAGTGCAGCACATTACCAATAAACTATACCGTGAAATAATGTGCAAAAAAACCCAAATAAACGTGACAAGGATTAAAAATCATGGTTTTCACATTCAGTCCATCGTGCCCCTGATGATGTCAACTCTGATGAAACGCGTAGGGTAAAGACACGCACACACGCTACTATGCATACGCGGTCGACTGTTGCCTATTTTCGTTATTGGAGTAAGACCTTTTTGATGGCGTTCTCTCGTGACATGCTGTATATTACTTGCTGCTTTGTAAGAAATGTATCTTATTAAATTCCTGGATGGTTTTACATTATCACACTACGTGGAGCTATTTAATTTAATTTTTTAAACTGGTATTTGCAGGAGCCTTTATCCACCAATACAGTGACCTGGGCCGGTACTCTCCGTTTATCCTTTGCCATGAAGTCCATCTTTATAATCTAGTTGAGCGCATACTGACCACCTTAATAAGGATGTTGCCGGCTTTCTCATAAGCCTTTTGAGAAGTAGTTTTTCCGGTTTTACCTCGGCTATTCTTGAAGCTTCCTTTTATTTTATCTTTATCATGGATTTTGGGACTTTATTTAATAATATTTAATTTTAATACATCTTGTTTGTTGGCTTGCAAAATTCTTTCACGATTTTCACTGGGGACAATTCATGGACACTTGTTTGTTTGTTTTTTTTGCACATTATTTCATAGTATAGTTTATTAATAATGCGCTGCACTTTTTTTGTGATGATTGAATTGTATTGTAAAGCCTTATGCACACATGGCGTTTGCCCAGCAGTCCTAGGTGCCTTTCCCCATGGCAGCGGCATTAAAAAAAATAGTTTGATGCTTGTAAATGCTTGTAATGCGTTTGGGCGCATCAAGCTCTTGGGCGGTAATTCATTTATTGGCCAGAATAACAATTTATTCTGGCCGTTGAAATTACCTAAGGCTTCAGAGCAAAACGTGCCTAGCATTAATGTGCGTTTAGATGCATAAGACGATGTTTCTGCCTAAACGCCGCTACTCCTAGACGTGCTGGCAGTGGTGTTTTTTTTCTGCCTCCTAACCCCTATTGGCACCTGGGCTAACATCCAGGGGCGTTTAGAGGCAGAAAAAAAAACGCAGAACGCCTTTCTCTGTTGTGTTGTCATCCGCTGTCTGGCATCTGTTATATAGCCATGGGGCGTGGCTATCCGATCACATTACCCGAAAAGCCCGCTTTTGTGACATCACAGGGGGCGGGCTCTCCAGGTGATGTCATCTGATGACCACACCCCATGGCTATATAACAGATGCCAGACAGCGGACGACAACACAACGGAGGAAGACTGCAACAGAAGAACATCAGCTTTTAAATGTTTTTTTTAGCGGGTAACCGGCGGCGAGGAAGAAGATGGCAGCGGGAGAGAAGGCACTGGGAGAGAAGGCACCAGGAGAGAAGGCATGAGAAGATGGTGGCAGGAAGAGATGGCGGTGGGAAGAGAAGACGGCAGCGGTAGGAGAAGAGAAGATGGTGGCGGGAGAGAAGGCACCGGGAGAGACGGCAGGAGAAGACGGTGGCAGGAAGAGACGGCGGTGGCATGGGTGTCCGCTGAACTTTTTTCAGGGGGGGGCAATACATTGCAATACAAAAAGATGTACACAGTGGTGTCGTGGCACAGGCACTGCTGTTACCTGTAGTTCTTCAGTGATAGAGCAGGCACTGGCAACGTATTCAATCTCTTGTCTCGGTCACTGCACGCCACGCACCTGTGGGAGGAGCCGGCGCTGCTCCGGCCGGATCGGCATAGGCACATTTACACAGGCAGAGGCAGGCTGAGGCGGCAGCCAATCACGGAACAGCTGGGTCAGGGTCACGGTGATGTAAAGAAGAGGCGGAGCCAATCCGATGCTTGGGCCAGGGGTGAGGAGGGAGGGATGGATAGTCGGAAAAGACTGAGAGCAGCCCCAGCCCCCAGGCCAGCAGCAGTCTGCAGACTTAGAAAAAAAAGTCCATGGCTGCCACGGAGTCGGCCATTGCAACACAGGGGGCAAGTGTGTCTTCACTCTGACTTCCAGGGGGGGGGGGGCAATTGACCCCCCTTGCCCTATGGAGCGGACGCCCATAGGCGGTGGAGAGGACGGCACCGGTAGAAGACAGGGCTATGAATAAAGGTCAAAAACCGTCTAATTTTTTACATTTCACTGCCCTCTTTGGTGAATCTGTAGGGGTAGTATGTACCCGATACCCATATACATGGGGGGGCGGGATCTGGGAGCCCCCTTGTGAAAGGGAGCCCCCAGATTCCGATAAGCCCCCCGCCCGCAGACTCGACAACCACCGGCCAGGATTGTCGGGAAGAGGCCCTTGTCCCCATCATCATGCTCGCTCGTTTCCTCCCTTTCCTGACCTGCCTGCTTAAATAAGGGTCTGGTGAAGATTTTGGGGAGGGAACCCCAACGCTATTTTTTTTTTTATCTATACTAGACCCGAAGTTTTTTTTTCCGGGAATTTTTTTTTTATTTACATTCAGCTATCAGCGGGGAACCCCCCGCTGACAGCTGATGACTCATCGGTTGTTAAGGACGCAGCAGCTAGTCCCCTCCTTTGCAACCAGCTTTATACAGTGTGTTTAATGAGGAGAAAAAAAAGGGGGGGTTTAAAAAAGGATGTAAGCGGATCGTCCGCTAATATCCGTTTTTCATTCGTTCCTTTTTTTTAATGGATGAAAAAATAGGGTTTTCTTCCGTCATAAAAACGGAGCTTAGCGGAGACGGATGTCAGCGGATGATCATCCGCTAACGTCCGCTATCCCATAGAGATACATGTATTTTCGTTTTTCATCTGTCAACGGATGGATCAAAAACAGACATACAGAACGGCCGTGTGAAAGGGGCCTAACTGTACTGTTTGCCTTTATTTTGTACAGCGCTTCACAAACTGTCAGTGCTATATAAATCCTGTAAAAAAAATTGAACACTGTAATAAAGTATTTTTTTTTCTTCCCTATATTATTTTGCCCAGAGTTCCAGTTTAACATTCCTGGTCGCCCAAATAGAGATTATCAGCATTTGGTTAAAGTGGGAGCAGCTTTGACATGACTTGAACTGTTAGGAATGTGAATTCACCCCACTCGGCATCTGATCCTGAAAACAAAATAGCGATCCGCCACCTAAGCAGAGGCTCGCAAACTGCTAAGTAAGCAGAAGGTTTAATTGCCACATCAAATTATTCTGCGACATGAAAACGTCTCCTAACCGTATGAACCGCGGCAGACGCTTACAATTAAACACGTGCTGAGTGTATACAGAGAAAAAATTACAGCCAGATGTCATCGGTAGAAAAAAGAGAGCGTGCGACGCCGTGCGTATTTATTATTTTGTAGTTATTAAAAAAACACAGCGCTGTATTGTGGTACGGACAATAATTAAAAACTACCAGATCAAACATTTATAATCGATATTTCGGCAATGCGCGGTCGCTGGCAAGTTTCATCACATTTATATGTCTCAGGGGCGGGATGCTTCCATCGGACTCCCTGGTACCTAAGGTTGTGTTCACATCTGGGCGCTCTGGAAACGTTCACAGAAAGGCGCATTTAGGCGTGCATTCCTGGAACATCAGAAAAATTGTGCTTAATTGCTAATGGCACCTGTGACAGACCCAAACGGGACAGGGGCTTTTGGAGGGGACTGCAGAGTAGCCTCTTGCCTACTGACTACAGGCCCTGGCTTTTGAGGAGGCTCTAGTCTTTTGGGAGGTTTGTGCCTGGGGCATCTTTGGAGTGGTTTTGTTTCAGATTCAGGTCCATGTCTCCTCAAAAACACACAGACTCTGGGAACCTAGGACCTGGATACAGATTCGGGGTCTTTGTGCCCAAACCAGCATTGGCTGTTTCAACAACTCCCCCTAGACTCAGACACTCAGAATAGATGTTAATATAAACAGCAAAAACAACCTGATGCTGGGGTCTCCTGCTATACTCTGTTTACTACGGTGTCTCAACAACCTCTGGTCTCTGTGCTGGGAGCGCGCCGAAACGGCCGATTCCAGGTCCACCTGATCGCTGTGATAGCCTATGATTGGCTATCACAGTGATCAGTCACTGTGAATCCCGCCCATGTGTTTTTTGTTTTTGTGAATGGATGAGAGAGATACATTGTATCATTCTCTGTCCTTGCAGAGATAGGAAAAAAAAAAAGCTTTGGCTTCAACACACGTTAAAGTGGTTGTAAACCCACTAATCCTTTTTTATTTTTTTGGCAACCTGCAAGAGAAAGGCATAATGAGCTAGTATGACTAGCATATTAGCTCATTATGTACCACTTACCTTAGATCGGGGCCCCCGAAGCAGTCCGCGTCCCTCTATCTAGACTCTATCTAGACGCATCCATCGCTGCGGCGATAGCCGGAATGTTAGTTCCGGGTATCGCCGCACCAGCCAATCACAGCGCCGCATGTGCGCATGACCCGTCGAATTCGGCTACGTCGTCGAATACTGCGACCTAGACGAATTTGTGAATGGGATTAATCCCATGCGCATGCGCGTGACGTCAGCGTCGCCGCTTTTAAATGCAAATATCTCCTTAACCGTGTAGGTTAAGAAGATATTTCATGCACCTACAGGTAAGCCTTAATCTAGGCTTACCTGTAGGTCTTTGTTTACAAAGTGGGTTTACAACCACTTTAACGGCTAGTTTACACTTGCTTCAAAACAAGGCAACACCAGTCAAAGCTCCTGTCACTAAATAAAATGGTTAACTTACAGTCCTGTTTACATCTTGTATTTGCTTTGCTTTGCTTCAAAAATGATACCCCATGTAGCTTCAGTGGTGCTTCAAAGCCTCTATAGAAGTATATGGCAAAGCTTGCTTGAAGCCCCACTGAAGCCCCACTGAAGCCCCAACAAAGCCTCATCGAAGCCCCACACCGAAGCCCCACCAAAGTCCCACCAAAGGCTCATCGAAGCCCCATTGAAGCCCCATCGAACCACCATCAAAGCCTCATCAAAGCACCAAGCAAAAGCAAGGGGAAAACAGGACTGTAAGCTAACCACTTTATTTAGTGATAGGAGCTTTGACTGGCGTTCAGAGAGCTCTAACGAAGCCTGTCCGAAGCCATGTTTTGAAGCAAGTGTAAACTAGCCCTGAGAGATTTACCTATGAAAAAGTGACACCTTCAAAATATCTTGTGGAAGGGCGAAGATGAGCATGCTGTGGTGCACCTGCCCTCTCCCCCCCCCCCTCTTGCTCTAGCTGCCCAGGGTAGGCATGGAAGGTGCACTGCCCATATTTGACTATTCACCTGCTTTCTAGCAGATGTGGGCGGTTGTGCATGCGCTGTGTTTTTCGCATCTCCTGTGGGCGGTTGGGGTGAGGGGAATGGAATGTGGGCATGTTGGAGAATTGTATGACAGCAGTAACCACAGAAAGACACAACCCGGTGCAAGGGAGGCTGCGGTCTGCTAGTTGTCCCCCCCCACCGATCTTAAGCGTGCGTGTGGTTTAGTTGCCCCTGTTCTGTCAAGTTCTCCAACCCGTCAGAAACTCCAACCGCTTAACTTCTGGTTTATTTAAAACCAGCAGTAATTGGAGTTTTTGACGAATTGGTGGTTGGACACAACACCGGCAACCGAATAGAGTCGGTGCAGGATATTATGAGCGGAGATTCTTACTCCGCTCCAACACTAGCCAACAAAATGGTGGCGACAACTTTGTCCTCGTTAGCCGCTGTGCTGTCAAAACAGCTTAGTCTTCCTGTACCGGACTCTATTCGATTGTCGTGCTGTGTCCAACCACCAATTTGTCACAATCTCCGATTACTGAGGTTTTAAATAAATAATGGTGGGAGTTTCTGATGGGTTGGAGATATGGACAGAACACCCCTCCTGCCCCCCCCCCCCTCTTTGTCCCAGCCCTGGTCAGAGCAATAACTGCACAAGAAAATAATTTTCAAGCTCAGAAAACAGAGTCTCGGTTGCAGGGAGCAGCATTTATATAACACAAGGGGGCACTTAAGGAACTAAGGATGGGTTTTACAGGCAACGTCCAACACACCTTCTTGGAAATACTTTTGTCTTTTAACTGGAATGGCAGTTCTGCCCACAATTGTCCCCTCCATTGTGCTCAGCCTGGGTCTCTGGCAGGGAAACCTTTGATCTCAGTTAATGTCTTTTCTATTTTTCTGCTTCCTTCTTCCTCCTTCAGTGAAGCGTAGATAACAGGCCCCCCCTGAATGCCTGGTGTTCATTTCATTGATTACATGTTTTCCCATCACCCCTTGGCAGAAGACATAGGAGGCAATGGAAAGGAAGTATCCGCTTCATTTTTTCCGTGTCTTCCAGAGTCCGACCAGAAAACAAATTGGGGCCCCCAGGAGCTTTTAACCATAATGTGCTATTATGCACAGCATGTTCGCCCATTACGGCAGACCTACTTACCAAAGTAGGTAAGTAGGTCTGTGCTCTCCTCTGTTGGAGCCTTTGGACACTTGATTGGCCGGTCCCGGATGACATAACTCCTGCACACAAAAGAACTACTATGCTTTGGCACGGAATCATACCAGGACTGTACACTGAGCTGCGCATGCCTGGCCTCCGGTCTTCCCTTCAGTCTTGCACAGTTGTACAGACTCCTCTCCTGGACTGGAATAGCTTACTCTGATTTCTTTCTTTTTTTATATTTAGCTATTGTAGTAATAATTTAACAAACAGAGAGCATTTCACAGAGAAATTGTCAAAAATATGGAAAGGCTCAAGAGTAGCAACGATTCAGTAATATATATATAGTATGCACTCAATCAGAGCAAGAATATACTGTAATAAGCAGGGCCGGGACAAGGGGTGGGCAGGAGGGGTAGCTGCCGTGGGCACTGTGGTATCATGTGAGGTACAGGGGCACCACAAGTAGATTGGGGGAGGAGTTTTGTGTTGGGAGGGGGAATTTGGGGGGAGCAGGAAGTAAGAATTATTCTAGGAGGGGAAGTTTGGAGAGGTGTGCTAGGTGCAGGGCCGGTGACACCACTAGGCAAACTAGGCAGCCGCCTAGGGCACACTGCTGCCTAGGGCGCCGGGCCACTGGCATTCTTTTCTCTCTGCAGCAAGCAACTAAGTCTCAGCATCAGCAGGCAGTCGCTACTCCATTTGCACATAGTGTCCGAGGGGCAGCGGCAGAGGACTGTGTCTGTGTCCCGACTCCTGAATGAATGGAAGCAAACAAACATTCATTGATGGGCACTGGTAGGCTGCATTTGATGGGCGCTGGTGAGGCTGCAGTAATGGGCGCTGGTGAGGCTACATTGATGAGCGCTGGTGGGGCTGCATTTGATGGATGCTGGTAGGCTGCACTGATGGGCGCTGGTGAGGCTGCATTGATGGGCGCTGGTGGGGCTGCATTGATGGGTGCTGGTGGGCTGCAATTGATGGGTGCTTCATTAAAAAGATGTGGTATACATGGGCAGGGCAAAGGGGTGGAGTCAGGGGTGGGGCCAAGGGGGCGGCAAAATGAGGTTTCGCCTGGGGTGTCAAAAATCCTTGCACCAGCCCTGGCTAGGTGGTGATTTGTGAGGAGGGAAAGAGGATTTGTGTTAGTGTTTGTGCTAGAAATGGTAATCTGGTAGGGGAGAAGGGATTTGCGCTAGAAGGGATGTTAAGGGTCATTATTTGTGCTAGGAGGGGATATTTTTTTTGGGGGGGGGGGATTTATGCTAGGATGGAGGATCTGGTAGGGGAGTTTGTGCTGGGAGGGGGGATTTGGAGTTTGGTGGGGGTTGTGAGAGGAAATTTGAGGGGTAGAGGATTTGTGCCAGGAAGGGAGATTTTTTTTGGGGGGGGGGAATTGTGTCTGGGAGGATATACGTAATGAGAGGATTTGAGCTGGAGGGGGGGAGGATGTTTGTGCTGGAATGGGGGATTTCAGCAGGGGGGTGGATTGGTACTAGGAGGAGAAGGAATTTATGTTTAGGGGGTAAGCATGCAGATTGCTCCAATTTTTTTTTATTTATTCACAAAAAAAAGTACACAATTTATACAGCTTGTCTGAGCTTTCAGAAAGCAGGGGAAGCAGGGGCGGGGAGCTGAAGTTACACTCTGCAGAGCTCAATGAGAGCTGATTGGAGGGATGAGACCCCCCCCCTTCCTTCACACAGCACACATGAACAGAGCTGAGGCTGTCAATCACAGGATGTGTGTTAAGCCCTGTACACACGATCGGATTTCCTATGGATTCTAATCTGATGATTTTTTCCATCGGAAATCCGATGAAACTGTCTTCCATCAGTCTTGCCTACACACCATCAGTCAAAAAACCAACCGTTTCAAACGCGGTGACGTAAAACACTCCGATGAGCCGAGAAAAATGAAGTTCAATGCTTCGGAGCATGCGTCGACTTGATTCTGAGCATGCGTGGGTTTTTTATCCAATGGATTTCCCCACAGACGATCGGAATTTGCTATCGGTTTTTTTCCCCATCGGAAAAATTTAAAACATGTTCTATTTTTTCACACCGATGGAAAAAAGACTGATGGGGCCCATACACGATCGGTTAGTCCGATGAAAACAGTCCATCAGACTGTTTTCATCGGTAAAACCGATGTTGTGCACACGGCTTTAGAGCTCCCTACCCTGTCACCTTTTATCTCTTGGTGTCAGGAAAACTTGTCAGAAGCTGATAGAAGTAGGAGGCAGCAGACAGAAATTACACTTAAGCCTCGTACACACAATCCGATTGTTGGAAGGGGATTGTCTGTTGACAGACTGTTGTCCTAAAATCTGACCGTTAGTACGCTCCTTTTGACAATTGTTGTCCAACTTTTGGCCAACGAATGTTGGATGACAGGCTAGTAAATTGTCGGCGGACAACGGTCTGTTGTCTGATTTTCCTATGGTCAGTACATAAGTCCATCGCACAAAAGTCGAAAGTACAAACACACATGCTCGGAATCAATGCTCACCAAACACAAAATTAGCAGAAGGGGCCCAAAAGATGGCGCTCAAGAGTTGAAATTCCTCGTAGTACGTCACTACGTTCGTGTTTGTGGCACGACAATTGTGTAACGTTAGTATGCAAGACAAGATCCAGGCACACGCCCTTTTGACAAAAATCAGACGCTCGGTCGGTCAACATTCGTATCGTGTGTTCGAGGCTTAAAGGAGTAGTAAAGGTACATGTTTTTTCACCTTAATGCATCCTATGCATTAAGGTGAAAAAACATTCGACAATACCGCCCCCCCCCCCCCGAGCCCCCGTTTTACTTACCTGGCCCCTCGAAAGACCCGTGCTCGTCCCGGTCATCCTCTTCGGTTCTCAGCCTGGCCGCCGATTGGCTACACTGGATGGATTGAAAGCAGCGCAGCCATTGGCTGGCGCTGCTGTCAATCACATCTAATGACGCGGCGCGCCGGGGGGCGGGGCCGAGTGATACAGTTGGCGGCTATGGCCGCCGCTGTATCACGGGAGCACGCCCGCAATAACTCCACACCATGCGAACTCGCTCGCATTATGGTGTGGAGTCCTTGCGGGGAAGAGCCAAGACAGGCGCCGAGGGACCCCAGAAGACCAGGATCGGGGCCACTGTGTGCAAAACGAGCTGCACAGTGGAGGTAAGTATAAACTGTTTGTTATTTCTTTGCAAAAAAAAGGGAAGCTTTAGTGTCCCTTTAACCACTTGAGACCCGCGCTATAGACAAAAGACGTCTGCAGCGCGGCTCTCAAGTGCTGAGTGGACGTCCATGGACGTCCTCCTGTTTCTCTCCCCACTGCGCGCCGCCGAGGGCGCGCGGTGGGCAACAGCTGTGCCCGCCGTGGTCACGTGATGCCGATGCGCGTGCCTGGCGGCCGCGATGTCCGCCAGGCACCCGCGATCGGCTGTGACAGAGGCAGGACGTGGATCTCTGTGTGTAAACACAGAGATCCACGTCCTGTCATGGAGAGAGGAGACCGATGCTGTGTCCCTTGTACATAGGGACACAGATCGGTCTCCTCCCCCAGTCAGTCCCCCTCCCCCCACAGTAAGAAACACTAATAGGGAACACATTTAACCCCTTCCTCGCCCCCTAGTGTTAACCCCTTCCCTGCCAGTCACATTTATACAGTAATGAGTACATTTTTATAGCACTGTTCGCTATATAAATGTGAATGGTCCCAAAATAGTGTCAAAAGTGTCCGATATGTCCGCCGCAATATTGCAGGCCTGACAAAAATCGCAGATCGCCGCCATTACTAGTAAAAAAAAATATATATAATAAAAATGTCATAATTCTATCCCCTATTTTGTAGGCGCTATAACTTTTTCGCAAACCAATCACTATACGCTTATTGCAATTTTTTTTACCAAAAATATATAGAAGAATACGTATCGGCCTAAACTGAGAAAAAAAATAGTTTTTAAAAAAAAAATTGGATATTATTATAGCAAAAAGTAAAAAAATATTGTGTTTTTTTTTCAAAATTTTCTGTCTTTTTTTGTTTATAGCGCAAAAAATAAAAACCGCAGAGGTGATCAAATACCACCAAAAGAAAGCTCTATTTGTGGGGAAAAAATGATAAAAATATCATTTGGGTACAGCGTTGTATGACTGCGCAATTGTCATTCAAAATGCGTCAGCGCTGAAAGCTGAAAATTGGTCCGGGCACGAAGGGGGTTTAGTGCCCAGTTGTCAAGTGGTTAAGTCCCTTGGAAGGAGAGAAGTACACACTATAGAGGGATTTGCTTTGTTCATATTTCATGTCTGAGGCTTACAACCACTTTAAAGCAAAAACAGACCTGCACTATTATAGTCAGTACAGTGCACCACAACACATTGATTATTCACATTTGTTCAGGAGGGCGCACCGACCTAGTGCATTACCAGATAAAAAACGTTATTAAAACGTGTAAAAACAATGGTCCTACTCACAAACGAGCTTTCATATAGGCTTTTCTGGCAATCAAACTGAGTCCCGTAGCAACTGCAACCAGGATTAGATGACCAGAGGGTCGGACGGTACCCAAATTTAGCTGGATGGCTGACGGGTTTCCGGGGCGCACCCCTTTCCTCAGAGCCCAAGCGGTCCGTGATATCTCACTCCTATAGACATCCCCATATATATATATATACACATGTGCACTGAGGAGGCTCCAATTCCATGTGACCACCCACAGAAGGCCCCACCGCTCTATCCTGCTTGGACTACCCCCAGGGGTGGAACTCCCCCATCTTACCCCTGGGGATGGATACTCAAATGTAACCACTACCTGCATGCAGTGAAACACCGGAGCGCAGGAGAATTTTTTGTTGCCCTATAGCACAGGTCAGTTTGTGTATGTTTGTTGGGGTGCCATTCAAAGTATTCGGCAATGCACCTATACCACGTGTTAACGCGGGTTTTAACGCTAGTTAACGCAAAGCAGAAGTGTGACTGGGGCCCAACAAAGCCTACAGGTCCACTTTCCAAAAAGCCGCAGACTAAGACTGGCCATCTGACATTGACCCTAACAAGGGCGCCGTGTCATGTCCTTTTTATTGATGGGCTCGCGGGCCCATTTACCAGCCAGTGTGATCGCTCAGGCCTTTGCTCCGTCTCCTGGGAATGCAACCTTCTAGGAAATTATTAAAGGGCTAATCAAGAAACCTCAACCACCTGAGCACGCTGTCTCCGGGGACCTGGTAACCGTGTAACTGTTGTGCCGATGCTCCGGCTCAGCCGTGTCAGCACCTGTCCGGGTCACGCAGTGTCAGGATTAGGCACGCTGGCCCCACCGTGCCAGAAATTGGACTTTGGCAGCCGTGCCGCAGCGCCCATTACTGAGTAACTCTTTGTAATAACACCAAACAGACGGCTCTGGTGATTTATTTTTATATGTTATAATAGGTCACTTCAGATCAGGGCAGAGGTTATAGGGTGACGAGAGAACATCGGGAGGAAAGTGAAAGCTTGCTAAACATCAAATCTGATCTCCAGGGGGGAAAAAAATTCCCCCTATGGTGCAAATCTCAAGGTGTCCCAGTCTAAAATGGGATTCCCTGTCATATCAGACCCCCCTCTCTGCTTCCAATCAGAGTCTCTAGGCTCTAATGTGATGAGAGGCCTCACATATAGGGGTCCTTTTATGTATTGGGGAAACTCTGGTGTGATGGGAGGCCTCTGACATGAAGGGGTGACTATGATGTTAGGAAAGATGTCTGAAAGGCTGGGGGGCCTTTGATGTTATGGAGGAAGACTCTGATGTGATACAAACACTGTAGCTGCTGACTTTTAATAAGGACACTTACCTGTCCTACCCACACGCGATGTCATATGTCATAAAACCATATAATATGAGGTCAAACCTAAACATTTTCAATTTGTATGCAGTCAGGCAGGCCCTTGTACTATATAGTTTATAAAGAATGAGGCAGAGAGATCAGAACAGACACCACATCCCAATATACAAATAAGACAGAAGGGAGAAAGAGGTAACAAACCCCGGGACTTTAAAGGTGTTCAAAAAAGAATATGTAATAGCAATTACAATTAGATAAAATGTAATATTTTAATACAACAATAAAAAACCATGATAGAAATGTTCCATTCTTATCAAAATCGTTTTTTCTATTCAAGGCATATATACACACTACCACTCGACATGTTTCGCTTTAAATAGCTTCTTCAGGAGATTCAGGTGTGTTGTATTAAATGCTATAGATAACAAGAGAGACAAGAATGAATTTCATGTTGTTTTTGACAGAATAGAATATCCATCAAATTATTAGCATATAATCAATATGCATGTTTATAGCAAATAGATCAATAACATTAACATATGTAGCGCACACACTTCCCCTTCTCCTTGTCTGCTTTGGCTCCTCTCAGGAGAAAGGGGCACACCGCACCACAAGCCCGTACCCTCCTGTGTTAAGAGGTTAGGCAGTGTTGTTTTTGGGCCTTGTCTGCAGCCGGAGTATAAAGTCCTCCTGAGAATGATTCTCACCTCTACAGTGTGTAGATGCAAGTCCTTGACTTCCCCAGGAACGTAAATATCCACACCAGCTGAAAGTCCAACTCAATTTTTATTTTTCACTTGCACAACACATAGTCTCTTGGATAAATGAAAGGTTGGAGTAAAGACACAGGACAGCTTTAAGGTGTGGAGGAGGTCCAGGCACAAACGTAGCTCAAACTCTTAGGACTGTTCAGATTCTCAAACAGTTTTGGTGCATGGTCTCTGCCACAAACCATGAGGTTGGTCTCTGCCACAGACCTGGTGAATAGGGTCACTGCCACTGACCTGGCGATTAGGGTCACTGCCACTGACCTGGTGAATATGGTCACTGCCACTGACCTGGCGATTAGGGTCACTGCCACTGACCTGGTGAATATAGTCACTGCCACTGACCTGGTGAATATGGTCACTGCCACTGACCTGGTGAATATGGTCACTGCCACTGACCTGGTGAATATGGTCACTGCCACTGACCGGGTGAATATGGTTACTGCCACTGACCGGGTGAATATTGATTTCCTTCCTAGGACATAGCCCCTTTCAGGGAGAAGACATCCCCCCAGAGAGTCAACAGACCCCTTCCTTCACCGTGTCCACAGCACCGGTCCTTCGAGACAGGTCCTCCCTTCTCTTAGGGTGTGGGTCCCCTCGCAAGGCGGCACCCTGGACTCCTCGATCCCTTGCGGACCCCAGCCGAAGGCTGCTGGGCTCCAGGCCGTTACTGCAACTCCTGGGCCTCCATGCCCAGGCAAACAGGAGCGGTGAGGTAGTACCTCACCCCAGGCTAAAGGTGCCTGAGGTGGAACCGGAACAAGGCCTCCGGGCCTAGGGCACCTGAAGATGACGAACCACACACACACACATCCAGGCTGAAGGTGCCTGGGGGTGGACGGATGAAGACCCCTTCTCAGAAGATGTCAGCCCCTTTTATATCCTCTCCCGGCATGCACAGCAGGTTCCCCGCCCCTCTGTACGGCTGCCGAGAGGGGACACAAAAGGCACAGCACTGCGCTCGCGGTTCAACCCTGGCCCAGAATGGCAGGGCCACCCACCGGCCACAGGGAACACATCACCAACCAGCATTAACCCCTGAGAACAAAAAATGGTCCATGAATCCTATCAATTTAATGTGTCTGAGCCTGGTTACCACTCAGACACTTCCCTTAAATTGAACACCCCGTTACACATACATGAATAAATTTTAATGTAAAAATGGGATAAAGATGAACCTACCCAAGCTGATTAAACCCGGACTTAAATTGAAATTGGATAAAAATTGTAGATACACGATTTATTTTTTTATCCAGTTTCAATTTAAGTCCGAGTTTAATCAGCTTGGGTAGGTTCATCTTTATCCCATTTTTACATTTAAATTTATTCATGTATGTTAATATTATTGATCTATTTGCTATAAACATGCATATTGATTATATGCTAATAATTTGATGGATATTCTATTTTGTCAAAAACAACATGAAATTCATTCTTGTCTCTCTTGTTATCTATAGCACTTAATACAACACACTTTTTGTTATATATTCTTTTTTTATGGTTGAACTGGATGGACTTGTGTCTTTTTTCAACCTGACTAACTATGTAACACCTGAATCTCCTGAAGAAGCTATTTAAAGCGAAACATGTCGAGTGGTAGTGTGTATATATGCCTTGAATAGAACAAACAATTTTGATAAGGATGGAACATTTCTATCATGGTTTTTATTGTTGTAATAAAATATTAAATTTTATCTAATTGTAATTGCTATTACATATTCTTTTTTGAACACCTTTAAAGTCCAGAGGTTTGTTACCTCTTTCTCCCTTCTGTCTTACTTGTGTAGCGCACACACCCCCTTCTCCTTGTCTGCTTTGGCTCCTCTCAGGAGAAAGGGGCACACCGCACCACAAGCCCGTACCCTCCTGTGTTAAGAGGTTAGGCGGTGTTGTTTTTGGGCCTTGTCTGCAGCCGGAGCATAAAGTCCTCCTGAGAATGATTCTCACCTCTACAGTGTGTAGATGCAAGTCCTTGACTTCCCCAGGAACGTAAATGTCCACACCAGCTGAAAGTCCAACTCAATCTTTATTTTCCACTTGCACAACACATTTTTCTCTTGGATGAACGAAAGGTTGGAATAAAGACACAGGACAGCTTCAAGGTGTGGAGGAGGTCCAGGCACAAATGTAGCTCAACTTTTAGGACTGTTTAGATTCTCAAACAGCTTTGGCGCATGGTCTCTGCCACAGACCATGAGGTTGGTCTCTGCCACAGACCTGGTGGATAAGGTCACTGCCACTGACCTGGCGAACAGGGTCACTGCCACTGACCTGGTGAATATGTATTTCCTTCCTAGGACATAGCCCCTTTTAGGGAGAGATATCCCCCCAGAGAGTCAACAGACCCCTTCCTTCACCGTGTCCACAGCACCGGTCCTTCGAGACAGGTCCTCCCTTCTCTTAGGGTGTGGGTCCCCTCGCAAGGCGGCACCCTGGACTCCTCGATCCCTTGCGGACCCCAGCCGAAGGCTACTGGGCTCCAGGCCGTCACCGCTACTCCTGGGCCTCCATGCCCAGGCAAACTGGAGCGGTGAGATAGTACCTCACCCCAGGCTAAAGCTCCGGGCCTAGGGCACCCGGAGATGATGAACCACACTCCCACACACCCAGGCTGAAGGTGCCTGGGCGTGGACGGACGAAGAACCCTCTCAGAAGATGTCTGCCCCTTTTATATCTTCTCCCGGCATGCACAGCAGGTTCCCCGCCCTACCGTACAGCTGCCGAGAGGGGACGCAAAAGGCACAGCACTGCGCTTGCGGTTCAACCCTGGCCCAAAATGGCAGCGCCACCCTCCGACCACAGGGAACACATCACAAGCATTAACCCCTGAGAACAAAATGGTCCATGAACCTCATCAATTTAATGTGTCTGAGCCTAATTACCACTCAGACACTTCCCTTAAATTGAACACCCCGCTACACTTGCACTACATAGTTGAAGGTAAATCTAAAGGAAATTCAATAAAAAAATAATTGTATAAGGAATGGCCAACTTAAGAGTAATTTCACTAGATCTGTATTTATCCCCACAATCCAAGAGCTTGTGGTAAACCATGGGGCTAAAAAAAAAAAAAACACACAATAGCTAGTGTGTCTAAGGTCCCTGGCTTTCTGACCAATAAAAGGGGCAAATGTCAGCTTGATCTATAGGTCCATCACAGGGGTACTTCTCTGTCTTCCTGATGCCTAAGTGCCGGTTCACACTACCGCGACTTGGGGGGCGACTTGTCAGACCGCAAGTCGCCCCAAGTCGCTTGACATCAGAAATCACAGCTATGTGAATGAGAGCCGTCTTAATGAACGCGTATGAAGTCGGAGCGACTTCAGAAAAGGTTCCTGTACTACTTCAAGGCGACTTCTAGGCGACTTGTACCCATTGATTTCAATGGAAGTCGCCTCCAAAGTCGGATCAGTGTCTTAACTGAAGCAACTTTACAGGAAGAGAAAATAGTTTTCTCAGGCAAACCCCTCCCTCCCACAGAGCTGATTATTGTTTGATTGGCCACTGGCAAAGTCGCCTGTCCTGGAGGCAACTTGAAGTTGCGTTGTAAGTCGCTCCAAGTCACGCTGAAGTCGCGCTGAAGTCGTCTCCAAGTCGCCTCGCAAAGTCGCGCTGGAAGTCGTGTTGCCCCTGTTTGAACCGGCACTAAATGTTAAGTCTTTGAGCTCCTGCAGAGTCATATACTTCAGGTGCTTGTTGTAGAAATCTTGAATTATCAAAGTCACTTGGACACCTGAATCAAGGAGAGCTGTTTTGTAAATGCGTTCTACTTGGATGGGCATCAAAGGCAGAGGACCTACCAGTTTGACAAGAACTTTAGTAGAATCACTTGATATAGTAGGCCTAGCTAAGTTGACTTGTATCCTTCTTCTGCAATCTTCAAAGCAACGCTCCCGATGACATTTTGGTGGTCGGTGGACATGTCTCTCTTGAACAGCCTAACTTGATACAGAAACAGGTGTCTTCAAACGTCTCTTTGAAGTATTGGGTGAGGCTCAGGCTTCTCCCTCTTTCTTGCATCACGGCTTGAACGGAAGTGGCTGAGGTTCTCAGGCACCTGACTGTCTCTTGAAAGTTTTTCTGTGACCTTTGCCAGCAAAATGTTTGATACATGTCCAATTTTTGGGATGTTTTGGCGCGTCAGATGCCTATTGATGTCAATGGGCTGCTTTAATGCAATGCACCTTGAGGCGCAACATGGGTAACGCCGCGTACACACGATCGGAAATTCCGACAAGAAAAGTTCGATGTGAGCTTTTGGTTGGAAATTCCAACCGTGTGTAGGCTCTATCTAACTTTTTCTGTCGGAATTTCCGACAGCAAAAATTTGAGAGCTGGTTCTCAATTTTTCCAACAAGAAAAGTTATTTTCGATCGTCTGTATGCAATTCCGACGCGCAAAAAAAACACGCATGCTCTGAATCAATTTGACGCATGGTCGGAATCATTGAACTTCATTTTTCTCGGTTCGTTGAAGTGTTGTACGTCACCGCGTTCTTGACGGTCGGAATTTTGTGTGACCGTGTGTATGCAACACAAGTTTGAGCCAACATTCCGTCGGAAAAAAATCCACGTTTTTCTTGTCGGAATTTCCGATCGTGTGTATGCGGCATAACACACGTGCATTGTTGCACTGCACAAATATACAGTAAATGGGCCATAAGGCAAATCTAACCCAGGACTCCTGTGCTGTAAGCCATGAATGATATTTTTTTTTTTTTTATGGTTGAACTAGATGGACTTGTGTCTTTTTTCAACCTGACTATGTAACGATGTAATGTTAGCCACTTAGCTGCTATGGTACATCATGAGAAGATAGAGGCTAATATAAAAAAAAACAATCAAGCCTCGTACACACGGGCGGGAATCCTGTCAAAAAAAAAAACGTCGGTTTTCTCGACGGGATTCCTGGCAAGCTTGTCTTGCCAAGCCCTGTGTACACACGCGCCATTCAAAAGAACCGCCATTCTTTTGAATGGCAAGAACGCGGTGACGTCATCGACTACGACGAGCCGGCGCTCGTCACATTCGATGCCGTCGCCGCCATCTTGCTACACCCTACACTACCCTTGTATGCTTCCGCGCATGCGTCAAAGTCTCATCGAGCATGCGCGGGTTTCCCAGGACAGGTAAGCATACAGGCGACCGGGTTTCTCGGCAGGAAACACTCTGCCGAGAATCCCGACGAGAAAAATAGAGAGCAGGTTCTCTATTTTTCTCGTCGAGATTCCCTGCAGTTTTCCTGCCGAGAAACCATACACACGAACGGTTTTCTCGGCAAAAAGCTCTCCCAGCAGTTTTCTTGCCGAGAAAAACGGTCGTGTGTAACGAGGCTTTAAAGGAAAAAATTGTCAATTGTTAATACTAAAAAACAAAACAAATGCCATCCAGTTAGGGTTTAGATCTAGGGTTGCCACCTCATCCCTTTAAAACCGAAAGTGGTCAGGCAGGCCATTTCATGTGGCTCCTGCAGCTGCAGCACCCCCCTCATCTCCGCCACTACCTTGTCCCAGCAGTCAGTAGCAGAGAGGAGGACAGACCTCCTCCACCAGATCCTACGCTTCTCAATGCAGCCGTGGAGAGGCTCGTCTTTGCCACCCGCCCTACTACCCCCCACTGTCTCAGCAGTCTGCAGCAGAGAAGAACACAGAACTCCTCCTACAGATCCTGCGCCTCTCTGTGCAGCCGCAGCATCCCCTCGTTTCCGCCTCCCCTGGTCTCAGATTCAGGTAGGTGTCTCCATCTCTCCTCTGGTCCTCCTCCAGACTCTGCACTTTCTGCCTCCCAGCTCCAGCTTCTTCCCAGCCCTAGCACAACGTTAGGGGGGTGTACTGTGATGTAAGGGAGGGTGGGCAGGGCTGGTGCAAGGATTTTTGACACCCTAGGCGAAATCTCATTTTGCCGCCCCCCCCCCTTGGCTCCACTCCTGGCTGCACCCCTGAATCCACCCCCTTTGCCCTGCCCCTGTATACCCCACATTTTTAATGAAGCGCCCATCAAATGCAGCCTACCAGTGCCCATCAATGCAGCCTACCAGTGCTCATCAATGCAGCCTACCAGCACCCATCAATGCAGCCTACCAGCGCCCATCAATGCAGCCTACCAGCACCCATCAATGCAGCCTACCAGCACCCATCAATGCAGCCTACCAGCACCCATCAATGCAGCCTACCAGCGCCCATCAATGCAGCCTACCAGTGCCCATCAATGCAGCCTACCAGAGCCCATCAATGCAGCCTACCAGTGCCCATCAATGCAGCTTACCAGCACCAACCAATGCAGCCTACCAGTGCCCATCAATGCAGCCTACCAGTGCCCATCAATGCAGCCTACCAGCGCCCATCAATGCAGCCTTACCAGCACCCATCAATGCAGCCTACCAGTGCCCATCAATGTAGCCTACCAGCACCCATCAATGCAGCCTACCAGTGCCCATCAATGCAGCCTACCAGTGCCCATCAATGCAGCCTACCAGTGCCCATCAATGCAGCCTACCAGCACCCATCAATGCAGCCTACCAGCGCCCATCAAATGCAGCCTATCAGTGCCCATCAGTTAATGTTTGCTTGCTTCCATTTATTCGGGAGTCAGGACACAGACACAGTCCTCCGCTGCCGCTGCGCCTCTGACACTTTGTGCGAACGGATGCCTGCTGATGCTGAGACTTAGTTGCTTGCTGCAGAGAGAAGAGAGTAGGAACACCAGTGGCCAGGCACCCTAGGCAGCAGTGCGCCCTAGGCGGCTGCCTAGTTTGCCTAGTGGTAGCACCTGCCCTGAGCGTGGGGGAACTCTTGACTTCAGATGGTGGGGGGGGGGGGGTTCTTGGCATCCTATGTAAGGAGGGGTGGGGTTCTCTGTCTGGACATGTAGTCTTACAGATGCAACCGGAACCATAATGCTAATGTGGCTCGCAATGAAGTTGAGCTTAACACCCCTGATCTAAAGGAAAATTGTACAAGAAAATTGTATAATGTATTGCCCACCTCAGCAAAGAAGTCCAGCTCCATTAACCAAGTGAAACTAAATCAGAGAGGTGCACAGACTATTCTACCTGATAAATGCAATAGCAGGCATCTTGTTTTTTCAGAGTTAAAAAAAAAAAAAGTCAGTGGCAGCTCCCATATTTATTCTGACATTTTATGATTTGTTGAATAATGTTCATTTCACAGGCAATATCATCCCATTAATCTGACCAAGCATGCTGCACGTTCAGTCCAATTCATTTACATGTCAGGCTGATTTTAATAGAGATAGAGCGGCGCTGGCCTTTTCCATAAAGTCGTGATGTTAGATATCATTGCTACTAAATTTATTCCATCCCACAAAGAAAAAACGCAGTAAAAATCAATATCGCCGAGCCCATGTGACTGCCTCTTGGACGGAGGCTGCAGTAAAATAAAAGCCCTCGCTCACATGTGATAAGGCGGCTCATATTTGTGACAGTTGTTTTGTAATTTAAGAACTATTTAATGGCTTTCTAAATTTAGACGCCAAAGTATAACCTTGCGAAATGCAATAAAAGCGTCACGGAATATACATTAGAAGCTCAACAGGAGTGCTGGGATTGTTCTCCGGAAAGGAGGTATCTGATCTCTGTCTGATCTGCAGGTAATAGTATCCGGGGGCCAAAAACAGCTAAAAAACAAACAAAACATAACCATAGAGGAAAAGAGGGGTTCAGTAGGGGCTCATTCACACCATGTCCAGTGATCTGCATTGAACAACACAGACTCAGTGCATGGACACATAGAAAACAATTGTTCTCTGTGCACCCCAATCATACCATAAAGTTGTATTGAGGTGTGTTGCATGCCTGCATTTTTACGCAGATTACCGCATGTCAATGCTCTGCATCGAGTCGCATTGTGCATGGAGTTAAATGAATTGTCATTATGTTACACTTCAATAAAGTTAAAAGAACTAAAAAGCAAACAGTGTAATGCATTGCAACAGGGCATTGTAACGATCCGTACGCAATGCACACCACCGTTGCATGCATGGTACCAGATGACAACGACCTGTCCGGCAATGCCACAGCCTATTGCTGGCCATACACTATAGGAAAAATCGGGCAAACCCATTTTCGAAAAACGAACATTCGGTCGTGAGATCAAACGATAGTGCCATCATGTAATGACCGATAAATCGTTCAGTGGACATAAATAAAAAAAATAGTTTTTTTTTTTACATATACCTAGTGCAGACAGTTCGGATGGGAAACACATTAACCTTTCAATTTATCGTTCATTCGGCAGAAAATTTCTAAACTTGTCCTTCGTCTTTTCGGCCCAAAAACGTCCCAACGATTATCGATTTTGTGCCCATTAACTGGCCGAAAAACGAACGAACTGTCTAAATGACCGAATTTCGGACGATTTTTCGTATAGTGTATGGCCAGCATTAGACACCTCAAATAAGAAGAATTTTTGGGGGAAATATTCCCAACAAGACTATGAGCTATTAAAAGAGGTTGAAACTGTTTTTGTCATTTAAAGTGGTTGTAAACCCACTTTGAAAAAAAAATAACACCTGCAAGACAAAGGCATAATGAGCTAGTTTGGCTTTTTGGCTGCAATTCTTCCATGAAGACCACTTCTGGCCAGACTTCTCCGGACAGTAGATGGGTATACCTGGGTCCCACTGATTTCCTCCAGTCCTGTGCTGATGGCACTGCTGGACATCTTCTGACGTGGAAGGGAAGTAAGCATTATGTGTCTTTCATCTGCTGCATTAGGTTTTCTTGGCCAACCACTAAGTCTACGGTCCTCAACATTGCCCCTTTATTTGGGCTTCTTCAACATCACATCCTGAAACC
Source organism: Rana muscosa (assembly GCA_029206835.1). Classification (NCBI taxonomy): domain Eukaryota; kingdom Metazoa; phylum Chordata; class Amphibia; order Anura; family Ranidae; genus Rana; species Rana muscosa. Next base: position 305,362,619 of record CM055120.1, read on the forward strand.
CCAGTCTGCTTTGAAATTTTTGCATGGGAGAGTCTTTGCTGATGCAGTATAACTACCTTGTGTCTTGACTGTGCTCAGTCTTGCCATGGTGTATGACCTGTGACCTGAAACTGTCTTCCACGACCCTCACCTTACTACCAGAGTTTGGCTGTTCCTCACCCAGTTTTAAGCCTTCTTCACAGCTGTTTCTGTTTCAGCTAATGACTGTGTTTCAACCTACATATGAAATTGATGATCATTAGCGCCTGCTTGGTATGATTGGTTAATCATACACCTGACTCTAATCCTACAGAATCCCTGACTTTCTGCAAGTGTACAAAGTGTGCAAGTGTAAAGCCCCGTACACACGGTCGGACTTTTGGCCAACAAACTTCATTTTGAGCAAGTTGGACCAACAATCCGACCGTGTGTACGCTCCATCGGACAAACTTTTTTCGCATTTTTCTTGTTTTCATCGGACAAAAGTTGGGTCTGCAAACGGACAAAGTTTTGCCCAACAAAAGTCAGATGGAGCAAAGTCCGACCGTGTGTACAGAAAACCATCGGACTTTTGTCCGATGGACAAAACAAATAATGTTAAAATCAACCAACAATAGCAGAAGTTGACCAAAGGGTGGCGGTAAAGAGCAGAAAAACCACGTGATGTTGCAAAAAGTTTTGATAAAGTTTGCAGAAAAGTCCTGTGGTGTGTATGCTATGGGTGTTCCCGACCAACACCGTTCGGACAAAAATCCACGGAAAAGTCAGATGGAAGTCCGACCGTGTGTATGGGGCTTAAGATCCGATGCTGGTTTGAAGCCAAAGGGTAGTCACACCAAATATTGATTAGATTTCGATTTTTCTTCTGTTCGCTCAGTTTGCTTTTTGTAAATTGCTAAAAATAAGAAAATATATATTTTTGAAAGAAATCTTACTTTACAGCATTTATTCACACCTGCCTAAAACTTTTGCCCAGTAATATATATATTGTGAGGGGGTTAGCTCGGTAGCGGGTGTGTGTGACCCCCTGGATGGGCTCCCCACACAAAAACAGGCCCAGCAGACGGAGGTTGTGGTTTTCAAGATCAAAAGGTGCGGTTTATTTCTCTATTTACAGTGACAAAAACACAGCAAAGCAAAAAGAAACATAAACAAAATAAATCCTGGTCAGCTTGACCTCTGACTAAACATGCAGGTTTCCCTAACTAACAACTGGGATCAGCCTGGTGCTGTCCTAGTCCCTAAGTCCCTGGTTTAGTAAATGTCCAAACAAATAGCCACACAGGCTTTGTCTCACCGCACAGGGGTTCACTCTCCCTAGACAGTCCACACAGGTCTGGGTCCAGGCATGAGCAAACACCTAATGAAGCTGGGAGTTTTTATAGAGGCCTTAAACGAGCTGACAAGCTTCAGCTGGTCTCATCAACTCCCTGCCTGCACGACGCCCAGCACTCTCCCTAGAGGTATGAATCATCCATGAGCCCACTAGCCTCAGCTGGGCTTCATCAACTCTCTCCCTAGTTGTATAAGTCGGCATAAAGCCTGAATCTGGGAGAAATATACCTACCCCCCTGGATGCAACCAGGTGACTTTACCTTCCTGCTGTCACATACCCCCCCCTCTTGTTTTAACCTTGGGGTTGGAACACCAGCAATCAGGCATTCATGTACTCGAGACAAAGCATCCACATTCCCCATTTGAACGCCAGGGCGATGCTTTACTGTGAAGTTGAATTCCTGTAGGGCCAGGAACCACCTATTTACTCTTCTATTTGTCTCCTTGTTTTGAGCCATCCACTTTAACGGAGCGTGATCCGTAACCATGTCAAAGTGCCTACCTAGCAGATAGTACCGAAGGGAATCTAGAGCCCACTTCACCGCTCAACACTCCTTTTCAACCGTGGCGTAATTTACCTCATGGGACTTCAACTTCCTGCTGAGGTAAATGACTGGGTGCTCTTCCCCGTTCCAGACCTGGGACAATACTGCTCCTAACCCCACATCTGACGCATCACTTTGTACGACAAAGTCTTTAGAGAAGTCGGGTGAGTACAACACTGGCTGGCTACATAAGGCTTGTTTCAAGAATTGGAATGCTGCCTCAGCCTCGGGGGTCCATTTAATCATGACCGACCCTTTCCCTTTCGTCAGGTTGGTTAGGGGCACAGCCTTAGAAGCAAAGTGGGGAATGAAGCGCCGATAATAACCCGCAATTCCCAGAAAGGCTCGTACCTGCTTCTTGCTGTTGGGACGTGGCCAACTCTGGATGGCCTCGACTTTGTTGAGTTGGGGTTTTATTACTCCCCTGCCATTGGTGTACACAAGATATTTGGCCTCCTCCTGCCCAATGGTACACTTCTTGGGGTTAGCCGTAAACCCCGCTTCCCGGATAGAGTCTAGGACTGCTTGCACTTTTGGCAGATGTGAGGCCCAATCTGTGCTATGGACAATTACGTCATCCAGGTAAGCCGCAGCATACTTCCGATGGGGCCTCAGTATCTGGTCCATTTTCCGCTGGAATGTGGCCGGCGCATTCTGTAACCCGAACGGCATTCTCTTATATTGGAACGCCCCGTCTGGGGTTACAAATGCGGTTTTCTCTTTGGCCGACTTGGCCAGGGGAATTTGCCAATACCCTTTTGTGAGGTCAAGAGTCGTCATGTATCGGGCTGTTCCCAGCCGGTCGATCAACTCATCTATACGTGGCATGGGGTAGGTGTCAAATTTTGTAACTTTGTTCAACTGACGAAAATCGTTACAAAATCGCCAGCTCCCATCCGGTTTAGGCACCAACACAATGGGACTAGACCAATCACTTTGGGACTCCTCTATCACCCCTAAGTTCAGCATTTTCTGTACTTCCTCCCGTATTGCCTCCCGTCGGGCCTCTGGGATCCGATAGGGTTTTAACTTCACCCTTTCACCGGGCGGGGTAATAATATCATGCTCTACCCCAGATGTTTGTCCCGGCAGCTCAGAGAACACCTCCTTGTTGCGAAGCACAAACTCCTTAACCTCCTGTTGTTGGGGTTGTGACAAGGTGGCTGCTATTCCAACCTCCGGAATCACGCAACCAGTTTGAGCTGGTGACCAAGTTTCTGCGACTAGGGACTCTCTATCCCTCCAGGCTTTCAACAGATTAACGTGATAGATCTGTTCGGGCTTTCGCCTTCCTGGTTGTCTGACCTTGTAATTCACTTCGCTCACTTTTTCCATTATCTCGTAGGGGCCTTGCCATTTGGCAAGGAATTTACTTTCAACCGTAGGGACAAGTACCAATATCCTATCCCCCGGGGAAAAGGTACGGGTCTTGGCTCCACGGTTGTACACTCTCTGCTGTGCCAACTGCGCTTGGGCCAAATGTTCCTTCACGATGGGCATTACCTGTGCAATTCGATCTTGCATCAGGGCGACATGCTCAATCACACTCCTGTGGGGAGAACTCTCACTTTCCCAAGTTTCCTTGGCAATATCCAACAGCCCTCTTGGGTGTCTCCCATACAGTAACTCAAAGGGGGAGAATCCCGTAGAGGATTGGGGCACCTCCCTAATAGCAAACATCAAATAAGGAAGTAGACAGTCCCAATCCTTTCCATCTCTATCCACCACTTTCTTCAACATTTGTTTTAGGGTTTTGTTGAATCTTTCAACCAGCCCATCGGTTTGGGGGTGATACACAGACGTACGCAATTGCGTCACTTTGAACAATTTACACAGCTCTTTCATAACCCGGGACATAAAGGGTGTACCTTGGTCCGTAAGCAGTTCTTTACAAATACCCACCCGGCTAAAAACAAGAGATAGCTCTTTGGCTATGGTTTTGGCCGAGGTATTTCGGAGAGGGATCGCTTCTGGATAACGGGTGGCATAGTCCATTATAACTAATATGTACTGGTGCCCCCTAGCGGACTTGATTATAGGACCTACCAAATCCATTGCGATCCTCTCAAACGGGACCTCAATGATGGGTAGAGGGACCAGCGGGCTATGGAAATGTGGCATCGGGGCCGACCTCTGACACACAGGGCAGGAGGAACAATAATTTTCTATGTCCTTCATCACCCCAGGCCAATAGAATCTCTGTAATACCCTCTCTCGGGTTTTCTCTGTCCCCAGATGACCTCCAAGAATGTGCCCATGGGCCAACTCCAACACCAACTTCCTGTAAGGTTTGGGCACCACAAGCTGCTCAACGGTTTCTTCTGCCCTTTTTGCCACCCGATACAGTAGGTCCTTCTCTACGCTGAAGTATGGGTAAGTGCAGGTATTATCTGGGTTCACTAACTCGCCATCTATTTCCACTACGTTTTCCCGTGCCTTTATTAGGGCGGGGTCTTTTAACTGTTCTGTGGCAAAATTTTCCCTGTGAACCTCAAGATCAGAAAACTCCACAGACGGTAGGTTTTCGTCTGAGGAGGTGGGCTCCTCTCCAGTTTCTTGAGTCTCGCCTGCCAATACTGACAAGGGAAATTCTGGAGAGTCCTCACCACTCTCAGAGGAGTTCTGGCTATCACCTTCCTGGTACATAGGGGCACCAGTGGGGGGCTCAGGATCATCCCACAGTTCCCAGAACTTCGGAAAATCCCTTCCCACAATGGCATCATGCGGTAATTGAGATACTAACCCCACTGGATGAGAGAGGGTACCTTTGGGGGTCTTGAAACACACTGTAGTCACTGGATACTCTCGGGTGTCTCCATGCACACAAATAACAGCTACCTTGCTATTCCCAGAGACCTCTGTTTTAACTAATTCAGCCTTTATCAGGGTCACAAGGCTACCTGAATCCAGTAATACCACAACATTTCTACCATTAATACACATTTTGCATAAATGTTTCTCAGTTCCCCGAATGGCAGTGCATGCGACTGTCGCACACAGCGACTGACGTCTGTCCGTCAGAAAGTCACATTGCATGGGTTCCTCCACAACCGGGCAATTTGCTGCAATATGTCCCGCTTGCCGGCAGCGGTAGCAAACAATCCTTTTGGCTGCCTCTTGAGCCCCCGACTTCCCAGGCTGTTCTCGCCAAACCCTGGGCAGAGCTCCCACCCTCTCACTCTCTCCACCCTCACCCCTTGGAATCATCTTATCCGCCCCTGGGGATGGTCTGGTCTTAGGGTGGAAAGTCCGAGAGTCTCTGGAAGAGGCCGTCAGGTTCTCTGCAGCCAAGTATCTCTCTACACGATCCACAAGTTTACCGGCCGTTTCTGGGTCTCCATGGCTTACCCACTTTTGAATGGCGGTAGGAAGAGCTCTCAAGAAACGATCCATCACAACACGTTCCACAATCTCCGGTGCGGACAAAGTCTCTGGCTGTAGCCACTTCCTGCTCAGGTGAATGAGATCATACATTTGAGACCTGGGGGGTTTTCCAAGCTGGAAAGTCCAGTTATGCACACGCTGAGCCCGGACAGCCAGGGTGACACCCAGCCTTGCCAATATTTCAGCTTTTAGCATCACATAGTCTTTTGCTTGGTCAGGCTCTAGGTCATAGTAAGCTTTCTGCGATTCACCAGTTAACAGAGGAGCCACCAGTCCAGCCCACTGCTCCTCAGGCCACTTTTCTCTTTCAGCAGTCCTTTCAAATGTGGTCAAAAATACCTCTGGATCATCCTCTCCAGTCATTTTTGTCAATAAACGACTCACCCCAAAGGACGCGGTATTAGTGGGACGGCTTTCCTCACTGGTCTGCGGACGTTGCTGCATTACTGCTTCCATCTGTTGTTGTAGTCTCTGCTCTTGCTTCTGCAACAGGTCTATGAAGCGGGCCTCAGATTGCTGCTGGGCTTGTTGCTGGGCTGCGAAGCTCTGTTGTTGAGCTGCAAGGCTCTTTTGCAAACCTGCATTTGTCTGCTGTTGATTGGCATTTGCTAGAGCCAGCTGTTTCAGTATCTCCTCCATGCTGGCTTAAAAAAAAACTGCCACTGGTTCTCCACCAACTGTGAGGGGGTTAGCTCGGTAGCGGGTGTGTGTGACCCCCTGGATGGGCTCCCCACACAAAAACAGGCCCAGCAGACGGAGGTTGTGGTTTTCAAGATCAAAAGGTGCGGTTTATTTCTCTATTTACAGTGACAAAAACACAGCAAAGCAAAAAGAAACATAAACAAAATAAATCCTGGTCAGCTTGACCTCTGACTAAACATGCAGGTTTCCCTAACTAACAACTGGGATCAGCCTGGTGCTGTCCTAGTCCCTAAGTCCCTGGTTTAGTAAATGTCCAAACAAATAGCCACACAGGCTTTGTCTCACCGCACAGGGGTTCACTCTCCCTAGACAGTCCACACAGGTCTGGGTCCAGGCATGAGCAAACACCTAATGAAGCTGGGAGTTTTTATAGAGGCCTTAAACGAGCTGACAAGCTTCAGCTGGTCTCATCAACTCCCTGCCTGCACGACGCCCAGCACTCTCCCTAGAGGTATGAATCATCCATGAGCCCACTAGCCTCAGCTGGGCTTCATCAACTCTCTCCCTAGTTGTATAAGTTGGCATAAAGCCTGAATCTGGGAGAAATATACCTACCCCCCTGGATGCAACCAGGTGACTTTACCTTCCTGCTGTCACAATATATATATATATATATATATATATATATATATATATATATATATTTTTAAGCATATGATTAGAGCCAAAGGCTCTAATCGGCTTAAAAAAAGGGTGGGCTTGGGGCGCTATTCGCTATTGTCTTCCTGATTCTCTTCCCGGCCAATCAGGAAGCGAGTCCTGAGACTCCCTGCCAATCGGGTTTCTTGGGTCTCAGGACCCACTTCCTGTTCGGCCGGGATGGGAATCAACGGCCTCGGAGCAAGGAGCGAGATCCCTGCCATCTGTGCCGCCTAAGGTTAGGAGGCCTCTGTCCATCTGTCTCCCGCGGGGGGGGGGGGGGTTGAGCGATCGCTGCCCTTCCGTTCGTCTCCCGCGGGGGAGGGGTGGCCTTGGTTTGCCGCCACCCCCCCCCCCAAATGTAGAGCATCAGCCGCCACTGCAAAGCATGTATAATTTACATGTAAACACAGGGTCTGCAGGTGAGTCATCTGTACACAACAACAGGGCAGAGCTGGGCAGCATTAGTAGCAGCACTTCACATTGAGAGATCAGGACACAGCACGGGACTAAAACTTCAAGGGAAAAGGAAATTTAAACTGGGACAGTTGGCAAGTATGAGGAAGCTGCTTTGGGCCCCACAACAATGACAGGGCCCAGGCCAGCTGCCCCTTTTGCCCTGCCTTAAAGACGGCCCTGGTTACAGGTCAGTGTGATTTAAAAGATATAACAACAAATTTTTCCCACAGCACAGGTTTCCTTTAAGTGACTTTGAGTTTGTTTAGGTGCCTAAGGTGCTTCCAACCCTAAAGATAAATCAAATATTTTGATGTTACTTGTCTAAGCAGACAACAACATAAATATTTAACAGGTTGTTCAATATTTATTTAGCAATATAACATAAACTGTAGTTGTAACACGCCTTGTAGAGCGTAGCGTGGAAAAAGTCGGTATGAGTGATCACAGCGTTTGCAGTTCACTACTACATAAGACTGAGCAGCTGCTACACAAAAGAACTCCGGGCAAATGCTGAAGCCCAGCTCCAGGCAGCAATAAAATAATTAAAACTGAACTTCAGGCAGAAACATTTTAATTTAAATATATTCCTCATTGGCCACAACGGATATAAATCAAATTTGTGTGCACCAAATGGCTTTAGAAACCCAGATAATATTTTGTAAAAGTAGCAATGACATTATCGCTGTGCTGTACAGATCCTGTGCAGAGAGCATGACATGTTAAGGACCGATCCTTCGCTTTGACTTACCCTCTATCCAACTTACCCACCCCCTTGTACAATTCTAATAAATAACGACTGACAAGGTTGTGGAGTAAAATTGGCCTTCCGGCCTATTTATTTTAACAACTTTTATATGAAATAAATAACCACTTAAATAACCGTTTAAATAACATTTTTCTTAACACTTAAAATACCCCTGGTGGTCTTATAGACCACCAACTCCAACTTGGGCACTGGGACTAACATATCCCTTAGGCCTCCAGTCGCAAGACACCGACTCGGAGACAGTACACCTGGCCGCAGTGCCCTATCATTTACCCCCCTTCCTGGTTAACCCTTGTTGACCAGAAGGTACTCAATAACCCCATACCACCTATGGGTACCACCTTTTTCTCCAGACTTCCCCTTTTACCTCCTCTTCCAGGAACCAAACCCCGCCACAGCTCGCAAGGGGTAACGCCTTACTCTTGCGAGCAACCCCACACCCTCAGGGCCTGCTGAATTCCCTCCTGCAAACCCAGTTCCACAGGTCAATGCCCACTGCATTCAGGTGGACCCCATCTCCCCTTAGGTACCTCCACGTATCGACGTCCAACTCACGGTGGCGCACCATTCCTCACAAAAATTCTCCCCACTTCCTTATTGACTTTTATCCGGGCCTTATTAACTTTTTCCACCGACCATGCCCACCGCCAGGATGTCCCGCCTACCATGTCCGACCAAATAACCCCAATACCCGGGAATGTAGTGCACAACCTTAAAATCATATTTAATGTCCCGTATCAGTTGGTGCATTGATCTGGCCCCCATGTCATTACCTCCCGCATGCAGCACCAATACCTCCGGTGCCCTTTCCCGACCTGCGAACCTCTGTATCTCCGGCATAACCCCACTCCACGTCATACCCGGCACCCCGATCCAACGACCCGGGCCTCTTGTAAGGGAATTCCTAACTGCCTTCCATTGGGCCGAACATCGGCCCGACTTGCCCCCCAGAACACGTACGAGTGACCCAAAAATCCAAACTAGTCTGGGTTCACCACCGACCGTTTTTATCCACTGCGCTGCGCTGTCAAGGCAATGTCCCACATCCAGTCGGGCAGGTAACCCTGCGTTGATCCGCTGCTGGCGCCAACTCCCGGAACCTGTCCCACTGAAAACGAGACAAAGCGTCAGCCAGGGTGTTATCCACCCCAGGAAGATGCACTGCGTACACAAATACCTTGAACTGCAAGCAGCGCAAACCAAATGTCTCAACAAACGCACCACTGGCTGTGACGTGGCTGACAACCTATTCACTACCTGAACCACTCCCATGTTATCACCGTTTAGGCGCACCTTGCTATTCCGGAATGAATCCCCCCATAGTTCAAACGCCCCACAATTGGGAAAAGTTCCAATAGTACCAGGTTCTTCAAGAACCCCCACTTCCTCCCACTCCTTTGGCCATGGAGCCGCACTCCATTTTCCCTGACAGAACGCCCCATACCCCGTGGAGCCAGCCTCATCCGTAAACAAGTCCAGATCGAAATTGCCAACGGGCCCGACCATCCACAACGCCCGCCCGTTGAAAGATTCCAGAAAACCGTGCCACACTTCCAAATCCTCACGAAGCTCTCTGGTTAGGCATACAAAATGAGTAGGAACCTGCACCCCGGCTGTCGCAGCCGACAACCTGCGGCTAAATACCCTGCCCATGGGCATTATCCTGCAAGCGAAACACAACTTACCCAATAGTGACTGCATCTGTCGCAGCTGAATCTTACGACGGCCGATAACACCGCGCACTTCCTCCTTCAACTCTTCCAGCTTATCCTCTGGCAGTCGGCATTCCATCTTCTCAGAATCCAGCTCTATGCCCAGAAAAACTAAAGACGACGTGGGGCCCACCGTCTTCTCGGGGGCCAAAGGGACCCCAAAACGATCGGCCACGAATTGCAGCGTCCCCAGCAGGACCCTGCAAACGTTAGACCCCGGAGGGCCCACGCACAGAAAGTCATCCAGATAATGGATGATCGAACTGATCCTCGACACGTCCCGGACCACCCATTCTAGGAACGAACTAAAAGTCTCAAAGAGCGCGCAAGAGATGGAGCAACACATGGGCAAACAACGGTCCACGTAGCAAGCCCCCTTCCACATGCAACCCAAGAAACGAAAGCTGTTCGGGTGTACTGGTAGCAACCGAAAAGCCGATTGAACATCGGCTTTTGCCAACAACGCTCCCCGTCCACACCTGCGCACCCATGCCACAGCCGCATCGAAGGAGGTGTACGATACCGTGCAGTCCTCCGGCGCAAGAGCATCATTCACCGACCCACCCCTGGGAAAGGACAGGTGATGAATCAATCGAAATTTTTGAGGTTCCCTCTTGGGGACCACCCCAAGGGAGAAACCACTAACTCAGGTATGGGCGCATCCGTGAACGGTCCGGCCATACGCCCCACTGTACCTCCCTATCTAGCTTCACCGAAACCACCAAGGGATGGAGCGAGGCAGACCGGATGTTCTTGGCTGCCGGGGGGACTGCAAAAGGCGCGCAAGGAATTCTGAAACCACCGGCGAAACCCTCCTCTAACAACTTGGCTGCACGCCTGTCGGGATACCTATTGAGAAAGGGAAGCATCCTTTCCACCCGGATTGGCGTCGTTCCCTTTTCCCCCAGAATCCCCAGGGCGACCCCTGCCTCGCGTAAAGCATTTGGACAAGGCATGACTGCCCCCCACATCCTGAACACACATGCTTGAAGCGACAGCTTGCTCCGGACTTGCACGTGCCCTCGTTGAACTGCCAGCAGTAGCCCCACCGTTTCTCGTTCGGTTGTCCCGAGGCTGCAGCACCTCTGACCCCCCCCCCTGAAACTGATTGGTGGCCCGCGACGCTGTCATCAGCCGCATCCACAAGTTGATGTCCTTGTGACCCCATCGCAGTCCTGGTCTCATGGCCATCCTCTGCCGGAACTGTTTGTCATACCTCAACCATGCTACGCCACCATACGTCCTGAACGCTTCGCTAACCGCCTCCAAATAAATGAACAGCCCAGAACAATGTTCCGGGGCCTTCTGCCCTATCACACAAGCCATGATCGCAAACGCTTGCAACCAATTTGTGAAAGTACGGGGTATAAGACGATAACGCCTCTTTTCCTCATCCTCCTTCCTGCTCTCTTCCGGCTTCACCCTATCCAGGTTGAATTTGTCCAAGGGGAGCAACGTGAAGATCTCCACATACTCACCTTTTCACCGCTTTTCTCTGACCTCCGGCTTGAGGTGAGTTCCTAACGGTGCCTCAAAACAAATGTACATCTCATTCTTAGCGGCATCCGCCAGCCTGATCACCTCCTTGTTTTTCTCTCCCGCAGCAACTTGCCCACCTGCCGTGGCCGCCCCCCCTTCCAATGGGGCCTGCCCCTCCTCTGACACCTCTACCGCTTGCACGCCTGGGGCCACGGGTACATCCGAAGGCCCCGCCACCTGCGATGAACCCCCTGTTTTCCCCCAAGCCGCCGCGGGTGACACCATGTCGCCCCCGCCCGGCTTAAAACGCCTGACCAAATCCTCCAACCCAGACCACAAGTCCTGCGTCTCCCCTGCCACTTTCCTCCCCGGTGGGGAAGAACGCGACCCAGGTGTCGCGCCTAAGCCCCCCCCCAACACCCCCTTGACCCAATAAATCTTGTAATAAGGAACAAATAACCACAGAAGAGTGGGACTTACCGGGCTGCCTGAAACTGGGTCCACCAGCCGCCGAACTGTTTTCCAGCGAAGCCAGTTGTCCCGAGTCCTCGCCACCGTCTGACCCGGACAGCTCCCCCCCAGACCTGTTGTCATCCGATTCTGCCGACACAAGCGCTGGCTGCACACCGTGCGGACGCGACCCACGTGGCAAGGGCTGTCGTGGCTGAGCATCACGCCCTCTCGATCCTGGCACACCCGACCCACTCGCCACCTCCACCGACGGATTCCGGGTCCGCCCCCTGGCACGGGTGTCATCCGCTCTACTCCCATCCGTCAGTCTTGGCGCCAAACCCCTCACCGCTCGTCCTGCTGGCTCCGCCGGACCCCTGACCGCCACCGCCTCCAGGCCACTGGCCCGCGAACTGGATTCTCCACGCTGGGCCGCACGGCTGTTCCGGGCATCACCCGCAGCCTCGACCGCGATGTCACCGCATCTCCGACGTGCGGGAGGGGGAGGGGCAAGAGGGCCACTCGTCTCCCCCACCGCCGAACTCCGTCCACGGCGCGGATTCCTCCCGCCCCCCCCGCCGACACCGGCTGCGTGCGGTCAGGGGATGCGGCCGGAGGGCCCCCAACGGGTCTCCGGAAGGAAGTAGATCCACTCGGGGATGCCTCCGGACTGTACCGCTCAGGCGGCCTGAACCGCCTAGCGCGCCCCGCAGCGACCCCCCCCCCCCCCGGCGGGCGCTGCCGCCCGCTCATCTAACACTGCAGACACCTGTTCCTGCAGCCACTCTGCCCCCTGCGCGGCCACCGCGGCCCGCAATTGCGCTAATAGCTCAGCCACATCAGCCATAGCACCGGCTGTGAAGCTTTCTACCTCGTGAGTGAAATGGAGGAAGTGAGAAAACGTCACTTCCTCCCTGACTAACTGCACTCCCCCTCCCCTTCTTCCCCACAGCCACCCCCCTTTTCTTAAAGGGAACCACAGCCCCTGCTAGGCTACTGCCTGTCCCACATGTCATGCCGTCCCTCCGCTCATTTCTCTCTTTGTCATTGCTCCAGGACTCTCTGAGCTGTGGGAGGGGCCCAGCAGGCTCCACCCACTACAGGCTGCCTGCAGAAAACTACAGGAGGGGGCGGAGACAAGACCAGTCACCCTGCACAAGGAGAGAGCAGCAGTGAGCGGTCTTTATTACAGGAAGTCTCACCCTGCATTAGTGCACAGATCTGGAAGAAATACATAAAGCACACAAGATTCCAGGAAGAATACACATGATAATATTTCTGTATCCTGGAGTTCACCTTTAACCACTTGCCCTCCGGTAAGATACCCCCTCCTGACCAGGCCATTTTTTTTTTGCGTTACTTTAACTGACAATTGCGCGGTTGTGCGAGACGCTGTACCCAAATAAAATTTATGTCCCCACCAATCAGGAAGCGGGTCAAGAGACCCGTTTTCCCGATTGCCCAAAATGCCAGGCGATCCTATTGGATGCCTAGGAGGAGAGAGGAGAGCACGGACGGAGGAGAAGGCCAACCGACCCACCAGCCGCCACTGTGACCATGGATGGCTCACCCGCAGCGGCTCAGCCACCTGGCACTCCCCGGCTCGGACAGGGGAGGGAGCGGAGATCGGAGTGTCATCCCGGGCAGGTAAGGAGGCCGTCCAACTCACAGGGGGGCGTATTCCCCGCATTCATTTCTCAGGGAGGGGTGGCGATGGTTTGCGCCCCTTCCCACCCAAATTATCGAGCACCAGCCGCCACTGCTCTGTACCAAATGATCGGCGGGTGCCAGCGGACATCGGGTCCACGGTACCCACCGATCAGCTCCCGCTGTGTGTAATCCTGGTTCGGCACTGCATTTGGGGTGTTGACAGCCATTGCAGACAGACAAAAGATATACCTGTGCTTGATCGCAGATCGCAATTGCAATGAATTTTGAACAGGATGCCAGAAACATGCATGGAACTTGGGTTATCATGCACCGCGTTCTGGAGTGAACTGGCTCATATGCTGCATACACACGGTCGGAATTTCCATCAAAAAAAGTGTGATGGAGATTTTGGTCGAATATTCCGACCGTGTGTAGGCTCCATCCAACTTTTTCTGTCTGAATTTCCACCAGCAAAAGATTGAGAGCTGGTTCTCTATTTTTCCGGCGGAAAGAAATCTTGTCGGAAATTCCGATCGTCTGTATGCAATTACGACGCGCAAAAAAACACGCATGCTCAGAATCAAGCAGAAGAGCTAAACTGCCTATTGAACTTCATTGATCTCGGCTCGTCGTACGTCTTGTACGTCACTGCGTTCTTGATCATTGGAATTTCAGACAAGATTTGTGTGACCGTGTGTATGCAACACAAGTTTGAGCCAACATTCCGTTGGAAAAAAAACACGGTTTACTTGTTGGAAAATCCGATCGTGTGTACGCAGCATTAGTGATTGGGTTTACATCCAGGTATGAAAATTTTAAACAGACCAATGTATCTATGTATATTCCATACCTGTGGGATCCCTGTGGAAGCTGGGAACCACTGTATAGACCAGGGATGGCCCATCCATCAGGGACCCCCGGGCGCCGCCCCCTCTCTCTAGGCCATCCCCTTTCAGGGCACCAGGTACATGAATTACAGTGGCCGTTTTTTTTTTAAGAACCTGATTAGAGCCATAGGCTCTAATAGGCTTCAAAATAGGGTGACCTGGAGCCCACCCAGGTGTGTTACAAAAGAGAATGAATATTATTCGCTTTTGAAACACTGATCCTCAATCCGGCCAATCAGAAGTGGGTATGAGACCCGTTTTCCGATTAGCTGAAAAGAGAGGACTCCTGATTGGCCGGCTGAGGAGGAGGGAGTAAACTGGGGCCGCCGCTTTGATGACCCGTGGAGAGCAGGAGAATGGGAGGCTGCCACCGCCGAGCAGGGGAAGCCGCCGGTGATGGGGTAAGTGCTACTGACCGACCGACGGTGGGGCATACTGTTTGCCGCCGCCCCAAAAAAAATTAAAAAATGTAACTGGCCGCCACAGATACTCCAGTGATCTCCACTAGTTTTAGGGTCCTGTGATGCATTGTGAACACAGGAGGTCGGCCACTCGGTATAGGAGCCATTCACAAAACACTTTGCATTTTCTCAATGAATGCAAAGTGTTCTCTCATTGGACGAGGTAGAGAGAAGGGCATCACGCACTCCACCCCATCCAATCAGAGAATATTTTGCTTTCAGGCAGGAAATGCAAAGGGCGATACATGCTATAGGATGACACACATTAGGGGGTACGCACTAAAAGTTTCCTGCCATAACCGGGGCTCATAACACAGTAATGTGGAGTATAACGCTACTGTTTATGAAAGTTCAGCTATGTATTTTCCCAGAAGGTAAATTCTCTCTCCAGGAATGAAGAGTCACGGGTAAAAAGGTGAAAAGGCAGGTGTGCAGAGACTTAGAAAAACTGTCACCGGTGCAAATTGTGATTCTTAGCGGTGTGACCGTCCTGACATTTCTTAACCCCCCCCCGCAGAGATGCTGATTGGTTAAGCTGTATGGTAAATACTTACAGATTATCAGAATACAATCTCATAAATTAAATCTCTAAAAATTTGTTGAATGTCAGATAACAGTGGAAGGCGGAAAAAAAATATTTTCAGCTATTTAACTTTAAAGCCCTATTGAACTTTCCGTTCAAATCAGCTGAAGACATTCCAGGTGCATCAAAACAACTTAAAGAGGAGTTCCGCCGTTTTTTTTTTTTTAAAGTCAGCAGCTACAAATACTGCAGCTGCTGACTTTTAAAATAAGGACACTTACCTGTCCAAGGCGCCCACGATGTCGCTCGGCTCTCGGGTGCTGCCGTCGCCATCTTTGGTAAGGGAATCAGGAAGTGAAGCCTTGCGGCTTCACTTCCTGGTTCCCTACTGTGCGATCCCACTGGTCCCTGCTGTCTTCTGGGACCTGTGTGTCTCCCAGAAGACAGCGGCGGGGATGAAAGAAGTGGCGTAGATACCCGCGGGTGGCTCGGGTATCTATGCCCGGAAGTGGGAGCAAATACCTGCATCCGCTTTAATTTACACTCAAACTTACAGCTCCCTTTCTTCAAAACACAACCACATCTTGAGCAAAAGAAGCCTGTCCTCTGCCAGCATGCAGATAATGATCCTTGCTATCTGTAAAGAAGCAGTGATCTCTCTGCAGAGGTCCACCATACCTCTGCTGAGTCAGACCTACAGCTGTGTACTGGGCAAAGTTCATGCTCCCTGTTGATTGGAAAGGTTTAGATCGGACTCAACAGGAGGCATGTCAGACCTGTATAGCAAGGCCACTGCTTCAACACGAAGGCCAAAGGGGGCTTCTCAGGTGTGCTGCATACTCATGTGCTGACATTACCACACACCTCCCAACTTTTTGAGATGGGAATGAGGGACACCTATCAGCAAAAGTATGCAGGCATAAGACACACCCCTTGCCACGCCCCTTAAAAGAGAATTGTAGAAAAAAACAAGATTGGTTAAACACTTACCGTAAGTGCTTTTTTTACCACTACTATTCCTTTATACTAGCTTTTGAAATGTACAAATGCAGCAATTTGGAAACCAGATGAAAGGTTTAGCACTGGAAAACACTTTTTGATAGATAAAAAGTGCATTTTATATATGTAGCGGGGTGTTTCCCCTTTAATTAGGAGAAAGAACTACGGTTCCCAGAGCTCCACTGTTCACCGGATGTTTTGGGTTATGCCCCAGAGACTCATGGGGGAAGTGATATAAGGAAGGGGCGAGGCCTGACTCGCTCTCTTTGGACACGGGACGGCTGAGACTGATCCACCTGTGCGGAGCTGTGCTGTGTGAGGGCCTGAAGCCTGGGGAATTCTTACAGCGAACCAAAGAGCCTTCCACCCTTTGCGAGCCTGGGTGGCATCCAACATCTCCTGCCTGCAGCCTAGATTGGATGGGAGACCCGATGGCAGCAACCGCTGTGTGCGAGTGACGACACAGCCGATGGAAGTCCCGGACGGGTCGCGTCCGGAGGGTGAGCTGAGCGAAAGCTCATCCAATAACCTGTTTATAGTACTGTGCCTATAGACTGCCGAGGCCTACCACCTCACTTTAAGACTCTCACTGGAGATCCGCAGCAGGACTGATCCAGAGGATCTCTAGTGAAGTACGGTCAGTTGCTCAGATTCTCCCTGTTGGATTACAAAGTGTTTATTATTCTTATGTGCACCACCTCTACAGCAAGCCGGTGAAGAATCCATTATTCTTACAGGACTAAGTTTTAGAGTAAGGGATCAGGCCTGATCCGTTGGGTATACATTTAGCTGTTGTACCATAGGGTACCTAGTTAACGGTCGCCCCACGTGGCGTTCCTTTACCCCCCCCCCTTTTATTTCTTATGGTGTAATGTGACTGTGATTGCAGGGCTCTGCATACAAGTTAAAAATCATATTGTCATTGCTGTGTGTTTTCTTTGCATAACAAGAAGTAAAATCCGTTATCCTTTTATTACTGTTCTATGTTTGAATCTCTCTCTTAAAATATAAGGATATATGTGTGTATCCTTTAGACTAGCTGTGCCAGAGTGGGTAGAGCCGATTGCCGGTGGGTTGGAGAGCTGTACTCAGGGCCCAAATCAAACCTTGCGGCCTGCTTAAGCTGAGGGTATCGCTACACGTGGGGGCTCGTACATCTGGGATTACTGAGACAGCGGTGAAACCGCCAGAAGCTACCGGCATGGACCCGATAGAGGTGGGACAGTGGTACAAGAGATGGGGCGTAGACCCAGCCAGGACGGCAGTTATAGAACTCCCGGGGATATGGCAGACACAAGCAATGATACAACTCATAATGTCCCTATCACCGATTCACAAACCATGGGTGATAGATGTGAAAACTAGTGGTGGACTTTCACATGTCTTACTGGAATGGCAGGCAGAAATTCCTGAACAGTTTAGAGGCAACAGCATACAAGATGAGGACGATCAGGTCTATCATTTGCTGCATGCGCTGCCGCGCACAAGAGACAGCCCTCAGACAAAAATAACACTGTCACCGCAGCCATCTTCCCCGTCATCCCCACAGAAGGACACAAAGAGTCCCAGGACAAGCCCAGGCACCCTTAGTGCAGAATTATGCGCTGTTCTGGGGGAGATTGTAGCTCAGTGCAAGAAAGAGCCCACAGATTACCCGATGTCGGGGTACAGGAAACTCCGGATGTTTTCAGGGAGGAAACCAGTACCTTTGGAAGAAGAGAGATTTGAGGAGTGGCTAGACAGCGCAACTCAGGCACTAGAGGAATGGGAAGTTCCGGACCGCAGAAAGAAACAGAGGGTTGTGGAAAGTTTGAAAGGGCCTGCTCTAGAGGCCGTACGCAACCTGAAGATGAGCAAGGCAGATTGTACTGCACAAGAGTGCCTCGATGTGTTACAGAATGTGTTTGGTGGGACAGAGAAAGTCACGGAGCTTGCTTATCAGCTGGAGCATTGCTACCAGAAGGAAGGTGAGAAACTATCAGACTATATGGGACGCCTGGACAAAATACTGCATAGGATGATCCTAAAGAAGGGGATCAGCCCAGAAAAAGTAGATGAGGCCCGTGCTCAACAGGTAGTGAGGGGAGCTCAACCCATGGATCCAATTGCATGGACACTGCGTGCCCGGCAGGATGGGAGGAATCTGGAGTACCCTGACCTCATCCGAATGATTAGAGAGGAAGAGGCTATATTGGAAGAAAAAAAAAAGAACGCCTGATAGAGCCCGTCAAACAGCCGGTAGCAATAGTTACACCGGCCATGACTCCCGATAGGGGAGCGGAGGTGGACACTTTGAAGTTGCAGATGTCCCAGATGATGGAGATGATGACTGCTATAATGGCGAAAGGTCAAGGTGGAGCAGAGAAACCAAGCCCCAGAAAGGAGTTGTTCCCAGATACGTCAATACCGAGTCCCACTCGGGACCGAGAAGAGATGTTATGCTACAACTGCGGAGGCAGTGGCCACTTTGCCAGTAGGTGTTCCAGTCCTAAGAAGAAGAAAATGGATAATCGCCAGCCGGCGGGAAACGCCAGAGGGCCCCGGTGAGGGAGTCAACCGGGTGCCCATCTCTTTCAGTGAGCTCCAAACTGAATAGAAGAGAGAGGAAGAGAGAAAACACGACCCCTGAGAAGGAATTTAGGGTCTCTCAACCAAGATACACACCAGAGAGAGGGGACAAGACCCCTCAGAAGAAATTTAGCACTCCCAAGAAGGAATGCCTACAACCAAGAGACCTTAACATTCCTCAGCGGGTTTGTAACCCCATTAGGGTGGCGAGGGTCAATGCATACCAGGCTCAGGGGAGAACAAAGTCAAAAACCAACTGGATGAAGACAAGTTCTCAGAAGAGAGTGACCTCAACCCGGCCGTACCCAGAAGAATTGGTCGGCCCATCCCCCACGGTATCTATCCAGGTGGAAGGAGTATATACAAAGGCCCTTCTGGATACTGGAGCTCAAGTGACTTTATTGTATAGAGACTTCTATGATAGGCACTTAAGCCATTTGCCTATACGGAAGATAGAAGAGCTGGAGATATGGGGCCTGGGAACGCAGAGTTTCCCTTATGATGGTTATCTACCCATAAAGCTGACATTCGACCCCTCTGTGGCTGGGAAGACAGAAGTATTCAACACCTTGGCGGTTGTGTGTCCTAGACCACCCGGGGCCAACCAGATGTCCCTCATCATAGGCACCAATACGGATCTAGTGAGAAGACTTCTGACCCCCCTGGTGAAGATGAGGAGCCATCAAGATCCAAACATCCATCCCATGCTGAAGACAGCCTACCAACGGTTAGTGTTGGAGCAGAAGACCCCAGGAGAGGGGATAGGGAAGGTGTGGAGACTGGGGAGAGAAGGAGTGGTGCTGCAGCCCGGACAGGTGGCTTGCCTCAAGGCCACTGTGAAGCTCACCTGGGAGCAGCCTGGCCCCTTTGTCATGCTGGAATCCGACCCAAGGGAAGATCACTCAGGCCTGGAAGTGATACCGGAAGTGATTCCAATCAAGGCCTTGAAGAAAGCCAGGGGAAGAGTCCCGGTGAGTGTAAGGAACTCTACAGGAAGGGCCCTAGAGATACCTGCCCGGATGTTGCTGGGACAGGTGAGCCCTGCTGTCCCAGTCAGCTGGTCAGAAGTGAAGCAAGCGGGTGAAGAAGGAGATGTTTGGGAAAAACTTTCCATTGAGAACCCGAACTTACCTGGGGCCTGGAAGGAGAGAGCCAAGGCTCAGCTGACTAGATGGGAGAAGATTTTCTCAAAAGATGAATTTGATGTGGGGCGTGCGAGGAGTGCTACCCACCGCATCCGCCTGCAAGAAGACAAACCGTTCAGGGAGAGAGTCAGGCGGGTTCCGCTGGCAGATCTGGAGGATCTGAGAGAACAGCTTGCAGAACTGAAAAAGACTGGGGTGATTCGAGAGTCCCGAAGCCCTTATGCCTCTCCAATAGTGGTGGTCAGGAAGAAGAATGGGTCGCTGAGGCTCTGCATTGACTACAGAACTCTCAACAGGAGGACCACCCCTGATCAGTACACCACGCCAAGGATAGAGGACGCCTTACAGAGTTTGTCTGGAGCTAAGTGGTTCAGCGTGATGGACCTCAAGAGCGGGTACTATCAAATTCCCATGCACCCAGAGGATAGGGAAAAGACCGCTTTCAGAACTCCTGTGGGATTCTTTGAGTTTAACAGAATGCCCCAGGGCCTATCTGGAGCCCCAGCTACTTTCCAACGACTCATGGAGAAGACTGTCGGAGACATGAACCTCATAGAAGTCCTAGTGTACCTGGACGATGTCATTGTTTTCGGGAGAACTCTGGAGGAACATGAGGCCCGATTGGAGAAAGTGTTGAGGAGACTTAGTGAAGAGGGGTTGAAGCTTTCCCCCGAGAAGTGTCGGTTCTACCAGTCTTCGGTGAATTATCTGGGACACGTAGTGTCTGAAAAAGGGGTGGCGACTGATCCTGAGAAGTTGGAGGCGGTTACCTCCTGGCTAAGACCCACAACAGTCACCGAACTTAGATCTTTCCTGGGGTTCTGCTCCTATTATAGGAGGTTTGTGGATGGGTTTGCCCGTATTGCCAAGCCTTTAAATGAACTGCTCCGGACTGAAGGGGAAGAGGATGGCTTGGGCCCTAGAAGACCCGGGGAGTCGGTTCAAGATCAGTGGACCCCCAGGTGTGAAGAGGCCTTCAGAACCTTGAATAGGAGCCTCACCACAGCCCCAGTATTGGCCTATGCTGATCCCACCAGACCCTACGAGTTACATGTTGATGCTAGTCATGAAGGCCTAGGGGGAGTGCTCTATCAGGAGCATGAAGAGCAAATGCGACCAGTGGCTTATGTGAGTCGAAGTCTGACCCCCTCGGAGAAAAACTACCCCACCCATAAGTTGAAGTTCTTGGCCCTCAAATGGGCAGTTGTGGACAAACTAAGAGACTACCTTTATGGAGCAGAGTTTACAGTGAAAACAGATAACAACCCCCTGACCTACCTGTTCACCACTGCCAAGTTGGATGCCACAGGACACAGGTGGCTAGCTGCATTATCTGGGTTCAACTTCAGTCTGAAGTACAGACCAGGGGCTGGAAATAGGGATGCAGATGCCCTGTCCCGAAGATCTCATGCCATGGCTGATGACTGGGAGGACTGGACTCAGGTAGCACCGGACGGGGTGCGGGCCCTTTGTCAAGGAGCTGAATTCCAAGCCCGAGGAGGCTCCAGAGCAGAGGAAATAGGAGTTACCACAGTGGGAGTTCCAAAACACTACTGTGGGGTGACTCAACTTGAAGAGGAAGGCTTGTCGAAGCTGTCTAAGAAGGAACTGAGGTGCGACCAATTGGAAGACCCCATAGGGAGATTGGTCTTTGAAGCATTGGAAAACGAGAGTCCAGAGAAACTTCGACATCACCCCTCCAAGGAGGCTCGTCTGCTATGGAGGGAGCTAGACAAGCTACAGGTCCATCAGGGAGTGGTCTACCGAAGGGGCCCCTCTGATGACTCCGAGGATAAATGGCAGTTGTTTCTCCCAGAGAAGCACCGAGAGACTGTGCTGGTTGCCTTACATGACCAGCATGGTCACCTGGGAGCTGAAAGAACCTTCCAACTTGTCAGAAGCCGGTTCTATTGGCCCTGTATGAGGGCTGAAGTGGAGGAATATTGCCACTCCTGTGCACGATGCATCCAGAGGAAGACTCTACCCCATCAAGCTGCCCCAATGGGTCACCTACAGAGTCAAGGCCCAATGGATCTGGTATGCATTGACTTTCTCTGCCTCGAACCCGATTTGAGTGGATTGGGAAATGTTCTGGTGGTAACCGATCATTTAACCCGTTATGCACAGGCGTTCCCCACCAGAGACCAGAAGGCTTCCACTGTAGCTAAGGTGCTTCTAGAAAAATACTTCGTCCACTATGGATTACCACAGAGAATCCACTCCGACCAAGGAAGGGACTTTGAGAGTCGCCTGATCCGGAACCTACTGGACTCCCTGGGAGTGGAAAAGACCAGGACTACCCCTTATCATCCACAAGGAGATGCCCAGCCTGAGAGGTTTAATCGGACTTTGTTAAACATGCTGGGGACTCTGGAGACAGAGAAGAAGCAGCATTGGAGTCAACACATATCCACTTTGGTGCATGCCTACAATTGCACCACCAGTGATGTGACGGGTTACTCTCCCTACCGCCTCATGTTTGGGAGAGAAGCAAGATTGCCAGTGGATCTGGCCTTTGGTGTTTCCCTAGACTATACCTCTGCTACCTCCCACAAAGGATATGTGGACCGACTTAGGTATAAACTGAAAGCGGCCTATGAACAAGCCCAAGCGGCCTCAGACCGGAGAGGGGTCAGAAATAAAAGGAACTTTGACCTGAAGGTTCGAGTGCAAGATCTGCAGCCTGGAGACCGTGTGCTGCTACGCAACCTAGGGATCCCAGGGAAGCATAAACTTGCTGATAGATGGAGGTCCGAGCCTTATGTCATTTGTAGAAAACTTCCTGGACTACCGGTGTATAAGTTAAAGCCAGAGGGGAGAGTGGGACCCTTGAAAACCTGGCACAGAAATCACTTACTCCCACTTAAAGAGGCAGTCAGGATACCTTCAGTGAAGAACCTGCCGGAATCTGTTTCCATCTTGGATACCCCCAGACCCAACACTCGGTCTCAGACCCTCCGAGCTAGGGATGGACAGGCTTCCCAACCAAGTGAAGATGGGAGGGGAGAACTTGAATGGCTATGGCCCTCCTCAACTCCAGGGAGTTCCGCCATAGACCTTCCACCCACTGAAGATACACAAGATGGGACCCTGAACCCAGAGGCTACAGAGTTCATTCCATCCAGTGATGTGCCTGAATGCTGGGAAGATATTCCGGGCCTTTACTCAGAAGCAGAGGAGGAAGAGGCCCCAGAATCAGTGATGGTGTCAGAAAGTGTTCCTGACGCAGAGCCTGCGGTACCTGAGCCTGAAGTCCCAAGGGAGCAAAGAACTTACAGAGTCGTGAGGCCTCCCAGGAGGTTAACCTACCCTCAATTGGGAAAAAGCTCAGAGGACTCTGTTGCCACTGCCAGAAGAAGTACTGAGTGCTCAGATCCTTCCACTGTTCATTTGGTGGAAGGCAACCCCAGCTCACTCTCTGGCACAGTTAGACAGGCCACCCATGCTAATGTGACCTGTGGTATAGGGAACCCCACCTCTGAGTTTTGGTGGAAATTCCCTGTACCAACATCATACTCCGCATTCAGTAAATTGGTTCAGAATTGTTGTTAAATTGTTTATCTTTGGGGACCAAAGAGTTTTAGTGGGGGGAGTGTGTAGCGGGGTGTTTCCCCTTTAATTAGGAGAAAGAACTACGGTTCCCAGAGCTCCACTGTTCACCGGATGTTTTGGGTTATGCCCCAGAGACTCATGGGGGAAGTGATATAAGGAAGGGGCGAGGCCTGACTCGCTCTCTTTGGACACGGGACGGCTGAGACTGATCCACCTGTGCGGAGCTGTGCTGTGTGAGGGCCTGAAGCCTGGGGACCTCTTACAGCGAACCAAAGAGCCTTCCACCCTTTGCGAGCCTGGGTGGCATCCAACATCTCCTGCCTGCAGCCTAGATTGGATGGGAGACCCGATGGCAGCAACCGCTGTGTGCGAGTGACGACACAGCCGGTGGAAGTCCCGGACGGGTCGCGTCCGGAGGGTGAGCTGAGCGAAAGCTCATCCAATAACCTGTTTATAGTACTGTGCCTATAGACTGCCGAGGCCTACCACCTCACTTTAAGACTCTCACTGGAGATCCGCAGCAGGACTGATCCAGAGGATCTCTAGTGAAGTACGGTCAGTTGCTCAGATTCTCCCTGTTGGATTACAAAGTGTTTATTATTCTTATGTGCACCACCTCTACAGCAAGCCGGTGAAGAATCCATTATTCTTACAGGACTAAGTTTTAGAGTAAGGGATCAGGCCTGATCCGTTGGGTATACATTTAGCTGTTGTACCATAGGGTACCTAGTTAACGGTCGCCCCACGTGGCGTTCCTTTACCCCCCCCCCCTTTTATTTCTTATGGTGTAATGTGACTGTGATTGCAGGGCTCTGCATACAAGTTAAAAATCATATTGTCATTGCTGTGTGTTTTCTTTGCATAACAAGAAGTAAAATCCGTTATCCTTTTATTACTGTTCTATGTTTGAATCTCTCTCTTAAAATATAAGGATATATGTGTGTATCCTTTAGACTAGCTGTGCCAGAGTGGGTAGAGCCGATTGCCGGTGGGTTGGAGAGCTGTACTCAGGGCCCAAATCAAACCTTGCGGCCCGCTTAAGCTGAGGGTATCGCTACATATACATCTATAGAGATCAGACCAAAATGAGGGACAAATGAGGAGGAATGAGGGACAGAGGGACATTGCTCAAAATCAGGGACAGTCCCTCAAAATCAGGGACAGTTGGGAGCTATGTTACCACCCTGAGAGTGCAGAGAGATGACCTAATTACTCTGCCTGCCTTCACTGTGCAATCATAGGTTAGGGGTGGGGAGGTGACTTAACTTTATTGCCTAACTGCAGCAGAGAAAAGTCAGGCCACCAGAGCTGGCTGTGCTGCCTATCAGCAGTACCAATCAAGGTAATCTAGAGCCCAGGGCAAACATACCAAACTGCCCCCCCCCCACCCCAAGAGCATTATGTGTCAGCGAAAATCCCCCCTCCCCCAAAAAAATTGTGCACTAATCTGCATGCTTATCCCCTAAGCATAAATTCCCCTCCTCCCAGTACAAATCTGCCCCCCTGCTAAAATGCCCACTGCCAGCACAAATATGTCCCCCCACTCCAAGCTCCAAGCTCAAATCCTCTCTCTATCCAAATCCCTCCAGCACAAATCCCGCTCCCAAAAAAAAATCACCCCTCCTAGGACAAGTTCTCTACTCTTCAAATCCCCCCTCCCGGCACAAATTCTCCCTCAAATTCCCCCTACTAGCACAAATCCTCCCCCTCCCCCAAATTTCCCCATCTAGCCTAAATACCCCCCAAATCATCCCTTCTAGCAAAAATTCCCCTCCTAACACAAATTTCCTTCTACCATATCACCTCTTCTAGCACAATTTCCCCAAATCCCCCCTCCTAGTACAAATTCTTTTCTCCCCATCTCCCCAATACAAATCCCCCTACATCACCATTCCTAGCACACACTCCTGAAATTCCCCTCGTAGAACAATTCTTATCCCCCACCACCCTCCAAATTCCCCCTCCGTGCACAACCCCCCCCAATCTCTTTGAGGTGCCCCCCCCCCACCTCACATAATACCACAGTGCCACCGCCGCTTCTGTCCACCCCTTGTCCATGTGTCTTGTCAAACTAGTTCCCCTATCGGATAGGGTCCGGCCTCGACTGCGCATGTGCAGACGGAGCCCACGAAAATCTCAGAACCTGATCAGCTGTTCTTCAGGTTTACACGGCGCATGCGCAGCTCGGGGGGGGGGGGTTAGACTTTCAATTACAATAGGGGACCGTGTCCTGAACAGTGGTGGTGCTACACTTCTGACATCCAGGCTCATTCCTTACCGTCCCCGTGGACTTGGAGCATGTTAAAAAAAAGAGCCAGGAGGCCGAGCGAGTGAAGCGAGGTCCACGTCGCCCTGGACCTGTTGCAATAACAACTGAGGGGCGGGTACTCCTGAAAACAGCTGATCAGGTTCGGTGATTTCCATCGGCTCGGATTGCGCCTGCGCAGTCAAGGGGGAACCATATCGATAGGAGGAACCATATTGGCAGAGCACCGGCCTATCAGGTGCTGCCTATAGATTACAGAACTGGATGGAAATACAAATCCTTTGGCTCCACTATGTAGTTCAGCTTTAAAGAAAGCCTAAGCCCAGATCAGAGACTTAGTAGCACTGTAATCATTCAGTAATTATAACTTTCAAAATATATATATAACTTTAGCCGCATATTAGCCCCCTGGGAGATGTTGCTGTCATTATTAAGATTTAAAAAAAGTTCCAACATAGTGCTGACATTCCATGGCTGCCGAAACAAGTTGAACACTGAAATGTAAAAAATGTGTCTCCATTTTTCTGTTGCTCCTGTTGTTGTACGCGGCCATAAAGCGGAGTTTATACAAGCAGCGGCATCCACATTTCTCTTCCCAGAAGGACCCTTTTAAACTCGACAGACCTGTCTGCAAAAGTTCAGTTTGGCCCCCAGGAATTTTCCTGCATTCCCCTGTGGCAGGAATGCGCTTACCTGAAACGCTTGAATATCATCATTACCAGTAAGTGTTACTGACAGCGATCTTCAGAGGGAAAGGCGTTATATAGAATCGGATACATTTTATGGCCAGAAATCTGTCCATCACAACTATGAGTTTGGTGGGCTTCCCTAGAAAATTCATGGGCATTCAAGGGTCAGGGCAAAAAAAAAAAAACATACAGTCCATTGAAAAAGTATTCATACCCCTTGAAATTTTTCAAATTTTGTCATGTTACAACTAAAATATAAATGTATTTTATGTGATAAACCAGCACAAAGTGGCACATAATTGTGAAATGAAAGGAAAATTATAAATTGTTTTCAATTTTTTTTACAAATAAATATGTGCGAATTGGATGCCGATTTCGCTGCATCCAATTCGCATAGCAGGAGATTGTGACCGGCTCTCTATGGAGTCGGTTCACACATCCCATGCAGCGGCTCTGTGTGTCTTTTGCTCCGTTTCAGGTCCGAATTCAGCTAAAATTTCGGGCTGAAATCAGACCTGAAACGGTGAATGGAGACGCACCGGACTCCTGCTGTGAGCCTCTGCGTGTTCTAGTGTGAACCCAGCCTTAAAGAATTATAGCCAGTTTGCAGATGAGCAAACTGGCGGTGATTAAGGCCAACTCTGATTTGGTGTACAGCGAGACACCAGTGCTCAGAGTGGGGCATGTACGTATTGGGAAGCTGTCAGGAATATAACAGCCCCAGAATAGGACTTCCTGGTTGCTAGGAAGCTGGCGTTTGCCAGCTTCCTAGCAACTGATGACTCATCCCAAGGCCCATTCAGCTGCTGGCAAAGAGATTACCGGGCCAACAGCTGGCAGTAAACAATGGGGCAATGGCCATATTTGGACAATGATGTCACCAGCATGCCGACCCTTTGTTTGCCTACAGCTGGAAAATTTCCTGGCCAGCGGCTGAATGGGGATGGATCACCTGTGGTAATGACACTGTTGGCTGCACAGGCAACTGATTCCTAGCTAGCAAGGGGTTGAACTAAGACAAAGGGTGGAGCATCAGCAGAATGGACACTCCAACCTTAGTGCCAGGGGCGTAACTACAGGGGTCACCGGGCCACCATTGCGACTCTGCCCCATGCTCCGGGGGGCCTATGCAGCTCCACTCTACACCTGGACAGAAGGGGCAGCATATAGAGGAACCGATGCCTTCCATGTTCCTCCTGCAGCTGATGAATGCCCTCCTCTATATGCCGCCCCTCCTGTCCAGCTTACTTCCATTGCCCGTGGGCCCCTCTGCTCTCTCTTGGCCTCAATGTGATCTTCCCCAGCAATGGCAACTTCTGTGCTCTCTCTTGTACCCCTCCCCCCACTCTTCACTGGTCCCCGTGCTCTCTGCCTCCCCCCCGCCCTCCCAATCTCCGGTCTCTGTGCTGTTGTTCACCTTTGCTCCACCTTACAGCGGCAACTTTGTAAGAAAATAAGGGTATTTATTGAAGCCACGCACAACAAATAAGCTGAATCTGCAAGTTCATAACCAACGTAGCAAACAAAATGTCCTGGAAGAGTCTGCATTCCAATCATTCTTACCTAATCAATCACAATACAGAAGAGAATATTTCTCCTCCGAGCAACGTGTAACTTTTTCCTCCAACATTTCGCCCTCAAGGCCACCATTTAATGAAATATTCTACTGAATTCTTCCACTGAGCACAGAATGTATAGGTCTCTCCTCTGTAGTCTCAGGGCTCCGTATTCATACATTTGATGTTTTTTTATACCTTGTTCAAAACAAGCAGCCGATAAAGCACATAAAAGAGAAAAAAGAAGAGCAAGACCTTTTGCAGGTCTATTTTGGGGCTTTTTAACCTTTAACGAATGTTATTTTCCAGTTATAGGTATAGTGGGAGTGACCCATACTGCTTTGGCTGAATTCTGGGCCTCATACCCATTTTTAGAAGATTTATAACCTTTATGCCCTCTACCCACCTCCCCCCTTGTCTTGTCACATCCCCTCTGTAGTCCTATTTTCAGTGACGTAACTACATCCCCTTGTCACGTACCTGGTCGGAGAAGGAAGTGATAAGAGGGCTTCCCATGTGGCTGAGTGCAGAGCACCCCTGAAGGTGGAGACAGGGAGTGCTGCGCCCAAAAAAGCATGGGTTGCCAGCTGGGGATTTGCCTGAGGGTCAGGGTAGATGAGGCACCAGAAGAAGACTTGACCATGCAGTGGTGTCAGCAAGGTGGAAGACACTTTAGATGGGCAGGTGAAGCCTTGACAGTGCAGAAGTACCGATAAGACTGGTGTCATTCTAGATGCACTGGCGGATATTAGCAGGCAAGTGGAACAGGAAGCTGAGAGTCAGGAGCCAGAACCAGGGACATGGTGGGAACAGGAGCAGGAGCGTGGTCAAGATCAAGCCAGGGTCATAAACAGGCAGTAAGAGAAATCTGTGTGAACAAGCCGGGGTCGGAGCCAGGAGGGAAACCAAGACAGATCCAAGGGCAAGCTGGGTTAGCATTGGAAAATCCAACAATACAGCAGCACAGAAGCACAGGATACATGGGGGGCTGACGATTATCCAGTATCACGATTATCCAGCATGCGCTCTGAAGGAACTGCCACCCGTGCCATTTCTTTAGAGTCCTGTGCCGTGAACAGCAGCTCCAGCGTGTATGCACGGGAGTGACATCATCGTGGCTCTGGCCAGTCACAGAGCTGGAGTCCGTGAACCCAGAAGCAAGATGGGTGAAGATGAGAGCGCCTGCAACTCTGACATCTCGGGTCTGAAAGAGTTTTGTTTCAAGGTAAGTTTAACATAATGTGCTAGTATTCGATGCATACTAGCACATTATGCCTTTACCTTGCAGGTACAAAAAAAAACATGTCCAGCGGTTTACAACCGATTTAATCTATCCAAAATGAAAAAAAAAAGTTCCTCCACCCAAAACTCGCTCATCCATGTGTTTATGGACCTTGATTTGTGCACTAGTGCGCAGTCATGATGGAACAGGAAGGGGCCGTCCCCAAACTGTTTCCACAAAGTTGGGAGCATGAAATTGTCCAAAATGTCTTGGTATGCTGACGCCTTAAGAGTTCCCTTCACTGGAACTAAAGGGATAAGCCCAACCCCTGAAAAACAACCCCACACCATAATCCCCCCTCCACCAAATGATTTGGACCAGTGCACAAAGCAAGGTCCATAAAGACATGGGTGGGTGAGTTTGGGGTGGAGGAACTTGACTGGCCTGCACAGAGTCCTGACCTCAACACGATAGAACATCTTTGGAATGAATTAGAGTAGAGACTGCGAGCCAGGCCTTCTCGTTTAACATCAGTGCCTGACTTCACAAATGCACTTCTGGAAGAATGGTCAAACATCCCCATAGACACCCTCCTAAACCTCGTGGACAGCCTTCCCAGAAGAGTTGAAGCTGTTATAGCTGTAAAGGGTGGGCCAACTCAATATTGAACCCTACGGACTAAGGCCCTGTACACACGATGAGATTATCGACAAATTATCGTCCGTTTTTTTTTTTGCATGCTAGTCTCAGGTCGAATCTGATGAGTTTACTAAAGTTTACGAAAATTCCTGTACAACAGAATAAAAATTCGGAAGTGATGTCATGTGTTGTAATGCATTTGTATTGCATTTTCCAATGATAGCTGTACTGATTAAACGAAAATCGTACGATCTCACATTGTACGATAAAAAAATTCAGGCATTTCCGATAGAATAATATAGGATGAACTGTCGTTAACGTCTCTCGAAAGCTCTGTACTAACGATCCCATGATCGTACGATCGATTCGAAAGGGGTATTTTCCGTATGATTTTCTGATTGTGTGTACAGGGCTTTAGACTGGGATGACTTTTTTTTAACTGAATTGGCAGTTTTACAAGGCAAAGGGTTCATATATACTTTAAGCATATTCTTGCATAGTTCTCCCCTGGATTTGTTATTGTGTACATTGTATTGCATATTGCTCCAGGGAATTATACTTATTGGAAAATGTTCTCTCTCTGTACGATACTTATGTAGCAATACCCCCGTAGCGGGCCGCTAGTTTAGATTTTGGGCTTTGCACGTTACCCAAGTTCGTTGTCAGGGGAAGAAAGTCTATAGAATCTGCAATGTCCTCACAAGATGTAAAACCTTCAACTGTTGGGTTTTATTTTTGCTGCAGTAACTTGTATAGAAAGTAGAAGGTATGAGAAGATAGGGGAAGGTTCAGGTACCCGTTGCAGAACACACAGAAATGTCTAAAGTCACCCACCACTCTCACTTTTGAGTGGGTATTGCTCACCCAGATAGACCCCTCTCACCTTGCCTAGCAGCCGGGATGATGTACGAACCAGTATGAGAACAGTCTCTGCCGCAGACCATATGAGAACAAATGTGGATAGCCAGGAATCCTCTGCCACAGGATTTCAGTCCCGGACTTCCAGCCGTGCAGTAAAAGAACCTTTAAGCCGATCCGGCAAACTGCTGGGCTTTTAAAGCAGTGGATCCCTTCTTAACGAGGCCACCAGGCCTATCCCGAGACATTAGCACTTTGCTGGTCTCCTCCAGGGCAGGTCCTCCCCCGCTTTCCTTCGTTAAGCAGCTTCCTCCCTCTTGGTGGACAGCTTGGGATCCCCTTTAGGATTGTAGGCCCCAGTCATCATAACGGGGCCTACTCGCTAGAGATGCAGCCTCGGGCCAACGTGGTACCTGGGCTGAGAACACACACACATACCTCGCGCCAGGAGGGCCGCGAGGCGAAGAAGGACCCCGCACAATGGCATCTGCCCCTTAAGTATCCCTCCCCAGCATGCACAGCAGGGCACCACTCCCACTGAACCGCTGCCGAGAAGGGGCACCCAATACACCATGGTCTGCCTGTGTTCCAACATGGGCCTGAGGTCGTACCGCCACCTTCAGGCAACAGGGAAAAATACTGTCAGGCATCACCATAGCCAGGACAGAGGCAATTTAAATATAATTACACAGGTCTGAGCCCAACTATTGGCTCAGACACCCCCGAAATTTACAATAGCGCCCCAATCATCAGGGGCAGGGCGCTACACCAATATGTCTTTGGGTACTTTCTCGGGCTCCTTCAAATTTTGATTTGTTTTCTAACACTTTATTTTTTTTAGAAAATTCCACAAATATTATTGACAAAGGAAGAAGGAAGTGACTGCAGGGCATGTGTCAGTTTCAACAGAAAAGCAACAAATAAGAATTTGCATGTTTGATAAAATGCTTATAATGTATAAAACTGCCCTGGAGAGACTTTGTTTTCCTCATCCGTAGTGGAGTGACACTTTAAGAAGGTGGTTGGACCTGCTGTTGGAATCCAAATGTCTTCAGGCAAAATACCTGAAGGAAAGCTGATTTCTAAAGAATAGGATAAGAGCCGAGAGCCAGCATCAATAGAAACTGGATAAGGTTATTGTAACTTGTCCAATTGATCATAATCTCTTAAGAACAGTTGTCTGAAGACACTACAGATGAACAGCCAGTCTGACCGGATTGGGAGACACTCATTTAATGTCTATAGGTACCTTCAAAAGCCAAGTAAAACTTTCTCATCTTGTTTCATGTTACACCCATATTTAGGGTATAACATGAAACATGGTCACATTCCCCGAATCCTACAAACTCAACCTACCTCCTCTCCCCATCCCCACTTACAGAATCCAGGAGTTCTTCTCCCTGCCAGCTCCTGTCATATTTTAACTTGGCACGGCACGACTGTCATTCATTTACAAGAATCTCTGAATATAAAAACAACAAGTCCCATCTGCCATTGCAGCAGAAGGACCCATAGTTATCAATGAAGCACAAGTGTGGTGACTTCACTGCATTTGCAGTCCATTGATACTTCCTCATGCTCTGTAACTGAAGGCTTGCACCATGGTAAGGACCTGAGCTGGAGGAAGTCCCTGCTGAAGCCAGAGCATTGCACCCGCAATCCACTGGCCACGGTTGCAATTTGTTGCAGGTCCTAATGCAAAAAGATAATAAACACATTTTTGATTATATGCAACATGGGTGCTTTTACAAATTTTTGGGAAAAGGTGGCATTTTTCCTTTAAAGTGTACCTGGAATTTTTCCTTTAAAGTGTACCTGTGGCCAAGCTATAGACATTAAAGTATTTACATATTGTTAAAGCGGAACTTCACCTAAAAGGGAAGGTTACACTTTTCCTCCTCCTCCACCCTACTCTGCCATAGTTGGATTTTTTTTAGGGGAGCAATAATCAAGTACTTGTCCCCACAAGCTCAGTCCCCCACCCCCTGCCTGCAACCTTCTGGGTCATGTCTCAGGTCTCAGGAGGCTGCAGGACCATTCACAGGGTGCAGCTCGGCTCGGGCATGTGCAGTGGGAAGCCGGCTGTGAAGCCACAAGGAGTCACAGCCAGCTTCCCACAGCTAACGTGTCGGCGCAAGGGACACGAAGACCGGCGAAGAACCCGCCCGGGTGAGAGCAGCGCTGGATTCATGGACAGGTAAGTGTCTGTTTAGTAAAAGTCAGCTGCGTATAGTATTTGTAGCTGCTGACTTTTAATTTATGGAAACCTGGCTGAAGCTTCTCTTTACCAAGCAGTAAATGATCTTTAAATGCATTAAGAAATGGACTTTAGGCGGCACATGAATGGATAATGTAAAAAACTAGGGGTATTTATTATAGGAAAATAGTAAAAATGTACATATAAACATTCAGAATTAACAATCTATTGGTTCTTAGTACACGACTCAGGCTAATGCTCTAACAACGCTTCAAAAATTGTACAAAAACATAAATGCACTCAAAAGTGAATGAGATACATATCCAGCAAACAGAGGCTAGTAAAACAGTATACATATGAAGCAGGTGGCGTTAGCCATGGGTCCAGTGTATCAGATGTAGTCTTGAATTGCTCTACCAGTTTCGCGAATTAACGCTTCTTCAGGAGCATAATAATAGGCCGGATGTGTTGCAGGGTGTAACACAAACCTAGGTAAAACTAAATTGGCAATTTGTCTGTAGCAAATAGACAATAATTGGTAAAAATCACAGTAATCGACAGCTAGATGAACTACTAGGCATAGGCTGCTGGTAAGCAGCAACAGAGGATATCCTCCAGGACTTTGAGGCTATGAATGCCAAAGAAAGAGAGATGTGTCTACACCAGTATGGATCCTGGTGTATAGGCTGGGCAGAGAGTCTCTATCCACAAAGAGCCTACGGTAGTCTAAATGGCCAGGCTGTAAGCCTGGACACTGGGTATATTAGCCAATCTGGAGAGAGCCTAGCGGTGTGCTGCTATACCGGGACATTGGCACATTTGTACCAGTGCATCCACAGCGTCACCCTGTGAGGATGCACATTTAAGTAATTTTTTCAAGATCTTTAAATGCAGCCCTTACTGAACTCTGTAGCTGCAGCCACTGTGGAGCAATTAAACTTTAAATTCAAAGTTGAAGTCCTTCAGTTCTCTCTGTCTGCAGCTTAGCAACCTCTGCTCCTTTCTTCCAGGGCTTTTCCGTGTTTACTTTAGAGAAGGGGTAACAGGGAGAGTCAAGCTGTTAAAAGAATGATTTAGACAATATTAGTGCTTCTGCTGTGAGCTTTGGGGAGGAATTGCTACACAGTGCCTGCAGCTATAGAACTAACTGATGGTTTGTTCACCTTTTAAAATTCCCTTATGAGAGAATCCCATCTGTGCCCATGATCAAAAGCTATAGCTAATGCAGAGGCAAGTGGGCAAATTAGGTATCTCTTTGCAACAGAAATAGGTTTAGACAATATACAACCATCGAAGTCCAATCTTGGTCAGGCCTATCTCCATGGACTATTTCCATGGAGTTTCCTATTCTCCCTGTGCTTGTGTTGGTTTCCTCAGGGTACTCAGGTCTTCTCCTACACTGTAATTTACCCTACAGCATGCTGGTAGGTTAATTGACTCCTTCCTACATTTTCACTAGTATTTTCATGTACGCATGTGAGATAGGAACCTTAGATTGTAAGTTCCTTGAGGGCAAATACTGATATGAATGTAGAGAATGTCCCTGGCACACTTTCAAGATAGCAAGCAAAACACCTAACTGAACTGTTTTACCTACTTAAGTTAAAAACAGAAGCCTTTATCTCATACATTTGCAAATACATGTCAAAGCCACACTGCCGCGCCAAGGTTCTGTTAATAAGCGTGTTTCCTAACTATCAGAGTCCCCAACTTTGGGACATATACAGTAATGCGCAAACAGAGAGCAAGCTAACCTGGAGGTAGCCTTTTCTCCTTTAAGGGTACAGCAACACACTGTACAAGAAGCCCAGGCTTTGCCTTTGTAAGGCACCTGAAGACTTCCAGTATGCAAGTGTGCCCAAATTATGCCAGGGGCCTTGTGTATTGTCTTGTATATAAGCCCTGCCCATGTGTACCTTTCCTTTTTTTGCTAGTTTCTAACAGATTAGAGCGGCTGCCGTTGTTGCGGTTTTCAGAAATAGGTTTAGGGCAGGGCTTGACAAATTTGCTTGGAATCTAGGAGCCAGCTAAAAAAGTAAGGAGCCAGGAATGCGCCCTGTCCCGCCAAGCTTGCGCGCAGAAGCGAACGCATACGTGAGTAGCGCCCGCATATGAAAGCGGTGTTCAAACCACACGTGAGGTATCGCCGCGATCGGTAGAGCGAGAGCAATAATTCTAGCCCTAGACCTCCTCTGTAACTCAAAACATGCAACCTGTAGAATTTTTGAAACGTCGCCTATGGAGATTTTAAAGGGTAAAAGTTAGTCGCCATTCCATGAGCGGACGCAATTTTGAAGCGTGACATGTTGGGTATCAATTTACTCAGCGTAACATTATCTTTCACAATATGAAAAAAAACTGGGCTAACTTTACTGTTTTATTTTTTTATTAATTTTTTATTTTTTTTTCCAAAAAAAGTGCGCTTCTAAGACCGCTACGCAAATACGGTGTGACAGAAAGTATTGCAACGACCGCCATTTTATTCTCTAGGGTGTTAGAATAAAAAATATATATAATGTTTGGGGGTTCTAATTAGAGGGAAGGAGATGGCAGGGAAAACAGACAGGGAAACTCCATTAGCATTGCTGGTTGCAATACCAACGGCCACCACAAGATGGCGCTAGACCACAGAAGGAAGCATAGGCCTGCAGAAGGCCGCAAAGCCGCGGCCTCAATTACCGGCCGGCGCGGCCCGACGCGATCCCGCGGCGCGGAGGGGGGGGGGCACGGAGACACAGGATACCCCAGCTGTGCTGCCCCAGGCGCCAGGTCGATAATTCTAGTCGCAATGGCGACCTGGCGCCCGGGGTTTGTCGAGGCCTGGTTTAGGGTATTCTCAAACTGTCCAATTTCGATTTGTAAAAAGATTTTTCAGAGACCAAAGATACTCCTTACTTCATAGAATAATTTTCCAGCTTCCAAAATCTCCAGGTGAGTGGTTCCCGATCCTTCCCCCATTAAGCATTCATGCCACAAGTTGTTCAAGGATCGTGGTGGTTCCCAAACTGTAAGCAGAAAGAACAAATATTTCACTGCCTATCATTCTTGGCAAGCCACCTGCTATCCATGCCCACCCTAAAGCTGGCCATACTCATATCATGTCAAAATACTTAAAGATTGGCTACATCGAAATGGATACAGATGCTGTTCAGCATCTTCAGCTTTTCAATCAAATTATGTTGGTTTGGACTTGGGAGGGTAGTGACAGGGCCACCCCACTAATTTAATTTAGTTGGATTCATTGGGGACCAGCTGAAATTCATACAGTGTATGGCCAGCTATACTCTGATACTCCTTAATAGGTATAACAGTCCAGGAGGGTCTTGGAGTAGAGTCACTGCTCCTTGGAACCAAGAGGCGCCAAACTGTTTAGTGAATTTTATACTATGAATGGTAAAGGCTTGTTAATTTTTTTAAATGGAATATTTAAAATAGGTTTTTTTTAGCAGCGAAATTTATGTTTGAAAAGATAAGCAATAAATTTACATAAAAATAATATTTATTTATTTGTGTCATGGTATCAAGGGGTAATTCCATAAATGCACAGGAGTCATAAAAAGCAGTTCTGGCCCTAACATAAGCGACATAACTCATCAAAGATGGGGAAAATACATATAACTCATGTTATATAAACTCTTTGTGCTTGTATAGAGTTTCAAATGTTATCCCTACACGTTTCGACTTTTTAATTATTGGTCTTCTTCAGGGGTTTTTTTTCTATGCGAAAAAGGAAAGAGGAAAGATTCATAGATTATTTTATTTGTAAATACATCATCATTCTTTATAGTCAATATATTATATTGCAACAGAGCAGTATATATCTACCACTTTTTGATGAGAGAGCTGTGTTCTATGGCCAAAGGAATTGCTGTGGCCAAAGGAATTTGGCCAAAGAACACAGCTCTCTCATCAAAAAGTGGTAGATATATACGCTTATGTTCGGGCCAGAACTGCTTTTTATGACTCCTGTGTATTTATGGAATTATCCCTTGATACCATGACACAAATAAATAAATATTATTTTTATGTAAATTTATTGATTCTCTTTTCAAACATAAATTTCGCTGCTAAAAAAACTTTGTTGGATCTTCCATTTAATACAACAAAATTGGGGTGTGCAGCACCTACAACTCATGTATATGTGTTATCTATTCTATAAGGCTTGTCAATTTGGGAGGCAGCCCAGACATACAGTAGAACAGGCTGGTGGGATATTATCTTCCTAATGACCTGGGAATGCCTGGGAATTTCCAGAATTCCAGGAGCACATTGTTAGGTTAAGGTATATCTGGGACAGCCTAGCCAGTGTGTTTCCCATGCAACCAAAAAAAAAAACAGCAGAGTATCTACACATATCAGTAAGATTGACAGCAGAGCATGGAATCTTCAGTTTGTAGACACATACTTCAATAGAATGCAAAGAATGAGAACGAGCATTTATCTTAACCTGCGTCTCTCCCGTAAGGTACAAATGTTCCTCTGGGCGATGCGGACACCTGCACATGAAAGCTATGGGTCAGGGTTGAGCATTGCTCATGTCTGGGGAATGCAGGCAGAATAGTGACAAAGAAGGTGAATCCGCTGCTCTGGGAGATACAAAAGGCTGCAGTTCTCAAGAAATTTGCAGAAAACATATTGTCGGTGCTCTCTGACATTTATCCTCCATCTGTAAAAGACCTACATACAGTATATACCAAAGCAAAGGTGGCCAGGAGCAACTGAGGAGAATAAGCTCCACTGATTATGCTTATATTTTGACAAATATCTCCAATTTTTTGGAACAATTCTCGATTTTGAATGTACAAATCGGCAAATTGTTGTGGTTTACTGTATAGCCAACTTTCTTTATCTTACATCATGGGACACAGAGCCTCATAGTAATTACTAAGTGGGTTATATTCCACCTTCAGGTGATGGACACTGGTGTAATCAATTAGACAGGATGTTTTCCACCTTTAGAACCCCTCCCATACCGGGAGCACCTAATTTTTTCACCAGTGTCTAAGGTGTTGGTCATGGTTAAATATGTGCTAAGAAGAAGCTCCGCTGAAGTATCCCTGCGGGGGTCAAGGAGCTACGCATCCGGATCATTCCAAAGTGCCAAAAAAGAGGCCAAAATGGATGGTACCCGGGCCTCGTGGAGGAGCGAGGTTTTGCCTGTAATGTCTCTCTTGTAGGACTGGACTCTGGGACCCAGCACTTTGGGCACGTATCAAAAATGCCCAAAGTTTTTCTGACAGAGTGCTCTACACATCCAGGGAAGGGGCCTCCTTTAAATAGCAGTCAATTCCCTTCTACATCCAAAGTAGATGGGAATTATGTTATCCAAGACAAAGAAGAATATCTAATTTGTGCTGGAGACCACGCTGGACTGACTGGATCATTCGCTGGTCATGGGTGGGTGGTTGTGCAGGCAAGTTGGAAGGGATCCCTCCAACAGGTTGTGCCTAGTACTTAATAATGGCAATTAAACCTCTTGGAGTTTGGCCTGCTGCCTTTTTGGTACGGCCTTATGGTTGTTTCCATGTGTAGACTTGGAAAAGTAGGAAGGAAGGAGTGTCCAAAAAAATTGGAAGGTAGGTTAAAAGGTGTTTTTTGAAAGTAGCGACAAAATAGGATTTTTTGTACTCACCGTAAAATCCATTTCTCTGACATCCATGGACTGACACGGTGTCTCTTTACACTTTACACGTGGTTATGTCCCTGCTTGCAGGAGAAGACCTAGGCAAAATGTGAGATGTTATACATACATTCTAAAAGCCAGAGCTGAACAACCCCACCCAGGGGGCGGTCCCTCCGGACATAACCCTCCCACTACAGTCAGCAGACTTCAGTTCGTAACAAAGCAGTACAAACTTAAAAAGGGAGGGTGGGTGCCGTGTCAGTCCATGGATGCCAGAGAAATGGATTTTACGGTGAGTACAAAAAATCCTATTTTCTCTTATCATCCATGGACTGACACGGTGTCTCTTTACACTTTACACGTGGGATGTCCCAAAGCAGTGTCAAGAGGGATGGGAGCAGTATAAATGGAAAAACCAAAAACTTCACTCCAAGAAGGCAGAGCTCCTCAACGGAGGAGTCGCAACTTTAAACAGCGGCCTGCAGCACCCTGTGGCCAAAGGAAGCATCCGAAGATGCAGCCACATTAACCTTATAAAACTTAAAAGGTATGAACAGACGACCAGGTCGCCGCCTTGCACACTTGTGCAACCGACGCTTGATGTCGGAAAACCCAGGAAGCACCAATTGCCCTGGTGGAATGCGCCGTAACCGGAAAGGGAGGCGCCCGCCCTTTGAGAGCATAGGCTTGAATGACGGTTTGTCTGATTCCCCTAGAAATGATGGCAGACGAAACCGCTTGGCCCTGTTATGGACCAGAGACCGTCACAAACAGTGAGTCGGACTTCCGAATAGAAGCAGTAGCAGACAGGTACACCCGTAAGGCTCGTACCACATCCAATATGTGCAGCGCAAACTCTCTGGGATGCGATGGGTGAGGACACAAGGACGGGAGGACAATGTCCTCATGTAGGTGAAAGGTCGACACCACCTTTGGCAAAAAGGAAGGTCGCGGATGCAACACCGCCTTATCCTTATGGATGACTAAATATGGCGACTTGCAGGACAAAGCCGCCAACTCAGACACCCGTCAAACAGAAGTGATTGCCACTAAAAGGCCACCTTCTGAGACAAGACAAGAGGGGAATATCCCGGATATTCCCAAAAGGAGGTTCCTGGAGGACCGAGAGCACCAAATTCAGATCCCACGGTGGGAGAGGAGGCTTGACAGGAGGGAGCACATGGCGAACCCCCAACACAAGGTGCTAACCAAGAAATGACCCACTAGAGGTCGCTGAAAGAAGACGGCCAAGGCCGAAATCTGATCCTTGATGGTACTCAAAGCAAGCTTTTGGGTCACTCCACACTGCAGAGGACGCAGGATTCTGGGGACGGAATACGTCCGAGGACGCCAGTCCAGCGCTTCGCATATGGCGAAATAAGCTTTCCAGGCACGGTGATAGATCTGCCTGGGGGAAGACTTCCGTGTCCTTAACATGGTCAAAATGACCGAGTCCGAGAGACCTCGGTCCCTCAACACCTGGCTTTCAACAGTCCTGCCGTTAAAGCCAGAGACTGTAAGCCGGATGAAACATAGGACCTTAAGACTGAAGGTCCTCCCTCATCGGCAACCGCCAGGGAACGTCCGCGACGAGACGTACCAGATCAGCGTACCAGTGATGCTGAGGCCAATCCGGAACAATTAGGATCACCGGAGTTTATATCAGGCGATAAGGACCCTATGGGGCCACCAACGCATCCGAGGCATCGCCCAAGGATCCCTGGATCTGGCCACAACCTCGACCCTTGCGATTGAGTCGAGAGGCCATCAGG
The DNA here is from genome assembly GCA_029206835.1 of Rana muscosa. Taxonomy (NCBI): domain Eukaryota; kingdom Metazoa; phylum Chordata; class Amphibia; order Anura; family Ranidae; genus Rana; species Rana muscosa. The sequence goes on from CM055120.1 coordinate 305,402,676, forward strand.
TCCACATCCGGCGTGCCCCACCGTCGGCAAAGGAGTTGAAATATGCAAGGACCACTCTTCTTGGTCCGGCGTCTGGCGACTCAGATAGTCCGCCTGCCCATTGTCTATGCCCAGAATGTAAATGGCCTACAGAGCCGGCACGTTTCTTCCGGCCCACTTCAGGATACGTACTACCTCGGAAGCCGCAGCTGAGCTCCGAGTCCCCCCTTGATGGTTTACATACGCCACCGCCGTGGCGTTGTCCGACTGGCTCCTGATGCGGGCTCGTCCGGAGTCCAAGGCCTTGAGCCGACAGGACTCCCCAGACTCCACCCCAGCCCGTCAGGCTGGTGTCCGTTGTGAGTACCGTCCATTGGATGGGAGGGGAACGACTTTCCGGACCGAAGAGCCGAGGATCTCAACCACCATGTCAGGGGCGCCCTGACCAGGTGAATCAACTGGATCTGAAGATCCAAGGACAACGGGGATTTGTCCCAGGTGGACAAGATCGCCTTCTGCAATGCCCTGGTGTGTGATTGGGCATACGGAACGGCCGCGAAGGGGGCCACCACGAGTCCCGGGACTCTCATGCAAAAAAACGGATTGACAACCATTTTCGGGATGTCAGCACCCGCACCGCAGACTGAAGTGTCAGCAACTTCTCCAGAAGTAGGATACCTTTGCCTCCAAGGAGTCCAGAGTCAGAACTAGATACTCCAGACACTGAGTCGGGACCAGGACTGACTCCTGAATGTTCAGGAACCACCCGAAGTCCCTGAGGGTCTAATTGACGATAGTCACCTTTCCTCTAAGTCTGAGCCACTTTCTGCTCTTAGCAGAAGATCGTCCAGATAGCCCACGACAGCAATACCTCGCTGTAACAGAAGGCTAGAACCAGAGCAAGCACCTTGGTGAACACCCTTGGTGCCGAGGCTAGGCCGAAAGGAAGAGCCACAATCGATAGTGGACTTCGCTGATCGCAAGCGCAGAAACTTCTGGTGATTTGCGCAGATCGGAACATGCAAGTAGGCGTCCTTGAAGTCCAAGGACGCCAGAAGAAAATCCCTTTGGTGGAGTGTAGCGATCCCCGTGCGAATGGATTCCATGCGGAATTTCTGCACCTTCTCGAAGGCATTCAGGGCCTTGAGGTCCAGGATAGGTCGAACCACGTCCTATTTTTGGGACGACAAAACAGATTCGAGTAGAATCCCTGAAAACTCTCCTGTGACGGAACCGGCACAATCACTCCGGACCTGATCAAAACCTGTACAGCCCCCAAGAGGGCTGCCCGACAGGTAGGAAGGAGAGGAAGATTCGCGGGAAAGAATCTGTCTGGGGGCCAGGATCGGAATACTATCCTGTATCCTGAGGTGACCACCTCGCACACCCACCAGTCGGAGATTCGGGAGGACCACCGATTCGTGACCTGCGAAGTCGTCCCCCCACCCCAGAGTCGGGCGGAGGCAAGACTTCACGCGAAGGCGGGCTTGGGAGCCGCTTGTTTGGCTTACGCATCCAGGGGCACTTGTGCCCACCAGCCGCACTGCCGTCAGTCTGAGAGGGCCTACCCGTGTACTCTGACTGACGAAAAACCCCCTTTTGTTGGAAAGGAAGGCCCCTGTTTGCGGCGGGCCTCCTCACCCTTGCTAGTCTAAGGAAGAAGAGTGCTTTTACCTCCCGTGACATCCATGACGATGTCATCCAGAGCAGCACCGAAAGGTCTACCAACTTTAAATGGTAGATCCGTCAGGAGCTTCCTAAGGCTAGGTCAGCAGACCAGCATTTCAACCAGATAAGATGACGCAATACCACCGCCGAGACAGAGGCCCTGGATATTAAAGGGGCCGCGTCCAACGTGGCGTCGCACACATAAACCAGGCCCTGAACCAGTTGGTGGGCCAGAGCAACTGTGTCTGGAGGAAGATTATGCTCCTGTACAGCTAGGTGCAACATTTTTGCCCAACCTGTAAGTGTTTAAGACACAAGGGTCGCCGCTACCACAGGCCATAGGGCGGATCCCAACAAGGCCAACATGGCTCTGCTCACCACTTCTGACCTCCTGTCAGTGGGGTCCTCAAATGCAGGAGTCTCCTCGATCGGGAGAGTGATGGCCTTGTTCAACCGGGCGACTGGAGGGTCGACCACTGGGGGAGAAGCCCACTTTTTAAGTAGGGCATCTTCAAGGGGTATCTGATAGACAAACGCCGCGGGACCATAAAAAAAAATTTCTGCGGCTTTTCCCAGACCTTATCAATGAGCTGGTCAAAGAAAGTTACATATGGAAAAACCTCTTTAGAAGGCCTGGCCTTAAAAGAACCAAAGGAGACTGTATCCGCCTGAGGTTCTGCATCCGCAGCATTTTAGCTTGAGAGTGTCCCTCACCGCAGTCATGAGTACACTAACAAGCGCCCTGTCATTTACTGACTCAGAACTGGAGTTTTCCTCATAAGGAATGTCCTGTTCAAAACCATCCAATACATTCAGAACTAGGGTCCTGAGCGGTAGTGGCTAGGCCCATATCTGAATCAGCGCACTGCCCTCATGTAGTAAAGTGGGGAGAGGGCGCTCTTTTGCTCCCTTGCACACAGCTCCCATCCTGGTCAGAAATGATTCCAGGACTGCCCACAACTGGTCCCAAGGACCGCAGGTGCTGAAGCACTGCCTGTTGTCCACTGACATTTAGGGGAAGCTGGTGACAGAGACTCCATATTGCCCCCCTCTGAGACTCCTCAGATAAAAAGTCCACCCACAGGCTGTGCTGACTGAGGAGGGGGCGCCCAGGGGACTCACCAAACCGGACCAGGGACCGCTCAGTTCCGCTGTCTGTACCGCGCTGTGTCAGCGCTGGTGAGCTGTGAGGTGATTGTGAGGAGATTCGCGCTGTTACAGCAGCGCTAGAGGCCAAAACTAGTGCTGAAGAGCGCGCGGGCTACAAGAAAATGGCCGCCGCACTTCACTGAGGCGATCCGCGGCAAGATGGCCGCCATGACGCAGCTAAAGTGAAAAAACAGCACACACACAGCGCCACTCGGCGCTCAGGCCCCAAAACACACAAAAAAAGGCCCCAAGCATATCTGCAGACCAGCATGAGCCCCTCCAAGAACAGTGTGACCCCCAGGCACCCCACACAGCACAGCGCCAGCAATGGTGACAGAGAGTGACAATGAAATACAGGGGGAGACAGGGAAAATCCCCCACAGAGAAACACACAGCTTTTTGTACTCACCTGCAGGCAGGAGAGACTACTTACCCGTCCCCTGAGGGACCCACTGGTGTGTTTCTGACAGGACTATCACAGTGCAGTACTGAGTAGCTGTCAGCCCGGTCCACCGCGAAAGATACAGTCAGTCAGGAACTGTTCAGTCTTGAGAGGACCGCGGGAGCATGAAAGCAAACCCGGCCACCCCTGGAGTCATGGGGCCTGTCGTGAACTGAGTCTCACGCACACAAGGCGAGGATCAGCACGCTTGATGGTTGGACAGGGAAGACTACGAGGATATCTTGTACCCAACCTGTTGCCCAGCCGACAGTTGATAGAAGATTCTCAAAAATAAAATAAAAAAGAATTCCAGAAAAGGAATAAAAATAGGTCAGGAGACTGGCTCCTGAGAGAGCCACGTCTTCTCCTTCTGCTAGGCAGAAAAAAACTGAAGTCTGCTGACTGTAGTGGGAGGGTTATGTCCGGAGGGACCGCCCCCTGGGTGGGGCTGTTCAGCTCTGGCTTTTAGAATGTATGTATAACATCTCACATTCTGCCTAGGTCTTCTCCTGCAAGCAGGGACATAACCCACGTGTAAAGTGTAAAGAGACACCGTGTCAGTCCATGGATGATAAGAGAAATACTTTTTCCATTTAATATCATAGAGCAACAACCCTGAAGAAGGGGGCAGTCCTTTCTCTGAAACGCGTTGGCTCAATGTACTTGTCACTACTTTCAATATACACCTTTTAACCTACCTTACATTTCCCTTCTTTTTTTTTTTTTTTAACATCAGGCGCTTTTCCTTCCTACTTTTCCATAATTAAAAAGAAGACATATCAGAAGCCCACCAGGCTTCACCTATATACTGTATAATATATCACTTTAGGGTGGCCTGATCATTTAACTGGTTTAATATAGAGATATAAACAGATCTACCATAAAAAATAAAAAGGTATGTTAAAAGCCAAAAACTTTTTTCCGAGAAGGTTTGGATTGATTATGGTTAGAACCTCTTTTGGGTTTTAATTGCTGTCTCTTTCCAGGCTAAGAACATTCACATTTCTTATTTGTCTTGGTGACCACTAGCTCCAGTACAAAAAGATAGGAAAAAAATTCTAGAGGAACAGGAAATAATGGGGAATCTCCCAGTGGTGACATTGACCATGGGACACCATACCAACTGCCTAAGGGGGATTTTCCCTCCATTTGGGGAAATTTCTTCTTACCCTCTGTTGTGTCACTGGGAGAAGAAGGGGAAATTTCTCTGATGGAACATAGACAGCAAAACATTTTTTTGAAGCCCTGAGGGAAAAAAAACATATGTTTCCCTGTTTTTTCCCCCAAAAAAAAAAGTTAGGCCCCATGCACACGAGACGCTGTTATTTGCTGTTGAACGCGCGTTCAGAGGCAGTTGGATGCTTTTTTCAACTGCTCCTGAACCCATTCAATGTTATCCTATGTGTCCATGCACACACTCTCATTTTTTGGCGTTTACAAGCAGTTGCGTTTAACCTCGTTTTTCCAGAAGCAAAAAAATGGGTTCAGACGCAAAAGTTTTCACGTTTCAGACGCTAAACGCGGCTAAACGCGGCACCGGCGTTTTGCCGCGTTTGCGTTTATAAGCGTTTTTAAAGGTGACCTATTTTTTAACATTAGAAATCTCAAAAATAATGGCAAATGATGAAAAACTATTAAAAAATATAAAAGAAAACTGTAATTGCTTGCATCGCATTGTGGACAATCCACAACTTGTGGCAGGTAAAGTGGCAAGTGGACAATCAACAACTTGTGTCAGGTGATGTGGCCAGGTGACGTGGCCAGGTGACGTGGCAAGTGGACAATCCACAGCTTGTGGCAGGTGACGTGGCCAGGTGACGTGGCAGGTAACGTGGCCAGGTGACGTGGCCAGGTGACGTGGCAAGTGGACAATCCACAACTTGTGGCAGGTGACGTGGCCAGGTGACGTGGCAGGTGACGTGGCAAGTGGACAATTCACAACTTGTGGCAGGTGATGTGGCACGTGATGTGGCCAGGTGACGTGGAAAGTGGACAATCCACAACTTGTGGCAGGTGACGTGGCTAGATGACGTGGCAGGTAATGTGGGCAGGTAACATACATGGCTAGGTGACGTGGTCAGGTGACGTGGCAAGTGGACAATCCACAACTTGTGGCAGGTGACGTGGCCAGGTGACGTGGCAAGTGGACAATCCACAACTTGTGGCAGGTGACGTGGCCAGGTGACGTGGCAGGTGACGTGGCAAGTGGACAATTCACAACTTGTGGCAGGTGAAGTGGCCAGGTGACGTGGCACGTGATGTGGCCAGGTGACATGGCAAGTGGACAATCCACAACTTGTGGCAGGTGACGTGGCCAGGTGACGTGGCAGGTGACGTGGCAAGTGGACAATCCACAACTTGTGGCAGGTGACGTGGCCAGCTGACGTGGCAGGTAACGTGGCCAGGTGACGTGGCAGGTAACATGGCCAGGTGACGTGGCCAGGTAACGTGGCAAGTGGACAATCCACAACTTGTGGCAGGTGACGTGGCACGTGATGTGGCAAGGTGACGTGGCAAGTGGACAATCCACAACTTGTGGCAGGTGACGTGGCCAGGTGACGTGGCCAGGTGATGTGGCCAGGTGACGTGGCAGGTGACGTGGCAAGTGGACAATCCACAACTTGTGGCAGATGATGTGGCAAGTGATACGCTAAATACAAGTACACTGCTGCTCTCTCAGCTGCTGCTACTCACTCTGGTCTCACAAACTGGCTGAAATGGTTAAAATTGACTGTTTTTTGAGCTTAGGGAGGGTCTATGATGAAACGCTTATAAACGCAAACGCGGTTAAACACCGCTAAACGCGGCCGCAAACGCGGCAAAACGCGCGTTTATAAACGCCGGTTTCAGCGTTTAAAAACGTGTGTTCAGCAGAGTTTGCACCTGCGTCTCGTGTGCATGGGGCCTAAATGTTCGAAAAAAAAAGTAAATGTTCGAAAAAACTGAAAAAAAATCAGGGTGGAGAAGTTTTACGATTTTAAATAATTTTGTTAAACTGGAAATTGTATATTTAAGAGTATTATGCTTGAAATACAACTACAGTTTATTCAGTACATAAACTAAACTTGCTTTTTTTAAATTTGTGAAAGAGCAGCAGAAAGAGTTTTTTCTACAATGGGAAACTCTGGAGGAAAATGTTCCTCACACTTTCATTCTGGTTCTCATAATTTTATTCCATAAAGTATTTTTTAGTGTGTTTAGGGCACCTCTGGCCTGCAAGTGTGTGTTTTGTCCTCCTTGTAGCATTTGGAAAATAATATTTCTTCTTGCAAATTGCAGCTTTGCTCTCAGCAGAAATTGCACCGTGGAAATGTTTCCAGACTCTAGATGTTGGTCTCACCATTTTACTGAGTGGAGGAAAAGAAAAAACAATTTACTGACCAGACTATAGGAAAACATTATGCTGTGATGGTGGAGAACATTAATATGAATCATTTAAAGGTTATAAAGATCAACTAATTTGTCAGACAAATTTACCCTTCTACCTGTCAATTAGGAGCATTCTATGCATTAAGATAAAAAACCTTCTGTGTGTAGCAGCCTCCCCAGCACCCCCTAATACTTACCTGAGCCCCCTCTCTGTCCAGCAATGTCCATAAGTCCCTCGGCCCTCCAGGACTCTCCCTCCTGATTGGCTGAGACACAGCCATTGGCTCCCGTGGCTGTCAATCAAAGTCAGTTAGCCAATCAGAGGGGGCAGGGAGGAGCGGCAGCTCTGTGTCTGAATGAACACATGGAGCTGCAGCTCGGCTCGGGTGCCCCCATAGCCAGCTGCTGGCTGTGGGGGCAATCAACAGGAGGGAGGGGCCAGGAGCAGCGAAGAGGGACCCGAGAAGAGGAGGATCCAGGCTGCCCTGTGCAAATCCACTGCACAGAGCAGGTAAGTATAACATGCTTTTTGTTTTGTTTTTTTTTGTTTTTTAAACAAGACTTTACAATCACTTTAAAGTGGAGCTCCACCCTAAATAGCAACTTTTGCTATTTGGAACCCTCCCCCCCTCCGGTGTCACAATTGACACCTTTCAGAGGGGAGGGGGTGAAGATACCTGTCTAAGACAGGTATTTTCACCCACATCCGGGAGTCCTGTCTCCGGGAATCTGCGGGAGTTACGTCACTTCCCGCAGACTTCCCTTGGTGTTCTGGGAGACACTCGGCTCCCAGAACACAGGAGCACCAATCAGAACGGCGCAGCGCGACTCGCGCATGCGCCGTAGGGAACCGGGCATGAAGCCGCAGGGCTTCACTTCCTGGTTCCCTCAGCGAGGATGGCGGAGGGAGCAGCAGAGCGACGAGCGGTCGCTCGTCCTCTGCTGCGGACGTCGCTGGACCCCAGGACAGGTAAGTGTCCAAATATTAAAAGCCAGCAGCTGCTGTAGCTGTAGCTGCTGGCTTTTAATTTTTTTTTTCCGGTGGAGCAACCCCTTTAAGCTCTGATAGTAACTATCATCTACTGTATCCCAACACACCCAGCTGTGGGAGGTACAAGATGGAGCCCACAAGAAAACTAGACTGGAGCCTTTCCCCAGCAGTGCCCTCCAGTGGCAGAAAGGCATATTTCTCGTTTTTGAGAACTGCATTAAGAAGTACAGTGTTACTTGAATTGTATTCCAGGATTTGTTGTCTTCAGCTGAGAGAACTTGAAATAATGTAAGACTTTACAAAAAGCTTCAGAAATCTTTCATTAATGTCTTCATGTTATATAGTTTGAATACCATGTCATAGATATAGTATTTATTATTGTAAAGAAATATATTCCAGGCTCCATTATTTTTCAATTTTTTTCTGGGAAAAAAAAACAAAAAGTGGCTTTGGAAAACAACAGAAATTAAACAGTTTTTTTCCTGGTGTGTTTGATCCTGTTTTATTTCAAGGCCTTCCCATCTGTACCTCCACCCCAAATAACAAAAAAATTTGGTTTTGAATATTGGATTTCAGATAGATAGATAGATAGATAGATAGATAGATAGATAGATAGATAGATACACGAACAGACAAATGGACCAAACATAGGCTCTTCTAAATTATGTAGATCTGACAGTTAACATAGTTGTTCCTCCTAGATTTCCAAGAAATGGCTTAAATTTGTGCATGGCCCACAATGATTGATCAGCCACATTGAAAACAATTACAATTTAATAACGAGCAGTTGAGAGACTACAATGGAAGCCTGCTGAGATATCACACGACCCAATCTATTCCTTTTCATTGTCTTGTCTTGCAACTAATGCAGAAAAAAAGCCATGTGAGCAGCATTTCATTTAAAAATTGACAAGTTTGACTGATGAACTAAAGGCTTGTAAATCCTTCTGTTTGCAGGTGATAATGTGGCTTCTGGTGGCTCCAGCATAAGCAGCTTGAAATTTCTGTAGAAACCAAAAGAGTTACTGTAAACAAGTTGTTTAGAAGACAATTATCAGATATGCGGCTCCACTCTCCAAATTACCATTTTAATGGCCTCATTTGGTCTTCAAACAATGGAGCTCAGCAGACAAGATAAACAGAGAGAAGAGATAAGAGTCACATCCCACCCAAAGGTAACTATAGATGGGTTCCTCATAGTCTACTTGAGACATCAGAGAACGTTTGCCTGATGCAACTGTTTATGTTTGGATTAAAGTTGACGATTCTGGCCCTACCTCCTGGAGATCCTGGTCAGGTTTGGTCTAGGGAGCCATTTAATAGAGTGGGTAAAAGTTCTGTATTCAAAACCCAGAGCTAGACTCCGTATTAATAACAATCTTTCCCCTTCTTTTACTCTGCATATGGGCACTCGTCAGGGATGCCCACTATCCCCATTGCTGTTCGCCCTGGCAGTAGAGCCTCTAGCCATTTTGATCCGCAACACGCATGAGGTTGTGCGGTTCCGTAGAGGTCCGCTGGAGGATAAGATATCTCTTTATGCGGCCAACGCACTCATTTACCTGGGAGACACCGCCGCCTCTCTGCGAACAGTGATGGGGATTATAACTGACTTTGGTAGGTTTTCAGGCTTTACCAAAAATTGGTCCAAGTCAATCTTAATGCCCATTGACCCCTTGACAGCACCTCTACCCGGAGGGGGGCGAGCCAAATTACTGTAGCAATTATCTTCAGATATCTGGGTGTGGTGGTATCCCCAGACCCGGCTGAATATCTTCGGTTGAATCTGGGCCCGCTACTGGATAGAAAGTTGACGATTCACCAGTAGAATTTTATTTGAACAATAGTACAAATATTCTGCAAAATTGTTTATCAAGGCATCATCAGAATTTGTGTGATATGTTGGTTGATTGCCATACCAATGTGTTGAATTTTAACATTCGGAAATACCAGATATTCTGCATTTATTAAAATATGCTTCAATGCGCTTAAATACACTCAATACACTACATCAAAAACGGCGCCCCAACAGGTCATGTTTTCAGGTTTTCCTTCAGATGAAACAGCTGTGGTAATTACTAAGGCAGTGAAACTGATCAAATCACCTGTGCAAAATAATGGAAAGCCTTAAAACATGACCTGTTGGGGCGCCTTGAGGACTGGAGTTGAGAAACCCTGCTCTGGAAAACAAGGGCAACCAAGCAACCTGCATCTAAAAGAAAGATATAAAAAAAAAGAAGCATTATGTCCAGAATACCTTTTATAGTGAAGATGAATGCAGCAAAACTGCCAACACTTTTCACGGGTTCTAGAATCCATGTATTCAAATTGGAAAAAGTTCAACCTTCAATTGCTGGTTATGTACAGTGTATATTACATTACTGGTTAGGCCCTTGGTGCCCAACTTTTAGCCCAAAGGCCACTTGTGGTCCTTGCTATAGGAACAGCCTGAGAGTGTTGATTTTGTAAAGGCGTTGTGATGGCAGTGATCTTTAGCAGTCTAATATAACATTTCTCAGATCTCTGACAGTCTCCTGCTGCATGAATCTAATCTCCAATTACATTTGTAGCATGTCAGTAGTCTTCGACCAGCAGTCTTGGGCCACCTTCTGTAGCATTATATATACTAAATATTATGTACGACCCCTTGGTAATGTCAACCTGCAGCTGAGGCCCCTTGTACCACTTAAGTTGGTAACCACTGGTTTAGGCAGGGGTGAGGGGTTGAGGTAGCGGGCAGACAGTCCCGGTATCGGTTTATCCTGGAGGAACCTACAACAATCAGAGAATGTTTTACAGACTGTCTGACACTTCTCCCCCTAGAAATTAGAAGTGACTATGGGTCTGCCATGGGCAGGAGATCGTATCCCAATAAGGCATGAACAGCGTTGCTTTAGAGCAGTGGTTGTCAACTTATGAGCTAAAGGGGACCTTAAATGTGGCCCCTGACATCACCATAATGTTCAATATATGCATTGGTTGAGAGGACTGTCAGGAACTGCAGACCTAATTCAGGAAATGAGGGTCAGAGAGTGTGGACATGCAACATTGTTGGCTGGGGGATATGCTGCAGAGGACAATCCGAAACTGGGAACATGTTACATGAGGCTAGTAGAGATCAATGCTATTACCCTAATCAATGTTCCCACTACAGACTGCTGAGGTCTAATGGCCACATAACAAAGGGCCAAATGCAGCCTTTGGGCCACAAGTAAAGCACCAGGGTTTTAGAGTGTGCTCAGAAAGTTGAGCATTATTCAACCCTCCACAGGCAAAAAAATGCTAATTTCACTAAAATGGAAGGCTCAATTCACAAAGCTTTAACGCCAGCCTAACAAAATGTAATTTCATTGGACTGAACTGAAAATTACTGTCACTTCTTTGAAAACAAGGATATTTATCCTGGTGTGCTAGCTTTGTGAATTGAGCCTCTTGACTGTTATTCGCCTTTGATGACTACAACATACTATTTCCAGTCTAGTTTTAGCAGCACTTTTTGCCTGTTATTGGGATGTTTTTAACCCCCAAGTTAGGGTTAAAAAGGGGTTAAAAAGGCCCGCACCAGCATTAATTTCAATGGGCAGGGCGGTGCGGAAGCAGTGTATACACCGCTCCCGCACCGCCCCAAAAATGCTGCTTGCAGGACTTTTTTTTCTTGTTCTGCAAGTGCACTGCCCCAGTGTGAAAGCACTCGGGCTTTCACACTGGGGCTGCAGGGGAGGCAGTTTTCAGGCGCTTTACAGGCGCCATTTTTAGCACTAAAGCGACTGAAACCCCCCTTAGTGTAAAAGGGGTCTTAAAGTAATGCACCGCCGTATAGCAAAAAAATGGCCTGGTCATCAACGGGGGTAAACCCTCTGGAGGTCAAGTGGTTATCTATTGGAAAATCAAACTAACATTTAAAAAAAATAATAATTTTGAACATTTTATGGCTAGCTAAAGTCTCTGGAGAACTCTGTGGGGTGTCTTATAAATATTTACACACAGCTCAACCAAGCATGCATGTTTATATTGAAGGACAGGGGAATGGGAGGAGACCTGATGGCTCAATATTGCTAATCACATTAAGAACAATAGTGTTCAGGTATCTGATTGATCACCACCCTGAAAGACAAACGCAATCTCTTTGAGAACAACTAGACTGGGTATCTGTCACCCCTGTTTATCAGGAACGATTAGACCCTTGAAGAAGCTTTTTATTTTGATCTGACCTACTCTAGATTTGGGTGTCACAGTTTAATTGCAGGGACCAAAAAGAGCCTTTATAAATGAAGATAACTCTTGACCTTAGTCCAAGGCCTCATGCACACAGGACGTTGTTACAGCTGCTGTTAGGGGCGTCTGACATTTTTTTTAACTGCCATATACTAGGGCCAATTTAGACAGAAGCCAATTAACCTACCAGCATGTCTTGGGAGGAAACCGGAGTACCTGGAGGAAATCCACACAGGCACAGGGAGAACATGCAAACTCCAGGCAGGTGGTGTCGTGGTTGGGATTCGAACTAGCGACCCTTATTACTGTAAGGCGAGAGTGCTACCCACTACACCACTGTGCCGCCCCAATGCTAATTTTTTATATGTATACACAAATGTTTTGCCTTTCAGTTCAGTTTTAAACTGAATGGGTTGTTTAACGAGATGGTCTTTTACAATCGCTTTAAATGTAAAAAAAATGTGAATGGTGGATGTTTCAGCACTACAGGAGTCAAAGCAGTTGTACCTGTTTTCTTCTTTTCCCGTCAATGGCCGAGCGGTTCGCCTACATCCAGCATATTCCGGATGCGTGAACCGCACTGACAAGTTTTTGACACAATTTCTCAGCTGGGTGAATCGAGTTCACAACCTGGTGAATATCTGCTTTCCTTTTGCATCCTGAAAATGTGGGTCATTCTGACGCCACCCTGGCTCCTGTTGTTGACACTCGGATGGTATAACCAGATGACGCACATGGATATCGATAGGTGAAAAGCAATTCGCCCCGTAAAATAACGATGCCTTAACCTCTTCTTGGCAAAACGGTGTTGTATGGTGTTGACTTTGGTTTGCAATAGAGACAAGCCTGGTGATTCAGGGGTTCATTACACGACGAGATGCAATATCCATTTCTTACTTTCCTCCTCCTCCTCGGCCAGCGCTGAGCTGCAAAATTGATGCAACAGGTGTCCCCTCCCCACCTGTCCTTTCTGAGCTGCGCTGTCAGCTGCGGCCAGCAGCACATGCGTTCCCGTATTGGAGATGGTGTGGTTGGACCGGTGCTAACGGTGGCTAAGAATAGCAATGACAGTATCCCATTACACGAGGCTGCAGGCCCTCATGCTGTATATCACTGGTTCTTAACCACCAGTACGTGTACCCCAGGGGGTTACTTTCCATGGGGTCAGTGGATACTTGGAGTTCCAAACAGCTTACAAAGTTTTCACAAATAATTTAATCATGTATTAAATAGATATCCACAAGTGTCTGTACTTATTTGAAGCAGGGGTAGCATCAGATACAGTCATGGCTGAAATTGTTGGCACCCCAGAAATTTTTCCAGAAAATCAAGTATTTCTCACAGAAAAGTATTGAAGTAACACATGTTTTGCTATACACATGTTTATTCCCTTTGTGTGTATTGGAACAAAACTCCAAAAATGGGCTGGTCAAAATTCTTGGCACCCTGAACTTAATATTTGGTTGCACACCCTTTGGAAAAAAATACTGTAAATGAAATCAGTCGCTTCCTATAACCATCAATAAGCTTCTTACACCTCTCACCCGGAATTTTGGACCACTCTTCCTTTGCAAACTGCTCCAGGTCTCTCTTATTGGAAGGGCGCCTTTTCCCAAAAGGAATTTTAAGATCTCTCCACAGGTGTTTGATGGGATTTAGATCTGGACTCATTGCTGGCCACTTTAGAACTCTCCAGCGCTTTGTTGCCATCCATTTCTGGGTGCTTTTTGACGGATGTTTGGGGTCATTGTCCTGCTGGAAGACCCAAGATCTCGGACGCAAACCCTGCTTTTTGACACTGGGCTCTATAGTGCGACCCAAAATCCTTTGGTAATCCTCAGATTTCATGATGCCTTGCACACATTTAAGGCACCCAGTGCCAGAGGCAGCAAAACAACCCCAAAACATCATTGAACCTCCACCATATTTCACTGTAGGTACTGTGTTCTTTTCTAGGCCTCATTCCGTTTTCGGTAAACAGTAGAATGATGTGCTTTACCAAAAAGCTCTCTTGGTCTCCTCTGTCCACAAGACATTTTCCCAGAAGGATTTTGGCTTACTCAAGTACATTTTGGCAAACTTTAGTCTTGCTTTTTTATGTCTCTGTGTCAGCAGTGGGTCCTCCTGGGTATCCTGCCATAGCGTTTCATTTCATTTAAATGTCAACGGATAGTTGGCGCTGACACTGATGTTCCCTGAGCCTGCAGGACAGCTTGAATTTCTTTGGAACTTGTTTGGGGCGGCTTATCCACCATCCGGACTATCCTGCGTTGCAACCTTTCATCAATTTTTCTCTTCCGTCCACGTCCAGAGAGATTAGCTACAGTGCCATGGGGTGCAAACTTCTTGATAATGTTGCGCACTGTGGACAAAGGCAAATCTAGATCTCTGGAGATAGACTTGTAACCTTGAGATTGCTTATATTTTTCCACAATTTTGTTTCTCAAATCCTCTGTTCTCTTCTCCTCTTTCTGTTGTCCATGCTTAGTGTGGCACACACAGACACACAATGCAAAGACTAAGTGAACTTCTCTCCTTCTTATCTGCTTTCAGGTGTGATTTTTATATTGCCCACACCTGTTACTTGCCCCAGGTGAGTTTAAAGGAGCATCACATGCTTGAAACAATCTTATTTATTCACGATTTTGAAAGGGGTGCCAAGAATTTTGACCAGCCCATTTTTGGAGTTTTGTGTGACATTATGTCCAATTTGCTTTTTTTCTCCCTTTTTTTGTTTTGTTCCAATACACACAAAGGGAATAAACATGTGTATAGCAAAACGTGTTACTGCAATACTTTTCTGTGAGAAATACTTGATTTTCTGGAAGAATTTCTGGGGTGCCAACAATTTCGGCCATGACTGTAAACACTATATTACCAAAATTATTGGGACGCCTGCCTTTACACGCACATGAACCTTAATGGTATCCCAGTCTGAAGCCTCGTACACACGGCCAGTTTTCTCGGCAAGAAAACTGCTGGGAGAGCTTTTTGCAGAGAAAACCGGTCGTGTGTATGGTTTCTCGTCGAGAAAACTGCCGGGAATCTCAATGAGAAAAATAGACAGGGAAGGGAGTTACCGCTCCAGGTGAGTGTACTATGGCAATCAATGTTCCCTCAGGAAACCGTGGGTGCTGGCAATGCACCAGACAAGCAAAAAGAAAATTGATGATATGGACAGCCGCACTCCAAAAAAAACCTTGACGGTTGCCTTTATTTTAAAAACGGATAGGTGCACTACATATCACAGCAAAACATGAATAACAGCTGACGCGTTTTACACTATAGTCTAGTGCTTACTCAAGCTATGAGTAAGCACTAGACTATAGTGCGAAACGCGTCAGTGTTATTCCTGTTTTCCTGTGATATCTAGTGCACCTATCCGTTTTTACAATAAAGGCAACCGTCAAGGTTTTTTTTGGAGTGTGGCTGTCCATATCGAGAAAAATAGAGAACCTGCTCTCTATTTTCTCGTTGGGATTCTCGTCGGCCTGTTTCCCGACGAGAAAACTGTGCGTGTGTACGAAGCTTGTATGCTTACCTGTCCCCAGGTTAGCCCGCTCATGCTCGATGAGACTTTGACGCATGCGCGGTAGCTTACAAGGGTAGTGTAGGGTGAAGCAAGATGGTGGTGACGGCATCGAATGTGACGAGCGCTGGCTCGTCATAGTCGATGACGTCACCGCGTTCTTGCCATTCAAAAGAACGGCGGTTCTTTTGAATGTGCGTGTGTACACAGGGCTTGGCAAGAAAAGCTTGCCAGGAATCTCGTCAGGAAAATCTATGTTTTTTTCCTGACGCGATTCTCGCCCGTGTGTACAGGGCTTTAGTCCGTAGGGTTCAATATTGAGTTGGCCCACCCTTTACAGCTATAACAGCTTCAACTCTTCTGGGAAGGCCGTCCACAAGATTTAGGAGTGTTTGACCATTGTTCCAGAAGTGCATTTGTGAGGTCAGGCACTGATGTTGGATGAGTAGGGCTGGCTCGCAGTCTCCACTCAAATTCATCACAAAGGTGTCCTGGGTTGAGATCAGGACTCTGTGCAGGCCCGTCAAGTTCCTCCACCCCAAACCTGCTCATACATGTCTTTGTGCAATTATCCAAATCATTTGGTGGAGGGGGGATTATGGTGTGGGCATAGGCATGCGCAGGGGGTGTGCCAGGTGTGCCTGGGCACACCCTAATCACTATGTGCGGTGGCGATTTCCCCTACTGCCCAGGCTTCCCCTCCCCTCTTGTTGGCCCTGCAGTCCTGCTGGCTTCCCTCCTTTCCTCTCTCCCCAGATGCTGTGGGTGATGTTTCAGGATGGAGAGCAGGGAAAGGGGTTAGTAAATATGCAATTTACCAGCCCTTTCCTTTTCTAAATGAATAAACTGTGTTTACTATGCTTCAGTTTGTGAATGAACAGGAAGCCGCTCAGCGCAGAGCACTTCCCATTCATTCACTGCCCCGTGCAGCTAAGGCTGCAGAGAAATCCATGTGTGTTTGAGTTTTGGGATGCACATCCTAATGTACAGTAATAGGCTGCGCACACCTATGGGTGTGGGATTGGGCTTGGCCCCTTAGTTCCAGTGAAGGGAACTCTTAAGGCGTCAGCATACCAAGACATTTTTGACAGTTTCATGCTCCCAACTTTGTGGGAACAGTTTGGGGATGGCCCCTTCCTGTTCCAACATGACTGCACACCCGTGCACAAAGCAAGGTCCATAAAGACATGGATGAGCGAGTTTGGGGTGGAGGAACTTGACTGGTCTGCACAGAGTCCTGACCTCAACCCGATAAAATACCTTTGGGATGAATTACAGCAGAGACTGCAAGCCAGGCCTTCTCGTCCAACATCAGTGCCTGACCTCACAAATGCACTTCTGGAAGACAGACACGTGAATCCTAGGTATAAAAAAATTTGCATAGCTGTTCATCCAGTGAATCTGCATGTACATTTGTTATGTGCAGATTGGGCCAACAACAAATGTTTTTAGTCTATTTTCTCTTTGAATGAATGTTCTTTTATTATGGGAGGTATCAGGCCTTTTTTTCTCAGAGAATAGGTGCAGGAATTCCCCCCTTCCGATTCATCCCTTCTCTCTGCCCCCTACCCACCTCCGAGCACAGTTCCTTGGTTCCACTTCCTCCCCACCTCCCAGTACCGCCCCTTTTAGAGAATATAGAACCAAGTATCATTTTATGATGCTAAGTAATTTGTATGGAATTTGGTAATGACAACAGGAAAGACAGTAAAATATATTCCCTGAAGCTAGCAACATGGGACCCCCCCCCCCACCTCCCCAGCAACAATAGATCCACCCAAGCAACATTCGACTCTCAACAGCCACCATTCATAGACCCTCCAGTAGCCAGCAACTACAGACCCCTTCCTCAACAGTAGATCCCTCCCAGCAATGAATGACCCCCGCAACATAAGACCCACCCCCAGCAGCAATCGACCTCCCCAGCAACAATTGATCCCTTCCATCAACAATTGATTCCTCAGCAGCCAGCATCAATAGAACCTCCAGCACACCCCAGAACTCCTTGCCATTACATACATTCAATGCGTTCCCCTGTGGTCCCGGTGAAAAAAAAAAACCTGCATTAGGACTCATTCACACAGTCAGAAATAATGCTGTGTCTATATGTGCAACACTTTAATAATCAATGAGCCCATACACACAGCTGTGCCTACCTACGAACATGTGCATTGTGATTAGATGCACAGAAAAAAAATAAGGACACCTCTATGTTAGGGTGACCACGTGTACCGGATTGCCCGGGACAGTCCCGCATTTTGCAAGTCTGTCCTCCCGGGCACATTCATTCCAGGACAATACAGTTTCCTGAAATGAAACTGACACAGCTACCCCCCCCCCCCCTGTGCCAATCAGATGCCCCCAAAAAAGGCCGCCACATCACTGCTTTACTCACTGACAGTACTTGTCCTGGCCGCCAAATGCCTGGAGGAGCACAATCCCCACCCCCTGCTTGTGATTGGAGAAATCATAAGTCCAATTACTGTGCTGTGATTTGTTACAGCACAAGCTGATTTTTGGGATGGGGGGAGTCCCTGAATGGTAGTTTGGAAATGTGGTCACCCTACTCTATGTCCAGGGCCACACAGATCTGCAGATTTAAAGTGGAAGTAAACCCTCCTATCGTTTTCAGTCAAGGAAGCCACCATCTTGGCCTCTGTTTGATATTCAACTGCCATGGTGCTGAACATGTGGCCAGTTATAACACCAGCCATTGGATGGTTTGACAATTTGGTTGAGAGCACATCCAATGTGACAGTTACATTCCCGGCACATGCCGGGAATGTAACTGTTTTTTTAAACTGTTAAATCTATGGGTTTACTTCCGCTTTAACTTGCTTAACCACTTCCCGCCCAGTCAATAGCAGATTGACGTCCAGGAAGTGGTTCTGTTATCCACACTGGACGTCATATGACGTCCTGCGGGATAACAGCCGCCGCGCGCCCGGGGGGGCGCGCATCGCGGCGATCGGTGGAGCGGTGGGTCAGTCTGACCCACCGCTACACTGATCTCGGTAAAAAGCCTCCGTCGGAGGCTTTTTACCACGTGATCAGCCGTGTCCAATCACGGCTGATCACAATGTAAACAGGAAGAGCCGTTGATCGGCTCTTCCTCACTCGCGTCTGACAGACGCGAGTAGAGGAGAGCCGATCGGCGGCTCTCCTGACAGGGGGGGTTCGCGCTGATCGTTTATCAGCGCAGCCCCCCCTCGGATAACCACACTAGACCACCAGGGAAGCCCCTCAGGACGCCCCAGGAAGCCCCAAGCATGTGGATAAAATAAAAAAATAAAATAAAAAAATATGCCAATCAGTGCCCACAAATGGGCACTGACTGGCACTATGATGGCACCACCACAATGTGTGGTGGCTGGCATTGCTGGACATCAGTGTCCATCAGTGCCACCTACTAGTGTCCATCAGCGCCACCTATCTGTGCCCATCCGTGCCCATCTGTGCCCACCTATCAGTGCCCGTCCGTGCCACCTATCAGTGCCGCCTATAAGTGCCCATCAGTGCCGCCTATAAGTGCCAATCAGTGCCGCCTATGAGTGCCAATCAGTGCCGCCTATGAGTGCCAATCAGTGCCGCCTATGAGTGCCAATCAGTGCCGCATACCAGTGCCGCCTATCAGTGCCCATCAGTGCCGCCTATCAGTGCCCATCATCAGTGCCACCTCATCAGTGCCACCTCATTGGTGCCACCTCATCGGTGCCCATCAGTGTCGCCTTATCAGTGCCCGTCAGTGCCGCCTTATCAGTGCCCGTCATTGAAGTAGAGAAGGTACTTATTTCCCAAGAAAATTAACAGAAACAAAGAAAAACGTCTTTTTCAAAATTTTCGCTCTTTTTCTATTTGTTGTGCAAAAAATAAAAATCGCAGAGGTGATCAAATACCACTGAAAGAAAGCTCTATTTGTGGGAACAAAATGATAAAAAATTTGTTTGGGTACAGTGTAGCATGACCGCGCAATTGTCATTCAAATTGCGACAGCGCTGAAAGCTCAAAATTGGCTTGGGCAGGAAGCTGTATAAGTGCATGGTATTGAAGTGGTTAACTACTAGCCGACCAGCTGCCGTCGTTATACAGCGGTAGGTTGGCTCCCCTGCGCGAATCGCCGTAGCTGTACAGCGAGCGCTTTAAGGCCTATAGGGGGCGCGTGCGCCTGCGGCCTGATGCTGGAGCCGATGCGCGTGGCCGACGGCCACGATGTCCGCCAGCCACCCGCGATCGCTCCTCTGAGAACCAGAACGGGGATCTGTCAATGTAAACAGACAGATCCCCATTCTGTCAGAAATAGTGATCAGGAATAGCGATCTCTCTCTACTCCCTGTCATTCCCCTCCCCCCACAGTTAGAAACACCTCCCAGGGAACACATTTAACCCCTTGATTACCCCCTAGTGAGACGTCGTCACAACCACCAGTGACGTCACCACGCCCGACGCTGCGTTCCAACACCAGCCCGCAGCTTCTACCAAGCCTCCGAAATCCTGCTGGACGGGATCACCCTCCCCTGGACATGGAAAGCTGAAGGAAAGCTGTAGCAAGGCTATAACATCAGAAGGACGCCACATCAGTGTGGATAAGGACATGTGCTGGATTTCCAATACTTTTGATGTACGTGGATATTTGCACCTGTTATCTATTAAATGCTATTAGTTCTAACCTGGAGGCACCTGTTCTATTCTTTTTACAAGACTGCTATATACTGCTGCCACAAAAAGGTATTTAGCAGTTTATTTCCATGTTCTGTGTACTGTGGGAGACCAAACATTTTTGGGATTGGAGTCTTTCCTATTAAAACACAACCTGTTCCTTTATATCCAATGCAGCAAAGTTAAATTGCTACAAGGAAAACCTCTTTTTTTTTTTTTTAAAGTTTGTGGCTTGATCGAGTCCGCAGGGGTAGACTCATCATAAATGGGTGTGGCCATGGTAAAAAAAATACCCAGTGTCTTAAAGGCACTGCAGTAACGGGAACCTTTGCATGTTAGAATGTTTGGATTGGGTTCTTTCCTATTAAAACCAATCCTGTTCCTTCATATCCGATGCAGCAAAGTTAAATCGCTACAAGGAGATCCTCTTTTTTTTCCCAAAAAGCCCAATTTTGTGGCTCGCTCGAGTCCGCAGGGGTGGACTCATCAAAAATGGGTGTGGCCATGGCAAAAAAAAAGACCCAGTGTCTTAAAGGCACGACAGTAGGATAAAAGACAGGAACCTTTCCATGTTAGAATCGTTAGAATCATGTTCCTCCATAGGTCTAAACGAACCCTCGTGTGTAATAAAAAACATAATAAATCCATAATAATAAAAAGCCGAGGTTCTAACTTCTGTCTTTCCGCCCTCCTCTCTGACCAAATCAAAAAAAAAAAAGTTTTGATTGGAGTCTTTCCTATTAAAACCAAAAATCTGTTCTTTCATATCCGATGCAGCAAAGTTGAAATGCTACCAGGAGACCTTTTTTTTTTTTTTTAAAAAGCCCAGTTTTGTGGCTTGATCGAGTCCGCAGGGGTGGACTCATCAAAAATGGGTGTGGCCATGGCAAAAAAAAAATACCCAGTGTCTTAAAGGCACTGCAGTAACGGGAACCTTTGCATGTTAGAATGTTTTGATTGGGGTCTTTCCTATTAAAACCAATCCTGTTCCTTCATATCCGATGCAGCAAAGTTAAATCGCTACAAGGAGATCCTCTTTTTTTCCCCAAAAAGCCCAGTTTTGTGGCTCGATCGAGTCCGCAGGGGTGGACTCATCATAAATGGGTGTGGCCATGGCAAAAAAAAAAGACAGTGTCTTAAAGGCACGACAGTAGGATAAAAGACAGGAACCTTTCCATGTTAGAATCGTTAGAATCATGTTCCTCCATAGGTCTAAACGAGCCCTCATGTGTAATAAAAAACATTATAAATCCATAATAATAAAAAGCACAGGTTCTAAGTTTTTATTGGAGTCTTTCCTATTAAAACCAAAAATCTGTTCTTTCATATCCAATGCAGCAAAGTTGAAATGCTACCAGGAGACTTTTTTTTTTTTTTTTTTTAAAAGCCCAGTTTTGTGGCTTGATCAAGTCCGCAGCGGTGGACTCATCAAAAATGGGTGTGGCCATGGCAAAAAAAAAGACCCAGTGTCTTAAAGGCACGACAGTAGGATAAAAGACAGGAACCTTTCCATGTTAGAATCGTTAGACTCATGTTCCTCCATAGGTCTAAACGAACCCTCATGTGTAATAAAAAACATAATAAATCCATAATAATAAAAAGCAGAGGTTCTAACTTCTGTCTCCCCGCACTCCTCTCTGACCAAATCAAAAAAATAAAAAAGTTTTGATTGGAGTCTTTCATATTAAAACCAAAAATCTGTTCTTTCATATCCAATGCAGCAAAGTTGAAATGCTACCAGAAGACCTTTTCTTTTTTTTTTTAAATCCCAGTTTTGTGGCTTGATCATGTCCGCAGGGGTGGACTCATCAAAAATGGGTGTGGCCATGGCAAAAAAATACCCAGTGTCTTAAAGGCACTGCAGTAACGGGAACCTTTGCATGTTAGAATGTTTTGATTGGGGGCTTTCCTATTAAAACCAATCCTGTTCCTTCATATCCGATGCAGCAAAGCTAAATCGCTACAAGGAGATCCTCTTTTTTTCCCTAAAAAGCCCAGTTTTGTGGCTCGATTGAGTCCGCAGGGGTGGACTCATCATAAATGGGTGTGGCCATGGCAAAAAAAAGACCCAGTGCCTTAAAGGCACGACAGTAGGATAAAAGACAGGGACCTTTCCATGTTAGAATCATGTTCCTCCACAGGTCTAAACGAGCCCTCATGTGTGATAAAAAAACATTATAAATCCATAATAATAAAAAGCACAGGTTCTAACTTCTGTCTCCCCGCCCTCCTCTCTGACCAAATCAAAAAAAAAGTTTTGATTGGAGTCTTTCCTATTAAAACCAAAAATCTGTTCTTTCATATCCAATGCAGCAAAGTTGAAATGCTACCAGGAGACCTTTTTTTTTTTTTAAAAAAGCCCAGTTTTGTGGCTTGATCAAGTCCGCAGGGGTGGACTCATCAAAAATGGGTGTGGCCATGGCAAAAAAAAAAAAAGACCCAGTGTCATAAAGGCACAGCAGTAGGATAAAAGACGGGAACCTTTGCACGTTAGAATCGTGTTCCTCCATAATGGTGGTCATATGTTTGTCATTTTTCTTTACAAGTTCAGTTTACAAAGCAATCCAACATTATACGGCAGGGGAAAAAATGCTCGGAAAGCCTCCTTAGATCTTGTAACAATTTCATTATCTCCTTGGCCTGGAGTGATGGTAAAAAAAAATTAAAAAAACGACTTTGGTATAATTAGAAGCTGCTTTCAAACTTGTTCAAACCCATTATTTTATCACACAAGTAATCCATGTATGTGGTATAATAAAAAAAAAAAAACATAAAAGGTCAGAGGGAACATGAAAAAGGTTTATGTGACGGTAATGCGCATCAGGAGAAGGTGATTAGAGGGTCAGTTTACTGATTGTTTACGAGCAGTTTAGGCTACAAAGTGTTTTTTAAATGTGTACTTAAAAAGGAATTCCAGGGAATGCATACAATCCAGTCCTATGTAAATAGCTAAATCTACTTTAGCTTCTGGATGCATTGTATAGATGGCAAAGATTTGGACCTGTAAGGGGGTGTGAAGACTCTTAACAGCATTAGGTATATGTGGCTTCTGCACGCAAACTAGTCATTACACAAAATGCAGTTCTTTCCAAAAGCTATCCCTCCCCCCGAAACATTCATTTAAAGTAGGGGTCCTCTAACTGTGGCTGAGGGCCACATGTGGACCGCTACGAGATTTTATCCAGCCAGCGGCTGATGTGCCCAGTCTCCCCCATAGCTCCCAACTGTTCCTGATTTGGAGGGACTGTCCCTGATTTGGAGCAATGTCCCTCTTTCCACCTCATTTGTCCCTCATTTTGGTCTGATCTCTATAGTTGTATATAAAATGCACTTTTTATCTATCATAAAGTGTTTCCCAGTGCTAAACCTTTCATCCAAATTCTAAATTGCTGCATTGTAAATGTTAAAAGCCAATATAAAGTAATAGTAGTGGTAAAAAAATCCCTTGTGAAATTAATTAACCTTTTTTTTGGGGGGTTAATGCTCCTTTAAGGGGGTGTGGCAGGGGGCGTTCCCTATGCCTACATACATTTGCTAGTAGGTGTCCCTCATTCCCATCTCAAAATGTTGGGAGGTATGGTCTCCCCTTCTCCCCCATCTTCCAAAAGTAACCGATGTAAGGCATTACTCGGATGGGGACACGGATGTAAGAGGGGACTTTGATGGGCAAACTGATGTAAGGGGAACTCTAATGGGGACACTGATGTATGGAGGGGCTCTGGAGGGGACACGGATGTAAGGAGTGACTCAGTTGGGGACACTGATGTAAGGGGAGACCTGGTGAGGATCGTGATGTAAGGGGTGACTCAAGTGGAGACCCTGATGTAAGGAGGGACTTTGATAGAGACATCGATGTAAGGAGGGGCTCCAGTGGGGACACCAATGTAAGGGGGGGGGACTCTGATGAGGACTCTGATGTAGGGAAGGGGGACTCCGATGGGACAGTGATGTAAGGGGGGCTTTGCTTTGTTTTTTCTGAAGCTATTTTTCTTTTGTTCTGAATCATATCCTGACGATTAAAAAAAGAGATCCAAGTAAAATGTATTCATTCATTTTAAGTGGTTGTAATCCTCTGAAATGAAAAATTAACACAGCATATCCCTCTATAGCATGTACTTGCCTCAATCCAAAGCACCAAGTGTCATTTCTGTCTGATCTCTCTCCCCTCTGCTATCTAAACAGGGAGGGGTGTGTCTCTTCCCTCCACTCAGGTCTCAGATTACACAGAGCTCTGTGCTCTAACTGTGCAATGTGTGACATAAGAAGGAAGAATGTTCCTTACATTGGTGGTCAGTGGGAAGAATGCTCTTTACATTGGTGGTCAGTGAGAAGAATGCTCCTTACATTGGTGGTCAGTGAAAAGAATGCTCCTTACATTGGTGGTCAGTGAGAAGAATGCTCCTTACATTGGTGGTCAGTGGGAAGAATGTTCCTTACATTGGTGGTCAGTGAGAAGAATGCTCTTTACATCGGTGATCAGTGGGAAGAATTCTCCTTACATTGGTGGTCAGTGCAAAGAATGCTTCTGACATTGGTGGTCAGTGAGAAGAATACTCCTTGCATTGGTGGTCAGTGCTGTGGACCGGCTTCCTTAAGCTGGCCATAGATGGGTAGAATTTTGAACAAACGTTTTTAGGAAAATAATGTTTTAAGATACTTTTTACATTTTTCTAACCATTAGCGAGCTAAATTGGCGTTCATTTTCGACCACAAAATTCTAATAATCAAGATGGAAACACTTTTTCGGATGAACAAATTTCTAACAGTGTATGTGGGTTTTAGTTCAGTAAAGTCCATTCATTACAAAATCGAATGTAAAAAGCAAACAAAATCTTTTGAATGACATTCCAATGTTCTGAGAACATTCTGAGAATTTTCATATGAATTCCTAATATTTTTCCCAAGAATTTCCATAAGAATTTTCTTTCGGAATGTATTCCATTTATGGCCAGCTTAAGAGTTACAACAGTAGACCATGTCTAAGCGTTGTGAGTCAACGCGGCTGCTACTGTGTTTCCCCAAAAATAAGCCCGGGTTTAATAATAATTTTGGCAACAAAAGACACAGTAGGGCTTATTTTCGGGGTAGGTCTTACCATGTAATGTGCTGTCTTCTCTCTCCCTCTCTCTCCTTGCCTTACAGGAATCCCCAGTGTGAACTGCATTAAAATGTGTGTAAAATGCTATAGTCCACTCTATTACAGTAGTACATAATGTACAATGTGTGTGTTTCTGTAATAGAATTGTGGCAAATACCTTCGTTATAGCGCCGCTCTGCGCTTCTGTGACCTGCCGGAGCTCTCTTCCCCACAATTATATTACATAAACACACACATTGTACATTATATACTACTGTGATAGAGTGGATTATAGGATTTTACAAGCATTTTAAACTAGGTCTTATTTTCGGGGTAGGGCTTATATTGCAGCCCTCCTGGAAACTAACACTAGGTCTTTTTTTCGGGGTAGGTCTTATTTTTGGGGAAACACGATAGTAGCAACCACCAGGGGCGTATGTGAGAAGGTGACAACACAGGAGCAATCAGAAGAAGAAGTTTTCACTTTAAAAAGTGCCTGCACAAGGACCTTCATATCAGGATCAGCAGCTATTATATTAACAAGAGCTGCAGATTCAAAATGATAACATGTTAAAGACCATATGAGATTTTAATGTTTGAGTTTGCATCTCTATGATAACAGAACATTATTATTATAATATATAAATATTTATTATAATATAAAATTAGAACAATTTGAGCTTCCTGCGCAGGAAACCTGGAAGACACCAACACTTTCGTCTGAAAAGGGGACAGAGCCATAGCAGTCCTATTTCTTGGAAAGTGAGGTTGTCAGACACTTTATAAGAGATAGGAAACCCTTCCCTCCCAATAATTGTCTGCAGACACTTATAAATACAATAAATAAAACAGGGAGACGCAGGAGACATGACTTTCAGGGAAATCATAAAGACGGTAATTCCTTACAGCAATCCATTACAATAAAAGGGAAACCAATGTTCTGCAGCTTACAACAGGATGGGACAAAATGTAAAAAATAAATAAATAAATAAATGAACTAAATGAAAGTTAGACAGTTAAAGGGCCGCAACTAGATATTTTAGTTAGGATACATGATTGCACCGTCCACTGGATTCTTGTATTCTCTGAGACTCCACAGGTGAGACCTCTACACTTAAAGCAGAGGTCCCACGAAAAAAAATAAATATTAAAAGCCAGCAGCTACAAATACTGCAGCTGCTGACTTTTAATAAATGGACACTTACCTGTCCATGGTGCCCGCGATGTCGGCAGCCAAAGCCGAGCAATCGCTCGTCTCTCGGCTGCCCCCGCCGCCATCCTCGGTGAGGGAATCAGGAAGTGAAGCGTTGCGGCTTCACTCCCCGGTTCCCTACTGCACATGCGCGAGTCGCGCATCACGTCCTAACTGGTCCCCGCTGTCTCCTGGGACTAGCGGGGACCAGGGGGTGACGCAAAGGGGTGTGACTCCTGCAGGAGTCTATTCCCAGAGTCTATTCCCCCCCCCCCGGAAAGGTGCCAGATGTGACACCGGAGGGGAGGAGGGTTCCGAAAAGTGGAGGTTTACTTTTTGTGTGGACTTCCGCTTTAAAGTGATTGTAAAGGTGAATAAAAAATAAAAAATAAATTACAAACATGTCTATACTTACCTGCTTTTTGCAATGGAATTGCACAGAGCGGCCGCAAACCCCCTTTTTTCGGGTCCCCCGTCCGAGCTGCTGGCCCTTCCCCTCTGTCCAGTGCCCCCAGGGATGGAGGCACAGAGATGTGCCTCATTTAAAGTCCCACCTATGCTGTTGCATAGATTCCCCCCTCTCGTTAGTGCCCCCATGAGAAGTCGCTTCCCATGGAGGCACTCGTGTGTGCTCGCACCCGAGCCCCGCTGCTGCGTCCATTGACACAGACAGCGGGACTCGGCCCCACCCCCTGCTCCCTTGTCACTGGCTTTCATTGACAGCACTGGGAGCCAAGGGCGCCCCAGCAAAGCCAGAGAGACTCTGAAGTGGGGGGAGAGAAGAGCTGCAGACGTGCACGGCGCTGGATCGAATGAGGGCTCAGGTAAGTAAAGGGGGGGGGTGAGGGGGCGATGCTGACACCTAAACATTTTTTACCTTAATGCAAGGAATGCATTAAAGTAAAAAATGTTTAGGCTTTACAACTACTTTAAGTTCTCAGCTCCGCCCATTTTCCACAGTCATGATATAACAGAGGGATGGATGGGATGAATGGGGAGATATACAGTAGAGACTGAAAAAGAGACAGGAGTGGATGAGAGAGAAAGAGATGCAAAGAGAAAAAATAGGATTTTTATAACAGCTTACCTGTAAAATCCTTTTCTTGGAGTACACCACGGGACACAGAGCTAGTCATTACATAATGGGTTAAGGGTCACCAGCGGTGATTGGACACTGGCACAACCAATGGAAGACAGTTCCCCTCCATATAACCCCTCCCATCAGGGAAGTACCTCAGTTTTGTAGCAAAGCAGTAAGGTTCCCATAAGAAGGGTGGGACCTCTGTGTCCCGTGGTGTACTCCAAGAAAAGGATTTTACAGGTAAGCTGTTATAAAAATCCTATTTTCTTTATCGTACACCACGGGACACAGAGCTAGTCATTACATAATGGGACGTCCCAGAGCAATGCTCATATGAAGGGGGGGAGACACAGATCAAAACAGGCCGCTTGCGGACCAGAAGCCCTATACTGCTGCCTGCAGCACACTTCGCCCAAAGGCGGAATCCTCATGTCCTTTCACATCTATTTGATAGAATTTGGAAAATGTATGGACTGAGGACCAAGTTGCAGCCTTACAGATCTGAGCCATCGAAGCCTGGTGGTGCACTGCCCATGAAGCACTTATCGCCCTGGTAGAGTGCGCCTTAACAGGAAAAGGAGGAGTCCTGTTCTTTAAACCATAAGCTTGAATAATTACTTGTCTAATCCACCTGGAAATGGTGGATCTTGATACCGCTTGGCCCTTCTTGGGCCCATCTGGTAAAATAAACAAAACATCTGTTTTACGTATCTGAGCGGTTGCTTGCAGATACACCTTTACCGCTCTCCCTAGATCTAGAGAGTGTAATAATTTTCCCCCGCCGTCCGCGGGTTTGGAAAAAAAAGGAAGGCAGAACAATGTCTTGATTCAAGTGAAAAGCCGACACCACCTTAGGTAGAAAAGCCGGATGGGGTCGTAGTACGATTTTGTCCTTGTGACAAATTAGACAAGGCTCTTTACAAGAAAGAGCTGCTAGCTCTGATACTCTCCTAGCAGAAGCTATAGCAATCAGAAAAGCCAACTTCCTACTTAATATAATTAAAGGAATATGGCGAATAGGTTCAAAAGGTTGCTTTTGCAACACTGACAATACCAAATTCAAATCCCATGGACACAAGGGAGTCCTAACTGGAGGATTTATCCTCAGTACCCCCTTAATGAGTGTCCGAACTAGGGAGTGAGATGCCCATGGTCTCTGAAAGAAGACTGATAGAGCCGATATTTGCCCTTTGATGGTGCTAAGGGCTAAATTCATATCCACTCCTAACTGGCAAAAAGCAAGAATCCTGCTTATTTCATATTTCTGAGGATTCCAACTTCTGGATTCACACCAGGAAACGTATGCTCTCCAGACTCTCTGATAGCTGAGTCTGGAGGCTGGCTTTCTAGCATTAATGAGCGTAGAAAGAGCCGGACCAGAGACCCCTCTCTTTTTAAAAATGTGGGTCTCAGCAGCCAGGCCGTCAACTTTAGCCTTTGTAAGGAAGGGTGGAATACTGGACCCTGTGACAGCAGGTCGTGTCGGAGTGGAAACTTCCAGGGCCTTCCTATCGCCGTTTTTACAATCTCGGCATACCAAGGCCTCCTGGGCCAGTTTGGGGCCACTAGGATTACTGGTATTCCCTCCTCCTTGATCCTGCGAAGCAGTCTTTGTAGAAGAGGGATCGGAGGGAATGCCTAGATCAGTGAGAACTGATTCCATGGAGTTATTAGAGCGTCTGTATTATTAGAGCGTCTGTCCCGTAGGCTAGAGGATCCCTCGTTCTGGACACAAAGTTGTCCAATTTCTTGTTGAACCTGGCAGCTAGCAGGTCTACATCTGGGTTTCCCCATCTCAGACATATGGCCTGAAAGATCTCGGGGTGAAGAGACCACTCCCTGGTAGCAGCTGCTGACGACTCAGGTAGTCTACTTGCCAATTTTCCATCCCTGGAATGAAGATTGCAGAAAGGCAAGGTACATGCTCTTCTGCCCATGCCAGGATCCGGTTCACCTCTCTTTGGGCTGCCCGACTGCGGGTGCCTCCTTGGTGATTGATGTAAGCTACTGCAGTAGCATTGTCGGATTGAACCCGAACTGGGTAGCCCTGTAACCTGTATGTCCAGGTTTTGAGGGCTAGATATACCGCCCGGATCTCTAGCACATTGATGGGCAGGATCCCCTGAGTCTTGGCCCAGGTTCCCTGGGTAGAAGCCTCCTCGAATACTGCACCCCAGTCCGATAGGCTGGTATTCCTAGATACCACCTTCCAGGCCACTGGGAGGAAGGACTTTCCCTTCCGTAAATTCCTGGCTTCTAGCCACCAATCGAAGTTGTGGCGTACTTGTGAGGACAGGCGCATGGGTATATCCAGAGCTTGGCTCTTCCTGTTCCAGGAAGCTAAAATATTGCCTTGAAGTAGTCTCGAATGAAACTGGGCGTAAGGAACCGCCTCGAAGGAGGCTACCATCTTTCCCAATAGTCTCATGCAAAGGCGAATAGACGGCCTCTTGTTTGCTTTGACCTTGTGGATCAGGTCTTTCAGAGACTGTATCTTCGGTTCTGGCAGGTATACCTCGTTTTGGGCTGTATCCATGATCATGCCCAGGTACCCTATCCTTCTTTGGGCCTGGAGAGAGGATTTTTGTAAATTTATAATCCATCCTAAATGCTCCAGGTATCCTACTGTAGTGTGTACAGCGTGACCCAATCCGTCCTTTGACTGATCTATTACTAGTAGATCGTCCAGATAGGCTGTTACCGCAATGCCCCGTGTTCTTAGGTTACTAACAGAGGAGCTAGCACCTTTGTGAATACTATGGGCGCGGTGGCTACACCAAACGGCAGAGCCACAAATTGAAAGTGGCGATCTTCTACCGCAAACCTTAGGAATCTTTGGTGAGCGGGGAGGATGGGTATGTGTAAATGTGCGTCCTTGATATCTATGGACGCCATGAATTTTTCGCCCTTTAAAGTGGCGGCCACGGATCGGATCGTTTCCATTCGAAAAATGGCGATCGTTCAGGAACCGATTTAGGGATTTTAGATCCAGGATGGGTCTGACATCTCCATTTGGCTTTGGAATCACAAAGAGGTTTGAGTAAAAACCTGAACCTCGCTCTTTTTGGGGTACGTCTGTAACTACCCCTTGAGCCCTTAAGTGATTCAAACCTTTGAAGAAGGATTCTCTTTTTTGTGGATCCTTGGAGAGTCTTGAACCTCGGAATTGAGAAGATGGGATCTCTCGAAATTCCAGTTTGTACCCTGAGGATATTGTGGATACTACCCAATTGTCCTGGATTTCTGACCACCAAGTTGCTCAGAACTGACAAAGCCTTCCTCCCACTCGGCCGAGCGGGGGCGCCCCTTCACTGAGAGGCTTTGGGGGCTTGCTTATTAGCTCTTGCACCCCACGGCTTTTTGTTCTTCTGAGCTTGCCCCTTGGCTTTTGTGGGCGGCTAAAACAGGCCGCCGCCACTGGTTGGAGTCAGATTTCCCGGGAGCTGGGGAGAGAGCGTTTAAAACAAGATCTCTTGTTTTTCTTTCTCTCAGGTAAAAGTCATTTTACCACTTGATCTTCTGTATATATTTTTCTAAATCTTCCCCAAATAGGCGTTCGCCATGGAACGGGAACTTGCCAACAGCTTTTTGCATGGGGTCTCCGCTGACCAATGCTTAAGCCAAAGTACTCTGCGCATCTGTACCAGCTGGAGTGTAAGGCGTGATGCCTGTATGATAGAATCTCTCATGGCATCCACTGTGAAGCATAAGGCTTTTAGGCAAATTTTTCCCAATTTCTAGCCTGCTCTGAAGACAGTTCCTTCAGCCCCTGCTTTACCTGTTGGCTGATGACCTGACCCATACCGACTGCTGCTACTGCAGGTTGGGTAATTGAGCCGGCCAAAAGGAAGGAGGATTTCAACTTCCTCTCAGAAGGATCTTTTAAACCCTTGTACATTATCCACCGGACATGTCAGGTTTTTATTTACACAAGAAATAGCCGCAACTACCGCAGGCAGGCTCCATTTCTTCAAATAAAAATTTTTCCCCCATAGGATAAAGAATGTTAAACCTTTTTGGAGGTGAGAAACGCTTATCTGGATGTTGCCAGTTTGCGTATATTAGATCCTGTAGTAACGGATGAACCGGGAAGGAGCATGCACCTTGCAGGGATCTTAATGACCCTAGGGAGGAGACAGGTAATTCCGTTACCTCCGCAGAGGTTAACTTAAATGCACTGCTATAGCATTGTACCTGTGACCTTAAAATCTGGCTCCTCATCCTCTGCTGATGTAGCCTCCTCCTCCTCATCCTCCTCCCTCAGGTACTTCTGAAGGGAGGTCCAATACTGGAAGAGACCTGCTCCGCTTATTGTTCCTTTTTAGAGGACTTAGCGATTAAGGTAGCAATTTTTTCCCTCCAGATTATTTAGGGCAGCTGATAAAGTGTCCTCAGTGACATATACAGGCCCAAGCTCCACTGGGGAAGCCGCCATACCTGACAGAGGTAATGGCTCATCCTGAACAGGTGCATTTAGCAACACAGGAGAGAAAGGTACCGAGTCAGCACAGTTAGAGCCTCCTCTCAGGCGGTGGTGCTTTCTTATCTCTTTTTGTCCGTATTACTTCCCCTGGAAGGCTTACCGTTTAGACAAAATACAAGGTACCTAAATGCATATACTACCGTGTTCAGTTTAGCAAATACATTAAGTATGCAACTTTTAACACATAACTATGCATAACATGGATGTCTTCTAGGAAGTACCCAATCCAACCACATGGAGTCTTACGTCCCTGTATAGCTGCTGTGTTTCTCTGCCAGGAATAAGAGAACTAACGAGCTTGCTTGCTGCTGCAGTGCTTCTCACACTGACAGTCTTTTAAAATTGGCGCCGTTTCTGTGCCTGCGCGCGCCACGTGCCCGCGCACGCCTTCGCCCCCCCCCCCTCCGATAAAGCGCGCTCCCGCGCGCAGCGCGCGGCCCTTAGCGCTATGGCGGTGGCCATAGTGAGAGAGGACTCCCATCAGCCCTTGTTCCCACTTACCTGCATCTGCAGGTGTCTGGTCGGCCACCGAAAGGAGGATCGGGGTGCCCCAGCAAGCTCAGCAGCGGAGGTGACGAGCAGTGTACTTCGCCGAAGCCGACACTGAACAGAGTGAGGTGAGTATATTCAGCTCTTTACTCCCCCCAGTGGTGGAAAAAAAGAAGACATCCACTTTTTGAAAAAGGTCCCAACCTAGTTATGGACCTTCTAATCTCACCTTATCCACGCCGCAGGTTTTTCTGCTGAAAAATTTCAGACAGATACCAAACTTCACCCTTCACGGTGGGCTATGTGTGCCAACCTTCAGGGATATGGGTTCCTATTTAAAGGATACCTCTCCCCTGGGCCTTGTACAAGACTCTTACCAGGACTTTATAGCGAAATAGCGAAAGTGCTGGATCTTAGAGCCCAGTCCTCCGAAGAGAGACATTACAGGCGACGCCTCATGGATGAGGCCCGGATCCCATCCAGATTCAGCTCATTTGTAGGCGTCTTGGATGGATCCGAAAGCATAGCTCTTTTACCCCCAGAGGGTCTCTTTGGTAGAGCTTTCCTTTAGCACCTCCTAACGCGTCCAACACCTTTCGACACTGGCGAAAAAACTGAGGTACTTCCCTGATGGGAGGGGTTATATGGAGGGGAACTGTCTTCCATTGGTTGTGCCAGTGTCCAATCACCGCTGGTGACCCTTAACCCATTATGTAATAACTAGCTCTGTGTCCCGTGGTGTACGATAAAGAAATGTTTTTATAAGGTTTGAGTTAGGCTTCTTTCACACGGGACGGATCAGTCATGATCCGCCCCGTGAACCTCCGCTTGGTTGATCCCCGCTGAGCCGGCTGATGACTGGGCGGTCCCCGCACACTGTGCAGGGACCGCCCTGTCAGATCTCCGCTCTCCCCTATGGGGGATCGGATGAACACGGACCGTCTGTCCGTGTTCATCCGATCCGCTCCGCAGACGGATAGAAAAATAGAAATTTTTCTATCCTGAAAAACGGAGCGTAGCGGACACGGGTGAGATCGGGTGTCAGCGGATGTTCATCCGCTGACTTCCGCTGTCCCATAGGGATACATGTATGTCCGTTTTTCATCCGAAAACGGATGGGTGAAAAACGGACATACGGTCCGCCCGTGTGAAAGGGGCCTTACTAAAGTAATATGAACCTTTCACTTAATGTGTTACTAAACCCACAACAGTAAAATCAGTCTGTATATGCAGTAAAGCATGCTTGTTATACTGGGTTTTGAATCCACTTGAATCCAAAAAAAAAAACAGAAAGAAAAAAGTAGACAGGGAAAAAGAAAGGGAGGGGAAAAGAAAGTGAAAGAGGGAAGAAAAAATAAAAAGGGCAACGATAAAAATCAGAGAGAAGGAGAAAAAAAGCAGAGGGAGGAAAAGAGAAATAGAGGGATAATGAGAAAGATAGAAGGGAGAGAGAAAGATGGATGGAGAAGAAGAGCGATGATGGAAAAGAGACAGAAGGAGAGAGAGAAAGAGAGAGATGGAGAGATGAAAAGAAAAATATACAGTATGATAAACAAGAGACAGCAGGAGAGAGAGAGGGAGGAAAAGTAAGATGATAACGAAAACGAGAGAGAAGGTGAGAGAGAGAGAGTGGGGAAAAGAGAAATAGATGTTAAAAAAACGACAGAAGGAGAGAAAGAGAGATGGAGGGAAGAAAAAATAAATATAGAGAGATGATAACAAACAGTGGCGACCCAACCATGCAGGGCGCAGGGGTGCCGCCCCCCTATCTATGCGTCCGTCCCCCTAATCTATGCGGGGCATCGGACGCATGGATTTCTATGTTTTTTTAAGCATGTGATTAGAGCCTGAGGCTCTAATTGGCATCAAAAAACGGTATGCTCGGGGCGCAGAGCACTGCGCCCCGAGCCCACCCGATTGTGTGGCAATAGCGAATTAATATTCGCTATTGTCTTACGGATTCTTCTCCCGGACAATCAGGAAGCCCCAATTGGCCAGGGAGTCCTAGGACTCAGGAAACACTTCCTGTTCGGCCGGGAGGAGAATGTATCTCTGTGTGCTGCAAATGCATGGCCTGTCCGATTGGGAGAAGCGGTCAGAGCGGCCCCGGCTCTTTCTTCCCCCTGCCTCCTAAGGTAAGGCATCTCATTGCATTCATGTCTACATTCACATCTTTCGTGAGGGGTGAAATTGCCGCTGTCCATCTCCTGCGCAGGGGGGGGTGGTGGGGCGCTTGCCTCTGGCTGTCTCCCAGGGGGGGTGGTGGCTTGCCGCCCCCCCAAAATATTGAGCACCAGCTGCTACTGATAACAAATAAAATGACAGAAGAAGAGAGAGAGATGGAAGGAGGAAAAGAGAAATGGTGAAAAAAGAGAGAGGGGGAGAGAGAGAGAGAGATGGAAGGAGGAAAAGAGAAATAGAGAGATGGTGAAAAAGAGAGAGGGGAGAGAGAGATGGAGGGAGGAAATGAGAAATAGAGAGATGATAAAAAAAAACAGTAGAAAAGAAAGAATGAGATGGAGAGAGAAAAGAGAAATGATGAAAAAGAGACAGAAGAAGAGAGAGCGAGAGTTAAATGGGAAAAGAAAGATGATGATGGTTATGAAAAAGAGACAGAAGGGGTGCATGCGCGGATGCCTGAGGGAGAAGTCGCATCCCCTTAGAGCTCCGCTCCCGGGTTAAACAAACCGGAGAACCGACAGCTGCTTTTTACCGCAAACGGCACCAGCTCCCGCAAATTTACACCAGGTACACTTCGGCGTATTGAGGATGGTCACGAGGGGCCCAAAAACGAAATATAAGATTGGTACCTCTAAAGATACACTGTCCCGGCAGACATCCAAGATGGCGGCGCCTGGTACCTCACAGACTCGCACACAGCGGGTTCCTAAATCCCTGTCACACAATGTCAAAACTCTGGACACAGCTGGTGAGATTGATTCTGACTATGAAACACCTGAAAATGTTATTCAGTCTAATATGTTTAGTCAATTTGAGAAAATGCTTCAGAAAGCTTTGAAACAAACTTCAGACCAGATAACTGAGAAGCTGACAAGGGAGATTAGGGAGCTGGGGCATAGAACCGCTGAACTGGAAATGCGGGTAGATGATATAGAAACCACCACACAGCATTATGATGCTACTATTGAACAGCTTAAGGATGAGAACTCTTTATTACAAAACCGTTTGGAAGACCAGGAGAATAGGGACCGTCGCTCCAACCTAAGAATCAGAGGTCTCCCTGAATCAATCATAGACTTACAGGGAACTATATGTGCACTGTTTCAGGAACTGTTACCAGGTATTTCACCTGAGAGATTGGAAATGGACAGAGTCCACAGGGCCTTAACTCAACGCAAACCCAATGGACCCCCTAGGGATATTATAGTTATATTTCATTACTATAAAACAAAGGAGCAAATACTTGCTGCTGCTAGAGGTAAAAACACTCTTGAGTTCCAGGGCAATATATATCAGCTCTTTACAGACCTCTCCCCTCTAACTGTGACTAAGAGACGTTCTATGAAACCACTGCTGCAAGTACTTCAAAAGCATCAAATCATATACCACTGGGGGTTTCCATTCTCTCTCCGCTTTACACACTTGGAAACTAGATATACCTGTCGCACGTCCGATGAACTACGGTCAGCCTTAAATGATCTAGGCCTGATGCATCACACCAATTCTAAGGAGCAACCTCGTAGACGAGCGGCTTCTAGATCACCTCCAAATGAAACCGACTTGGACCCAAACCCCTCTGGTTATACCAGACAGAATCTTCATAAACGAGGACGTTTTGATAGTCAGGCACCGATAAATGTCGACTCAATGGATTGATTGTTCAACTTTCATTAATCTTATCCATGTTTCTCCCTTTTTATAGGGTACTAGCCCCATTGCTTTATTCTGAAAAGCATTGCACTATCTATGATTGAAGAGTTAGAATCCTGTTCTCCATTTTTTATTTTTTTTGGTGGTGTCTCGTTACTGACAAATATGTCTATTTCTTTAATTTATATGCACATTATATATGCATATTAAATTGTACTTATGAAATATAAATTTAGGTATTTATTTATGGTTTTAGTCAGCCAGAAGGTTTATACTTCATTTACATCTTTGAGACAAGTGTTTTTTTTTTTTTTTTTTGCTCGTCTCCTTACTGACGAATATGTCTATTTAGTAATTTATATGCATATTATATTGTACTTATGAAATATAAATTTAGGTATTTATTTATTGTTTTAGTCAGCCAGAAGGTCTATATTACATTTACATTTTTGAGACAAGTGTTTTTATTTTTTTTATTTTTTATTTATTTATTTTTCCTATTTATGTAATATAAATTTATGTATTTAATTTATGTTTTTGTCAGCCAGAAGGCTAAAATTTCATTATTACTTCTTGAGACAAGTGTTTCTTGTTTTCTTTGTTTGTCTCCTTATAGACAAATAAGTTTATTTCCTTGACTTATATGGTCATTGATATAGATAGATTATCCTCCTCCCTCCCCCTTTTTTTTTTTTTTTTTTCCTTTCCCCTACATTTGCGAGCTTGTTTATTAATTATTTCGCTTGAGTAGACGGTTTGCTTCACAAGTGTTAAGATTAATATTTTCTAGCCTCCTTATGGACGCATTCATCTAAATATTGACTCAACATAATTCCCGACGTTGGTATGTTTCCTTTCTCTCTCTTTTTTGTTTATTGCATCTCCAGTCTTATTGATAGAGAAATATATAAGTTTACTATTATAATACTTAAGTGTTCTCCGGCGTTGTTTTTCCCTCCGGAACTTCTTGCGGCCCCCTACATACCCCCTGACTCCTGCTACTATTATGCAGGAGTCGGTCGGTGACCATGGAACCCCTCGGAGATTTTTTGTTATCTCTCCGAGATGTTCCTGCGCCCTACTAGTACATCATTATTTTATGACATTAAATGCAGTCATTAGGGCTACCTATTTATTTGGTTTCTTCTTTATTCTTTATTTTCTGTCTTTCATTTCTTCTCCTCTTCTGTCTCCCTTGGTGGCGGTTCGAACTCCTAATATGGGTTTTATTAACCCTTACATAAAACTTACCCTTACTATGTCATGGCCCCCATAAACATTTTGTCCTTAAATGTACAAGGCTTCAACGTTCCACAAAAAAGAACTAAAGCTTTACGTTCCTTTTCAGCTAGAAAAGCTCACATAATTTTCCTTCAAGAAACACACTTTATCAATAACGCCTCCCCTAAATTTCTTTCCTTCTCCTACCCTCAATTCTACACAGCATCAGCTACAACTAAGCAACGTGGGTCCCTGATTGGATTCCACCGCTCTACACCATTTACCCTTAATACACAAATATGTGACCCTGAGGGTAGATATGTTTTATTAACAGGCTTTATTGCTGATACTGAAGTCACATTAGTTTCGTATTACGCCCCAAATAAGCGTCCTGAAGCTTTTCTATCACATCTTTTCCAACTAATCGAATCACATAAATTTGGAACAATAATATTATGTGGCGACTCCAATACTACCATCTATCCCTTCTTGGATAAATCACCATCATCTCCTAACTCTCCTACCCATAAACGGTCCTTCCAATCTCTACTTACTTCTTTTAATTTTGTTGATACCTGGCGGGAACTTAACCCAAC
Organism: Rana muscosa; assembly: GCA_029206835.1. Taxonomy (NCBI): domain Eukaryota; kingdom Metazoa; phylum Chordata; class Amphibia; order Anura; family Ranidae; genus Rana; species Rana muscosa. The sequence goes on from CM055120.1 coordinate 305,440,644, forward strand.
TTCCAGAAATTTTACACATTATTCTTATCCACACAAATCCTTTTCACGAATAGACCACATTTTCCTCCCCTCTAGTATGCTCCCTGAAGTAATATCCTCTAATATAATCCCATTTCCATGGACAGACCATTGTGCGGTTACTGCTACAATTACCTCTCCAATACCTAGGTCACATGACACCACTTGGTGTATTAACGACTCCATCCTAACTCACCCCTCACACCGCTTAGATATTGAATTGGTTCTTAATGATTATATCTCATTTAATGACACTACTGATGTCTCTGCCCTTACACTATGGGAAGCCCATAAAGCTGTCATTCGGGGCAGCTTGATACAAAAGGCGAGATCTATTAAAAGAGATCGCAAGATTCTGTTCACCAAACTTGAAGCAAATTTTAACGCTTGTCATTTGGCTCATCAAGCTACCCCGAATGCAAACACTAACACTAAATTGGAAAAGGCCCGGCTTGAGTTGGATCTTTTTCTGACAGATTCGGCAGACAAACTCTTACGCAAGCGGCAACATACCCTATACCGCAAAGCCAATAAGCCCGATACCCCTATGGCCCGCAGCCTCAAGTCTATTGATCGTTCACAGACTGCATTCCGCCTTAGAACCTCCAGAGATGCATACACCAGTAACCCATTAAAGATCTTGGAAATCTTTCAATCTAAATTAGCTAAGCTCTATGACCCTGGCTTAATCTTTGATAAAAACAAAGCAGACACGTTGTTCTCAGATGTTACACTTCCCACAATGACACCTGAACAGTGTGAATATTTGGAGAGTCCCATAACGGCCTTGGAAGTTAAAGCTGCTATTAAAGAATTGAAGCCTCACAAGAGACCGGGCCCCGACGGGTTTTCTGCACTATACTACAAACAATTTGATTCGATTTTAACGCCTCTATTGACTAGAGCCTTCAATTCTTTGTTAGCTGGTCATTCGTTCAAAACCGAAACACTAACTTCCATCATAGCAATGATTCCCAAACCTAAATCTGACACTACCTCTTGGTCTAATTACCGCCCCATATCTCTTTTAAATCTAGACATTAAGTTATTAGCTAAGATCCTGGCAACTAGATTAAATAGCATTATAGGTAAACTTATCCATCGTGACCAAACTGGCTTCCTGCCCTTGCGTCAAGCAGGGGATAATGTCAGAAGAGCACTTTTATTAATTCATGCCGCCAAAAAAAGACATATCCCAACTTGCCTTATATCATTAGACATTAGGAAGGCGTTCGACTCAATCAGCTGGCCATATCTACAATATACTCTTCAAAAATGGGGTTTTGGGGAAAATTTCTTAACTTGGGTCTCCTCACTATACAGCACTCCGAAAGCTTATATTAAATATATGGGTTACAAATCAGCTATGATAGATACTAGGAGAGGTACTAGACAGGGTTGCCCTCTATCCCCTTTGCTTTTTGCCCTACTTATTGAACCCTTAGCATTTATCATTAGAGATAATCCTAATATCAAAGGAGTAGAATTAAGTGGACATCACCACAAATTGAGTCTTTTTGCAGATGACATCCTGATTTTTTTATCCCATCCCCATGTGTCAGCCCCAAATCTAGTAAATACTTTGGACAAATTTGCAAAGATTTCTGGATTGTGTGTTAATCATGCCAAATCTAATGCCCTTAATATTTCCCTTTCGCCATCTGAGTTACAACAAGCTCAATCGTCTTTACCTTTCAATTGGGAATTGCACCATATTTCATATCTCGAAGTCCAACTCACTTCTTCTATATCCGACTTATTTTCAGCTAACTACTTACCCTTATTGAAGTCAACTACTAATCTGATGAAACAATGGTCTTCTCTTCCTTTATCTTGGATTGGGAGGATTAACGCTACTAAGATGTCAATCTTACCAAAGTTCCTTTACCTATTCCGAGTTCTCCCCATACATATACCTCCTTACTTCTTGAGACTCACTCAAAAGAGAGTGATGTCTTTTATATGGGGCTCTACAAAACCCCGTATACCCAGATCGACTCTTTATCTTGATAAATTGAAAGGTGGTTTGGGAATTCCTAACTTTTCCTCATACTACTTTGCTGCTCAGCTAGCACAACTCCCCAAATACCATTCTACAACAGAATCCCCTCTATGGGTAGCGATTGAATCAGTGGATATTGACCCCATTTCTGTGAATAATTTGCTCTGGTTAGCTCCTAAAGATAGACTAAACTTATCTAACCCCGTAACCAAACATTCTATAGCTATCTGGGACAAATATAGATCCACAAAAAGCCTACAATCCACTCATAACCCTCTACTCTCTTTTCTTCGAAATCCCTCATTTTACCCCGCCTGGAAATTCCCCCTATCATTTGCAGCCTGGTCCAAAAGAAACCTACTTCAATTTCACAATCTAGTTTCCTCCAATGATATTCTTACGTTCCCAACATTATGTGATATATACAAACTCCCCATGAAGGAGCTCTTCCGCTATCTACAAATTAAGAACTTTTATACACCCCTCGTTGATACGGGATCCCCTCTTACCCAAATGACTCAATTTGAACGTATCTGTAACAGTGATCCCCATACTAGAGGATTAATATCACTTTTGTATAAACGCATCAATTCCACATCTGACGATACTTTACCATCCTATACGACTAAATGGGCACATGACATGGATAGAACATTCAGTAAAAGTGACTGGGATAATATATGGTCAGCTACTAAGCATTCCTCGCCAAACTGTTTTGCGTTGGAAACAAATTATAAGGTCCTTTCTCGATGGTACCTGGTTCCAGCCAGGATTGCCAAATTTGCCCCCATATACCCAAATTTATGTTTCAGAGGCTGTTCTGAACCGGGCACGCATTTCCATATTTGGTGGCAATGTCCAATAGTTCAATCCTTCTGGAGTAAAATATTTAACATGGCCTCTACGGCCTTGGAAATACCAATCCCGCCAGACCCAGCACTGGCTCTCCTCAACCTCAAACCTCCTGAATTGAATAAATCACAATTCATATTACTACTACATCTCACCACGGCGGCTAAACAATCTATAGCTAAGGCCTGGAAAACCCAAACTTTAGTTGTGGCTGAAACTAAACATAGAATTAACAGAGCCCTTATCTTTTCCAAAATGTCTGCTATTGAAGATAACAACATTAATACATACAATAAAATATGGAAACCATGGATTAAACACTTCTTACCCCCTGATTTTGATCAATTATTGTTGATGCCTTGTTGAAATACTTTAATATTTATCTATTGATATAATATTTAAACGGGGCCTTGATCTGACTGGACCGCCACCCAGGGAGACAACCTTTACCTTTATCTCTATTTTTCTATACCCATACCTTCTTTTCTATATATTTTATTTTTCTCCCATATTTCTTCTTCTTCTCTCTGTACTTCTTCTGTCTTTCTGCTCTGGTTAGTTTTGTTACTAGTGTAATACAGATTTTATACATATGCGATGTCCATTACATGACTTGTATATATACCTTTTAAGTTTAACTTTATCAATCACTAATATCTTTGTGTGTTAAAGATTTGTTAGGAAGGTCTATCACTAAACAATTGAGGTATGACAACGTTCATCTGGTGTATCCTTCTGGATAATCCAGCATACTCTCTCATACTTAATCGTGCCCCCATCTGCTCACAGCTTGCTCCCTTTTGGGGTGAGCAGATGGTCTGGAGGCAAGATATTCTATCCCGAATATTGCTTATTTTCATTGCTCTAATCTTTTATACCTCTATTTGTATTGATATAATTGTTAATGAGGTTTATCCTCTACTACTTTTCTTTCAATATGTATTTTTAGTGATTACTGTATTTATTTACAATTCTATACTTGATCAGAATGTAATGTTCATTATACTTGCTATTTACTTGTAAAATCTAATAAAAATATTAAACAAGAAAAAGAGACAGAAGGAGAAAAAAAAAGAAATAGATGTTGAAAAAGAGAGGGGGAGAGAGAAAGAGAAGAAAGGAGGAAAAGAGAGATGATGAAAAGGTGAAATAAGGAGAGAAAAGTCAGGGGACGAAAAGAGGAATAGAGAGACGATGAAAAAATGAGAGGAAAGAGATTCAAAGGGAGGAAAAGGAAACAGAAGGACAGAGACAGAAGGAGGAAAGGGAAAAATGGAAAATAAGAGAAAGAAACAAGAGAGAGAGAAGAAAATAGATAGCCAGAGATTATAAACAAGACAGAGGAGAGAGATGGAAAAGAAAAAAAGAGATTATGTAAAAGAGAGAAGAGAAGAGAGAGATAAAAAAAAGAGAGAATTGATAAAAAGAGGTAGAAGGAAAGTAGAAAGATGGGAATTAGAAAGAACCAGAAGAGAGCGAGAGAAGAAAGGAGAGCGTGATGATGAAAAACAGAGAGGGTGAGAGAAGAGAGTAGGGGGAAGGAGAAAGAAGGGGTCCATGAAAAAGAGAGAGAAGGGAGAGAGAGGGAAGAAAGTAGAAAGAGAGAAATGAGGGAAAAGATAAGAGGAGAGGGAGAGAGAGAAAGAAATGTAGAAAAAAGGGAAGAGGGGAAATGCAGAAAAAGGATAGAGAGATATATGAAAGAAAAGAGAAAGATGAAGAAAAATAGAGCGAAGGAGAGAGGGAAAACAAGGATGTGGGAGATGATGAAAAAGAGAAGAAAAAGGATAGAGAGGAAACAAGAAAGAGTGAGAGGGAGAAAAAGAGAAGAGAATCAGATGAATCCATGATTCCAGCGTGGGATATAAAAGAGAGATGCATGTGGCCCTATTACCTCCCTCCTACCTCCTGCGGGATGTGAGGTTAAAGCAGGCCATTTTGGGTTGACTTCAATGGGATTCCAGACATTCCTCTCTCAAATTACAGCCATTCTCATGCATCCTCGTCTGTCCCCATCAGCACAGTTGATGTTCATCAGATTTCACATAGAGCTCTCAGCCCCTCCATTGACACAGCACTGAGAAAACACACACAGAGCCGGGAACAGGGACCCCAGACAATATTGGAGGAATTCCGAGAGATTCTAAACAAAAGTCTGGAGAGGACATGAAAGTAACAGGAATGTGACAAGACTTTACAAGATAGTTGTCGGAATGTTCTGAAGTGACTAAAGAGAACACTCAGCACACTGCCTGCATAAGGCAGAGGGGATCACCCTGAGATGAATGACCCCAAATAGCTACAGATATTCCAGGACAAGAGTCCCTTTACACTACTTTACCAATGCGGTTTACTCCGTCGTCTCACAGAGTTGAGGTCTTGGCTCAGATCCCCTTTGATCAAACATCCCAATTTATGCATTAAAAGGGGTTGGTCTAGTTAACGTGTATGTAAATAAAATAGAGAAGTATGTTATTAAAGGGTATACAAACCCAAGAACAAAAAGGTAATACAGTGCCTTGAAAAAGTATTCATACCCCTTGAAATTTTCCACATTTTGTCATATTACAACCAAAAACTTAAATGTATTTTATTGGGATTTTATGTGAGAGACCAACACAAAGTGGTCCATAATCGTGAAGTGGAAGGAAAATGATAAATGGTTTTCAAAATGTTTTACAAATAAATCTGTGAAAAGTGTGGGGTACATTCAGTGCCGGGACAAGGTAATCTAGAGCCCAGGGCAAACATGCTAAATTGCGCCCCCCCCCCCCCCCGGTTGTATAATTATGTGTCAGCCAAAATCACCACCCCCCCCCCCAAAAAATTGAGCACTAATCTGTATACTCCCCCATAAGAATATATTCCCCCTTCCTCCCAGTACAAATCCACCCCCACCCTGCTGAAATCCCCCATCCTGGCACAAAATGTTTTGCCCCCCCCCCTTCTTCCTAGCTGAAATCCTCTCTCTCCCTATATGCCCCCAACACAAATCCACCCTCCCAAAAAAACTCCCCCTCCTAGCACATATCCTCTCCCCCCACTCCAAATCTCCCTCCTAGCACAAATACCCCCCAATCTTCCCTACTAGCATAACCCCTCCCACCCAAATACATTTTTGATTTTGGCACAAATCCCCCCCTTCCCCAACATGTTACCACAAACCTCCCAAATCCCCCCTCTCAACACAAACTGCCCAAATCACTACTTTACTTCTAGCACACCTCCCCAAAATTCTTAACTCCCTCCTCCCAACACAAATTTCTTCTCCTCAATCCCCTCTTGGTGCTCCCCACCTCACACAATACCACAGTGCCCAGGGCAGCCGCCCCTCCTGCCCACCCCTTGTCCTGGCCATGGGTACATTTGTATGGCGCCCCCCTGAATGAATGAATGAATGAATGAGAATGAATGAGTGACTTGTATAGCGCTACACACAATACTGAGTCAATACTTTGTAGAACCGCCTTTCTCTGCAATTACAGCTGCAAGTCTTTTTGGGGATGTCTCTACCAGCTTTGCACATCTAGAGAGGGACATTTCTGCCCATTCTTCTTTGCAAAATATCTCAAGCTCTGTCAGATTGGATGGAGAGCGTCTGTGAACAGCAATTTTCAAGTCTTGCCACAGATTCTCAATTGGATTTAGGTCTGGACTTTGACTGGGCCATTCTAACACATGAATATGCTTTGATCTAAACCATTCCATTGTAGCTCTGGCTGTATGTTTAGGGTCGTTGTCCTGCTGGAAGGTGAACCTCCGCCACAGTCTCAAGTCTTTTGCAGACTCTAACAGGTTTTCTTCTAAGATTTCCCTGTATTTGGCTCCATCCATCTTCCCATCAACTCTGACCAGCTTCCCTGTCCCTGCTGAAGAAAAGCATCTCCACAACATGATACTGTCACCACCATGTTTCACAGTGGGGATGGTGTGTTCAGGGTGATGTGCAGTGTTAGTTTTCCACCACACATAGCGTTTTGCTCTTAGGCCAAAAAGTTAAATTTTGATCTCATCTGACCAGAGCACCTTCTTCCACATGTTTGCTGTGTCCCCCACATGGCTTCTCACAAACTTCAAACAGGACTTCTTATCAATTTATTTCAACAATGTCTTTCTTCTTACCACTCTTCCGTAAAGACCAGATTTGTGGAGCGCATGACTTATGCCGTGTACACACCGTCGGACTTTTGACCGGGCAAACCTCCGTTGGAAGTTCAGATTGAAAAATAGAGAACCTGCTCTCTATCTAAGTCTGTCGGAAATTCCGACAGAAAAAGTCAGATGGGGCATACACACGGTCGGAATATCCGATGAAAAGCTCCCATCGGACTTTTTCTGTCAGAAATTCTGACGGACTTATAGTTGTCCTGTGGACAGATTCTGCCACCTGATCTGTGGATCTCTGCAGCTCCTCCAGAGTTACCATGGGCCTCTTGGCTGCTTCTCTGATGAATGCTCTCCTTGCCCGGCCCGGTCAGTTTAGGTGGACGGCCATGTCTTGGTAGGTTTGCAGTTGTGCCATACTTTCCATTTTCGGATGATGGATTGAACAGAGCTCCGTGAGATGTTCAAAGCTTGGGATTTTTTTTTTAGAACCTAACCCTGCTTTATACTTATCCACAACTTTATCCCTGACCTGTCTGGTGTGTTGCTTGGCCTTCATGATGCTGTTTGTTCACTAAGGTTCTCTAACAAACCTCTGAGGGCTTCACAGAACAGCTGTATTTATATTGAGAATAAATTACACACAGGTTGACTCTAAATAGGTGACTTCTGAAGGCATTTGGTTCCACTAGATTTTAGTTAGGGGTATCAGAGTAAAGGGGGCTAAATACAAATGTACCCCACACTTTTCACATATTTATTTGTAAAAAAAATTGAAAACCATTTATCATTTTCCTTTCACTTCACAATTATGTGCCACTTTGTGTTGGTCTATAGCCTTATACACACAATCAGATTTTCATCGGACAAAGCGTAGGACTTTTGTCCGAAGGGCATTGGCCAGGAACTTGTATTGTATACAAACGGCAAAGAATTGTCGGCCAACAAACACGAAACTACGTGGTTTTTCAGCTCTTTAGCGCCACCCTTTGGGCAACTTCTGCTAATGTGTTATGGTGAGCATTGCTTCTGAGCATGCTTGTTTGTACTTTGGAGTTTTGTCCAACGGACTTGTGTACACACGATCGGATAATCCGACAACACACATTTGTTGGCGGACAATTTTAAAGCATGCCATCCCACATTTGTTGGCAGGAAATCCGAAAACAATTGTCCGATGGAGCGTACAAACGGTCGGATTTTCCGACAACAGCCTGTCATCACACAATTCCCGTTGGATAATCCGATCGTGTGTACGAGGCTTATCACATAAAATCCCAATAAAATACATTCATGTTTTTGGTTGTAACATGACAAAATGTGGAACATTTCAAGGGGTATGAATACTTTTTCAAGGCACAGTTTGGGGCCCCACAATTTATACTGGCAGCCCTGGATGCAATGCACAGACGCTTAAGCCTCGTACACACATTTGGACTTGAAACAAACTTTTCTGTGGATTTTTGTCCGAAGGGAGTTGGCCTGGCACACCCATAGCATACACACGGCAGGACTTTTCTGCAAACTTTCCCAAAACTTTCCGAACATCACGTGGTTTTTCTGCTCTTTACCGCCACCATTTGGTCAACTTCTGCTATTGTTGGTTGATTTTAACATTGGTTCTGGGCATGCGTATTTGGACTTTGGACAAAAGTCCGATGGATTCCTGTACACACGATAGGACTTTGCACCGTAGGACTTTTGTTGCCGAAAAGTTTGTCCGTTTGCAGAGCGAACTTTTGTCCGATGAAAACCGAAAAAGTTTGTCCGATGGAGCGTACACACGGTAGGATTTTTTTGAAAACTTGCTCATTTTGTTGTCAAAAAGTCCTACCGTGTGTATGGGGCTTTACATTGTTTTCCCCAGCCCCTTTGGCTGTACAGAGGTTCCAACCGTGCAGTCATGTTGATGCGCTTGTGCTCACTACAATCCATGGTGGCAAATGAGACTTGTAGTCTTCCTATTTACAGATCCTTGGTAATGGGTGATGTGGCTGTGTAGATAGAAGAACAAAAAGCTGCAGATAGAAGCATCCTGCGATTCTTTTTAAGGGGGGGGGGGGGGCATTTGATGGTGCTGGGTTTGAGAATGTAACCTAATTAGAGGTGTTACATGAAACATAGTGTCAGGGAGATGCTGGCCAGCACATGCGCAGTATGATTCGCACGATACGCATGTGCACACAAGTACGCGCGCCCCTTTAACATTGGCGCCAAATGGCATATATAAGGGTGACAGTTGCAATAGGGCCTTGCTGTCTGATCTGCAGCTTTCCCCTGTATTACGGAATCCTGTGCCTGTCCTTAATCTTGTTTGACCCGGCTTTCCTGACCATCCTGATTATCTCCAAACCTGACCCTGGCTTGTCCTGACTCTGATTCTGCTACATCTACTTGATTCTCTGCTGCCAAACCTCTGCCTGAACTCCAACAATTCTTTGCCTGATGTCTTTGATGTGTCTGACTTCCTGTGTATAACCTGGCTTGCCTGACTTTGCACCAGTCTCCTCAGCCTCCACCAGCCTCCATGTGTCTGCATTCGCAGTACCCGGCACCTGCATCATCTCTGCATCCGCAGTACACCTGCACCTGCATCCACAGCCAACCAGCACCCGCTCCCACTGCTGTCATCTTCTTCTCTTACCTACCTGCTAACGGAGAACCTCTCAGGCACTCCTACCTCACCGCGTTCTCGCGGCCGCTGTTGCAACCTCAGTGGTCCTTTAACCTGGGGCTGTACGAGAGGGCCTTCCTCTGCTCAAAGGTACGTGACACATAGGGGTTGATTTACTAAAGGAAAATCCACTTTGTACTTGAAAGTGCACATGGAAGTGCAGATGCTGTAGATCTGAGGGGGACATGCAAGGAAAATAAAAAACAGCATTTTAGCTTGCACATGATTGGATGATAAAATCAGCAGAGCTTACCCTAATTTCAGAGCTTCCCCTCAGATTTACAGCGATCTACAGCGACTGCACTTCCATGTGCACTTTTAAGTGCAAAGTGGATTTTCCTTTAGTAAATCAACCCCATAGTCTTAAAGGTGGACTAACACTTTAAACAATGCTTGGATTGGTTGCTTCTACCCGCTGTAATTAAAACCTGCAGGATTCAAGCGACTAATCTTGTCTCTTGGAGCAGTTTTGCGGTCTTGAAGGAAAAATTCAGTATTTGACATTGTGGTGCGGGGGGGGGGATTTCAACTCTGCACATGACAATTTGTGTGTCAGTAATTCCAGCGTTCCCCTGCCAAGAATCTTATCCACATGTCTCCTATAATCATCTGTTGCCTCATTTGGAGGTGGCAGAAACTATTATGAGCCTTGTGATAATGCATTATGGGATCGTTCTGTACCGGGATTATAGGAACAGTGCTGTAGTCTGTCCCGTGTTACGATACGGATTATATCATTTTTACACCTTCGAGTTCTCTGAATAAAGCGGCACAAAGGGCAACAATGCTGTGCAAAGGGCAGGAACCCATTACCTGAGATCAGATCTTGTTTTATTGTTCTGATTAGTTGTTGAATTGTTGCACTCTGCTCTTTGCTCCAAGTCAAATGACTAAACGACTCCTGATATCAAGTTTTATTTCAGCACTACTGCTTTCTGGGCAAGATTTGACAAGGTTCCTTTAATGCCCACACCCTGTCCAGCTTATACCAACCTCCTCCGCCCCTCCACGGTGCCAAGGCCGCCATTAGAAATTGCAGGGCCTATACTGCCCGCCAGACAGGCCCCTACACATGGGCAGAGAAGAGCTGCAGCATCAGACAATTACATAAAAATTCTGTTTTTTTCTTCTATATCAGTAGTCTCTAAACTGGGGCCCAGATGCAGCCCCTTGCATGCCTTTATCCCACTATTCCCTCCACTGACACCAGCAATGAGGCACCATTCTTCCCACTGACACCAACAGTGTGGTACAGTATAATACTCCCACTGACACCAGTGGTGAGGAATTATTCTCCCTCTGAAATCAGAGATGGGGCACTTACTCTCCCACTTACACCAACATGGGGGCACTATTGCTCCCATTGACACCAACCATGGGGTATTCTTCCTCCCACTGACACCAATGATGGGGCACTATTCCTCCCATTGACACCAATAATAGGGCACTATTCCTCCCACCGGCACCAATGAGGGGACGCTATTCCTCCCACTGACACCAATGATGGGCACTATTCCTCCCATTGACACCAAACATGGGTCACTACTATTCTTCACACTGACACCAATGATGGGGCACTATTCCTCCCACTGACACCAATGATAGAGCACTATTTCTCCCACTGACACCAATGATGGGGCACTATTCCTTCCATTGACACCAAACATGGGGCACTATTCTTCCCACTGACACCAATGATAGAGCACTATTCTTCCCACCGGCACCAATGATGGGGCACTATTCCTCCCACTGATACCAATGATGGGCCACTATTCCTCCCACTGAAACCAATGATGGGCCACTATTCCTCCCAATGACACCAATCTTGGTGCACTATTTCTCCCACTGACATCAAAGATGGGGCACTATTCCTTTCACTGACACCAATGATGGGGCACTATTCCTCCTACTGACACTAAAGATAGGGCACTATTCCTCCCAGTGACACCAATGATGGGACACTGTTTCTCTCACTGACACCAAAGATGGGGGACTATTCCTCCCACTGATATCAATAATGAGCCACTGTTCTGCCCACTGACACCATTAATGGGGTACTATTTCTCCCACTGACACCAATGATGGGGCACTATTCCTCCTACTGACACTAAAGATAGGGCACTATTTCTCCCACTGAAACCAATTATGGGACACTGTTTCTCCCACTGACACCAAAGATGGGAGACTATTCTTCCCACTGATATCAATAATGGGCCACTATTCTGCCCACTGACACCAATCATGGGGTACTATTTCTCCCACTGACACCAATGATGGGGCACTATTCCTTCCACTGACACCAATCATGGGGTACTATTTCTCCCACTGACACCAGTGATGGGGCACTATTCCTTATCCTACTGACCAAAGACACTATGTAATTATTTTACTCCCTCTGACCACCAAGCCTGAGGCTTTTTTTACTCCGACTGACCACAGTCCGGCCCTCTAAATCCAAAAGATAGTAAACTGGCCCTTTGTTTAATACGTTTGGAGGCCCCTGTTCTATATCAATCCACTGGGGCAGGCCGGAACATTCATTTCATTGTCGGGAGCTGTGGCATGGAGGATTACTCCGCCAGCTCCCAAAAATAAGTAAATAGTCCCCTCTAGGTCTTAGGCCCCTGCTGCTAAACTCATGGGCCTGGGGAACATTTTCAATTGGCTGTTGGGAGCCACGCCCCCTGTGATTACCATGCAAGTGCCCAAAGGTATTTAAAGAGTTCCTAATGATCCTGCGTGATTTCGAAGCCCTCCCAACCACAAGTGTAAACAAGCCCTTAGGAGCACACTGGATTTCTGGCAGATCAACAAGAATTTTCTGTAATTGCAGTGTTTCTAAGGGAATAAAAAATTAGGAAGTTATTAAAACTTCACTTATTTGTTCATGCGGGCAATGTTTTTTAAATTTTTTTAATACAGATATACACTTTAAAAAAAAAAAATATCTGTTTTATGTGAAAAATGTATTTGCTATTTTTACAAGGTGAGCATATTTTTTCCCAATAGGCAGGTGAATTTTTTTTTTTGTGTTCATTCAAGCAGACAGATGTAAGCACTGAGACATGTGTGCCGTGCCTTGGGAAGAAATCCAGAAGTTATTTTCCTATTAGATTAAATGACCTTCAACTCCACGGAGTATAGCCAAATCACCGTCAGCAGTGAGGAAAATTGACTTACCCCTAGGAGAAGGAAATCCACAAGGGAACGGGCATTTTTAAACAACATGGAATAGGTTCCGGTTTTATTTTTATTTTTTTAACGCACACTTTTGTGCAATTTCTTACAGGTCTCAGGTCCCAGAAGTGGAGGAATGAAAAAGGGGACTGGGAATGGAAGCTCGGGCGTTTGAGGAGCAAGGTCACTAAAAGGGTTCCACTTGAGGTCGTCCATGTTTGATGTCAGGCCGTGTGTGTCAGTTTGTGCAGCAGGGGATTGCACTGGTGACTGCAGATCAAACACCACCTATTAATCCACTTGCTTTCAGCATACAAACAAACAAATAGTGGGGTATAAATAGCTACTGGGCCCTGGGGTGGAACAGGGGCCCCATTAGAAGGACTGTAGAGGCAAACTAAAGCTAGCCATACATGGATCCAAGCTCAGCTGGTTTAGCAGGGATCGGCGAGATTCGATCCATCCATGAGCAGGTTGATTGTACCCAAGTCGATCCATCTATTGACATGGGTACAACCAGTCTGTTGGACTTTTTTACATGCAATTACTGCCGGCAGCTATAGCCACTAGAACAGGGATATGCAATTAGCGGACCTCCAGCTGTTGCAGAACTACAAGTCCCATGAGGCATAGCAAGACTGACAGCCACAAGCATGACACCCAGAGGCAGAGGCATGATGGGACTTGTAGTTTTGCAACAGCTGGAGGTCCGCTAATTGCATATCCCTGCACTAGAAGTAATTATTGAGTTCTGCTGGCAGCCCCCAAAAGGCATAGCTCCCAACTGTCCCTGATTTCGAGGGACTGTCCCTGATTTGGAGCAATGTCCCTCTGTCCCTCTTTCCTCCTCATTTTGGTCTGATCTGTATAGTTGTATATAAAATGCACTTTTTATCTTTCAAAAAGTGTTTTCCAGTGCTAAACCTTTCATCTGATTTCTAAATTGCTGCATTTGTAAGTTTTAAAAGCCAATATAAAGAAATAGTAGTGGTAAAAAAAAAAAACCCTTGTGGATTTCATGAACCTTTTTTTGGGTTAATTCTTATTTAAAGGGGTGTGGCAGGAGGCGTGTCCTTTGCCTACATATGTTTGCTAGTAGGTGTCCCTCATTCCTATCTCAAAATGTTGGGAGGTATGCAAAAGGCATTCCCTCATCAACACTGACTGTGTTAATGGAGGAATTGAGCAATTTTCTTTCCTTCCCAGTTGTATATAAAATGCACTTTTTATCTTTCAATAAGTGTTTCCCAGTGCTAAACCTTTCGTCTAATTTCTAAATTGCTGCATTTGTAAATTTTAAAAGCCAATATAAAGGAATAGTAGTGGTAAAAAAAAGCCCTTGTGGATTTAATTAAAGGGGTTTAAAGGTAAATGTTTTTTCACCTTAATGCATCCTACAATACCGCCCCCCCCCCGAGCCCCCATTTTACTTACCTGACCCCTCGAAAGTCCTGTGCTCGCCCCCGTCATCCTCCTTGCCGTTCAGCCTGGCCATTGATTGGCTACAGTGGATGGATTGAAAGCAGCGCAGCCATTGGCTGGCACTGCTGTCAATCACATCTAATGACGCGGCGCGCCGGGGGGCGGGGCCGAGTGATACAGTGAGCAGCAATAGCCGCTGGCTGTATCACAGGAGCGCGCCCGCAATTCGCTCACCACCATGCGAGCTCGCATATAGGTGGTGAGTGATTGCGGGGAGGAGCCGAGACAGCCGCCGAGGGACCCCAGAAGACGTGGATCGGGGCCACTCTGTGAAAAACGAGCTGCACAGTAGAGGTAAGTATAACATGTTTGTTATTTAAAAAAAATATATATATATTTTTTTACAATCTCTTTAACCTTTTTTTGGGGGTTAATTCTCCTTTAAGGGGGTGTGGCAGGAGGCGTGTCCTTTGCCTACATAAGTTTGCTAGTAGGTGTCCCTCATTCCCATCTCAAAATGTTGGGAGGCAGCATTGAGGAGAGAAGCCTGCACAGCAAAGAGAAGGCCGGAGTTCAGATTTAAGCAATTTAATGCAAAATGAATTTCCAATATTTTTTAATTTGCTACTTTCATTAGAATAATACCTAGTGATCCTGCCACGAAGCTGCTTGCTAATGCACTTCCTGTTACAGGGTGACAACGCTCTGTCCCTGCCTCCCAACTGTGCTTCTGAGTTGTCACTCTGCCACACGGGCTTCCAATGCAAAGACCACAAGTAGCCCTTTCAATGCACATAATGCAGGCATGGCCCATCATGCATCTGGGTTTCAGACTGCTTGAAACCCAGACACACAGACGGGAGAGGAAAGAGGGCTCGATCTGCACCTCTTCCTTCTACCCCTTCCCCTCTGTGTCTGCCCACCCACACTCCAATCACTGGCAAAGTGCCTCAGAAAAGGAACGTGGGGGCCAGACGTTTGAAGTCCAGCAGCCTCAGATACATCTGGATGAGAGGTGCTGACTGCCAAGGGGTGAGTGAGCTCACCATCCATCCCTGTCTGTGACTGAAGTCTCCCCCCTTCTCTCTCCTGTCTCTGAGTGAGTACACTAAGGTAAATCAGGGTTCTCAGAGCACCCCTTACATCAGAGTTCAACTTTACACTGAAGTCCACAGTGTTCCCCCTTACATCAGAGTCCTCTCCTTACATCAGAGTTCTCAGTGTTCCCCCTTAAATCAGGGTTCCCAGAGCATCCCTTATGTTAGAGGCCCCAGAGTTCTCCCTTACATCAGAGTCTACAGAGTTCCCCCTTACAGTGTAAGGAAACTCTGCTGATTCAGATGTAAAAGGGGAACTCTGTGAGTTTAGGTGTAAAAGGGGACTCTTGTTATTAACTTCATATGATTAGAAATGTTATTTAATAGCAAAATATATGTATAGTTTATACTATAAAAAAAAAGAAAATTGCCGTGTGCCGCCAAAGTGTTCAGGTTTGACGTGAAGAAAAGGTGGCAACCCTATGGCCGACTGTTGTCACCCTCAGAAAGAAATGCCATGCAACCATCACAGGAGTGTGTGTGTAGGTGGGAAATGGCTGCAAAGAAGCTGTGGGAGATCAGCAGATCTGAGAAGTAAAGAATAAATAAAAAAGGGGGGAGATCAAGTATTTCAATAATGATTATTGATTTTCAGTTAGGGTTTACAAGAAATGGTTACAAGGAATTTCTCTATTTTCTCTCGCTTCACACCCTTTCCTGGAAAGCCTCTCTGTCAATCTTTAACCCCTGATAATGATATTTTTGACGTCCTTTGTGCTCCCACAACAAATTAACATTAAAATGTCTATCGGTAATAAAATATAGATAGCAGAGAAAGAATGGGGAGAGGCCTGGGTAATTGTACTCTCCCTTGGAATGAGGAAATACAGTCACAATAATCCTTCACACAGATATCAGCTGCAGTATATGAATGAGGATGAAGGTTGTTGTGTTTTCTTACCTTTTGTAAATGTGTTTATTGAGGATATGAGTAACTGTGAGGGAGCTTTATGCTACAGGTCACATTCTTTCTTAGGACCCACAAGCTGTGAAAACACAAGCTTTTCATGCTATTTTTCTATTTTATTGAACCGGTTTTATAGGTTCTGCATTATTGTCCGTTTATGTTTTTGTCATGCATTCATAACAGCCCCCATCTGGGTTTCCACTGAATGGGAGCTGTCCTGTGCCCAGGGTGGGGTTGTGCTGTACCTTTGCAGGTGCAGAGGCGTGCCCTGTGTCCCATAAGATGTGTTCTACTGCCAACTGGTACTGAGTGAATATCACAGACTATACTGGTCATGGGCATACCTGGGAACATTTTGAAGTCTGGCTTGCACACTTCATAAAGTTTCTAGGCATTCCTATGATCAATATAGTATAGGTTAATAGTTGACTTTGGCCAATGCAGGTGGGTGATTGAGAAGGGGGGGTCAAGGGTGGAGCGATGAAGGTGGGTGGATGATGGAGCAGGTGGGGGTGGTCAGTGATGGCCTATAAAGGTGGGTGGATGATGGAGAGGGGGGTGGGTGGTCAGTGATGACCTATAAAGGTGGGTGGATGATGGAGAGGGGGGGTGGGTAGTCAGTGGTGGCTGATAAAGGTGATTGAATGATGAAGGGGGGGGTTGGTTAGTGGCGGATGATGGAGAAGAGAGGGAGGTTAGTGGTGGTCCAATGAAGGCGAGTGCATGATGGTGAAAGAGTGTAGTTAGTGGCAGACTATGACGGTAAGTGGATAATGAAGAAGGGGGAATGGTTAGTGGCCAGTGATGAAGGCAATTGGGTGATAGAGAAGGTGGGGGTGTTGTCAGTGATGGCCAATGAAGGTGGGTGCATAATGAAGAAGGGGGGTAGTTAGCGGTGGCCGATGAAGGTGGGTGGATGGTGGAGAAGAAGGGGTGGTTGGTGGTCGCTGATGACGGCGATTACATGATGAAGAAAGGGTGGTGGTTAGTGGTGGCCAATGAAGGTAGATGGGTGATGGAGAAGGGAGGGAGGTATGTGGTGGTCCAATAAAAGTAAGTGGATAATAAAAAAAGAGGGAGGGCTAGTGGCCAATAAAGGTGAGTGGATAGTGAAGAAAGGGGGAGGGCTAGTGGCCAATAAAGGTGAGTGGATAGTGAAGAAAGGGGGAGGGTTAATGGCCAATGAAGGTGAGTGGATGATGAAGAAAGGGGGAAGGTTAGTGGCCAATGAAGGTGAGTGGATGATGAAGAAGGAGAGTGGTCAATAGTGGCCAGTGAAGATGGGTGGATGATAAAGAAGAGGATGCACCTTTGCTGCAGGTGCACAAACTTTGTGTTTCCTCTCTCCACCCCTCGGCTCCATCATGACTCGCACAGTCCCCTTTTGACCTGCTCAGTGTTGGTATATGAAATACCTGCAACAGGCCGGAAATGAGCCAGTAAATCACATAAAAAGCCTGCATTGCCGGGTAAGATCCGGCAAGCTCCCAGGTATGGTCATGGACTACTGGCTATCATTCTGAGTGTTCAATGACCGCTCAATCAACCGTTTTAATATCTAAGCAAAGGATCATGTAAACTGTTCTCCCCAGTGGGCTATCCACTGAGTAGGCTTTGTAAGGCTGGCCTGAACAAAGGCCGGAAGCCATTCACGGGCATGAAGCAAACAGCCATGTGTGGCCTCTAGGTGGTACATGCGCTGGCGAGGCGCACATCAATACGTGGGATTTTAGTTATCTGCATGGACAAGCCCCTGTTGGGTGACACCGCTGGTCCTCCTTACTGTTGCCACCCAGGAACAAGTAGGTGTTGAATATGAAAACAGCGCTGAATATTTGCTGGAGTACAACTACTAGGAGGACATCATGTTAGGCAACAGTTTTTTTGAATATTCGGCATTTGCATATGCTTTTCATTTGCATGACTTACAAGTCATAAAAATACGACTGGTCAGGCAAGCGCCTTTGACTATTACGATTGGATTGGCCACTTGTCAGGGGCTGCAAGTTATGCCTGTCACTCTTTAGCCATGTTGGTCGACTCAATTGGATCCTATTTCTAGCCCCCCTGATCACCGCCCCCTCTTCATTACCTTGGCACATTCCCAGGATACTAATGATGTCATGGAGGGGGGTGTGGAGGAGAAGTTGATGGGAATTGGTGGAAGGAGATGACACTGAGATGAAATTCCATAGCTTAGCTGAGGGCTAGCATGGGCAATACCCACAGCGTACCAATTTCTGGTGAAGGGCGTGCATCAGTAGAGGTTCCATCTGTCAAAACCCGAACTTTTAATTCGATTTAGTTGATGGCCATTTTACGCAGACAGGTAAACTGTGCACAAACTTCCAAAATATAGGAAGTTGCTACTAAAAATAGAGAGAGCATGGACACAATGCAGTTAAAGTGGTTGTAAACCCACTTTGACAACATGCACCTACAGGTAAGCCTAGATTAAGGCTTACCTGTAGGTGCATGAAATAACTACTTAACCTACACGGTTAAGGAGATATTTGCTGTAAAACACAGCACCGATGACGTCACACGCATGCGCACTAGCATCATTGCCGGTTTTATGAATGGGATCTTGCCGGCCCGAGCGCGCATGCGTGTGATGTCATCGCCGCTCTGGCCAATCACAGCGCCTGAGCGGCGATATACTGACGGCAGTGACGGGACATCGAGGTAGGATGGCGGAGGTGACCGAGGACTGCTGCGGGGGGTTCGATCTCAGGTAAATCATTAATAATGAGCTAGTATGCTATGCATACTAGCTCATTATGCCTTTCTTTTGCAGGGTTTTTTTTTTAAATGGCTTTACTTCCTCTTTAACTAACTAGAAAAGGTGCCATGCTTGTGCCAACTTGTAAAGTCAAAACCCTGTGTTTAAAAGACAGAATTTTTTGTTGAAAAGTCATAATTCAAGTCATCAGAATTTTGAATATAAAAGTTGGAATTCTGCTAATAAAATTTAAAATTCTGAGAAAAATGGTTGATTTCTTTATATCACCCCTTTGGCAGATTCTCTTACCTTCTGTGCAAGTTTTGAACAATTTATTGTTGTTCATTCTGCATCTTTTTGCTTTTTATTTTGCCAGTGTACGTTGACTTGTTCAGCTCCTGTGTGGGCTCTACTGTTGCTATTCTGTGCCTTTTTAAAATTACAAAAAAAAAAAAATTTGAAAAAGAGAAATTAGCATTCTAAGGCCTCGTACACACGACCGAGTTTCTCGGCAAGAACCAGCAAGAAACTTGCTGGCAGAGATGTCTTGCCGAGAAATTTGTTTGTGTGTATGGTTTCTCGTCAAGAAAACCGACAAGTAATCTCGACAAGAAAATAGAGAACATGCTCTCTATTTTCTCGTCGAGATTCTCGTTGGCATGTTTCTCGACGAGAAAAGTGTGTGTGTGTGTACACTTACCTGTCCTCCGGGAAGCCCGCGCATGTTCGAAATGAATTTGACGCATGCGCGGTAGCTTCCTAGGCATAGATAGGGTATACCAAGATGGCGGCGACGGCATCGAATGTGACGAGTGCATGCTCGTCGTAGTCGATGACGTCACCGCGTACGCTCCATTCAAAGAACCGCGGGTTCTTTGAATCGAGCGTCTGTACACTCGGCCGGGACAAGTTTCTTGTCCAAGAATCTCGTCCTAAAAAACGACATGTTTTTTTCGACGAGAATCTCGGCCGTGTGTACGAGGCTTAAGTTTCGAAGTCAGAAATCTGCCCTCGTTCACACTGAGGGCAGGTTTCAAACCGACATTTCAGTCCGACTTCGGGGGGCGATCTGAAAGAGATTTCTGAGGGTTCATGCACAGATGTCAATTGAAATCGCCCCCTGAAGTCGCCAAATGTAGTGAAGAAATTACTTTTGGGAATCGGTGTCAAAACGCATGCCAAATCGGCCTAATGTGAACGTGGGCTAAATGTCAGAATTTTAAGTTCAGGATTCTGAGTTTGAGAGTCAGAATTCTGTGATTAACGGTCAGAATTCTCAGATTAGAATGCAGAATTTTGACATTAAACAGCAGAATTTTGATAATAAAAGGCAGAATTCATATTTTATTGTTTCAGAACTCCGACTTTCTTAAAACTCAGAATTTAAAGCGGAGCTCCACCCTAAAGTGGAACTTCAGCTCATCGGAACCCTCCCCCCCTCCGGTGTAACAATTCACACCTTTCAGGGGGGTGCAGATACCAGTCTAAGACAGGTATTTGCACCCACTTCCGGGAGTCCTCTCTGCGGGAAGCACTTCACTTCCCGCAGAATACCCATAGTGTTCTGGGAGACACTCGGCTCCCAGAACACAGGAGGACCAGTCAGAACGGCGCAGCGCGACTCGCGCATGCGCCGTAGGGAACCGGGCAGTGAAGCCGCAAGGCTTCACTTCCTGGTTCCTTCACCGAGGATGGCGGTGGGGGCAGCAGAGTGACGAGCGATTGCTCGTCCTCTGCTGCGGACGTCGCTGAACTCCAGGACAGGTAAGTGTCCTAATATTAAAAGTCAGCAGCTGCAGTATTTGTAGCTGCTGGCTTTTAATATTTTTTTTCCGGCGGAGCTCCGCTTTAATGAATAAAGTCAGAATTTTACGTTTAAAAATCAGAATTCTGTTTTATACATTTATTTTAGGCTTCTTTCAGACAGGCAGTGTACTTATTGCCCTCTGAAAAGCAATCCACAGTGGATTGCTTTCAGAGGGCGGTATAGCAGCAGCTAACAGGCATTCAGGAGGCACTACTGCCACCTCCTTAAGCGTTTTTTTTTTTTCTTTGGCCATGGCCACGAAGCAAAGCATGTACAACCTGGTCGGACTGTAATGATAGGATTCAGGTGGGCAGCCGAAGCAGTAAAACCGCTACTCAGACACCTGTTTTTAGCACCCTTCCCCCCCAGCCACCTATGTTTCACCTTTATGTGTGTAGCACGGCTCCCTAAGGGACTGCTTGGAATTACCTGCTCATCTACACGGCCATGACCTGGTGAACATTCCAAACCACCTGACACTCTGGGTTCAGACATCCTTGTTTCACTGTAGAGTAATAAATCAGACAACTCTGTGTATTTATGTTCTGGGAATATTTACTTGAACCAATTAAATGAGATGTTGTCACAAAAGGGAGATAATAGTTCTAGGCAACAGCGCCAACTCAGCAAAGGAATTCCTCCGAAAGACACAAAGCAAATATTAACAAATGACAATATGATATACACACTTCATTAAAGAAATAATACTAATCCCTTAAGGCTGGGTTCACACTAGTGCGACACGACAGCCGTCCTACTTTGGATCCGACTTTTCCCCGCGACATGAAGCCGACATATGTCCGACTTTCAATGAACGGGGATCCGAATTGGATCCCCGCCAATAGCAGGCACTGTGTTTGTTATGAATCTTGAGGGGGAACTTCAGGCCAAATTTTAAATAAAAAACCGGCATGGGTTCCCCCTCCAGGAGCATACCAGGCCTTTGGGTCTGGTCTGGATTTGAAGGAGAACCCCTACGCCGAAAAAACAGCGTGGGGGTCCCCCCCCCAGGGTCCAAACCAGACCCTTATCCGAGCACGCAACCTGGAAGGCCGCAGGGGAAGAGGGGGGGACGAGAGAGCACCCCCTCCCTTCTGAACCGTACCAGGCCGCATGCCCTCAACATGGGGGGTGGGTGCTTCGGGGCAGGGGGGCGACCTACGGCCCCCCCACCCCAAAGCACCCTGTCCCCATGTTGATGAGGACAGGGCCTCTTCCCGACAACCCTGGCCGTTGGTTGTCGGGGTCTGCGGGCGGGGGGCTTATCGGAATCCGGGAGCCCCCTTTAATAAGGGGGCCTCCAGATCCCGGCCCCCCACCCTATGTGAATGAGTATGGGGTACATCGTACCCCTACCCATTCACCTGGTGGAAAAAAATGGCAATAAAAACACAACACAGCTTTTTAAATTAATTTATTGCACAGCTCCGAGGGTCTCCGCGCTCTCCGGTTCTTTCTTCTGCCGGGCCTCCGCTATCTTCTTGCAGCTCTTTTGCTAGCGGGGCCCGGTCTTCCTGTCGCCTTCTTCTTCTCCCGCTCTCCGGTTCTTCTCTCGCTCTCCGGTTCTTTCTTCCGCCGGGCCTCCGCTATCTTCTAACAGCTCTTTTGCTAGCGGAGAGGCCCGGTCTTCCCCATCGTCTCGTCCGGCTCTCCGTTGTCCTTCTGCCGGCCCCTCCACTATCTTCTTCCAGCTCTTTTGCTAGTGGAGGGGCCGGTCTTCCCGTCGCCGTCTTCTTCTCTCTTCTCCTCCTCGATGTTGATGCGTCGCTTCCTCCCGCTGTAATACTGGCTGTTCGCTCCGCTCCGCATTAATATAGGCTTCTCATGATTTCACAGTCACATGCTCCCATGACGTCACAGTCACATGCTCCTGGGCCACCCGGAGCATGTGACTGTGACGTCATAAGAAGCCTATATTAATGCGGAGCGAACAGCCAGTACTACAGCGGGAGGAAGCGACGCGTCAACATCGAGGAGGAGAATAGAGAAGAAGACGGCGACGGGAAGACCGGCCCCTCCACTAGCAAAAGAGCTGGAAGAAGATAGCGGAGGGGCCGGCAGAAGGACAACGGAGAGCCGGACGAGACGACGGGAAGACCGGGCCTATCCGCTAGCAAAAGAGCTGTAAGAAGATAGCGGAGGCCCGGCGGAAGAAAGAACCGGAGAGCGAGAGAAGAACCGGAGAGCGGGAGAAGAAGAAGGCGACGGGAAGACCGGGCTCCGCTAGCAAAAGAGCTGCAAGAAGATAGCGGAGGCCCGGCAGAAGAAAGAACCGGAGAGCGCGGAGACGACACCGGAGACCCCCGGAGCTGTGCAATAAATTACTTTAAAAAGGTGTGTTGTGTTTTTATTGCCATTTTTTCCACCAGGTGAATGGGTAGGGGTACGATGTACCCCATACTCATTCACAAAGAGTGGGGGGCCGGGATCTGGGGGCCCCCTTATTAAAGGGGGCTCCCGGATTCCGATAAGCCCCCCGCCCGCATACCCCAACAACCAACGGCCAGGGTTGTCGGGAAGAGGCCCTGTCCTCATCAACATGGGGACAGGGTGCTTTGGGGTGGGGGGGCCATAGGTCGCCCCCCTGCCCCGAAGCACCAAACCCCCCATGTTGAGGGCATGCGGCCTGGTACGGTTCAGGAGGGAGGGGGGCCGCTCTCTCGTCCCCCCCTCTTTTCCTGCGGCCTGCCAGGTTGCGTGCTCGGATAAGGGTCTGGTTTGGATCTTGGGGGGGACTCCCACGCCGTTTTTTCGGCGTAGGGGTTCCCCTTCAAATCCAGGCCAGACCCAAGGGCCTGGTATGCTCCTGGAGGGGGAACTCATGCTGGTTTTTTATTCAAAATTTGGCCTGGAGTTCCCCCTCAAGAGCAGCACAGCACAAGTCGCATGCCAAAGTCGGATCATGCAAGACTGCGGTCCGAATTTGATCCGACTTCAATGATAGTCAATGGGCTGAAGTCGGATCAAAGTCGGACCGTAGTAGTACAGGGAGCATTTTCAAAGTCAGACCGACATGTGTCGGACCAGTTAAGACGGCTCCCATAGGGAAACATTGATTTTCACACGTCATGCGACATGAGCTCCCAATGTTGGAGCGTTTGTCGCCCCAGTGTGAACCCGGCCTAAAGGATGATTTAGCTAGCAGACTATACTGACACTCTGCCGAAGATGAAACCTGGCCAGCCTATACTTTTACCCTAAAGAGAGAGAGAGAGCAGGTCAATTAATAATAATATAATGGCCCTTGTATCAGCACTAGCATCAATGTCCCCGTTGCAGATCTTGTTAACTGTAATCCAATTAGGTATGGTGGGAAGCAAAAGGTTTCTTGTAGTAAGGAAGGCTAAAGATGTCTAAGCACATTCAAATAGATTCAGTAAATTATTTCTAATGTAAAGATGTCTGTGCAAAGTGTCCCAGTGAACTGTGACAAAACATGGGTAAAGGTTGGGCGACTGCCCTCTCACCAACAACCAACGTGTAGCGATATTCGTGTCTTGATCGCCCGATGTGAAGCTTGGTACACTGACTGGCAGGCAACTGGAGTGGTGCTGGATGGATGTCCAATTGGCAGCGCTAGGCTCCTCCGGTATGGGTTGAAAGGTGGCACTCTGCGTGGTAGGCCGCAACCCCTCTCTCCATGCACAGAGAGGTCCGTCTTGCGTCAGGCCTGGGAGGAAGAGAGCTCCGCGCGGGCTTTTGCTTCTTTTATAACTACACCCAGCAATCTTTCTAATGGCAGCAAAGCTCCCTGGGATATGTAGTCCAGGCACATAAACCTGCAAAGCTATTATCTGACGGGAGAACTACTCACCCCACAATCCTTTTGTTTGGCACACAAATATGATGGCACCTGATACACTGTTCACTAGCGGGACAGGCGATGCTTTGAAATACCGGAGAGTACGGTGCTTTAGGATTGTAGTTCATATTGCTACAGGTGTATTGTATTTTCACACCTTCGCCTGTCCGTCATACTTCAACAAAATCAGGTAACAAAAGAAACTGTTCGTCAGTACATCATGCATAAAAGGCTTCATGCTTTTACAGACTCCTACAACACCAAAAAAATGGGTAATTGTTTTATTCTTTTGAATTATTGTGCTGCTCCTAACAACCAATCATACAAACAAATATGAAATGTTGTTCAGTTTGATAACCTGTTTTTCCTTTCTTTAAGACTTCGATAATAAGTAGATGCTTGTGTAGGTGGTCTTTCTTGAAGAGCGCTGCATTTTGCATTTCAGCAATGCATGGGAAGGGGGCAGCATTTAACCTGCAACACAAGCGGATCTCAGTTGGACTTGCTGCATCCAGAGAAACACAGCACAGAACAGATCACACAAAGTCAGAATGGTCATCCCCACCACACTATTAAAGAAAAAATGCGCTTTAAATGCATGTCAAATGCTGAAACATAAAGACCATTAAGACAAGTAGTAATGCAGGGCAGATCCCAAAATACAGGAAAGAGTAATATAAACATATTTAGTATGCATATATCCATTCGACCGTATCCCACTCTCAGCGATTCTTTGGGTCACCAATCTGGGCACCATGTCTGATATGCTTGAAAGTATTTTCCATAGAAGTTTCTTGGCTATTTTTTTTACGAGAAGGTTGCCAGATTTTTCTTCTACTCCCCCCAATAACGTGGCTTGGGATTGGAGTGCGAGATGTAATAACATATGTGCATAGCCAATCTGTACACACGTACTAGGGCCAACTTAGATGTGAGACAAAGAGCTTACCAACATGTGTTTGGAGTGTGGAAGGAAACTGGAGTACCCGGGAAAAACCCAAGGGAGAACATGCAAACTCCATACAAGGGCCAAGTGGAACGAGAGCCAACGAACCTACCAGAATTTCTTTGGCGTGTGTAAGGAAACTGGAGTACCCAGAGAAAACACAAGGGAGAACATGCAAACTCCATACTAGGACCTACTTAGACAGGAGCTAATGAACATACCAGTATGTCTTTGGCATGTGGAAGGAAACTGGAGTACTCAGAACAAACCCCTGGAGAAAATGCAAACGCTATACTAGGGCCAACTTAGACAGAGGCCAATGAACCTATCAGGATGTCTTGGAGTGTGGAAGGAAACCAGAGTACCCCGAGAAAACCCAAGAGAGAACATGCAAGCTCCATACTAGGGCCAACTTAGGCAGGAGCCAATGAACCTATCAGCATTTCTTTGGAGTGTAAAAAGAAACTGGAGTACCCAGCGGAAAAAACCCAAGGCAGAACATGCAAATTCTATATTAGGGTCACCTTGGGCAGGAGCCAATTAACCTATCAGGATATCTTTGGAGTGTGGAAGGGAACTGCAGTACCTGGAGAAAACCCAAGAGAGAACATGCAAACTCAATCCTAGGTCCAACTTAGACAAGAGCCAGTGAACCTATCAGCATTTCTTTGGCGTATGAAAGAAAACTGGAGTACCCAGCGAAAAAATCCAAGGCAGAACATGCAAACCCCATACTAGGGTCACCTTGGACAGGAGCCAATGAACCTATCAGGATATATTTGGAGTGTAGAAGGAAAATGGAGGCCCCAGAGAAAGCCTAAGGAAGAACATGCAAACTCCATACCAGGGCATACTTATGCAGGTGCCAATGAACCTACCAGTATGTGTTTGGAGTGTGGAAGGAAACTGGAGTACCTGGGAAAAACCCAAGGGAGAACATGCAAACTCCATGCTTACAGTGTCCTGAGCAAAATTTTAACTAAGGACTGTTAGGTATAAGTAGTAGCCACTAAGCTATGTTAGTATGATTTACATGTATTAGTATATCAGCTTTAGGCTTATTGTGAACTAACGAGGAACAGAGACACTTGGTTGTAACCTGTCTTTGAAGCCTGTATGAAAACTACAAGTCCCAGCCATGGCTGGCAATGTATTATGGGAACTTGGTAATGTTTGCCAGTTTGAGGATCACAGTGCCCCACAACCACTACCACCCATCCCCTTTTATGTAATATGGCAAGGCTTTTTTTCTTAGAGATAAAGTTATGCATTGTCCTTGAATCACTGTTTACATAGTAATACTGGCAAAGATTTCATTGTATAGAGTGCATATCGACGCCATGTTACTGATAAAAATAAACACTGCACTTTACGCAAGCCTCTCTCTTTGGAGTGAGTGTTTAAATTTATGCATTACCCTACTTATAGAAGCATGCCACAAGTTGTGTGTGACGTGGGTCCCTGAGCCTGACCAAGATTAGAATGACCTCTGGGGACCTCAGGCCCTGATCAAAGGCTGGTGATGTCCATGTGTATGTGTGTGAGAGTGTGTGTATGTACATATTTAGTGCTGGAGACTCCCCGACCAATGGAAACAAATGGCTCCAGTACACCCTTTCATCACTCAAAGTTAACATAGTTGCGTTACGCTCATCGGACTGCATCAGGACACTATCATAAGGCTTTATTTTAAACATCACGAGTAAGCTTGCCCAGAATTATTTTAGGTAATCTAGAGCAGCATTGAAGAAATATGTATTCACTGTGACCTTCATTGCTGACGCCTCCTTTAAAAAATGCTGTTGCCTGGCTGTCACGCCAATCCAGTGACTTTAAAGCTGAACTGCAAACTAAGGGCTTGTTCACATGTGAGGTTGGGGGCAATAAAACCCTGTGGCTACGCCATGCTTTTACCACCCTCCAACCGCTACCCCCTTTAGCTGGAGAGGCAGCGGTTGCTAGGGTACACATGCCATGACGCTTTGCTTCGCGGCTGTAGCAGGAACAATAGCCCTGTCACTTTCGGTGGGCATAGCTCCTGCCAAACGCCCCCCATTCAAGTCGTTAGGGCCACTCTGCAAGCACCCTGCAACCACGTGCAGCTAGTGCGGGATTCAAAGGGTTAAAGCAGGTGGTGAGAAGGCAATAATTTTGGTCTACACGTTTCATGGACAATGCTGCTTCTTTAGGACCCTAGACATTAGTATATTGGACTTGAGCGTCATGGATGTACACACTCTAAAAAAAAATAATACACTGTAAGTCAAGATACACATACACTATATTACCAAACATATTGGGACGTCTGCCTTTACATGCACGTGACCTTTAATGGCATCCCAGTCTTAGTCCGTGGGGCTCAATATTGGGTTGGCCCACCCATTGCAGCTATAACAGCTTCAACTCTTCTGGGGAGACTGTCCACAAGGTTTAGGAGTGTTTCTATGGGAATGTTTGACCATTCTTCCAGAAGCACATTTGTGAGGTCAGGCACTGATGTCGCAGTCTCCACTGTAATTCATCCCAAAGGTGTTCTATTGGGTTGAGGTCAGGACTTTGTGCAGACCAGTCAAGTTCCTCCACCCCAAACTCACTCATCCATGTCTTTATGGACCTTGCTTTGTGCACTGGTGCGCAGTCATGTTGGAACAAGAAGAGATCATCCACAAACTGTTCCCACAAAGTTGGGAGCATGAAATTGTCCAAAATGTCTTAGTATGCCGACGCCTTAAGAGTTCTCTTCACTGGAACTAAGGGGCCAAGCCCAACCCCTGAAAAACAACCCCACACCATAATCCCCTCTCCACCAAATGATTTGGACCAGTGCACAAAGCAAGGTCCATAAAGACATGGATGAGTGAGTTTGGGGTGGAGGAACTTGACTGGCCTGAACAGAGTTTTGGCCTCAACCCGATAGAACACCTTTGGGATGACTTAGAGTGGAGAATGCGAGCCAGGCCTACTCGTCCAACATCAGTTCCTGACCTCACAAATGCGCTTCTGGAAGAATGGTCAAACATTCCCATAGACACCCTCCTAAACCTTGTGGACAGCCTTCCCAGAAGAGTTTAAGCTGTTATAGCTGCAAAGGGTGGGCCAACTCAATATTGAACCCTACAGACTAAGACTGGGATGCCATTAAAGTTCATGTGCATGTAAAGCCAGGTATCCCAATACTTTTAGTAATATAATGTAATCAATAATGTTATCAATAAACAAAACTGTCCAAAACACTGGGGAGGGAGAAAAAAACCCATACCCAACAAAATCCCACAGAACCCACCACCTCGGACAGCCTTACACCTGCAAAGCTCAAGGAAAGAACCTTGAAAATGTGCAGTGTGGGAAGTGCTGCCAAACATTGTTAACGGGAAAAGAAGAATGTTGGGACTCTCCGACAATAAACAGACGTTTTTTGTTGAATTTTTGGGTTGTTGTTGGAGAGCGTGTGTGGCCTGCTGATTCCATCCTTTCTCAGTCCTGTCCAGTGTTTTTGCTTTCATTCCATCCGAAGATAATCTGTGAGTAAAGCACATTCCCAGGATTCCTCCAGCTACAAATCTCCTGCTTCTGTATACAGCTATAACAATTTGTAATCATTGCAAAATAATGTGGCTGAATTTACGCAGTTGGCCCCGCTGCAAGCTTCACACGCCGGGCTCTCCCCCCCCCCCCCCCACCCTAATGCATGGAACGCGCTTCATTACAGAAGATAGCGTACAAAGTATCAGCCTTGTGGTTCCAATGGATGCCTTTTAGTAGCAACCCTTGTGACACGGCTGATAAGAATGCTGCATTGTTATATAACAGCCAGCAATGGTAGTAAGGGCCCATTCATGCGCGGTTTTACTGTGCTTTCTTAAAGTAAATCCAATCAGTACAATCTCATGTAAGATTCAACATGTTAGGGTCTTTTCTAAAGTCATTTTTAGTGTTAATTAAATATGCATTTCTTATCCCTTTCAAGACTAATGCCGCGTACACACGGTCGGAATTTCCGACAGAAAAAGTCCGATGGGAGCTTTTGGTCGGATATTCCGACCGTGTACATGCTCCACCAGACTGTTTCTGTCGGAATTTCCGACGGGACTTAAGCCTCGTACACACGACCGAGAATCTCGTCGTAAAAAACCTGTCGTTTTTCTCGACGAGATTCTTGTCAAGCTTTCCTTGCATACACACTGTCAATTCCAAATCTCGTCGTTGGAAAGCGCAGTGATGTACAACACGTACGACGGCAGTATAAAAGGGAAGTTCGATTTCAATGGCGCCACCCCTTGGGCTGCTTTTGCTGATCTCGTGTTACCGCGTGTTGGTCAAAGTTTGGGGAGAGACGATTCGCGCTTTTCAGTCTTTGTGCTTTCAGTTCGTTACAGTGTAACGAATGTGCTATCTCCATTATGAACACTAGT
This sequence comes from Rana muscosa, assembly GCA_029206835.1. Taxonomy (NCBI): domain Eukaryota; kingdom Metazoa; phylum Chordata; class Amphibia; order Anura; family Ranidae; genus Rana; species Rana muscosa. The sequence goes on from CM055120.1 coordinate 305,470,586, forward strand.
TTTACCAGAAGAAGCGCTCCCGTATCATACTGGATTCTGAGCATGCGCGATTTTTAAGACTCGGAAAAGCATACACACGAACGGTTTTCTCGTTGCAAAACAGGCCGACGAGAATCCCGACGAGAAAAACGAGAATCCTGACAGGAAAATAGAGAGCAGGTTCTCTATTTTTCTCGTCGAGATTCCCGGCAGTTTTCTCAACGAGAAACCATACACACCAACGGTTTTCTCGGCAAGAAAGCTCTCCCAGCAGTTTTTTAATCGTTTCTTGCAGAGAAAACCGGTCGTGTGTAGGAGGCTTAAGATAGAGAGCGGGTTCTCTATTTTTCCGGCGGAAATTCCGCCCCTGTGTACACGGCATAAGCAAATTTCTGACATTTGTTGCTTCGCAAGTTAAAATCTGTATTTTTTGCTAGAAAATTACTCAGAACCCCCAAATATTATATATATATATATATATATATATATATATTTTAGCAGAGAATTTAGAGAATAAAATGGTGATTGTTGCAATATTTTATGTCACACAGTAATTGTGCAGCGGTCTTTCAAACGCATTTTTTTGGGGAAAAAGACACTTTCATGAAATTTAAAAAAACTAAACAGTAAAATTAGCCCAATTTTTTTTTGTACAATGTGAAAGATGATGTTACGCCGAGTAAATAGATACCAAACATGTCACACTTTGAAATTATGCACACTCGTGGAATGGCGACAAACTACGGTACCTAAAAATCTCCATAGGTGACGCTTTAAAAAAACAATCGACCTGGGTGTACTGTGGCTGGTTCGACAGCTTCTGTCGAAGATGAATGACCGAAAAAGCTCTGCTGTCCGGCTCCCGTTTGGTGCTCTCAGCCAACCGACTTCTCCTTTTAAAAAAAGGCGACGTATACCATTTCAGATACATTGGTGTGATTTTCTGCATTTATCAGGAAGAGGTATCAGTTGGGGGTGCTTACTGCTAATGTGTGCAGCTGTTCTCAATATATCACATGTGAAGCACACTATACGTGTATGTCTTTTACATGAACAATCATATGGAATGTTCTTGCGTGTAACCAGGCTTAGACTGCAGCATTCAGCACTTTTGCCACTCTACAGTTTCCATATGACCTTTGCATGTAGAAAAGTGCACCTTGCTGCATTTATTTTTAAGCCATCATTCTCTACTGGTGTATAGTGACAATGTCAACCCAGTCTGGATGTTACCTATGACAGCATGTGTATGCTGCCATATCATTTCCAATGTCAGATCTGTCTAAATACAATCCTATTCATAGTGTTCTTTATTATTTCAAAGCTAACAGGGGCTGCTAATATGCAAATTAGCAGATATCCTACACAAGGCCTCTAAGATAATTTGTTGTAAAGGGAATCCCTGGCTGGCGAGTCCCCAGGATTACTTGCTATATTATTATTATTATACAGGATTGATATAGCGCCAACAGTTTGCGCAGCGCTTTACAACATGGGGGCAGACAGTACACTTACAATATAAATCAATACAGGAGGGATCAGAGGGATCCGCTCGTTAGAGCTTACAATCTAGAAGGGAGGGCCAAGTGGAACAAAAGGTAATAACCAGGGCTTTTTTTCAGCTGGAACTTGGTGGAACTCAGATATACCACCTCTGGCTCAGGCCCTCTGCTCCCTGCTCACCACTATCACTTGTAAACACTGAAATCCGACTTCTGTGTTTACAAGTGAAAGCTTGTCTCCTAACAGCTCCCACAGATCTGATCTCCTGAGCGGCTGCCACTCAGTGCAGGATGGGGACCAGGTTGATGCAGGTGAAGATCCCGACACCCCAACTGGATGATCTCCCTGCAAGTGAGAGAGGCAGAGCCACCTGCAGTGTGCGGAAGGTACTGGGTGCTTCAGCTTAATACACCAACACAAGTTAGACATGTGGAAGATGGTGGAGCTTTTAAGGAAGGAGGGAGAAGATGGAGGCAGTGGAAAGGGGGTTGCATGCAGAGGTCAGAGTTGAAGAGGTGTGAAAGTGAGGAGGATAGGGGATGCAGAGGTAAGTAGTTGTGGAAGAAGTCTGAACTTTGCACTCTGTGCGTAGTGCACCCCTGAACTTTGCACCCTGTGTGTAGTGCACCACTGAACTCTGTGCTCTGTATGCAGCGCACCCCTGAACTCTGCACTATGTACATAGCCCACCCCCGAACCCTACACGTAGTGCACCATCTGAAATCTGCACTCTGTGTAACACCCCCGAACTCTGTACGTAATGCACTTCTGGTATGTAATGCCCCTTCCACTGTTAGTGAGATTTGACCACACCCACTATTTGATATGGTTTGGAGGGTCTGTGTGGGGTGGGGAGGTTTTTTTTAGAGAGATCATGATGGAGTTCCTGCATTTTCTGAGAAAAAAAGCCCTGGTAATAACTGTGGGGGATGAGCTGATGGAGAAAATGAAAATACAGTTGTTAGGTGGGGGTAGGGTAGGCTTCTCTGAAGAGAAGGGTTTTCAGGGATCGTCTAAAAGCTAATAGAGAAGGACAGATTGGGGTAAGGCATTCCATAGGTTTGGAGAGGCTCTGGAAAAGTCCTGGAGGCGAGCATGGGAGGAGGTGACGAGGGAGCTAGAGAACAGGAGGTCTTAAGAGGAACGAAGAGAACGATTAGGTTAGTATTTAGAGACTAGGCTACTAATGTAGCTGGGGGCCGAGTTGTGGATGGCTTTGTAGATAGTTGTTAGTATTTTGAATTTAATTTGTTGGGTGAGCGGAAGCCAGTGGAGGGATTGACAGAGAGGAGCAGCAGACACAGAGCGATTGGTAAGGTGGATGAGTCTGGCAGCAGCTATAGACACAGAATGCTTGCACATTGTAGAACACAACATCTCAGTTTTCCCTTTTTCAAACCTGACATGAGCCCTTTTCATCTTCTTCACCACTTATAAAATAGGAGGCATCTTCTTTCTTTGGCCATTGGGCGACCAGCTATGATGTCATTTCTGAGCATGTGGGTTTGAATTACATTGTCCCACCAAAGAGTTTTTTACCAAAACCTCTACCTGCTACATTTTCTTTTTTGCACTTTTTCAGCTTTACCATCATGGAAGCCAATAGTAGGTGTGTTATGTCAACACTTCCACCCCTCCATCATCATGTCTGGTGTATGAGGTTGCAACACTATTTACACCAGGAACTACTATTACTCATTTTAACTTTCAGCTAGATGTAGCCACTCAAAAAAAAAAAAAACAAGTTTCTGGTTATCACACTACCTGATTTTAAGTTAATTACACAACATAGTAAGAACTTCTAAAATAACTGACATGGTTATTTCATGTATTTGCTAAGATTAATACTTCAAAACAGTTTTTCTCAACTAGGGTTCTTTTAGTGATAGGGGTTCTTTGAGCAATGAGCAACTCCCTGCCCCCCCCCCCTCTCAGATAAGCTACCACTGGCAACAATGATCTTTTCTGGTATCTAGGGGGGGGGGCATTCTATCCATTGACCACCAATATAAGGTGTATTCTTTCCACTAACCACCAATGTAAGAAGCATTCTCCCTACTAATCAGCAATGTAAGGAACATTCTTCCCACTGACCACCAATGTAAGTGTAGCGATACCTCCAACTAAGGAGGCCGCAGAATTAGATTTGGGCCCTGAGTGCAGCTCCGCCAACCCCCGGCAATAGGCTCTACCCCCTTCTGGCACAGCTAGTATTAACAATCAATGATATGTCCTATGCAATAGAATAACTAAGCAAGGACACAGTAATGAATTGTAATAGGTAAAGTGTTTTACTAATTTTTCTCAATATGGATAAAGGGGTAACAGTAATCACAGTTCAAGATAATCACTCCTAAGGGCAGCGTCCTGCCACTCTAACACACTATATAATAACACACGCTACAGGTGGACCGTTAACTAAGTGCCCTATGGCGCAGTAATCAAACACGCTAGAATCCCCACCAGGCCTGGTTCTAATATTTAGCTTAGTCCTTCTTTCTTCACCGGCAGGTCTGTAATGGTGGTGCACTTTAAACAGAGTATAACTTTGTAATCCAAGGGGTATGAAAATAACTTGTAGGCCACGGCAGTCTATAGGCCTATATACAGTAACAGTATCTTAGCTGGGCTTACGCCCTCTCACCCGCCGGACTACGGATCCAGTCCGGGAAACCTCCACCAGCCGTGTCACACACACTCGATCTCTCCAACGATCAGGCCCCCGATCCGACTAGGCTGTAGCTCACAAAGTCAGATGCCACCCAGGCTCGCAGAGGGGAGGGTGGAAGGCTCTTTGGTGCAGAGCAAGGCCTCAGGCTTCAGGCCTTGCACTCCGACACATCCGCACAGGAGGATCCGTCTGTGAAGTCTCGTGTCCCCAAAGAGGCCGAGCCCGGCCTCGCCTCCTCCTTTTATAACCCCTCCCATGAGTCTCTGCGGTGGAACATCTAAAGAATGGGGTTATGGGTAATGTAGTTTCTTCCCAATATAGGGGAATACCCCGCTACACACTCCCCCCACTTAAACTCTTTGGTCCCCAAAGATACATTTTAGCAACAACTATATATAACATTGGACCATTCTGAAAACAATGTTGGGATAGGGGATTCCCACCATAACTGAGGGGTGGAATTCCCTTGCCCACAGGTCACATTATCATGGGTGGCCTGCCTAACTGTGCCAGAGAGTGAGCTGGGGTTGCCCTCCACCAAATGGACAGTGGAGGGATCCGGAATCTCAGCATTTCTCCTAGCAGTGACCACAGAGTCTTCCGAACTGTTCCCCATCTGGGGGTAGGTCAGCTTCTTAGGAGGTCGAATGACTCTTCGAGCTCTTTGCTCTCCTGGAATCTCTGGCTCTGGCGTCACAGGCTCCTCTTCCTCGGAGCAACTATCATGGGCATCTTCCCAGTAATCTGCTGAAGGACTGAAAGGGATGAACTCTGTAGCCTCTGGGTTCAGTGTTTCATCTGTGGTATCTTGGGTGACTGGAAGATCTATGATAGAAGTTCCTGGAGTTGGGGAAGACCACAGCCAATCAAGCTCTCCTTCTTCATCTCCACTAAGTTGGGAGGCTTCTCCATTTCCAGCTCGGGAGGTCTGTGACCGAGTGTGCGGCCTAGGAGTATCCAAGATAGAGGCCGGTGCAGGGGAGTCTCCCACGGAAGGTATTCTAACTGCCTCCGCAAGTGGGAACAGGTGGTTTCGATGCCATGTCTTCAGTGGGCCTACCTTTCCCTCTGGCTTCACCTTGTAGACAGGTAGGCTCGGCAACTTCCTGCAGATGACATAGGGTTCAGATCTCCATCTGTCTGCAAGTTTGTGCTTTCCGGGGACTCCCAGATTGCGCAACAGTACTCGATCCCCGGGCTGTAAGTCTTGTACCCGGACCTTCAAATCGAAATTTCTTTTATTCCGAGCTCCCCTTTGATCTGAGGCCGCTTGAGCTTGTTCATATGCTACTTTCAGGCTGTGTCTGAGCCTGTCCACATATCCTTTGTGGGATGTGGCTGAGGAATGGTCCAGTGAGGTGCCAAAGGCCAGGTCCACCGGTAGTCTCGCTTCTCTCCCAAACATGAGTCGATATGGGGAATAGCCTGTAGCATCACTGATGGTGCAGTTGTAAGCATGTACTATGGCTGCTATGTGTTTGCTCCAATGTTGCTTTTTCTCGCTTTCCAGAGTCCCCAACATGTTGAGCAAGGTTCGGTTGAACCTTTCCGGCTGAGCATCTCCCTGAGGATGGTAAGGTGTAGTTCGAGTCTTCTTAATTCCCAAAGAATCCAAGAGCTTCCGGATCAGCTTACTCTCGAAGTCCCTCCCTTGGTCTGAATGGAGTCTCTGTGGCAGCCCATAATGGACAAAGTACTTCTCCATAAGTACCTTGGCCACGGTGGACGCCTTCTGATCTTTGGTGGGGAAAGCCTGGGCATACCGGGTGAAATGGTCGGTTATCACCAGAACATTTCCTAGTCCACTCAGGTCGGGTTCGAGGCAGAGAAAGTCAATGCACACCAGGTCCACGGGCCCTTGGCTCTGTAGATGGCCCATTGGGGCAGCTTGATGGGGCAAAGTCTTCCTCTGGATGCATCGCGCACATGAGTGGCAGTACTCCTCTACCTCTGCCCTCATGCAGGGCCAATAGAACCGACTTCTGACAAGTTGAAAGGTCCTTTCAGCCCCTAGGTGGCCATGATTGTCATGCAAGGCAATCAGAACAGTCTCCCGATGTTTCTCTGGGAGGAACAGCTGCCACTTATCTTCTGAGTCATCAGAGGGGCCCCTTCGGTAGACCACTCCCTGATGTAACTGCAACCTATCCCACTCCTTCCTCAGCAGGCGAGCTTCTTTTGAAGGTTGACGCATGAGTATGTTTGGATCCTGATTTTTCAAGGCCTCCAGGACCAATCTCCCCATGGGGTCTTCCAATTGGTCACACCTCAATTCCTTCTTGGACAGTCTTGGTAGGTTGTCCTCTTCCAATTGAGCTACTCCACAGTAGTGTTTGGGGACTCCCACCGTGGTAACTCCTATTTCCTCTGCTCTGGAGCCTCCTCGGGCTTGGAATTCAGCTCCTTGACAAAGGGCCCGCACCCCGTCTGGTGCCACTTGGGTCCAATCTTCTATTTCAATGGTCGGGGAATGAGATCTTCTGGACAGAGCGTCTGCGTCTCGATTCCCCACTCCTGGTCTATACTTAAGGCTGAAGTTGAATCCAGACAGTGCAGCCAGCCACCTGTGTCCAGTGGCATCCAACTTGGCCGTGGTGAACAGATAGGTAAGGGGGTTGTTGTCGGTCTTCACAGTGAACTCTGCTCCATACAGATAGTCTTTGAGCTTGTCTACTACCGCCCACTTGAGGGCCAGGAACTCCAGCTTGTGAGTGGGGTAGTTCTCCTCAGAGGGGGTCAGGCTCCTACTCACATACCTACCTACGCCGCAATTGCCCCTCATGTTCTTGGTAAAGTACTCCTCCCAGACCGTCATGACTAGCATCCACGTGCAGTTCATAGGGTTTGGTTGGGTCTGCGTAGGCCAAGACTGGTGCAGTGGTCAGGCTCCTCTTCAATTCCTGGAAAGCCTCTTCACACTTCTGATTCCACTGATCTCTGATGGACTCTCCTGGCCTCCTGGGCCCCGAGCCATCCTCTTCTCCTTCAGTCTTGAGCAACTCATTCAATGGTCTAGCAATTCGGGCAAATCCCTCCACAAACCTCCTGTAGTAGGAGCAGAAGCCCAAGAAGGATCTGAGTTCTGTTACTGTGGTGGGCCGTGGCCAGGAGGTAACTGCCTCCAATTTCTCAGGGTCTGTGGCCACCCCTTCTTCAGACACTATGTGCCCCAGATAGTTCACAGAAGACTGGTAGAACCGACACTTCTCAGGCGAAAGCTTAAGTCCTTCCTCACTGAGTCTTCTCAACACTTTTTCCAGCCTCTCTTCATGTTCCTCCAAGGTTCTCCCAAAGACAATGACATCGTCCAGGTATACAAGGACTTCGATCAAGTTCATGTCCCCTACTGTCTTCTCCATGAGGCGTTGGAAAGTAGCTGGGGCTCCAGACAGACCTTGGGGCATCCGGTCGAATTCAAAGAACCCCACTGGGGTTATGAAAGCTGTCTTCTCCTTGTCTGTTGGGTGCATCGGAATCTGATAGTACCCACTCTTGAGATCCATAACGCTGAACCATTTGGCTCCAGACAAGCTCTGTAGGGCATCCTCTATCCTCGGAGTGGTGTATTGGTCAGGTATGGTTCTCCTGTTGAGAGTCCTGTAGTCGATACAGAGCCTCAATGATCCATTCTTCTTTCGGACCACCACTATGGGAGAGGCATAGGGGCTTCTGGACTCCCGTATCACACCAGTCCTCTTGAGTTCTGCAAGTTGTTCCCTCAGATCCTCCAGATCTGCTAGCGGGACCCGCCTGACCCTCTCTCGGAAGGGCTTATCTTCCTGGAGGCGGATCCGATGGGTGGCACTCCTTGCACACCCCACATCAAACTCATCCTTAGAGAAGATCTTCTCCCATCTATTCAACTGGGCCTTGGCTCTCTCTTTCCAAGCCCTGGACAGATTCGGGTTTTCCATGGTCAGCTTCTCCCAAACATCCCTTTCTTCACCTGTCCTCTTCACTTCTGACAGGGTAACAAGGGCCGCCGGGCTCACCTGGCCTAGCAACATTCTGGCTGGGATTTCCATGGGGTCTTTGGTAATATTCCTAACACTCACTGGAACTCTATAATGGGCCTTCTTCAGGACCTTCAGCGGAATCACTTCCAGTATCACCTCCAGGCCTGAGGACTCACCCCTTGGGTCTGACTCCAGCATGACAAAGGGACCAGGCTGCTCCCAAGTAAGCTTCACAGTGGCCCTGAGACAGGTTACTTCACCGGGCTGCAACACTACCCCTTCTCTTCCAAGTCTCCACACCTTCCCTATCTCCTCTCCAGGGGTCTCCCGCTCTTGGACCAGCCGTTGGTAGGCTGTCTTCAGCATGGGATGGATCTTGGTAGCTGCTTGTCTTTCTTCTGTCACGAGAGGGGTCAGGAGTCTTCGGACCAGGTCCGTGTTTGTCCCTATTATAAGGGAATTCTTGTTGGCTCCAGGTGGCCTAGGGCACACAACTGCCAGGGTGTCAAACACTTCGGCCTTCCCAGCCACGGATGGGTCAAAGGTCATTTTGATGGGAAGGTAGCCGTCGTAAGGGAAACTCTGGGTTCCAATTCCCCATATTTACAGCTCTTCTATCTTCTGGATAGGCAGATGACTCAGGTGCCTGTCGTAGAAGTCCCGGTATAGTAAGGTCACTTGTGCCCCGGTATCCAGGAGGCCCCTGGTGTAGACTCCCTCCACTTGAATGGGCACTATAGGGGATGGGCCTACCAGCTTCTCTGGATATGGTCCGGCAGGAGCCGCCTTCTTCTGACCTTTTCCCTTTGGACTCTCTCTTGTCCTATTCCCTTTGGACTTGAAGCTTTCTTGAGCCTGGTATGCACTGACTTCCCTCCTTTTAATGGGTGTAGGAACCCGCTGAGGGGTACTATTATTTTTCTTGGGTGGGCACCCCCTTTGGGGGGTGCCGTGCCTCTCCTGAGGGGTCTCCCCCCTTCTCCTTGGAGTATAGCTTTGTTGAGGGGTATTGCGTTTCCCCTTTGGTGTTCTATCTCTCTTTTTGTTTTTCTTCGCATTCAGCTTGGAGTTTACTGAAGATGGTGGGCACCCGGTTGACTCCTTCACCGGGGCCCTCTGAAGTTTCCCGCCGGCTTGCGGTTGTCTGGTCTCTTCTTCTTCGGACTAGAACATGTGGCTGCAATGTGGCCAACTCCCCCACAGTTGAAGCAGACTATATCTCCCCATTCTTGTAAAGGTTCGGGTGCTGAGGCAATCGGGAACAATTCCTTCCTTGGACTTTCCTTCTTCTTGGGACACTCTGTGTCTTTTGCTATCAGAGAGGTCAATATCTCTAACACCTTGGACATCTGAGTTTTTAGGGTGTCTATCTCCGCCTCTCTTTCAGGGGTCATTACTGGATTGACCAGCACCTGTGCGGGTACAACATTTGTCTTATCCTTCTGCTGGTCCTGTTGCAGCGCCTCCTCATCTCTGATAATTTTTATTAAATCAGCATAAGTCAGCAACATTCCTCCTCCCAAGGTTTTCAGGTGCAGCCAGACTGGATCGGAGCGTAGCGCTCCCTTTAAGACTTGCTTCATTCTTGCCGCATCGGCATCTTGGGGCTTCATCCCTTTCTTTAACACAATCTTGCACAGCAGCCTGTTTAGCCTTCTGACATACTCGGAAAGTTTCTCCTCCGGTTTTTGGAAAGTGTGTTCAAACTGGTAGACCGTCTCTGTCACCTTGTCTAATTGACCAAACTCTTCCTGCAGCATAGCTAGACAATCCTGCGCCGTGCACCCTGCATTCCCAAACCGGAAACTTTTCACTGCTTCTGCTGCTGCACCTTTAAGGCTTTCTAACACTCGCTGCCTCTTCTGTGCCTCCGGCACCTCCCATGCCTCCACCGCCTGTAATGCCTGCTCCACCCAGGTATCAAAATCTTCTTCCCCTGCCGGGACAGGGAGCTTCCCTGAGAATATTTTTAGTCTCCGGTAGCTAGTTTCCACATGCACCGTACTTGTCTTCTGACATTTGGCTAGCAAATCCCCTATTGCATTTATCAGTTCTGGTGATATAGCAGTGGCCGGGGCAGGTGCCACCGGGGGTGTCGCCCTGTCTTCTCTTTCAGGTAGAGTTCGGGCCGCAGCCTGTGGCGATCCCGTAGGGGATGGTTCCCTTTCTACAGTTATTGCGTGCGCCAGCCTAAATGTTCTGTTGTCTGGCGTCCGCAGACACTTGTGCTTACAAGCCTCTGGCATCCCGTCCCAATATTCCACTAATGCGTATTGATATGAGATGTTTGGGTCTGTCTTCATGTCTATCACCCATGGTGTGTGATCTGGGGACACTGAACTCATCAGTTCCTCTACCGTCTCACTTGACCATTTCTCGCCAGGAAGGCTAATGGCTAGCGACTGTTTTGGCTCTGTATTAGCGGCTTTGCACCACTCTTCTACCGCTCTTGGATCCATGGGGTCCATGCCGGCACTTCTGGCGTTCGCTTGCTGCATCAGGATCCCGGACGAGAACCCCCATGTGTAGCGATACCTCCAACTAAGGAGGCCGCAGAATTAGATTTGGGCCCTGAGTGCAGCTCCGCCAACCCCTGGCAATAGGCTCTACCCCCTTCTGGCACAGCTAGTATTAACAATCAATGATATGTCCTATGCAATAGAATAACTAAGCAAGGACACAGTAATGAATTGTAATAGGTAAAGTGTTTTACTCATTTTTCTCAATATGGATAAAGGGGTAACAGTAATCACAGTTCAAGATAATCACTCCTAAGGGCAGCGTCCTGCCACTCTAACACACTATATAATAACACATGCTACAGGTGCGCCATACGGGCGACCGTTAACTAAGTGCCCTATGGCGCAGTAATCAAACACGCTAGAATCCCCACCAGGCCTGGTTCTAATATTTAGCTTAGTCCTTCTTTCTTCACCGGCAGGTCTGTAATGGTGGTGCACTTTAAACAGAGTATAACTTTGTAATCCAAGGGGTATGAAAATAACTTGTAGGCCACGGCAGTCTATAGGCCTATATACAGTAACAGTATCTTAGCTGGGCTTACGCCCTCTCACCCGCCGGACTACGGATCCAGTCCGGGAAACCTCCACCAGCCGTGTCACACACACTCGATCTCTCCAACGATCAGGCCCCCGATCCGACAAGGCTGTAGCTCACAAAGTCAGATGCCACCCAGGCTCGTAGAGGGGAGGGTGGAAGGCTCTTTGGTGCAGAGCAAGGCCTCAGGCTTCAGGCCTTGCACTCCGACACATCTGCACAGGAGGATCCGTCTGTGAAGTCTCGTGTCCCCAAAGAGGCCGAGCCCGGCCTCGCCTCCTCCTTTTATAACCCCTCCCATGAGTCTCTGCGGTGGAACATCTAAAGAATGGGGTTATGGGTAATGTAGTTTCTTCCCAATATAGGGGAATACCCCGCTACATAAGGAACATTCTTCCCACTGACCACCAATGTAAGGAGCATTCTTCCCACTGACCACCAATGTAAGGAGCATTCTTCTCACTGATCACCAATGTAAGGAGCATTCTTCCCACTGATCACCAATGTAAGGAGCATTCTTCCCACTGACCACCAATGTAAGGGACATTCTTCCCACTGACCACCAATGTAAGGAACATTCTTCCCACTGACCACCAATGTAAGGAGCATTTTTTCCACTGATCACCAATGTAAGGGACATTCTTCCCACTGACCTCCAATGTAAGGAGCATTTTTTCCACTGACCACCAATGTAAGGAGCATTCTTCCCACTGACCTCCAATGTAAGGAGCATTTTTTCCACTGACCACCAATGTAAGGGACATTCTTCCCATTGACCTCCAATGTAAGGAGCATTTTTTCCACTGACCACCAATGTAAGGGACATTCTTCCCACTGACCTCCAATGTAAGGAGCATTTTTTCCACTGACCACCAATGTAAGGAGCATTCTTCCCACTGACCTCCAATGTAAGGAGCATTTTCTCCACTGACCACCAATGTAAGGGACATTCTTCCCACTGACCTCCAATGTAAGGAGCATTTTTTCCACTGACCACCAATGTAAGCAGAATTCCTCTCCATGATCACCTATTTATGGGACATTCTTCCCAGTGACCACAAATGTAAGGAGAATTCTTTCCACTGACCACAAATGTACACTGCATTCCTCTCCCTTATCACCAATGCAAGGTGCATTCTTTACACTGACCTCCAATGTAAGGAGCATTCTTCCCACTGACCCCCAATGTAAGGAGCATTCTTCCCACTGACCTCCAATGTAAGGAACATTCTTCCCACTGATCCCCAATGTAAGGAACATTCTTCCCACTGATCACCAATGTAAGGAGCATTCTTCCCACTGATCACCAATGTAAGGAACATTCTTCCCACTGGCCACCCAATGTAAGGAGCATTCTTTCCACTGTCCACCAATGTAAGGGACATTCTTTACACTGACCACCAATGTAAGGAACATTCTTTACACTGACCACCAATGTAAGGAACATTCTTTCCACTGTCCACCAATGTAAGGAACATTCTTCCCACTGACCTCCAATGTAAGGAGCATTCTTCCCACTGATCACCAATGTAAGGAGCATTCTTTCCACTGACCACCAATGTTAGGAACGTTCTTCCCACTGATCACCAATGTAAGGGACATTCTTCCCACTGACCACCAATGTAAGGAACATTCTTCCCACTGACCACCAATGTAAGGGACATTCTTCCCACTGACCACCAATGTTAGGAACGTTCTTCCCTCTGATCACCAATGTAAGGAGCATTCTTCACATCGATTACCAACTAGGGCCCTTCACTGATCACCAGTCTAATGAAGAACTTCTCTGCTGACTATAAATGTAAAGGGAAACTTTTCCAATGAACATCAATGTGAGGCAGCTGACCATTATTTATATTATCGGTTTCATTCATATTACTGAAAATAACATTATATAGAATATAATGGTGTCAGATATACTAAGTACACCCAAGTCCTTTTTTATTTTTCTTTATTCTTATATCTATAACCTACTGTTCACATATGATCTATAGATTTAAAAATGATTAGCAGGAGGTTCACAGACTTGAGAAAGGTGGCTTGAAATAGTATTGACCTTGTATCATCTGATCGAAAACATTTTGCTGTATCATGGCATGTGAAATAACATCATCTGTGTTAAGAATGTAACCTTCTGATGGGAAAGGCCACGTGACACCCCGTGCACTAGAATACCAGAAAACAGTTCAGGCAAACTTCTCAAGGTAATTATTCTATAACTCCGACGCTGAGAGTTTCACACTAGAGCCTTTGTATCATGGAATTTGTAGCCCATTCTTTCCAGTATTAGGTTCTGCTGGAGGTAGATCGTATTTTTATATCCATATACGTTTGTTTTGTTTGTGTTCCATTTGCTCATACGCTGTAAGATTATCCAGCGTGAGGTAGTGGAATCTTCCCTGGCTATTGAGATATAAACAATGTATAGGTTAAAAATAGACCCAAGGGAAAAATTATGGCCCTTCCACATATGCTCTATAGAGAAACATCATGGCTTTGTGTGCTTTAACCCTTTTGTGATGGTGGGTATTTTTTAATCCCCACAAGGATAATGTAAGAGTAAGTGGATAAAGTTTCAAAGGGGAAAGAAATGCTCATTAGACTTAAAAGAGAAGTATGGGATTTTTTTTAAATTTTAGAATCATACTTGCCTAGGGGGATGCTGCATCGATCCGATGCTGCATCTTTCCCCCGCCGGCTCTAAGGCTGAGAACCGAGTGATCAAACACTGCCGAACGCTCGGTTCTCAGAGCTCCCTGAGCAGAGAGCTGGGGACTATCAGTGACCACTGTCTGCTCTGCCCATCCAGCACCTACTGAAGGTAGTGGGAATGGCTGGCTCAGGCTCTCAGCGGCTCACTGAGAGGCTGAGCCGGGTGCCAGTCCAGGCATGTGGGCATATCCCAACCATATGATTGTGATCTTTGCCGAGCCTGGACCGGCTCTGTGACGACAGCCGAAAGCACAACGGGTCACAGGAGTGCCTATATCTGTGCTTCCTTCACAAATTTAGCCATATGTGCTTCCATTTCAAAATACTTCTCAAATTGTTTAAGGGAGACGTACAGACAAAGCTCATTTGAATCACAAGAGTGCATTTTGTTTTGCACTCCTGTGACATGTTGTCAGCAGACAGCAGGCTGAAGCCCGCTGTCAGCTGTTGTCACAGAGCCGGTCGAGGCTTGGGAAAGATCACGACCATATGGTCGAGATATGCCCACATGCCTGGACTGGCACCCAGAAAAAGAGAAGATGGCGCAAGAACCAACTGAGTAATGTCTGTGGTAATGCTTAATAGTCCCAAAATTAGTTGAAAAGAGAGGGGGAGGTAGATTTAGTCAATTTGAATATACACAGGAGGCAGCAGCTTTGGGAGAGGAAGCACAACTCTGAGAAGACAAACTAGAAAAGGAACAAGGTGCACCAGATTAAGTGTAGCATTTAAAAGTTGATTTAATTCAATAAACAAGCCAAATGGCTATTCACAGAGAAAAAGTGATATTAAGGCATGTAGGTAATGTGGGATTCAGGGTCACTATGCAGTCCACAATCACATAAGGAGCTGAATCCCAGCGATAAGATGACAGGCCGTGGGAAGATGGAGCAGCGGTGAAGCCTCTGTAGGTGTCCTAATGGCTGGCTGGGCTGCACGCCGTATGATCTCGGCAGCGTCCGGAAACCGGAACCGGACGTGCGTGTAGGTGTGGAACGCAAGCTCGAGAGGGTCCGTGAAGCGGAAGTGACGATGCGACCAATCAGATGATGCGTTTCACAGCATCCGCTGTTTCTTCAGATCTCCCCGGCTCAGCGAGCCTCTGAGAGACTGAGCCGGAAGCTCCCGCCCCCTGCACAGCCCAGTGCTCCTGTGAGTGCTGAAGGGGCAGAGCAGAGAGCTGCTGACCGACAATCACCAGCTCTCTGCTCAGGGAGCTCTAAGAACCGAGCAATCGGCGGTGCTTGATCGCTCGGTTCTCAGCCTTGGAGCCGGCGGGGGCATCCACCTAAGTATGATTCTAAAACTTTAAAAAAATTCTCATTTAAGTCCAATGCCCGTACACACCGTTGGAATTTCAGAGGCAAAAAGTCAGACGGAATTTTTTCATCAGATATTCCGACCGTGTATATGCCCCATCCGACGGACTTAGAAAGAGAACATGTTCTCTTTTTTCCGATGGAAATTCCATTCGTCTGTATGGAACTCCGACGGTGAAGAAACCATGCATGCTCAGAATCAAGTAGACGCATGCTCGGAAGCATTGAACTTCATTTTCTTGGCTCGTCGTATTGTTGTACGTCACCGCGTTCTTGACAGTCGGAATTTGGTGTGACAGTGTGCATGCAAGACAGCTTGAACGGAATTCCGTCGGAAAAACCCATCGGAGTTTATTCGGACGGAAAATCCGACCGTGTGTACAAAGCATAATGAGTCTTGTTAGTAAGGTAAGACCATGCAGTGGCCATCTGCACATGGTTCCACCATTGTTCGCCATTTCCCAAAGCAGCCATTCTCAACCATGGATCCATGAAAACTTAGAGTTTGTGCAGATGTTTCTAGGGGAACTTTGAGCTGTAGCTGATTGACCTCCCATTTGATGGTGCCTGCATAGTTTCAGGGCCAACACCACTTGGCAAATCCAGTTGCATGACACCAATAATCTTTCCTTGACAGCTCCATGTCAACACACCTGGGTATAGAGCCTCGCCCCCCCCCCCCCCCCCCCTATGCTTCCAGGGCCTTAACTCATAAATTTGCATCAACCTGCAGCCATGGAATTCTGTAACTAGTCCTACCAAGTTAGACAGGAGCTGTGCTGCAAAGGGGGCTCGTCAGGAAAGGAAAATTGCTGTAAGTATTTGACAATAAATTTTTTGTTTTCCCTGACGGCTCCATTTCAGCACACTTAAAAACAGGGCCCTATTGCGGTAGTTATTAATAATTTGGAACCACTAATCAATATGGGAATGACAGTTGCCTATCTATAAAATTTCCAGAACAAGTTTGAGGTCCCTCACTGACGTCAGCATCTTCTACCTACCTCCTTTCATTGATTGGCTGGCGAGAGAAGGCATCACTCCTGCACATGTGCAGGAGTTCAGTAAGGCCCCTTTCACACAGGCTTTCCGATCGGGTCCGCCTGTCAGTTTTTCACGAGGACCTGATCAGACACTCCATTCACCCCAATAGGGCAGCGGATGTCAGCGGTGACATGTCCGCTGACACCCGCTGGTATCCGATCCGATCCTGTCTGCCAAATACAGATGGATGGTGACCCTATTTTCCATCATCCGTCTGGCGGATGGGATCGGATGAAAACAGACAGGCGGTCCGTTTTCATACGATCTCCCCATAGAGGAGAGCGTGACTCTGACAGGTCAGTCTCTGCACAGTGAGCGGAGAAGGACCTGTCATCGGCCTGCTCAGAGGGGGGATCAACGGGGCGATCCCCCGCTGAGCAAGCAGAGTCCATCAAATGGACAAGCCCGCGTGAAAAGACCATTAATTTGCAAACACAGGATCTGTGCTGTGCATATGCAGCTCAGTGTACATTCTAAAGATAAGTGTGAATAGACAGTAGGTTTATTTCACTGCTGAAGAGACATTGCAAAAAAGAGCCTGCCAGTTTTTTTAATTGGAGAGTTTAATTTGTTAACCCCAAAAAAAAAAAAAAAAAGATCCTGTTCCTTTAAAGCATGTTATACAGCATAATGCTTGTGCTGTGTCATTTGGCCCCCTGTATCATCACCTGAAATACCTGACTGATCCTGCCTGGCTATATTCCCCCCCCCCCCCCTGTATGCTGACTCCGATATATCAGGGCTGCTGAGCCCTGACACCGGAGTCATCTGTACATGCCTCCGTCATTCGCAGCCTGCTATCTCCCGAGTGATGTCAGTGGGGGGAATCTCGGCCCCGCCCGCTGCATCTATCAGACGGAGAGAGAAGAAAGGCAGCCGATCATGTGATCGCTAGGAAGAGCTCTGAAATGAGGTATAGCAGGCTTTTTTTTTATATAAATCACCCACACAGGGGCACACAGGATTAGAACACAGAGGTGATGGTATGAAGATGTGAAAGTGGCATTACAACCACTTTAAGTTGGCTTTAAGCACCCGAAACGCGTTGTCTTATTGTTATGAAGTAACACCAATGTCATGGATATGCAGTAGTGTTTGTCTGTCAGCTTACCTTCCTTCCTATGTGTTCATCTTAGAGGCCTGAGCCCTTTCACCTGGCTTCCTTTATAATCTCCTCCCAGCCAGACTCCACCCCAGGCCCTATCACAGAACACTATATTAACCTGTGCACTGCAAGCCTGCTTTGCTGATCAACGTGTTTGTTAGGCATTGTGTGTTTGGGTTCCTGCCTGCCGTGTGCTACGTCTGTCTCTCTGTTACGTTATTGGCTTGTCCCCGACTATCCCTGTCTGCTCGTGACCCTTGACCTTCGGCTCGTTCTTCGTTATCCTTGTCTGCTTGTGGCCCCTGACCTTCAGCTTGTTATTCGGTTCTCTCTTATCGTGTGCTGCTGCTTCCCCTCTTTTCCCCTTATCCTACGGGGCGTGAGCTAGGAAACTCCAGGGGCCGCGACCTGGTCCCAGCCTGCAGCTAACATCCTCACCACTAGAGGCCCTGGAGAAGACCAGCTGGGTCTTAGACTCCGCGCCCTGGGGAATCTTGGCTCTAGCTTCCGTTTGGATCCCGGTTGTGCTCCTCTGGTCCCGCTTTCCACAACCACCCAGTTTCCTATCCGCAGTAGCCAGCCATAGGGTTCACTACCTCGCGGTGCACTCCTGTCCCCCTACGGTGTGCATCTGTCACCTGGCCACAGGTGACCCTGACAGTTTGATCAGCCATGAACCCGGCTGACATCCCGTTACCCGTGGATGATCCGTTGCAGGGCATAGTTTGCAGACTTGAAACCCAGGAATCGAATCAGACTCAGGTGATGCGATTCCTCCAGGATCTGGCTTCTCGCTTTGAGCAGCTTCAGGCCTCCTTGGGAACCCTGAATCCGCAACCTCAAATACAACCAGCGGCTGCACCTATTGCACCAGTCGCAGCCACACACTCACTACAACTGCCAGCTCCGTCCCGTTTCTCTGGGGACTCCAAGGCTTGCAGGGGGTTCCTTAGCCAATGCACAATGCATTTTGAGCTCCAGCCCCAAAACTTCCTGTCTGATCGGGCTAAGGTAGCCTATATCATTTCCCTCCTCTCTGGTGAAGCTTTAGCCTGGGCAGCCCCTCTGTGGGAACTGAATGATCCAGTGGTTTCTAGCCTGTCTGGCTTCTTGAAACTTTTTCGGAATATCTTCGAAGAACCGGCTCGTGTCTCTTCAGCGGCCAGCGCCCTTTTACGTCTCCGCCAAGAGTCTGCTTCTGTGGGACAGTATGCCCTTCATTTCCGCATACTGTCGGCTGAGTTGAGCTGGAACAATGAGGTCTTAGTCGCAACCTTTTTGCATGGCCTGTCTGATAGAGTGAAGGATGAATTAGCAGGAAGAACCATCCCCACTGATCTGGCCGGCGTTATCTCCTTGTGTAACCAGATCGATATTCGCTTTCAGGAGAGGACCTTAGAAAAGCAACGCCAGCACTCCTTGGTTCTTAGTCAGCCTGAGCTCCCCTCTCTTCGACCCGTAGAGCATCTCCTACCAGCTGAGGAACCGATGCAGCTGGGTCGGACCAGGCTATCCCCCGAGGAACGTGCTAGGCGCAGAACTCTTGGTCTGTGTCTTTACTGTGGGGGCAAAGGTCATTTTCGTGACACTTGCTCTCTTTGTCCAGAAAAACGTTCGGGTCCACTTCATCTGGAAAGTGGAGTATTGGACCCAGAAATATCACCTTCCCCTTCTCGTCTTCTGCTTTCTGTGTTCCTTCATGTTGGTGCTTCTTCTCATTCGGTCTCAGCATATCTGGATTCCGGAGCCGCTGGTAATTTTATGGACTGGGAAATCGCATCGTCCATGAGACTTACTCTTTTGCCCCTCACCACACCATTGGTGGTCTTGGCGATTGATGGTACTGTTCTCCCAGGGGGACCTATCCGCTTCCAGACCCTCCCTGTTAAGATGTCGGTAGGGACACTCCACCAGGAGTGGATATCCTTCCTTATCTTACCCAAGGCCTCAACGCCTATAATTTTGGGTCTCCCATGGTTACAGCTCCATTCTCCTCATGTGGACTGGACTACTGGACAGATCCTGGCTTGGGGTCCCTCCTGTTCCTCGTCCTGCCTACCCAAGGTTGCCCCCTGTGAATCTGAGCCGGTCATTCATTCCAGGTTGCATAACCATTTACATTTCTCTGTCCCTAACCACCCTTGGACGCACAGCCAGGCTAGCTTGTCTACAAGTCCTGCAGTCGCTACGTCTTGCGATGCGATTCAGGTAGTCGCTACACCTGACTCAGCTATTCACTCTGCCTCTGTACTAGTTATGCCAGTCCAGCCCATGCCCAGTGAGCCTCCTACTTTTTCTTGTTCGGGACATTCTGCTTGTCCTTCAGCTATTCAGTTTGACTCTGGCGACATGTCACCTTCTAACCAACCTGACTTCAGGGTTCCACTGACATCTGCCCAGTCTGATGGTCCTGTGCAAGATGACCAGTTCCCCTTTAAGGGTCTAGGGGACCCTCCTCAGATTCCTGTTGATCCTCTCATGCCCTTGCTTATTCCTAGAGAGCCTTTGGTCCTCAATAGATCTTCTTGTCATCTCCCTACCTCGTTTTCGGTCTCTGAGGATAATCTTAAGTACGAGGTTAGACAAGTTCTGGATTCTCGGCTCTGCAGAGGCATTCTTCAGTACCTTGTGCATTGGAGAGGTTTTGGTCCTGAGGAGGCGTCTTGGATCGCTGCATCTGATGTCGCTGCACCTCATCTGTTGAGAAGGTTTCATCAGAGATTTCCCTTTAAGCCTGGGCCCAGGCGGGGGAGGGCCCATAAGAGGGAGGGTACTGTCATGGATATGCAGTAGTGTTTGTCTGTCAGCTTACCTTCCTTCCTATGTGTTCATCTTAGAGGCCTGAGCCCTTTCACCTGGCTTCCTTTATAATCTCCTCCCAGCCAGACTCCACCCCAGGCCCTATCACAGAACACTATATTAACCTGTGCACTGCAAGCCTGCTTTGCTGATCAACGTGTTTGTTAGGCATTGTGTGTTTGGGTTCCTGCCTGCCGTGTGCTACGTCTGTCTCTCTGTTACGTTATTGGCTTGTCCCCGACTATCCCTGTCTGCTCGTGACCCTTGACCTTCGGCTCGTTCTTCGTTATCCTTGTCTGCTTGTGGCCCCTGACCTTCAGCTTGTTATTCGGTTCTCTCTTATCGTGTGCTGCTGCTTCCCCTCTTTTCCCCTTATCCTACGGGGCGTGAGCTAGGAAACTCCAGGGGCCGCGACCTGGTCCCAGCCTGCAGCTAACATCCTCACCACTAGAGGCCCTGGAGAAGACCAGCTGGGTCTTAGACTCCGCGCCCTGGGGAATCTTGGCTCTAGCTTCCGTTTGGATCCCGGTTGTGCTCCTCTGGTCCCGCTTTCCACAACCACCCAGTTTCCTATCCGCAGAAGCCAGCCATAGGGTTCACTACCTCGCGGTGCACTCCTGTCCCCCTACGGTGTGCATCTGTCACCTGGCCACAGGTGACCCTGACAACCAATATGAAAAAAATAACATATTGGCCTTTTAGACCTTTGGTCTAGAGCTCTAATTAACTTCTTTTTTTTGCTCCAGCACAATGATCAGGCTCAGACAAAGAAAGTAACCCTCAATAAAGGGAAATATAGATAGGTAAGCCTGGAAATTTTTAGCAATAAAGCTAAATATCACATTCCTGCATAAATCCAGTCACTCCTGGTCCTCTTCCGTCAGGACCACTAATGTAACCAGAACAGTCATTTTTTGGGAAGAAGCTGGCCCAAAGGAGATCACGAGATGGTCAGATTGTGCCGTACACGTCTGATCACTCATTAATGTCTATAGCCGGTTTAAAGAGGAGCAGTCAGGAATGGGCATTTGTACAAATCTGAATCCACTCTTAACCCTCGTACACACGGTCGGACTTTGCTCCATCGGACTTTTGTTGGCGAAAAGTTTGTCCGTTTGCAGACCGAACATTTGTCCGATGAAAACCAAAAAAGTTTGTCCGATGGAGCGTACACACGGTAGGATTTTTTGTCAAACTTGCTCAAAATTAAGTTTGTTGGCAAAAAGTCTGACCGTGTGTACGGGGCTTTAGTTATAAAACTGTAGCCTTACCTCACAGGGATAGCTATGTGTGCTGGTATTCAACGTTTACTGCCAGCAGAATAAAAAAAAAATGGCATATATGATGCAGTCTATGAATAGTTTATATTTAATAGTCTATCAGTAGAATTAACCAACAGTGTTTGTTTTTCTGAGTCCCCCCCCCCCCCCTCTCCACTTCCCAGAATCCAGAATATAGTTTTATTACCTGCAGATCCTTCCAGTAGATTTGTTATTTTTCCATTAACTGTACCAGGCCAAGCTGTCCAGCAAAAAAAGGGGGCAGTTACATTTAAAACAAGTCTCTGCTTCAGCTTCTAAATGGTAGGGGCGGCTGTCAATCAACCAGCAAGGGAAATAGACGGACTGCAGCAGATTGGATGAAAGCATAGAAAGACCACCAACCACCAGCTACCTACCCAACTTTACATATACTCTAATGCCCGTGTACACAACACGGTCGGAATTTCCAACAACAAATGTTCGATGGGAGCTTGTTGTCGGAAATTCTGACTGTGTGTAGGCTCCATTGGACATTTGCTGTAGGAATTTCCGACAACAAAAATTTGAGAGCTGGTTCTCAAATTTTCCGACAACAAAACTTGTTGTCGGAAATTCCGACCGTGTACACAATTCCGATGCACAAAATTCTGTGCATGCTCGGAATCAAGCAGAAGAGCCGCACTGGCTATTGAACATAATTTTTCTCGGCTCGTCCTACGTCTTGTACGTCACCGCGTTCTTGACGTTCGGAATTTCCGACAACATTTGTGTGACCGTGTGTATGCAAGACAAGTTTGAGCCAACATCCGTCGGGAATAAATCCACGGTTTTGTTGTCGGAATGTCCGATCGCGTGTATGTGGCATAATTGTATTCTCTCCCTGTCAAAGCAGAACCCAAGTGTCACACTCTAAGAGCCTGTGTAGTCTGACACTCAGGACTAAGGCCGGCCATTCACGGGTCGAATCTCGGTCGGTTCAGCAGGAACCAGCCAAGATTTGAACCGTTAATAGGCAGGCTGAATGAACCAAGTTGATCGATCGATCAACTTGGGTACTTCCAGCCTGCCGGACTCTCTTGCAAATAATACTAGTGGCTGCTATAGCCGCAACTATAATCAATGTCTTCTCCCGGGAGGGATGCTTCCTCTGTCCCCCCCCCCCCCCCCCCCGCTGCGAGAAGGCAATTGTTGATTCCAAAATACAGAATTTCACTGTATAAGCTGAGTTTACTATTAAAAATAAGTGTAAAATGCAAGACTCTGGAAGGTGTAACAAGATGTCCGCTAGCCACCTTCTCACTGTATCCTTACTGTGGACGAGTTCGGGGTGAAGCAAGATGGCAGAGGCGGAACATCACTTCCGTTACGAAATCTGACAGGTCGCCTAATCTGATGAAACACCGGCAGGAGGGTGCGCTTAGCTGAGAAAGTTTCTCCTCCAGATGAAAGACAAAAATGCCCATGAAGACTCCTGGGACGTATGCCATCATTTTGGCCTAGGCCAGAAACCAGGGAGCAGCAAATGAAGAAATGTAACAAAAGTTTAAGGCTGAGTTCACACTATTGCCAATTGGATGTGGGTTTCCCTGCATCCAATTCGCATAGCAGGAAATTGTGACTGGCTCTCTATGGAGCCGGTTCACACATCTCCGCAGCGGCTCCGGGCGAATTGCACAGGAGTCCTGTGCATCTTTTGGTTTGTTTTAGGTTCGAAATTCGGGCTGAAATCAGACCTGAAACTGTGAATGGAGACGTACCGGACTCCTGCTGTGACCTGCTGCGTGATCTAGTGTGAACCCAGCCTTAAACAAGTAAATGTAATATATCTTCTCATCTATTTACTAATGTTAGCAGCGTAAGGATTAGAATTGGGATGGACATGTGTCTTTTATTCAACCAGACTAACTATTTAACTATGGGGTCAATTCCCTAAGGCGCCTTTCACACAGGCGGTTTTCAGGCATTTTAGCACTAGAAATAGTGCCAGAAAACCGCCTCCCATTCATTTCATTGGGACTTTTCACACTGGGGCGGTGCGTTTGCGGGACGTTAGAAAAAGTCCTAGAAGCAGCATCTTTGGGGCGATTTGGGAGCGCTCCCAAAATGCCCTGCCCATTGAAATGAAGCCTGAAAAGCGATTCGGAAGCGCTGAAACAGGGGCGCTTTTAACCCCTTCGGGAGTTAAAAGCGCCCTGCTAGCAGCTGAAAAGCACCTCTTAAACAGCGGTAAAGCACTTCAAAAACGAGCAGTGCTTTACCGCTAACGCACAGGCGGCCCCAGTGTGAAAGGGGTGTAGGGGGGTGTTGCTTTAAGGACCCAGAGACTACCGTACCCAGGGTACAGCGGGACACCCAGGGTGCATTGCCCCGTGCAAAGACTGCTGGGGTGGGCTATAAAAAAGTGGGGCGGGCCGGCAATCGGTCTCTTTGGACATCGCCCGCCCAGCAAGTGGAACTCTGTACTGAGTCTGTTGTTCCTGATAGGGCCTGAAGTTTGGGCCCTGTGTTTTCAAAGAGCCTTCCGTTTTCCACTGAGGAGCCTGAGGGACGTCTCATCCTGCCACCTGTCTCCTACTTCCAGGAGGACCGAAGACCCCGAGTGTCGTGGGATCTGTGTACCGAGACACAGCTACGGAAGATACTGACATTGACTGGTCCGGTTTGGTGAGAGAGCACCTGCTCAAAGATTATTACAGGATCTCTAGGCCCTGTGTCTGTTGTTCAGGACCCACCATTTATAGTTTGCATTTGCACGCCGGAGGGACAGTGCATTGAGTAGTCTAGTCACTTTCTGTTCTCCATCGAGTTACCAGTACCTATTCCTGTGGATTACAATTTATCTTCAAAAAGTGCACCATCATTTGCTAGCGAAGATCCTTCACTACGGAACTTGCATATAGGACAGTCAGGCCTGATATCTAAGTTAGATATTGCTGGGCGCCATCTTGCCCACGAGGGAGGGGAGCTGCAAGCGGGGTCCGTTAGTTGAATGTGTACAGGATTGTATTTTTGTTTACTTGCTAAATCCCCTTTTATTGCAGGGCTCTGCATATGTGTACTGTTTATCTGCTTATCTATTTCACTCAAGTAAAAGTATCAGGATTAAGCAGACAAGTTGTTTGGTGTTATTACTGTGTAGAAGAGACGGTTAGTGTAAGTTACACATATTATCACTGTGTGCCCTTTGTTGCCGGATTGTGTTACCTAAAGCTATGGGTCTCACAATCCTATCATCCTCTACTAGCTGTGCCAAGGGAGGGTAGAGCCAATTACTGGTGGTTGACAGCAGTGCGTTACAGGCCCGTTACAGACGCAAAAATCATACCAGCGGCTCTCTTAACTGGGGGTATCGCTACAGGGGTATAAGAGTTAAATAACAGCAAATAAAATGCAGTAAAATAGCTCCTGCATTAAATCAGTTTTGAAAGTGCAATTCACTAAGAATTTTGCATTAAATATCGAATGCTGTGTTTGTTCGATTGAGCGGTAATTACCGCATTTTATAATGCAGTAATTTATCGCATTGAGCTGGTTGCAAAGGAGGGGGCCGGGAAGCCGGCCATTGCGTCCTTAACAACGGATGATTCATCAGCTGTCAGCGGGTTCCCTGCTGACAGCTGAATGTAAAAAAAACATGCTAGCAATTAAAAATTAGGGGAAGAAAAAAAACAGCGTGGGCCCCCCCCCCCCCCCTCAATGTGTACTAGGCCCTTCGGGTCCGAGTTACTGAGCCAAGACAGGGACAGGGAGAGAAGACAAGTAAATAATAGTGATTAAAAAAAAGAATAAGGCTGGACTTTTTTAATTCGAGAATGAAGATTCAAATCATTACCGATGCCCATCTGTGACCGGTCCTCTTCAAGGGCATAAGTCTAAAACAGTCAGATAATTTGTATATAGCTCTTCCTCTCCCTTTGCGTTTCACTCTCCTGCAGCTGTCATCATGTTCTAATCAAAAAGAACTGGTGTAAATCTGAGATAATCTCCCTTATGTGTCTCTCCCCATAGAAGCTATACCTGTTTACAGGCAGACAGGATCTGAGAAGGATTACAGCAAATTTGTGATTAGGATTAATACACCAGACTCGCTTTCCCTTTTGCTGCCAATTAAAAGCATCTCTTTATGTAACCGACTTGCCCTCCTTCCAGCAGAGTTTGTTCTGGAAACGTCTGGAGCGTGATTATCAACAAACAACCGAGGGCCCATGGAACCAACCGTGGGAATCTTTTTATGGGGTTTACTATGCTTACAAAGTTACATGGCTGCAGCCATGTTTGTTGTCCCAAACAGTAATTATTTTAACAACAACAACGGTCACAATCTCCTGCTCATTTACACAATGTTGCCAAAAGTATTGGGATGCCTGCCTTTACACCAGGAGTGTCCAAACTTTTTTCAAAGAGGACCAGATTTGATTAAGATGCGTGAGGGCCGACCATTTTGCCTGACATTCTTTGAACCATTAAAATTCGGTCTAAGTGTGTTCCTCCGAGCATTAATACACTGCCCAACAATAATTCTCTTGCCTCTGTGACTGTGTGTGGTGAAGAGATGAGCTTGGGCGTATTATTTGGCTATACCGTATTTATTGGCGTATAACACATGCCTTCACTTTAAGAGCGAAGTTTCAGGATTTTTTTTTTTTTTTAATAAAGAACTGTGAAGCAAAATAAGGGTCAGTGCCCATCTGCAGCCTCACAAGTGCCCATCTGCAGACCCACCATTGCCATGAATGTAGCCTTACCATTGCCAGAAATGCAGCACCATTGCCAGGAATGCACCCGCCATTGCCAGGAATGCACCCGCCATTGCCAGGAATGCACCCGCAATTGCCAGGAGTGCACTCACCATTGTCAGGAATGCACTCACCATTGCCAGGAATGCAGTACGATTTGCCAGGAATGCAGCACGATTTGCCAGTAATGCAGCACGATTTGCCAGTAATGCAGCACCATATTTGCCAGGAATGCAGCACCATATTTGCCAGGAATGCAGCACGATTTGCCAGGAATGCAGTACGATTTGCCAGAAATGCAGTACGATTTGCCAGTAATGCAGCACGATTTGCCAGTAATGCAGCACCATATTTGCCAGGAATGCAGCACCATATTTGCCAGGAATGCAGCACCATATTTGCCAGGAATGCAGCACGATTTGCCAGGAATGCAGCACCATATTTGCCAGGAATGCACTCACGAGCGCCAAAAATGTATTACAGGAGAATCTCCTGTTTACACAGCGGGCTCTCTAATAGAAAGTCCCGCCTCCTTCGATGGACAGAACATGCGTCCAATGGACTTCCTATTACAGGGGCCATCCGTAAACAGGAAATTCTCCTGTGTGTGTACGGCGGCGGCGCTCGTCCTGCCTCCTCCCTGTCCCGTTCCAAGGCATATACATCTTTTGTGGCCCCGGCGCTGGGCCACAAAAGATATATATGTCTAAATAATCCTGCGGGCCGTTCAAAACCCGAAACGCGGGCCACGATTGGCCCGCGGGCCGGACTTTGGAAATGCCTGCTTTACACGCACTTAAACTTTTATAGAAACCCAGTCAGTGGATACTTCGAGTTCCAAACAGCTTACAAAGTTTTCACAAATAATTTAATCTTGTATTAAATAAGATATCCACAAGTGTCTTTACTTATTTGAAGCAGAGGTAGCACATGAACTTTAATAACAACCCAGTCTTATGCCCTGTACACACCAGCGGAATTTCCATCGGAAAAAATTTGGATGTTTTTTCCGACGGAATTCCGCTCAAGCTTGGCTTGCATACACGCGGTCACACAAAAGTTCTCTGAACTTTCGAGCGTTAAGAACGTGGTGACGTACAACACTACGACGAGGAGAGAAAAAGAAGTTCAATGCTTCCGAGAATGCGTTGAATTGTTTCCGAGCATGCGTGTTTTTTTTCCCGTCGGAATTGCATACAGACAAACGCATTTTCCGATATTAATTTTTTCCGTCAGAAAAATAGAGAACCTGCTCTCTATCTAAGTCCGTCGGAAATTCCGACAGAAAAAAGGACTTTTTCTGTCGGAAATTCCGACCATATGTACGCGGCAATAGTCCGTAGGGTTCAATATTGAGTTGGCCCACCCTTTGCAGCTATAACAGCTTCAACTCTTCTGGAAAGGCTGTCCACAAGGTTTAGGAGGGTGTCTATGGGAATGTTTGACCATTCTTCCAGAAGTGCATTTGTGAGGTCAGGCACTGACATTGGACGAGAAGGCCTGGCTAGCAGTCTAATTCATCCCAAAGGTGTTCTCTCGGGTTGAGGTCAGGAGTCTGTGCAGGCCAGTCAGTCAAGTTCCTCCACCCCAAACTCGCTCATCCGAGTCTTTATGGACCTTGCTTTGTGCACTGGTGTGCAGTCATGTTGGAACAGGGAGGGGCCATCCCCAAACTGTTCCCACAACGTTGGGAGCATGAAATTGTCCAAAATATCTTGGTATGCTGACGCCTTAAGATCTCCCTTCACGGGAACTAAGGGGCCAAACTCAACCCATGAAAAACAACCCCACGCCATAATCCCCCCTCCACCAAATGATTTGGACCAGTGCACAAAGCAAGGTCCACACCTGGAATAAGAAACAGAGAGAGTGTTCCCTCTGTGCAAAGCCCTGTGTTTATTGTCAACACAGGGCTCTGTGATTGCACACAGACGACCAGCAGGTCCTGGCCCTGAATCATTGGCCAGGACTTTCTGACAGACTGGGGGGTGGGGTCATGAATTCAAGTGCCCTAAACCCGGAAGCAGGCAGAGATGTATTATGGGTACATCGCTTCGCCTGCGCGGGACAAACTAAAAAAGACCGGAATTTTTGAGAAAAAAAAACTGATAGGCACTGATAGGCGGCACTGATGGGCACTGATAGATGGCACTGGATAGGCAGCATTGATAAAGAGCCACTGACAGGCATTACTGAGTGGCATCTGAAGGGCACTGACAGGCATTATTGATGGGGCACTGATTGGCACTTTTATGGGCACTGATTGGCACTTCGATGGGCACTGACAGGCATTCTTTATGGGGCACAGGCTGGCAGCTGATGGGGGCTGCACTGATAATTAATGGGCTGATTATCAGCGCAGACCCCCCTCCCCCCCCTAACAGGGAGAGCCACAGATCGGCTCTCCCTGTCAGCATGAACCGAGAAAAGCCGTTTACCGGCACTTGCTGGTTTATGCGATGATCTGCTGTGATTGGTCACAGCTGATCATGTGGTAAGAAGCCTCCGTCAGAGACTCCATGCCACGATTAGAGATGCGGTGTGTCAGACTGACACACAGCACCCCAGATCGTCGCACTGCGCGCCCCCGCGGGCGCACGCTGGCTTGTTTTACCTGATCACGTCATATGACGTCCAGTCAGGATAACAGAACCACTTTGCCGACGTCATATTGCTATATGGCGGGCGGAAAGTGGTTAACAAAGCCTGTCTGAAGCCTTGTTTTGAAGCAAGTGTAAACTAGCCGTTAATGTGTGTTGAAGCCGAAGCAGCAAGTGTAAATGAGCCCCAACTCTGGGCACATATAAACGCGCATTAAAATGCGTATGTCCAATGCAATACTCCCAACGCACACGTTCCTGCACAAATGGCTGTATCTTAGATTGGGTGCTGAAATGACCAATGGCTGGAACCGACTGCAATCATGAGAAGGAAGTGTCACCAGCACACCAGGATCTCCAAAATTGGGTCCAAAACTTTAATCACATAGTATCAAAAAATAAATAAAACTAATGACCAGCCCTTCATCAGAAAGTTTGTTAAATGTATATACTCTGTTCCCACAAGCGGCCCCCGCTACTTGCTATGATGTAAGACTATTGTACTTGACAACTCGAGGGAATGTACCCTTCTTTTTCATTGTAAACTGTTTTATACCTGTTAATAAAAACGTATTAAACAAAAAAATAATAATAAACAGTGGCGGTGCGTCCATAGAGGGCGCCGGAGCGCCGCCCCTTCTCGCTCCCGCACCGCCACTGAAAGACAATACACAGATTCATGCATTGCATGAATCTATGTATTGTCACCGCTGCCGCGCTGCCCACTATTCATATGGCCGGCCTCCTGGTGAGCGCCGGCCATATGAATTAGAGCGGCGGCCGGCGGTGGGTGTGGCTTGGAAGTGCCTATCAGAGCCAGCGGCTCTGATAGGCTTTCCGAATACAGCTCTCACGCTGTATTCGGCTTCCAAAAACTCCTCCCAGGTATGCACGGGGGTGCGTTCCTTGGAGAAGACTGTGGAGGTTTCAGCCAATCAGGTTCACCGGATCTGGTTACCGGTGACCTGATTGGCTGAAGCGACATCGAGGGCGGGAGAACATATCGAGGATGGCGCGGACCGAGGAAGGTAAGTGCAGGGCTGGGGGGGGGAACAGGCTGCATTTGGGGGGAACTGACTGTATATGGGGGACAAACTGGCTGCATTTGGGGGGAACTGGCTGTATATGGGGGACAAACTGGCTGAATATGGGGGCACACTGGCTGTATTATGGGGGACAAACTGGCTGAATATGGGGGGAACTGGCTGTATATGGGGGCACACTGGCTGCATTTGGGGGGAACTGGCTGTTTATGGGGGCACACTGGCTGCATTTGGGGGGAACTGGCTGTATATGGGGGACAAACTGGCTGAATATGGGGGGAACTGGCTGTATATGGGGGACAAACTGGCTGTATATGGGGGGAACTGGCTGTATATGGGGGGAACTGGCTGTATATGGGGGACAAACTGGCTGTATATGGGGGCACACTGGCTATATATATGGGGGCACACTGGCTATATATGGGGACAAACTGGCTATATATGGGGACAAACTGGTTGTATATGGGAGCACACTGGCTGTATATGGGAGCACACTGGCTGTATATGGGAGCACACTGGCTGTATATGGGGGCACACTGGCTGTATATGGGGGGCACACTGGCTGTATATATGGGGGCACACTGGTTATATATATATGGGGACAAACTGGCTGTATATGGAAACAAACTGGCTGTATTTGAGGGGGCAAACTGGTGGCGTTTGGGCACAGTGGCTGCGTTTAATGGGCACAGTGGCGGCAATTGATTTTTTTTTTTTCAGTTTGTTTGCGCCCCCCCAAAATTTTGAGCATCAGCCGCCACTGATAATAAATAAAAGCGACGTTTCGGAGCCACGCAGGACCCCTTCATCAGGCATGTGACCATGGTTCACATGCCTGATGAAGGGGTCCTGTGTGGCTCCGAAACGTTGCTTTTATTTATATTTTGATACTATGTGATTAAAGTTTTGGAAACAATTTTGGAGATCCTGGTGTGCTGGTGACACTTCCTTCTCATGTAAATGCGTATCAACACATGTTATAAAAATTCATAATAACGCACATAGAAAGGTGTGAACCCAGCCTCAAGGTTACAAGTGCGCGACATCGTAGAATATCCGTGTACAGTTATGAGTCGCTGCAAAAAGAATTCTTCCCACACCCTTTTCTACACCCCCCAAAGCACGGCTGAGGAATTTGTGTCATGTGCGGCTCAGAGCGGCCTGCTCATGATCTGCTGCTTACAATTCAGAATTTGTTTAAGCGCTGTAGCCTGGGGTGCCGGGCAATTTCCTGCGAAACCAGGGAGAGCATGGCAGAAAAAAAAAAAACACTTTCTCTCCTTCGCCCTGCATTCTCTGGGGTTGCAGCGCAGCGTCTGCAATGCGAAACACACACGAGGCTGTCACTGGTTCAGTCACATGAGCCGGTCACTCGTGGAGAGGCTGGCACAAACCAGACGCAGCAGCTTCCCATTAGGGAGTGACATTGATATAAACTCTCCCTAGGTCATCTGAGGCTGTGATCACAAGACCGGATTAACCGCTTCGCTGCCACCTTCTTTCGAATCTCCCGTAAACGCGTTTTTTTTATTTTTTTTTAGGGATAAACGTGTGTGGTCGATGTGTTTTTCCTTTCTTCGCTTAGAATCGAGCCTCCGGAAATCTGTTTAAATATCCGTGAATACGATTATTCCAGTGCATCTACAATTGTTTCCTATGCGATTTTAGTTTGGTAAAGAGACCCTGTAACCAAAAAATTGCAAAAAAAAATCAAGTATTTTAAATGCTTACTTGCAGCATTTTTCTTTTTCATCAAAAAAAATTTCTTATTAACTTGCATTTTGCCTCTGAACTTTCTAGCAAATGTAACTACTCCAGCAAGAGTTAATTTCTTAGCACCCCTCTTTTCTTGCACATCATACCTCTCTCCAATGTCCATTTACTGTCTGTGCTGGCCTAGCTCCCCTGCCCCTCCCTTCTCCTCCCTACATAACCTTCTATGTAGCTGCTGGCTAAGGAGAATATTAAAGAGCAGGGGTCAGCAACCTTCAGTTCACCCACTACTTTAAATATCACTGATGTTCAAGTGACTGCCATCTAGAGCTGCACAATAAATCGTAAAAAAAATTGTGATCTCGATTCAACCCCCCTGATGATCTCCAATGCAGAGTTTGCCGATTCTTTCATACTGTATAACAAGTGGAGAGACTTTATCTGCTCACTCAGCTGTCAAGAGAAAATATCCAGGCAGTCTGCCAAGTATTTAACAAGAAACATTGTAACTAATGCTTCCTTCTTAAATCAAAGGGATAAACTTTTGTGTGTGTAAAGAAAAAATTTGGGCAGTCTGCCAAGTTTTTAACAACATGAAACATTGTAACAAACTCTTCCTTCTTAGATCAAACTTCTGTGTGTAAATGCAGGAAGTTTAACCACTTAGACCCCATTCACACAGGGGCAACACGACTTCCAGCGCGACTTTGGGAGGCAACTTGGACACGACTTGAGTCTGAATCACAGCGCGACTTGGGGCGACTTCATCGCGACTGAAGTCGCCTCCAGGACAGGAGGCTTTCCAGTGGCCAATCAAACAAGAATCAGCTCTGTGGGAGGGAGGGGGGAGGGAGGGGTTTGCCTGAGAAATGTATGTTCTCTTCCTGGAAAGACAGTGATTCGACTTCTGAGGCGACTTCCATTGAAATCAATGGGTACAAGTCGCCTAGCAGTCGCCTGGAAGTCGGATTGAAGTAGTACACGAACCTTTTTTGAAGTCGGAGCGACTGCAGTAGTGTGCATTAAGACGGCTCCATTCACTTACATTGATTTTCTCATGCAGCGCGACTTGAGGCGACTAGGGGCGACTTGAAGTCGGATCCAAAGTCGTCCCTGTGTGAATGGGCTCTTAAAGTCTAAGTGCCAGTTCACACAGGGGCAACACGACTTGCAGTGCGATTTTGCGGGGTGACTTCAGCACGACTTGGAGCGGCTTACAACGTGACTTCAAGTCGCCTCCAGGACAGGCGACTTTGCCAGTGGCCAATCAAAGAATAATTAGCTCTGTGGGAGGGAGGGGTTTGCCTGAGAAAACTATTTTCTCTTCCTGTAAAGTTGCTTCAGTTAAGACAGGGATCTGACTTTGGAGGCGACTTACATTGAAATCAATGGGTACAAGTCGCCTAGAAGTCGCCTTGAAGTAGTACAGGAACCTTTCTGAAGTCGGAGCGACTTCAGTAGTGTGCATTAAGACGGCTCTCATTCACTTCAATAGAATTTCTCATGTCGCGCGACTTGGGGCGACACAAGTCGGATCCCAAGTCACGGTAGTGTGAACGGGCACTTAATCTTTTTCTGACACTTGTTTCTTAAGTAATAATTTTTGCTAGAAAATTACTTGGAACCCCCAAACATATATATTTTAGCAGAGACCCTAGGGAATAAAATGGCAATTGCTGCAATATTTTATGTCACACTGTATTTGCCCAGCGGTCTTTCAAATGCAATTTTTGGGGAAAAAATACACTTCAATGAATATTAAAAAAAAAAAAAACGAAACAGTAAAGTTAGCCCAATTTTTTTTTCTTAATGTGAAAGATGATGTTACGCCGTGAGAATCGTGATCTGTCTTCTGAGCAAAAAAATTGTGATTCTCATTTTAGCCAGAATCGTGCAGCTCTACTGCCAACTTACCCTTCTGCTCTGGATGTCTATGTACTATACATAAAGAAGCCTGCCCCCCTACCCTCTTCTTCTTTTTTTTCACAATAAAGGTTTATTGTAGAAATTAATACAAACCTCTTCTTTCTCTTATTGGAACCACAAGCTGTGGCAGATATGTATGTACAACCCATGCATTTCCAAATCTGAGGTGTGAAGGTGGGGCTGATCTGATGTCTGAAGGTGCAGAAATCAGGGGGATGTGAGATGAGAAAGTGCAGGAATCGAGATTGATCTGATATCTGAAGATGCAGGAATCGAGGTGATATGAGGTGTGAAGGTGCAGGAATTTGGGCTGATCTGAGGTGTGAAGGTACAGGAACTGGGGATGATCTGAGGTGTGAAGGTACAGGAATTTGGGCTGATCTGAGGTGTGAAGGTACAGGAACTGGGGATGATCTGAGGTGTGAAGGTGCTGGAATTGGTTCTAGTCTGAGGTGTTAGGGTAGAGGAATTTGGACTGATCTGAGGTATGAATCTGGTCTGATCTGGGGTGTAAAGGTGAACTAATTGGAGTTGATTTGAAGTCTTAAGGTGCAGGTATTGGGCCTGATCTTAGGTGTGAAGGTGCAGGAATTGGGACTAATCTGAGGTGTGAAGGTGCAGGAATTGGATCTCATCTGAGGTGTGAAGGTGCAGGAATTGGGACTTATCTGAGGTGTGAAGGTGCAGGAATTGGGACTAATCTGAGGTGTGAAGGTGCAGGAATTGGGTTCGATCTGAGGTGTGAAGGTGCAGGAATTGACACTGATCTGAGGTGTGAAGGTGCAGGAATTGGGTCTGATCTGAGGTGTGAAGGTGCAGGAATTGGGACTGATCTGAGGTGTAAACGTGTGGAAATTGGGACTGATCTGATGTCTGAAGGTGCAGGAATTGGTTCTAATCTGAGGTGTGAAGGTGCAGGAATTGGGACTAATCTGAGGTGTGAAGGTGCAGGAATTGGGTCTGATCTGAGGTGTAAAGGTGCAGGAATTGGGTCTGATCTGAGGTGTGAGGGTGCAGGAATTGGGACTGATATGAGGCGTAAACGTGTGGAAATTGGGACTGATCTGATGTCTGAAGGTGCAGGAATTGGTTCTAATCTGAGGTGTGAAGGTGCAGGAATTGGGACTGATCTGAGGTGTAAAGGTGCAGGAATTGGGCTGATCTGAGGTGTGAAGGGCCAGGAACTGAGGCTGATCTGATGTCTGAAGGTGCAGGAACTGAGGCTGATCTGATGTCTGAAGGTGCAGGAATTGGTTCTGATTTGAGGTGTTTTGGTGCATGAACCTTGTCTGATCTAATGTCTGAAGGTGCAGGAATTGGAGCTTAACTGAGGTGTGATCTGATGTCTCAAAGTGCACTAATTGGGGCTGATGTGAGGTGTGAAGGTGCAGGAATCAGGACTGATGTGAGGTGCAAAGGTGCCAGAATCAGGACTGATCTGAGGTGTAAAGGTGCAGGAACTGGGGCTAATTGTGAGGTCTAAAGCTGGGGAAATTGGGTCTGATCTGACATGTGAAGGTCCAGGAAATGTGGTGGTAACGATAAACAGGAAAAATAGAGAGGGTGACTATCCCTAAGAGGGACACAGACAGCAACAAAAAAAACTAACAGGTGTTCTAATCCCTCTCCACTCTTGGCTTTAGTAATAGTTTAATACAAGTCATTAACGATCGTGGAATCCACTGGTAAGAAATTAACTCTTGGCCACAATATGTCACTGTACTCCCTGTGAGTTTTATGAAGTTATTTGGTGATTCAACTCATCAGCCGGTACCCCAAAGTACCAGTTTAGGTTGCAAGAATCTTCTATTGGGAAAAACGCTTTAAAAATGCAAAAATATAAGAGCAGGAAAAATGTTATGGGTGCCATGGAACTTTACTGACCTTGTAAGTCACCGAATTCCATGTAGAAACAATAATGTTTATAACACAAACTAGAACAAAAAGTCTTTGGCTTGATTGACGCTCAGGTGTTACTGCTGTACCAAAGCCTATTGGCAGCCCGGGGGCAGTTTAATGCTACATTTGTGGTTAGAAAGTCCCAGAACAACACAGCCCTGCTTAAACCATTTTCCTAAAGTGGAATTTCTCCTTTTCACAAGCATGGCTTCTTTTCTGCAGGACGCTGGGACTTTGAGACTTGTTCCAAAAGCAAAAATTATGGGTGCTGCTTACACTCTGAAGGATCCTGATCTATGGGCCAACCAAGTGCTGGCAAGGACGGAGCTCGCCCCAGCTCCAAATATCAATGTATGAGGATAAAATGTCCTGTAAGCTGCACATCGCTGCAAGCCCTGTATGAATGAATGAATGAATGAATGAATGACTTGTATAGCGCTACACATGCGAACTGAATCGCCTCTAGGCGCTTTTTGCAGCCAGTGCGGTCATTTTACCCCGTAGGATCTCGACACGCTTGGGACACACAGTCGTACACACATATATACATATATACTGGGCCAATTTGGACAAGATCCAATTAACCTACCAGCATGTCTTTGGAGTGTGGGAGGAAACCGGAGTACACGGAGGAAACCCACGCAGACACAGGGAGAAAATGCAAACTCCAGGCAGATGGTGTCGTGGTTCGAACCAGCGACCCTTTTTTTTTTGCTGCTAGATGAAAGTGCTAACCACTGTGCTGCCCACTGTGCTGTATGAGAGAGCATGTAAAAGTCTCAGCCCGGTCTCCAACCAGGCCACGCTGCAAACGCGTTTCGCTCCACACCCAGCGCTTAATCATGGCAATGAAATTCACAAATTATCGTTCAATCAAATATAGAAAACATTACTGAACAAGCTCACTGGCTTTGGTAAGGCAGTTCACGTGAAGCTAGGCTTCCGTTCTGTGTGTAGCCCAAAAGTAACCAAATCTAAGTTGCTTTAATAATTCATAATATGATCACATTAAACAGCTACCATGTTTTGGAGCAAACACTCCTCCTTCATCAAGGCTTGGGATCAATATCAAGGCTTTAATGGACTCACTGCCAAACAAATCTGTATTGGATCTCACTCGTGGAGTACCAATGATAACCAGTGCCCCAAACATTAGCAGCACATTAATTGGTGCTCCATTGGTGATCCAATACATATTTGTTTGATACTTGTTGCACTTTTTAAACATTGATATTGATTCCAAGCCCAGATAAAGGATGATTGTGTTGGGTCATGAAAAGCATTGGCTGTTTTAGGTGATCATAATATGAATCAATAAAGCCACTTTCACTCTTTTTCATTTGGTTTGGTGCTTTGAGTTTACCACTTAGTTTGGCACTTTAGTTAAATCATTTGGTTTCTTTTTACACTTTGAGCTTTGGCTTACTTTCTTTGTCCCCGTTGAGTAAATTTGGTCTCTCTTATAGCCCTGGTGACCAAAAAAATGTGATGGGATATCCAAAATATTCTCTCAAACAGGAATAAGGTGAATAAGTGCTGAATGCTTGTTTTAGACCTGTGATTCGAAAGAATTAAATCCAGACACAGTCAGGCACAACAAGTATTTTCAGAAAGATGTCAGCAATTACAACCTTTCGTATCAGGTATACTTTAAAGAGACTGTCACCAGACCATTTATTTCAACAACAATCTTCCCATACCATCACTGGGAGTGAGATAGTGGTGATACGCTGAACAGGTGGAGAGTGCATTGGCTCTGTGTGTCCCTCCTAAATGCACAAGTAACTGTGGTGAAGCTTAAGACATCAAGAAAGTTTACCAGAGTTCCTTCATCATCTGTCTAGGTCATGAGTGTTGCTCAAGTAAAGGTACCTCATGTGTAAGGCAGTGACCCTGCACAAAGTACCTAGCATAGCCCATAAGAACCCACCCTGCAGAAGGCTTTTCATGTGACCCTTGCTTGGCGCCCAATGAGGAGGGAAAAATGGTGGATATGAAAACCACCCTGTCACCTTGACCTGCCCTACCCTTACATGCTACAGCCGAAATGCATTAGCCTGATATGAGTTGTGTTAAGAAATCTAGCCAATAAAAATCAGCATTTTATGAATTATACTGAGTGGCCGGTGTGAACTTACTATGGACTTTGTTATTGGAGTGTGGAGGCACTCTAGCCAGAGCCCCAGTTCTTTGCCACGAGAAGCTTAAGTTGCATTCGAGCATGGGTATTGTATATTCCCTCCAACGCCACTTGGCAGAGCCAACAGCTTGACTGCAAAGGTGGCATTCTGACCATGACCATAAGGGAGCATTCTTCTTACTGACCACCACCAATTAAAGAGGCTTTTTACCAATGACCCCCAAATGACTAATCTTCTCAAGGGGTTCCCGGTGATCTGAAAATTATTTCAAGGGTTCCCTTTGAGTGAAAAGGTTAAGAAAGGCCAGTCTATAGTATTCTCCTTCACTCCTTCCCTGGAAGCTACCTAAAAGGTTTGACACTTCCTGAGGAAGTCAAATTTGCAGTCACGTTCCTCCACCCAGAACTTGCTCACCCATGTTGTAACGACACCCCGAGTACGAAAGGGGTTAAAGTCGTTTATGATATTCCATTTCCGAACACAAGGCCGCTACCAGACACTCCAATCAGGCGAACAAGAAACCCATACGAATAATTCTCTCCCAAATACGAGACGAGGTTCCGTGTTGAAGGTCAAACAGGAATATATTTTTATTGAGAAATACAGTCTTATATACAGAAAAAGAGGAGGTTCCTACAGCCTGCTCATACTACTCCAGCAATACACCTGTGACCAGGAACCTAATTAACATAAGCTCATTAACTAATTCCTTAGACAGCAAAGGTGACTCTTAGGCATGACCTTTCAGGTCCTAGTCTTGCTGTCTCCTAGACTACAATACACTTTATCATACATATTAACACAGAACTCCTTCACACAATTACAGGGTCAATTAGCACAAGCAACAATGAAATGCAGAGCAGTCACACTAGACTCCTTTACATTATAGAAGACGACAGACAGATGGTTGGAGTTGATGACATTAGCATCGTTAAGCAATAAATAGACGGTCGGCCTGTTACATTGAACTTCCTGGAATGCCCAAATAAGGAGTTATACTTCCTGGGCATAGACCTCACAGTGTACAGGGGATAACATCTTCATATTTAGATATTGTTAATGAATATTACTGTCCCATTTGAAGTAGTCCAATATATAATTTCTCAGTCACCCTATGCCCCTAATGGACATAGGGTGATTTAGACATAAGAGGAGCTGAAGCAAGGGTATCTCATACTTTCCAAGAGATTCTGGGTTCCACGGGCCCTCCCGTTACACATGTCTATATGAATCTTGCTCTGTCCACTGGTGCGCAGTCATGTTGGAACAGGAAGGGGCCATCCCCAAACTGTTCCCACAACGTTAAGAGCATGAAATAGTCCAAAATGTCTTGGTATGCTGACTCCTTAAGAGTTCCCTTCACTGGAACTAAAGGGCCAAACCAACCCTTGGAAAACAGCCCCACACCATAATCCCCTCTCCACCAAATGATTTGGACCAGTACACAAAGCAAGGTCCATAAAGACATGGATAAACAAGTTTGGGGTGGAGGAACTTGACTGGCCTCACCTCAACCCGATAGAACACCTTTGGAATGAATTAAAGCGGAGACCTTCTAGGAGCCAGGCCTTTTCGTCCAACATCAGTGCCTGACCACACAAATGCGCTAAGTAAGAATGGTCAAACATTCCTATAGACACACTCCTAAACCTTGTGGACAGCCTTCCCAGAAGAGTTGAAGTTGTTATAGCTGCAAAGGGTGGGCCAACTCAATATTGAACCCTACGGACTAAGACTGGGATGTCATTAAAGTTCATGTGTGTGCAAAGGCAGGTGTCCCAATACTTTTGACACTACAATGTACATGCATCACCTCATCGTCAGCTGCACATCATTTCTGAGGATCAGCTTTCTGATAGTGACAACAGTGGTCCACGCCTTAACTATGTGTGTCGGCGTGGCTTCTTGTAGTCTGATTCAAGGGTGTACATGACCTGGTGACAATGCAGGGGCACAATGGAGAAAACGTTGTCACCCCATAACAGTGTCTGAATAAGAACCTTCTTTTGCAAGAATACCAGGCAATTTTGTTAATGCCGTATGTTTAAAAGGATTAAAAATCTTTCAAAATCACCTCAACATGTTTAGTCTTATATGAGATTTTAGTCATTCAGGTTACATCTACTTTAAGGTAAACTAAGTGAACTTTCTAACTTTAGCACTGATGCTGTGTTTGTTGGATAATATTAGTGCATCATTGACTGTTTGCACTTGTTGCCTGGAATTACTGGTTAAACTCTCTTCAGTCTGTAAAAATTTTGCAGTCTGGTTTATTGGAATTTGGAGGGCTGGAAAACTCACACCTCAGACCCACACATTAATAAGAGCAGATGTTTACTGAAAACACAAGTGTGAATTATATGGATTAAAGTGAACCTGTCTGCCGTTTTGAACTTTAAAAAATAAACATATTATCGGGGAGTGTTCAGTAGAACAGGGGTTCTCAACCTTAGTGAGACCAAAACCCAGTAAATTCTTCCAAAACCTTTCATGGTCGACAGTAAAAAGTTCATGCTCATAAAATAAATAAAAACAAAAAGTATGGAGGCGAAAAATAGCTTCCCAAATCATTGGTGTCAGTGGAATAGTGGCCACCAGGGAAGATTAGCACCCAAAATCATTGGTGGCACTGGCAGTGGAAAAGTGGCCACCAGGACAGACAACTCCCCCCCCCCAAACCATTGGTCTCAGTGTGATGGTGACACCAAGGGATGAATAGCTCCCCAAATCATTGATGTTAGGGGAATAGTGGCCACTAGGGAAGATTAGCACCCCAAAGCATTGGTGTTAGTGGGATAGTGACTACCAAGGAAGAATAGCTCCCCAAATCATTGGTGTCAATGGGATAGTGGTCCCCAGGGAAGAATAGCTCCCCAAATCTTTGGTACCAGTGGGATAGTGGCCCCCAGGACAGAAATAGACTCCCAAATCAATGATGTCAGTGGGATAGTGGCAACTGGGAAGGAATAGCTCTAGAAATCTTTGGTGTCGGTGGGATAGTGAACCCCTAGAGAGAATGGCTCCTGAAATCATTGGTGTCTGTGGAATAGTCGGCACCAGGGAAGAATAGTTTTTCACATTATTATTGTCAGGGGGATAGTGGCCTCCAAGGAAGATTAGCACCTCACATCATTGGTGTCAGTGGGATAGTGGCCTCCAAGGAAGATTAGCACCCCACATCATTGGTGTCAGTGGGATAGTGGCCTCCAGGACAGAAATAGACTCCCAAATTATTGGTGTCAGTGGGATAGTCGCAACTGGGAAGAATATCTCTAGAAATCTTTGGTGTCCGTGGGATAGTGAACCCCTGGAGAGAATGGCTCATGAAATCATTGGTGTCAGTGGAATCGTTTTCCACATCATTATTGTCAGAGGGAAAGTAGCCTCCAAGAAAGATTAGCACCCTACATAATTGGTGTCAATGGGATAGTGGCTACCAGGGAAGACTGGCTCACCAAGTCTTTGGTCTCAGTGGTATAGTGGCCATCAGGATAGACAAGCCCCACCAAATCATTGGTCTCAGTAGTATAGTGACCCCCATGGAAGAATAGCTTGCAAAATCATTGGTGTCAGTGGAATAGTAGGCACCAGGAAAGAATTGTTTTTTAAATCATTGCTATAAAGGAGATAGTGGCCACCGGGGAAGATTAGCACCCCAAAGAATAGCTCTACAAATCATTGGTGTAAGTGGGATATTGAACCCCTACGAAAAAATGACTCCTGAAATCATTGGTGTCAGTGGAATAGTGGGCTCCAGGGAAGAATGGCCCCCAAATCATTAGTGTCAGTGGTAGTACTTAACTTAAAGATAGGGCCACAGTAGACAACAGATTAAGACTGACGATATTGTGCTCTACCCACCAGTGCCTCTTCTAATGATGAGGAGGGAGCCATATTTATTTTCCTTCAAAACCCACTTAATTTTCTCTTTAAGTCCATACAAGTTTAAATCATCCCCTCAAGTGATTCTGTTTTGTGCACCTGCACCATACAGCCAGGTGCACGTCTTTTGGTAACGAGATGGTCAGGTTATCCTGGACTACACATCCCAATATGCCTTGCACTTCTTCACTGTAACGCCAATACCTATCAACTGTACATGCTGGCATGCTGTGTTTCAACATGAAAAACCTGTATTTCACAGTGGCAACAATGCTGCTTCTGCTGCTCAGGGAGCATTGTCACCCAAGAGCAGGAAGTTAATTATTGACAGGCCTATCATGTGGGGGGGGGGAAGAAAAGGAAGGAAACAAAAGAAAAGAGTAAGAGCAATGGAGCCAGTTGATGGTATAGTAGTGTTTTAAGATTTTTAAGGTTTATATAGACTCTATGCAAGGGCTGCTTATTCATTGAGGACCTCTACTTTTAGAAGCTTCCTCTTGCAAGATTTAGGCAGCCCAGCAGTCCTTGGGATCTTGCCAGGATTGTAATTTCACCCTCACCTAGGCGCAGGTGGAAGCTGTGGAACACAT
Organism: Rana muscosa; assembly: GCA_029206835.1. Classification (NCBI taxonomy): domain Eukaryota; kingdom Metazoa; phylum Chordata; class Amphibia; order Anura; family Ranidae; genus Rana; species Rana muscosa. The sequence goes on from CM055120.1 coordinate 305,512,523, forward strand.
GAGGAGGGGGATCCTTACGGAACAAGCAGACCTTACTTTTTAGATGCACCTAAAGGACTGAGCCCTTTTGAATACTTTTACTGACCATTGAGTAACTAGTAAGATGAAACAAGTTTAAGAGAGGAACAAAAGGGGGGGTTTCTGACATATTGTGGTGCATGCTATTAACCACTTCCCTCCCGCCCTATAGCAGTACCTGTGCGCCAGATCACGTATATATACATGATTCACCTCTTCCGGGTAGGGGGTCACACACAGCAGGAGCCCAGTGGTGGGTACTGCAAACTCAATGTCCGCCGGCAGCTGCCGATGATCGTGCAGAGAGGCAGAACGGCAGTCTGCCTCTGTAAACAAGGCAGATCACCGTTCTGATGACAGGTGGGAAGGCATGGATCCTGTGTTCCTGCAAAGCAGGGACAAGGATCCACGTCTTTCCCTAGTAAAAGCACCTCCCCCACAGTTTAGAAAAACACTGGCTAGGCACACGGTTATCCCTTTGATCGCCCCTGATATTAACCCCTTCCCAGCCAGAGTCATTAGTACAGTGACAGTGCATATTTTTAGGAATGATTACTGTATTAGTGTCACTGGTCCCCAAAAAGTGTCAAAAGTGTCAGTTAGTGTTGGAATGTCCACCGCAATATTGTAAGTCTCTGATTGCCGCCATTAGTAAAAAAATGATATAAAAATCCCATAGTTTGTAAACGCTATAACTTTTTGTGCAAACCAATTAATATACACTTCCGAAAAGTAGGAGAAATATACCGCTCAGGATGGCACCCTCCCCAATAAATAGGGTGTCGGCTCAGTATACAAGGTAATGTGAGCAGAAAAGAAAGTCCGGATGGCTGCACTCCAAAAAAAGCACAAATACTGACGCGTTTCACGGCTAAGTACCTGTAGAGTGGTGTGAAATGCGTCACTTTTTTTTCCCCCATTGCTGTATGGACTGTTTTTCAATAAAGGAATAGTGCGACTTTCTTTTTTAGTCACAAATCAATATACACTTATTGGGATTTTGTTTACCAAAAACATGTAGCAGAACACATCTTTGCCTAAATTGATGAAGACATTTTATTTTTTTCAATTTTTTTTATTTGATATAATTTATAGCAGGAAGTAAAAAAAAAAATATATATATATATATATATATATATATATATATATATATATATATATTTTTCAAAATTGTCAGTCTTTTTTGTTTATAGAGCAAAAAAAATCCACCAAGGTGATCAAATACCACCAAAAGAAAGCTCTATTTGTGGGGAAAAAAGGACATAAATGTTATTTTGGTACAGCGTTGCACGACTGCGCAATTGTCAGTTAAAATAACGCAGTGTCATATCCCAAAAAATGGCCTGGTCGTGAAGGGGGAGTAAATCTTCCTGAGGTCAAGTGGTTAAACAAAACGTTAAAATTAACAAAATATCTTGAAAAACAAACATCTTAAAGGATGTCTAAACCCAAGGACAAAAATTTTATATATTGCAGCTAACCCGTACTTGGATGTGGTGGCTGCACTAGTTTTGCTTTTCACCTCATGTGAGATGAACTGAAAGCAAAAAACTAATAATCTCACCAACTCCCATGTAACAAAGATGAACAAAGGAAGATGTTTGACATTGAGCCTGGGTGACAACTAGTGATGGGCTCAGACGGGTTCGAGATTGTAGTCCTAACTCACCTGAGCAATCCTGCCAGGAAGCCGACACTGCACACTGCCAATCATACGCAGTGAGGCATTTCCCGGTGTGGGAAATGCCTCATTGCCTATGATTGGCGGTGTGCAGTGTCGGCTTCCTGGCGGGATTGTTCAGGTAGGTTGGGACTACAATCCCGAACACGCCTGAGCCCATCACTAGTTGTGACCCAGGCTTAATGTTAAACATGTCTTCCTTTGTTCATCTTCATTACATGGGAGTTGGTGAGATTTTTTCGGTTTTTGCTTCCAGTTCATCTCACATGAGGTGAAAAGCAGTGGCAGCTGGTGCTCAAAATTTTGGGGGGCGCAAACAAACTGAAAAAAAAAAAACATCAATTGCAGCCACTGTGCCCATCAAATGCAGCCACTGTGCCCATCCAACGCAGCCACTGTGCCCAACCAACGCAGCCACTGTGCCCATCAAACGCAGCCACTGTACCCATCAAACGCAGCCACTGTGCCATCAAACGCAGCCACTGTGCCCATCAAACGCAGCCACTGTGCCCATCAAACACAGCCACTGTGCCCATCAAACGCAGCCACTGTGCCATCAAACGCAGCCACTGTGCCATCAAACGCAGCCACTGTGCCCATCAAACGCAGCCACTGTGCCATCAAACGCAGCCACTGTGCCCATCAAACGCAGCCACTGTACCCATAAATTGTCGCCACTGTGCCATCAAACGCAGCTACTGTACCCATCAATTTCTGCCACTGTGCCCCATAAATTGCTGCCAGTGTGCCCATCAATTGTTGCCAGTGTGCCCATCAATTGCCGCTACTGTGCCCCATCAATTGCTGCCACTGTGCCCCATCAATTGCTACCAGTGTGCTCATCAATTGCTGCCAGTGTGCTCATCAATTGCTGCCACCGTGCCCCATCAATTGCTGCCAGTGTGCCCATCAATTGCTGCCAGTGTGCCCATCAATTGCCGCTACTGTGCCCCATCAATTGCCGCTACTGTGCCCCATCAATTTCTGCCAGTGCACCCATCAATTGCCGCTACTGTGCCCCATCAAATGCTGCCAGTGTGCATCGCCCGGGACTTACCTGTCTCGCAGCGGGTCACGTGGTGTCCTCCACGTCCACGCTCCTCGATGTCTTCTCCCGTCCTCTCTATTAGGCGTCCAATCACAGCACCTGTTGTTTCAGCCAATCAGGTGACAAGTAGCAGACCCGAGCACCTAACTCACCTGAGCAATCCTGCCAGGAAGCCGACACTGCACACCGCCAATCATACGCAGTGAGGCATTTCCCGGTGTGGGAAATGCCTCATTGCCTATGATTGGCGGTGTGCAGTGTCGGCTTCCTGGCGGGATTGTTCAGGTAGGTTGGGACTACAATCCCGAACACGCCTGAGCCCATCACTAGTTGTGACCCAGGCTTAATGTTAAACATGTCTTCCTTTGTTCATCTTCATTACATGGGAGTTGGTGAGATTTTTTCGGTTTTTGCTTCCAGTTCATCTCACATGAGGTGAAAAGCAGTGGCAGCTGGTGCTCAAAATTTTGGGGGGCGCAAACAAACTGAAAAAAAAAAAAACATCAATTGCAGCCACTGTGCCCATCAAATGCAGCCACTGTGCCCATCCAACGCAGCCACTGTGCCCAACCAACGCAGCCACTGTGCCCATCAAACGCAGCCACTGTGCCCATCAAACGCAGCCACTGTACCCATCAAACGCAGCCACTGTGCCATCAAACGCAGCCACTGTGCCCATCAAACGCAGCCACTGTGCCCATCAAACGCAGCCACTGTGCCCATCAAACGCAGCCACTGTGCCATCAAACGCAGCCACTGTGCCCATCAAACGCAGCCACTGTGCCATCAAACGCAGCCACTGTGCCCATCAAACGCAGCCACTGTACCCATAAATTGTCGCCACTGTGCCATCAAATGCAGCTACTGTACCCATCAATTTCTGCCACTGTGCCCCATAAATTGCTGCCAGTGTGCCCATCAATTGTTGCCAGTGTGCCCATCAATTGCCGCTACTGTGCCCCATCAATTGCTGCCACTGTGCCCCATCAATTGCTGCCAGTGTGCTCATCAATTGCTGCCAGTGTGCTCATCAATTGCTGCCACCGTGCCCCATCAATTGCTGCCAGTGTGCCCATCAATTGCTGCCAGTGTGCCCATCAATTGCCGCTACTGTGCCCCATCAATTGCCGCTACTGTGCCCCATCAATTTCTGCCAGTGCGCCCATCAATTGCCGCTACTGTGCCCCATCAAATGCTGCCAGTGTGCATCGCCCGGGACTTACCTGTCTCGCAGCGGGTCACGTGGCGTCCTCCACGTCCACGCTCCTCGATGTCTTCTCCCGTCCTCTCTATTAGGCGTCCAATCACAGCACCTGTTGTTTCAGCCAATCAGGTGACAAGTAGCAGACCCGAGCACCTGATTGCCTGAGAGGCGGGTCAGTGTTAGGAAAGCGATTTATTCGCTTTCCTAACACAGCGCTGAGTAAACAGCGAACGCACAGCATGACGCCAGCTGTTTACCATTTTGGACGCCTATTAGAGCCTACGGCTCTAATCAGGTGCTTAAAAGAAAAAACGCAATTCATGAATCTATCTATGGTGAGAGAGAGAGGTGACAGGAGAGAGGGGGCGGCGCCCGTGCACCCTTTATGGACGCACCGTCACTGGTGAAAAGGAAAACTAGTCCAGCCCATCAGTAATGACTACTATGGTTCTCTTTGTAGATACAGTGGAGAGGTGAACATACTGTAGCCACCCGGAGATAGGAAGTGTAAAAAAAAAAATTCAATAATAATAAAAAAATCTTACAAAAAGAAATGCAGGAACCTCATCTAGGGATCTCATCAGGGCAAACTGCAATATATTAAATTGTTTTGGGGTTTGGATACGCTTTCATTTAAAAATAAAATGCCCTTCCCGAGGAGCCGAGCTGGTAGTTAAAATTTGACTTTAATCTTCTTTGACATATCCTATTGTTAGCCCCCTGACGTTTTTGTTATCTCTAATAAATTGGGACATAATCCCACCCAGGGCTTCCCGCTGTCAGGGCCCACATTGTAGACTCCAAGGAATTTACACGGATGCTTCAGTCTCTTCAAATCAGTTTACTTGTCTTAACTAGTTTGACCTCTCTAGCCCAGAAGGTTGTTCTCACCAGCTCACTGTGGACCTTCAGGAGGTGGAATCTGAGCAGGGAAGACACTAAACATAGGAAGCAATCACTATAGCCGGGGTCATAGGGGTCAAGATCAGACGCTCCAACCAGTGGGTCAAACACTTCAGTGTAGAGAGGGCCTGTCAACTCTACTTCAGGGCACCGGCCAAAATTGTTTCTTTGGGAGTCAGCCACCCAGGTCCTCCGGCATCCTCTGCCCTCTGAGGACCCAACCTCTTGGCCTGCGAGAATTGTCACAATAGTATCCCCATCACAGACTCAGTCCTAATGACAGATCTCCCAGTGGGACCCCTTGCAGAGTTCAGGATTAAGTGTGAAAGAATCCTATTCATTTCTTTTGTAGGCTCCTCATCCCCATAAACCGGGGGAAAAAAAGTTCTCAGGAGTATAAATTTCTAGACAGGGGAAAATGAAAAAAAAAAGCAGCTAGATTTTTCTTTTTGTTGCATGTATTAGCGTGTTGCAGTGCCACTGAAGCCTCGTACACACGGCCGGTTTTCTCGGCAAGAACCGACAAGAAAACTGCTTGCAGAGCTTTCTTGCCGAGAAAACCGGCCGTGTGTACGAGGCTGTCAGGTTTCTCGTCAGGAAAACTGACCAGAATCTCGAAGAGAAAAAAAGAAGACCTGCTTTTTTTTCTCGTCGGCCTGTTTCCCGACGAGAAACCCGAGTGTGTGTATGCTTATCTGTCGCCGTGGAAACCCGCGCATGCTCGAAATGACTTTGATGCATGCGCGGTAGCTTCCTAGGCATAGGTAGGGTGTAGCAAGATGGCGGCGATGGCATTGAATGTGACGAGCGCACGCACGTCATAGTCGATGACGTCACCGCGTTCGTGCCAAAAGAACGGCGGTTCTTTTGAAAGGTACGTGTGTACACTCAGCCGGGACAAGATTCTTGTCAAAAATCTCGTCAGGAAGAAATAGGTTTTTTTTCCTGACGAGATTCTCGGCCGTGTGTACAGGGCTTAAGGCAATGCAGCTTTCAATGCAATGTAACGCATTATCGGGGCTGTGTTGTCAGAAAAGGTGCAATGCCAATATTTTGGGTGGACGTTTTGGTGCATTTTTACCCCTGCCAGGCCTGACTTTATGCAATGCTCATCCAGGGCCGTATTTAATGTTGATTGGACCCTGGGCAAACATTTTCTCTGAGACATACAATAAATATCAGCTAGATTTAAAATCAGTTTACTGTATCAGATCAGGCAGTGATTGCGATTGGTTGACAGAGGTTACAGCATATCATTACCACTTACTGACTGGTTGCTAGAGGTTACAACACACATTACAGCTCACTGATTAGTTGCTAGAGGTTACAGCACATTATTTCTTCTTGTTGATTGGTTGCTAGAGATAACTGTACAGTAATACTGCACACTGATTGGTTGCTAGAGGTTACAACACATCATCTCTTCACTGCAGAGGGGCATGATATACATATGAATGCCGCCTTTATTTACATATGAATGCCGCTGGCCTCAGCTATTTACATATGAATGTCGCCTCTATTTAAATATGAATGCTCCCGCTATTTACATATGAATGATGGTTATTTACATGTAAACACAGGGTCTGCAGGTGAGTCATCTGTACACAACAATAGGGCAGAGCTGGGCAGCATTAGTAGCAGCACTTCACACTGAGATATCGGGACACAGCAAAGGACTAAAACTTCAAGGGACAAGGGAATTTAAACTGGGATAGTTGACAAGTATGAGGCAGCTGCTTAGGGCCCCACAACAATGACAGGGCCCAGGGCAGCTGCTCCTTTTGCCCTGCCTTAAAGACGGCCCTGTGCTCATCAACGTGTATTATTGCATGTGCCTTAGCAGAATGCACCAGGACACCAAGGTCTAAATATGTCCTTCAAGTTGACCTATAATCACTAAAAACATACCTTCTAAATTTTTATATTTTTTTTAATTTTCGATGAGTGAGGAGGAGTGTCTTTCAGGCCTGTAAAACTATTTGGAAGATTTTCCATTACTTCCTCTTGCTCTAACTCCCAAACAATAACAGGGGGTGCAGTTGTCACCAGGACAGGAGGGAATAGACAGCAATTAAAACATCAGGTCTAAGCCCTTCACCACTACTAAAAATGTGTTGTTGCCCCTGCTGGTGATAGTTCCATCACTTGTCCTGACTTAATGACTTAGCATCTGTGGGACATGAAATGAACATAAATCTCCCTAATAGTACACACACAACAAAACGTTAACTGAGAGGGGTTTTAACTATTCCCTACTCCATCCAAATGTAAAAAAAAAAAGGTTTTGGCCATAATCTACAAGTTTTTTTCCTGAGGTTTAAAGGAGAAGTCCAGCCTGAGATTTTTAGGCTGGGCTTCTCCTAAGGGTGACAGGAGTGCAATTTGTTTTGCACTCCTGTGACCTGTTTTCAGCGGAGAGCGGTCTGAAGTCTGCTCTCCGCTGACGTCACTGCTATCAGCGCGTCATCACGACTTCCAAGTCAGGATCTGCCAGCTGCCCTGATTGATGGCAGTCTCAGTGAGCCGCTGAGACAGCCTCTCCCCGCCCCTTCACGGCTCAGCGTTCCAGTGAGCATGGAGAAGCAGAGAGGAAAGACGCTGACTGACAGTCAGCAGCTTTACTCTCAGGGATGGGAGAGAACCAAGCCATCAGCAGTGTTCGTGGCTCAGTTCTCAGTGCAGAGACGGCGGGGGACAGATGAAGCATCAGTCTGAGGCTCCATCCACCGAGGTAAGTATGACTCAAAAATAAAAATGAAACCCATACTTCTCTTTTAAATGTTAGCATAGGGTTCAGTCACATCAGCAAAAATCTGCAGTGGAGAAACTTGGGCCCCATGCTCACTGTCATGGTCAGGGGACAGGCTTGGATACCAGTAGCTATAGCGGTAGAGAGGCTCCCACTGATCAGCTGGATAAGTGCAGCAGCAGTTCACCCTGGCAGATGACACGGGTTCACCCAAGGTGCGGAGTCTAAGCACTAACCAGTGTTCACCAGAGCTCGAGATGGTGGAGATGGGTTTTGTGTGCTAGTACCAGGTTGTGGTCCTCAGGATTGCCCCACCAGGAAATGAACAAGGTAAGTTTCTAGTAGAAGATGGGGATCAAGCAGAAGCGTAGTCAGTAAACAAACCAAAGGTCAGTAACAAGTGGTCACAGGTTGGCATTAAGCAGAAGCGTAGTCATGGAACAAGCCAAAAGTTGATAAGGAGCGGTAGCAGAGATATGGACAGCAGCAAGAGTGACAAGGGTGAGCGCAATAATCTGGCAAACAGGAAGAGCAAAAGGCATGGCTTAAATGGGAAGTTCATGAGAGGAGCAAAGGTTTCAAGGTTCAGCAGAAACAAGGCCCAAGGCAGGCTTGTCCAGTGGATCAGACAGGGTGATATCCAGCATCTCAGCAAGAAGAGACATTACCAGACACTGCATAAGTCACAGGTCAGACCTGGGTCCTGACACTCACGTTGTGTGCAAACAGCCATGGAAAGATTTGTCCTCTCTACAAATGAATGGCAACTGCTGCCATGAGCAGTTACATGCGATTAGGGCCTCTGACCAGCCCTTGTCAAAGACAATTTACGTCAAGGGCCAGTGGCCCTGGCCAGATCCAAACTGGCCCCAGATAATCGTCCAGTGTGTGCAGCCACCGTATAGAGTGCTGTTGCGTCCAGAACGCAGCGGCCTAATCCCTCAATTGAATGAGGCCTTATGCCGCATACACACGATCCTTTTTAATGACGAGAAAAATGACATTTTTTAAAATGGTCATTAAAAATGATCAAGTGTGGGCTTTCCAGCATTTTTCCCGACAAGAAAAATGCTGAGAATCACGTTGAGAAAAATTGGAACATGCTCTAATTTTTCACCGCCGTTTTTCTCGTCATGAAAAACGGCTGTGTGTGGGCTTTAACGACGTGAAAAAAAATGCGCATGCTCATAATCAAGTATGAGACGGGAGCGCTCGTTCTGGTAAAACTAGCGGTCATAATGGAGATAGCACATTCGTCACGCTGTAACAGACTGAAGAGCACAAGGCTGAAAAGCGCGAATCGTCTCTCAACAAACTTTACTAACATGAAGGGTGGCGCCATCCGAATGGAACTTTCCCTTTATAGTGCCGTCGTACGTCACTGAGCTTTACTTGAACATTTTTTTCCACGATAGTGTGTAGGCAAGGCAGGTTTGAGAGGAAACACATTTTTTTCAATGACATTAAAAACGATCGTGTGTACTCGGCATGACATTTCAAACATACATAAGAACAGCCAAGTGCAGCTAATTGATAACTGACCAATAGAGCACCTGACATTTTTTTTTTAGTTCTTTCCAGCAACGGAAAATTGTCACAATTGGTTTGGTCTTGACGCCCCCCAGCGTCACATCCGCCGCACCGTCAGGTTAAGGAGTTTGCGTGCATGCATGTTTGTGTATTTTATTGTTTTCCCCTGCTTTGCCCAACGGCTAGAGCCATTAATCACTGCCTTATCCCGTCACCGTCCCATAGACCGTTCCCAAGGCAACCGTCAACGTGTATTGCCATTTCGCTGACATCACGCAAATCCGTGACGCAGGCCCCTAGCAGGTGATACGGCTCTGTGGGTGGCCGTTGGGGCAAATCCTTTACGTAACGCGGACAAGTAAGAGAGATGGAGCCGTGATCCAAGAGACTGCACCCTCGTCATCCCCTCTGCCTGAACAGAGAAATAGAGGAATGAATTGTGCCCGGCCGGCCCGGAGTCCACTTGTCAAATTCTTTCCATCATGCAATCAGCCTCTGAGCAGACAACATGCACAGTAACTTTTTGTGATGCACGGCGCGGTGAGTCAGCCTGCAGTCCGCAGTGATTACTTAATGATTCCTGGGAGCCTCCGTGGAGTGTTTTCACTGTGTACCAGGGGGGGGGGAGAAAAAAAGAAAGGATTTCTAACACTTTTCGTTTTTTTTTTTTCTCTTAAACCTAAAATAATATTATGTCTCCACCGCCTGCTTTGCCAAACTGGAGACAGACGTCTGAGCTGGAAATTATAAGCACAGAAAGAGACTGTTAGCGTTTGCTCGATTCTTGCCGGTTGCAACATACATGGTGGTGTCCATTACACCTCTCGAGGCCATGCAGGGGGCCCTAAGGACTTTGGGATGACTAAAAGGGAACTCTGCTCTGGTGGAGGAAGTTGTTTACAGCAATAGGATGTCAGAATTACAAAGTACAACCAATAGATGATTGGGCCTCCAATGGGAGAGGCACTAACATGCAAAAAGGAAATCTTTAGTAACTGACGCTCTTGTAAGGAAAGTGTCTGCGCTCACCCTGTTATTCAAAACCAGAAGAAAAAAAAAGCTACATTGGCTGCCACCATTGACCCCTTTTTTCTTAAAATTCTAGTTGTCTGTCATGCCAATCCTGCTGCAACCTCTCATCTTCTTACTTGCTAAAAAGATACAATGTTGACCTGATCACTGGGGAGAGGAGACTGAGGCAATACTTCCTCCTGCCTGCAGCAGACTGATTTTTAGCATGCATAAAAAAGGGGATATACTCCAGAGATAAAACTACGGTATCTCTTTAAAACTACAGTTGAGTTGAGTTGAGAGGTATCTTGATATAGCGCGGTCTTACCCCGAAGGTTCCCGACGCGCTTTCAAACACATACACATACACATACTAGGGCCAATTTTTTATAGACAGGATCTGATTAACCTACCAGCATGTCTTTGGAGTGTGGGAGGAAACCGGAGTACCCGGAGGAAACCCACGCAGGCGCAGGGAGAACATGCAAACTCCAGGCAGATGGTGTCGTGGTCGGGATTTGAACCAGCGACCCTATTGCTGCTAGGTGAAAGTGCTAACCACTACACCACTGTGCTGCCCAGTGGAACCTTGGTTTACAAGTAACAGTTAACGAGCGTTCTGAATAACGAGCAACTTTTTTTTTTTTTTTATTCTGACTCGGTTTGAGAGTGTTGTCTCGCAAAACTAGCAGAATTCAAGCTAATAGGGTGTGTAGTACCGCATTTGGCCAGAGGTGCGGGGGTGCCGGTGACACTTGGAGCTGTTTGTAAATACTCGGAATCACTCAGAAATAATCTGTTCCCGAGTGTTTCCAAACCTTTCCGAGGGTTTCCGAGATCAGCCGAGCTGTCCCCGAGTATTTCCGAGGCTCTCCGGGAACCCCCCACCTCTCGCCACATGCGGTATTGCATGACATAGAAGTCAATGCGGAACAAATTATCTTAGTTTCCATTGACTTCCATGGGGAAACTCGCTTTGATATGCAAGTGCTTTGGATTACAAGCATTCTCCTGGAACGGATTATGCTCGTAATCCAAGGTTCCACTGTATCACTTTATAAAACTCTGGTTAGGCCACATCTGGAGTATTCGTCCAGTTCTGGTCACTAGTCCTCAGAAGGGATGTGCTGGAGCTGGAAAGAGTACAAAGAAGGGCAAAGAAATTAATAAGGGAATTGGAGGATGCCAATTACGAGGAATGACTAGAAGCACTACATTTATTCTTGCTGGAGAAGAGACGCTTGAGAGGGAACATGATAGCGATTTACAAATACCTCAATCGAACATCGCCGATAGCTTGGTTCTCACAGCTCACTGAGCAGACTGTCAATCAGCATCTTTCCGCTCCGCTCCTCCACGCTCACTGGACCGCTGAGCTGTGGAGGGGCGGGGAGCGGCCGTCTCAGGCTCTTAGCGGCTCGCTGAGAGCCTGAGACGGGTGTCAGTCCAGGTACCTCATACCTCCCAACTTTTTGAGATGGGAATGAGGGACACCTATCAGCATAAGTATGCAGACATAGGACACAGCCCTGGCCATGCCCCCTTAAAGGAGAATTGTACAAAAAAACAAGATTGGTTAAACCTACAAGTGCTTTTTTTACCACTACTATTCCTTTATATTGGCTTTTGGAATTTACAAATGCAGCAATTTAGAAATCAAATGAAAGGTTTAGTGCTGGAAAACACTTTTTGATAGATAAAAAGTGCATTTTATATACATCTATATAGGTCAGACCAAAATGAGGGATAAATGAGGAGGAAAGAGGGACATTGCTCCAAATCAGTGACAGTGCCTTGAAATCAGGGACAGTTGGGAGCTATGGTACCTGGCAGACCCTGACTTCCATTGTCACAATGACGCGGTGCCTGGATTGATTCCAGAGACAGTCAGCAGAGAGTGGACTTCAGATCGCTCTCTGCCGAAAATGGGTCACAGGAGTGCAAAACGAATTGAACTCCTGTGACCCAGAGGAGAAGCCCAGCCAAACAAGCTTAGGCTGGACTTCTCCTTTAAGGGTTAAAGACTAACTACAGCCATGTTAGGCTTTAAACAGAGCTGTCGATCTGGGTCTGAGAGTTCCAAGACTATGTTAACATTTCTTCAAGATTCCAGGGAGAATGGAAATTGGCTTGCAGGATATGAAAGGGACTGACAGACAAGTTGTGGGGCCTGCTGCTCACCAATATTAGTCTGTCAAATTTGCTCCCATAACCAGTTACAGGACACCGCTAAACACACTTGGCATACACATACTATTTTCCTATAATTTGCTCACGTGGCTACGTTTTCTGATTGGGATTTCTAACCTCAGCTGTTATATGGAGAATTCTGCTGTTTTTTTGTTAATTGAGAAACATAAAACTTCTCATTATTGTTCTGAAAATCTTCAGTTTTGAAGAATTTTCCAAAATGTTTTTTCCAGCTCAGCCGTGGGGGTGGCGCAGCGTGGAGCAGGATCTCTGCTTGCTGAGCACAAAGCGTCGTGTTTACTGAATGGTATGAGGCGCCTAGTTCACAGAGAACATCACATCACGATGAGCTAAGAAAGGGAACGGAGCTCGGCTAATGAGTGTACAGTCACCATATTCTGGGTCTACCGATCCCGCCCTGTGCCAAGTACACCCACCCTCCCACAGGACTTATAGGCAATGCTGATCTTGATGCCATATATATCTATTATTATTATTATTATACACGATTTATATAGCGCCAACAGTTTACGCAGCTTTTTACAATGTATAGAGGGGACAACACAATTACAGTACAGTTCAATACAAAAGGTACAGGAGAGCCCTGCTCATAGAGCTTACATTCTAAAGGGAGGAGTGGTGGTACAAAAGGTAATAGCTGCAGAGAATTTGATGGGGGTGGCTCTGTGATAGTTGTTAGGTGGGTGTGGGATAGGCTTCCCTGAATAAATGAGTTTTCAGGGATCTCCTGAAGTTGGACAGGGTAGGGGCTGATCAGACATACTGGGGTAGGGAGTTCCAGAGGATGGGAGAGGCTCTGGAGAAGTCCTGAAGGCGAACATGGGAGGAGGTAACAAGGGAGCTAGAGAGCAGGAGGTCCTGGGAGGAGCAGAGGGGATGATTTGGGTGATATCTGAAGATGAGGTTGGTAATATAGATGGGAGCGATATTGTGAATGGCCTTGTATGTTATGGTATGTATGGTATGTATGTTATGGTATATAAGCAAACAAATTCACTTAGTCATGTATTTTTCATCACTTTGTTGTGCAAGTCATTCACCCACACCTCTCAAGAATGTTCTGTTACCATATTTTGTCTTCTTGTAAAGATTAATTGTGCCACCTCGCTACAGCCATTGAATAGCCAGGGTAATGGGAGACTTTGATGGGATGCAAAGGATAAGAGGAGACTTTGATAGGATTAAGAGGGCAAGAGGAGAACTTGGTGGATTCAGAGGGAAAATGCTGTGCCACCTTACTACAGCCACTGCCTTAAGAAGTACATGGTATCTTGGTAGCCGGGATAAGAGGAGACTTTTGTGGGTTGCAGAGGGTATGAGGAGACTTTGGTGGGATGCAAAGGATAAAAGACACTTTGGTGGGATTCAGAGGGCAAGAGTTGTGCCACCTCGCTACAGCCACTGCATGAACTTTGGAGTACACAGAAACCTGTATAGGCAGGATAAGAGGAGACTTTTGTGGGTTGCAGAGGGTAAGAGCAGACTTTGGTGGGATGCAAAGCATAAAAAGAGACTTTGGGAGGATGAAAAGGGCAAAAGGAGAGGTTGGTGGATTCAGCGGAAAAGAGGAGACTTTGGTGGGATGCAAAGGATAAAAGGAGACTTTGTTGGGATGAAGAGGGCAACCATCAAAAGGGCACAATTCCTCCCACTGATACTACTGATGGGGCACAATTCCTTCAATTGACACCAATGGTAAGACACAATTCCTCCCATTGACACCAAAGATGGGGCACAATTCCTCCTATTGACACCAAAGATGGGGCACAATTCCTTCCATTGACACCGATGGGGCACAATTCTTTTTATTGACACAAATGGAGCACTATTTATCCCACTGACACTAACGATGGGGCACTGTTCCTTCCACTGACACCAAGAATGGGGCACAACTCCTTCCATTGACACCGATGGGGCACAATTCTTTTTATTGACACAAATGGAGCACTATTTCTCCCACTGACACTAACGATGGGGCACTGTTCCTTCCACTGACACCAAGAATGGGGCACTATTCCTTCCACTGACACCAACAAAGGGTACTATCCCTCCCACTGACACCAACTATGGGACACAATTCTTTCCATTCACACTAACGATGGGGCACTATTCCTCCCACTGACACCAACAATGGGGCACTATTCCTTACATGGACACCAACTAATGGGCACAATTCTTCCCACTAAGACCAACAATGGGGCACTATTCCTTCCACTAACACCAACAAAACCCTGCGAAAAATAAACACCAACAAAAAGGCAGAATTCCTCCCACTGACACCAACGATGAGGCAGAATTAGGGCATGGTTTACTCCCACCTGGACACCGGGACATTTTCTACTCCCACTGGCCCTAGTTCGGCCCGCCTAAAGTCTAAAGGACAGTAAACTGGCATTTTGCTTAGAAAGTTTGGAGACCTCAGATCTAATTCATTAGCAGACAAGGATGTAACAGTCCTGCATTAAAGTCTGTTCAGCATAGCTACTTACAGTCCCATAGACAATAAAATACAAGGAAAGGCTGAAAAATCACAAAGAAAATGAAAAAATGATAAAGCAGTAGCCCCCCCTTATTATGTTGGCACAGCCCCAACCCCGCCCTTTACACAATCGGACCTTACATTTGCGCAGTTTGTGCTTTTACATTTACGTCTATGTAAAAGTCTGACCTCAGTGATGGCCCGGCTCTGACAACTATAGGTTCTGCCATGTTCTCAGTTTCATCTATCCGTAACGTTTCACGTGTGAATGCTCAGCATGGTGAAAAGGGTCCTTTCTTCCACTAATTAGAGGAGTTACACCTACCGCTCACGGACAGGTATAATTAGCGACATTAATTATCTGCAGTTGGGCTTTTGCTTGCGTCACGGCCCTTGCACAGCGCAGAAGGGATTACAGAGACACAAGTGTTGTGCAGTCAGGGGATTGCAGGCATGCTATTCACTGTTGTAACCTTTTGTCTGAATAATGTCATTGAGTCACATGCTCTCGCCGGTGAATGACAAGAGCTGCGTGTTTGTGTTCATTCCAATGAGGGGTCCTGGTTAAACACTGGGGATGAGAGTTCCTGATTCAAAAATATACAAACCCTCAGGCCAGCCATGTGCAGGAGTAAAACAATACTAAATGGAACCAGCAAGCTTTGATCATCTCTGACTTGCAAGCCAAAGCCAAAAGATATATTCATATTCATCTTCATTAATAAAAAAATAAATAATTCAAAGTAGTACTAAAACTTAAGTGCCAGGTCACACCAGAATGCGGTGCAGGAAAGGCACGTTCCACGAACATTTCTCACACCACAGGTGAACGCTTTGTCCTTGCAATTTGCTAGCAGGTGCTAATGAATTATTAACGGCACCCCGAGGGCAGTGCGTTTGCGGGCATCAAATCGCATGGTACCGCAGTACTATGTGGTTTGGTGCAGTGTGTTTTCAAAAAGAAGTGCCTTGCGCAATGACACATGTAAATCCTGCTAACCAATATATCTGAAAATGCTCTTCTGTGCTCTATAACAATGAAATGTCCATACAGTGCAATCAATTAAATTAAAAGCGCTCTGAGCCAAAATAGTCCAAACCATGTGATAATACTCCGTGATACCACAATTTTGCTCTTCCTCTGCACCCACTGTGTACACACCACACTCACCGGATTTTTTTTATGACCCCTTTAATTAAAAAAAAGTAATATTGCGCTTTTATCAATGAATGGCATCTCCATGTATGGTTAATGGTCTCCAATCATTCTCCAGGTCATTCCCTGGATCATCTGTACACATGGATATTATATTGCCTCTGCATCTTTAAAATGCCTCTGTACCTTTAAGATACTTGGTGGTGTTCCAATATTACATGTATAAAGAGGCTCCTGATGACGTCAGATGTATTTGACGAAACACAAAGGGCGGGGCTTCCAGTACATATCCCTTCTGCTTGTGTGGAATGCTTATCGGCATTGGTAGCTTGTTACTTCCTGACTTGTATTCTTTATTGTGATGTAAGCGCAATTTTACTTATTTTTAATATTAAATAATTTGACTACACTATGAGAGGCTTCCCCATCTCTTTATACATGTAACATTGGAACACCACACGTAGGGTAGGGTTTCTGGTACACATCACTTCCGCTAGTGTGAAACGGTTATCGGTGTTCCTAGCTTGTTACTCCCTGGTTTGTATTCTTTATTGTGATGTAAGTGCAATTTTACTTTTTTTAACATTAAATAGTTTGACTACACTATGAGAGGCTTCCCCATCTCTTTATACATGTAATATTGGAACACCACATGTAGGGCGGATCTTCTGGTACACATCAATTCTTCTTGTGTGGAACGCTTACCGGCGTTCCTAGCTTGTTACTTCCTGGCTTGTATTGTTTATTGTGATATAAGTGCAATTTTACTTCTTTTTAACATTAAATTAATTTACTACATAATGAGAGGCTTCCCCATCTCTTTATACCTGTAATATTGGAACACCACACGTAGGACGGGGCTTCTGGTACACATAACTTCCGCTTTTTTTTTTATAATTCCTTTATTTAAATAGAAAGTGTGTTCAACAATTAGCACATATAGCGGAGATACATAATAAAAATCAGACAGTAAGATCAATCGTGGTCAGGAAATGAGGTAAATAATAACTTCCGCTTTTGTGGAACGCTTATCGGTATTCCTGGCTTGTATTCTTAATTGTGATGTAAGTGCAATTTTACTTATTTTTAACATTAAATAATTTTACTACACTATGAGAGGCTTCCCCATCTCTTTATACATGTAATATTGGAACACCACCGAGTATCTTAAAGGTACAGAGGCACTTTAAAGGCACAGAGGTAATATAATATCCATTAAAATCAAAAACGTGTAGCATTGTCAAACCATGACCTTAATGATCAAAGTGTAAAAAAAAAAAAATAATATAATGCAATAAAGATGAAAAATTAGAAAAAATGAAAAAGGGAAAAATAAAAATTATTATTAATAGTCCAAATGTCCCAATTCTACATCCATAAAGTGAACTCAAAACCTGTGCTGATCCAATGTTCAATTTGTGAAGACACCCAGTGCTCCCCACAGGATAGACAGGGTAAGTATATCTGCTTACCAGATTTTAAGACCCTCCAGGGTCTATCTGCGCATTAGTGAGCTTTCACCCCTCACTATGGGCTTAACCGCATCCATTACCCAGCCTGCTTAATTGGATTCCACAGGTGTATATTCCACAGCTATCATCAGTTAGGCCGGGTTCACACTGGGGCGACAAACGCTCCGACATTGGGAGATCATGTCGCATGACGTATGAAAAATAGGATTTTTTGTACTCACCGTAAAATCCTTTTCTCTGACATCCATGGACTGACACGGTGTCTCTTTACACTTTACACGTGGGTTATGTCCCTGCTTGCAGGAGAAGACCTAGGCAGAATGTGAAATGTTATACATACATTCTAAAAGCCAGAGCTGAACAGCCCCACCCAGGGGGCCGTCCCTCCGGACATAACCCTCCCACTACAGTCAGCAGACTTCAGTTCGTAACAAAGCAGTACAAACTTAAAAGGAAGGGTGGGTGCCGTGTCAGTCCATGGATGTCAGAGAAAAGGATTTTACGGTGAGTACAAAAAATCCTATTTTCTCTTACCATCCATGGACTGACACGGTGTCTCTTTACACTTTACAGGTGGGATGTCCCAAAGCAGTGTCAAGAGGGATGGGAGCAGTATAAATGGAAAAACCAAAACTTCACTCCAATAAGGCAGAGCTCCTCAACGGAGGAGTCGCAACTTTAAACAGCGGCCTGCAGCACCCTGCGGCCGAAGGAAGCATCCGAAGATGCAGCCACATTAACCTTATAAAACTTAAAAGGCATGAACAGACGACCAGGTCGCCACCTTGCACACTTGTGCAACCGACGCTTGATGTCGGGAAACCCAGGAAGCACCAATTGTCCTGGTGGAATGCGCCGTAACCGGAAAGGGAGGCGCCCGCCCTTTGAGAGCATAGGCTTGAATGACGGTTTGTCTGATTCCCCTAAAAATGATGGCAGACGAAACCGCTTGGCCCTGTTATGGACCAGAGACAGTCGCAAATAGTGAGTCGGACTTCCGAATAGAAGCAGTAGCAGACAGGTACACCCGTAAGGCTCGTACCACCTCCAATATGTGCAGCGCAAACTCTCTGGGATGCGATGGGTGAGGACACAAGGACGGGAGGGCAATGTCCTCATGTAGGTGAAAGGTCGACACCACCTTTGGCAAAAAAGGAAGGTCACGGATGCAACACCGCCTTATCCTTATGGATGACTAAATATGGCGACTTGCAGGACAAAGCCGCCAACTCAGACACTCGTCAAACAGAAGTGATTGCCACTAAAAAGGCCACCTTCTGAGACAAGACAAGAGGGGAATATCCCGGATATTCCCAAAAGGAGGTTCCTGGAGGACCGAGAGCACCAAATTCAGATCCCACGGTGGGAGAGGAGGCTTGACAGGAGGGAGCACATGGCGAACCCCCAACACAAGGTGCTAACCAAGAAAATTACCCGCTAGAGGTCGCTGAAAGAAGACGGCCAAGGCCGAAATCTGATCCTTGATGGTAATCAAAGCAAGCTTTTGGGTCACTCCACACTGCAGAGGATGCAGGATTCTGGGGACGGAATACGTCCGAGGACGCCAGTCCAGCGCTTCGCACATGGCGATATAAGCTTTCCAGGTACGGTGATAGATCTGCCTGGAGGAAGACTTCCGTGTCCTTAACATGGTCAAAATGACCGAGTCCGAGAGACCTCGGTCCCTCAGCACCTGGCTTTTAACAGCCCTGCCGTTAAAGCCAGAGACTGTAAGCCGGATGAAACATAGGACCTTGAGACTGAAGGTCCTCCCTCATCGGCAACCGCCAGGGAACGTCCGCGACGAGACGTACCAGATCAGCGTACCAGTGATGCTGAGGCCAATCCGGAACAATTAGGATCGCTGGAGTTTATATCAGGCGATAAGGACCCTATGGGGCCACCAACGCATCCGAGGCATCGCCCAAGGATCCCTGGATCTGGCCACAACCTCGACCCTTGCGATTGAGTCGAGAGGCCATCAGGTCCACATCCGGCATGCCCCACCGTCGGTAAAGGAGTTGAAATATGCAAGGACCACTCTTCTTGGTCCGGTGTCTGGCGATTGGCGACTCAGATAGTCCGCCTGCCCATTGTCTATGCCCAGAATGTAAAATGGCCTACAGAGCCGGCACGTTTCTTCCGGCCCACTTCAGGATACGGACTACCTCGGAAGCCGCAGCTGAGCTCCGAGTTCCCCCTTGATGGTTTACATACGCCACCGCCGTGGCGGTGTCCGACTGGCTCCTGATGGAGCGACCCCGTACTCTCTCTGACCTGAGGAGAGACACAGTCCGATGGCCCGTATTACCAGAACAGTGATTGGTAAACGCGCTCGTCCGGAGTCCAAGGCCTGAGCCGACGGGATTCCCCAGACTCCACCCCAGCCCGTCAGGCTGGTGTCCATCATGAGTGCCGTCCATTGGATGGGAGGGGAACGACTTTCCGGACCGAAGAGCCGAGGATCTCAACCACCATGTCAGGGGCGCCCTGACCAGGTGAATCACCTGGATCTGAAGATCCAAGGACAACGGGGATTTGTCCCAGGTGGACAAGATCTCCTTCTGCAATGCCCTGGTGTGTGATTGGGCATACGGAACGGCCGCGAAGGAGGCCACCACGAGTCTCGGGACTCTCATGCAAAAAACGGATTGACAACCATTTTTGAGATGTCAGCACCCGCACCGCAGACTGAAGTGTCAGCAACTTCTCCAGAGGTAGGATACCTTTGCCTCCAAGGAGTCCAGAATCAGAACTAGATACTCCAGACACTGAGTCGGGACCAGGACTGACTCCTGAATGTTCAGGAACCACCCGAGTCCCTGAGGGTCTAATTGACGATAGTCACCTTTCCTCTAAGTCTGATCCACTTTCTGCTCTTAGCAGAAGATCGTCCAGATAGCCCACGACAGCAATACCTCGCTGTAACAGAAGGCTAGAACCGGAGCAAGCACCTTGGTGAACACCCTTGGTGCCGAGGCTAGGCCGAAAGGAAGAGCCACAATCGATAGTGGACTTCGCTGATCGCAAAGCGCAGAAACTTCTGGTGACTTGCGCAGATCGGAACATGCAAGTAAGCGTCCTTGAAGTCCAAGGACGCCAGAAGAAAATCCCTTTGGTGGAGTGTAGCGATCACCGTGCGAATAGATTCCATGCGGAATTTCTGCACCTTCTCGAAGACATTCAGGGCCTTGAGGTCCAGGATAGGTCGTCCTATTTTTGGGACGACAAACAGATTCGAGTAGAATCCCTGAAAACTCTCCTGTGACGGAACCGGCACAATCACTCCGGACCTGATCAAATCCTGTACAGCCCCCAAGAGGGCTGCCCGACAGGTAGGAAGGAGAGGAAGATTTGAGGGAAAGAATCTGTCTGGGGGCCAGGATCGGAATACTATCCTGTATCCTGAGGTGACCTCCTCGCACACCCACCAGTCGGAGATTCAGGAGGACCACCGATTCGTGACCTGCAAAGTCGTCCCCCCACCCCAGAGTCGGGCGGAGGCAAGACTTCACGCGGAGGCGGGCTTGGGAGCCGCATGTTCGGCTTACGCACCCAGGGGCACTTGTGCCCACCAGCCGCACTGCCGTCAGTCTGAGAGGGCCTACCCGTGGACTCTGACTGACGAAAAAAAAACCTTTTGCTGGAAAGGAAGGCCCCTGTTTGCGGCGGGCCTCCTCACCCTTGCTAGTCTAAGGAAGAAGAGTGCTTTTACCTCCCATGACATCCATGACGATGTCATCCAGAGCAGCACCGAAAGGTCTACCACCTTTAAATGGTAGATCCGTCAGGAGCTTCCTAAGGCTAGGTCAGCAGACCAGCACTTCAACCAGATAAGACGACGCAATACCACCGCCGAGACAGAGGCCCTGGATATTAAAGGGGTCGCGTCCAACGTGGCGTCGCACACATAAACCAGGCCCTGAACCAGTTGGTGGGCCAAAGCAACTGTGTCTGGAGGAAGATTATGCTCCTGTACAGCTAGGTGCAACATTTTTGCCCAACCTGTAAGTGTTTAAGACACAAGGGTCGCCGCTACCACAGGCCGTAGGGCGGATCCCAACAAGGCAAACATGGCTCTGCTCACCACTTCTGACCTCCTGTCAGTGGGGTCCTCAAATGCAGGAGTCTCCTCCATTGGGAGAGTGATGGCCTTGTTCAACCGGGCGACTGGAGGGTCGACCCTGGGGGAGAAGCCCACTTTTTAAGTAGGGCATCTTCAAGGGGTATCTGATAGACAAACGCCGCGGGACCATAAAAAAATTCTTCTGCGGCTTTTCCCAGACCTTATCAATGAACTGGTCAAAGAAAGTACATATGGAAAAACCTCTTTAGAAGGCCTGGCCTTAAAAGAACCAAAGGAGACTGTATCCGCCTGAGGTTCTGCATCCGCAGCATTTTAGCTTGAGAGTGTCCCTCACCGCAGTCATGAGTACACTAACAAGCGCCCTGTCATTTACTGACTCAGAACTGGAGTTTTCCTCATAAGGAATGTCCTGTTCAAAACCATCCAATACATTCAGAACTAGGGTCCTGAGCGGTAGTGGCTAGGCCCATATCTGAATCAGCGCACTGCCCTCATGAAGTAAAGTGGGGAGAGGGCGCTTTTTTGCTCCCTTGCACTTGCACACAGCTCCCATCCTGGTCAGAAATTATTCCAGGACTGCCCACAACTGGTCCCTAGGGACCGCAGGTGCTGAAGCACTGCCTGTTGTCCACTGACATTTAGGGGAAGCTGGTGACAGAGACTCCATATTGCCCCCCTCTGAGACTCCTCAGATAAAAAGTCCACCCACAGGCTGTGCTGACTGAGGAGGGGGCGCCCAGGGGACTCACCAAACCGGAC
The DNA here is from genome assembly GCA_029206835.1 of Rana muscosa. NCBI lineage: Eukaryota > Metazoa > Chordata > Amphibia > Anura > Ranidae > Rana > Rana muscosa. The sequence goes on from CM055120.1 coordinate 305,534,831, forward strand.
CAGGGACCGCTCAGTTCCGCTGTCTGTACAGCGCTGTGTCAGCGCTGGTGAGCTGTGAGGAGATTGTGAGGAGATTCGCGCTGTTACAGCAGCGCTAGAGGCCAAAACTAGTGCTGAAGAGCGCACTGGCTACAAGAAAATGGCCGCCGCACTTCACTGAGGCGATCCGCGGCAAGATGGCCGCCATGACTCAGCAAAAGTGAAAAAAACAGCACACACACAGCGCCACTCGGCGCTCAGGCCCCAAAACACACAAAAAAAGGCCCCAAGCATATCTGCAGACCAGCATTAGCCCCTCCAAGAACAGTGTGACCCCCAGGCACCCCACACAGCACAGCACCAGCAATGGTGACAGAGAGTGACAATGAAATACAGGGGGAGACAGGGAAAATCCCCCACAGAGAAACACACAGCCTTTTGTACTCACCTGCAGGCAGGAGAGACTACTTACCCGTCCCCTGAGGGACCCACTGGTGTGTTTCTGACAGGACTATCACAGTGCAGTACTGAGTAGCTGTCGGCCCGGTCCACCGCGAAAGATACAGTCAGTCAGGAACTGTTCAGTCTTGAGAGGACCGTGGGAGCATGAAAGCAAACCCGGCCACCCCTGGAGTCATGGGGCATGTCGTGAACTGAGACTCACGCACACAAGGCGAGGATCAGCACGCTCGATGGTCGGACAGGGAAGACTACGAGGATATCTTGTACCCAACCTGTTGCCCAGCCGACAGTTGATAGAAGATTCTCAAAAATAAAATAAAAAAGAATTCCAGAAAAGGAATAAAAATAGGTCAGGAGACTGGCTCCTGAGAGAGCCACGTCTTCTCCTTCTGCTAGGCAGAAAAAAACTGAAGTCTGCTGACTGTAGTGGGAGGGTTATGTCCGGAAGGACGGCCCCCTGGGTGGGGCTGTTCAGCTCTGGCTTTTAGAATGTATGTATAACATTTCACATTCTGCCTAGGTCTTCTCCTGCAAGCAGGGACATAACCCACGTGTAAAGTGTAAAGAGACACCGTGTCAGTCCATGGATGGTAAGAGAAATCAATGTTTCCCTATGGGAGCTGTCTTAACTGGTCCGACACATGTCGGTCTGACTTTGAGAATGCTCCCTGTACTACTTTGGTCTGACTTTGATCCGACTTCAGCCCATTGACTATCATTGAAGTCGGATCAAAGTCGGACCGCAGTCTTGCATGATCCGACTTTGGCATGCGACTTGTGCTGTGCTGCTCTTGAGGGGGAACTCCAGGCCAAATTTTAAATAAAAAAACGGCATCGGTTCCCCTCCAAGAGCATACCAGGCCCTTGGGTCTGGTCTGGATTTTAAGGGGAACCCCTACGCCAAAAAAACGGCATGGGGGTCCCCCCAAAATCAAAACCAGACCCTTATCCGAGCACGCAACCTGGCAGGCCGCAGGGGAAGAGGGGGGGGGGGGACGAGAGAGCGGCCCCCCTCCCTCCTGAACCGTACCAGGCCGCATGCCCTCAACATGGGGGGTTTGGTGCTCTGGGGCAGGGGGGCGACCTGCGGCCCCCCCACCCCAAAGCACCCTGCCCCCATGTTGATGAGGACAGGGCCTCTTCCCGACAACCCTGGCCGTTGGTTGTCGGCGTCTGCGGGCTTATCGGAATCCGGGAGCCCCCCTTTAATAAGGGGGCCCCCAGATCCCGGCCCCCCACCCTATGTGAATGAGTATGGGGTACATTGTACCCCTACCCATTCACCTGGTGGAAAAAAATGTCAAGAAAAAAAACACACACAGGTTGTTAAAGTAATTTATTGCACAGCTCCGGGGGTCTCTTCCGTCTTCGGGGGTCTCCGGTGTCGTCTCCGCGCTCTCCGGTTCTTCCTTCCTTCTGCCGGGCCTCCGCTATCTTCTTCCAGCTCTTTTGCTAGCGGGGTCCGGTCTTCTCCGTCGCCTTCTTCCCTCGCTCTCCGGTTCTTTTTTTCTTCCTTCTGCCGGCCCCTCCACTATCTTCTTCCAGCTCTTTTGCTAGTGGAGGGGCCGGTCTTCCCATCGCCGTCGGCGTCTTCTTTCCTCTTCTCCTCTTCGATGTTGACTCGTCGCTTACTCCCGCTGTAATGCTTGGCTATTCGCTCATCAACGATTTATATAGGCTTCTCATGACGTCACAGTCACATGCTCCGGGTGGCCCCGGAGCATGTGACTGTGACGTCATGGGAGCATGTGACTGTGACGTCATGGGAGCATGTGACTGTGACGTCATGGGAGCATGTGACTGTGACGTCATGAGAAGCCTATATAAATCGTTGATGAGCGAATAGCCAAGCATTACAGCGGGAGGAAGCGACGTGTCAACATCGAGAAGGAGAAGAGGGAAGAAGACGCCGACGGAGAAGACCGGCCCCTCCACTAGCAAAAGAGCTGGAAGAAGAAAGTGGAGGGGCCGGCAGAAGGAAGAAAGAAAGAACTGGAGAGCGAGGGAAGAAGGCGACGAAGAAGACCGGGCCCCGCTAGCAAAAGAGCTGGAAGAAGATAGCGGAGGCCCGGCGGAAGGAAGAAAGAACCGGAGAGCGCGGAGACGACACCGGAGACCCCCGGAGCTGTGCAATAAATTACTTTAAAAAGCTGTGTTGTGTTTTTTTTCTTGACATTTTTTTCCACCAGGTGAATGGGTAGGGGTACGATGTACCCCATATTCATTCACATAGGGTGGGGGGCCGGAATCTGGGGGCCCCCTTATTAAAGGAGGGCTCCCAGATTCTGATAAGACCCCGCCCGCAGACCCCAACAACCAACTGCCAGGGTTGTCGGGAAGAGGCCCTGTCCTCACCAACATGGGGGCAGGGTGCTTTGGGGTGGGGGGGCCGCAGGTCGCCCCCCTGCCCCAGAGCACCAAACCCCCCATGTTGAGGGCATGCGGCCTGGTACGGTTCAGGAGGGAGGGGGGCGCTCTCTCGTCCCCCCCTCTTCCCCTGCGGCCTGCCAGGTTGCGTGCTCGGATAAGGGTCTGGTTTGGATTTTGGGGGGACCCCCACGCCGTTTTTTTGGCGTAGGGGTTCCCTTTAAAATCCATACCAGACCCAAGGGCCTGATATGCCCCCGGAGGGGGAACCCATGCCGGTTTTTTATTTAAAATTTGGCCTGGAGTTCCCGCTCAGGATTCATACCAAACACACTGCCTGGTATTGGCGGGGATCCAAGTCGGATCCCCGTTCATTGAAAGTCGGACATATGTCGGCTTCAGGTCGCAGGGCAAAGTCAGATCCAAAGTAGGACGGCTGTCGTGTCGCACTAGTGTGAACCCAGCTGAAACTTCATTCATCATATGAAAGAGGAAGATAAACTCATTGCGCAACATTCTTTTAAAAGCACACAGGAGTTTATTAAAAGTTGTACTTACAATAAAAACAATAAAATTAGGCTCAAAATGGAAACATTTGTTTGTCCAGCACCCTCCACGAGTGTTCGGACGTCACCCCTGCTCCGTGCCTAGCCTGACGTACGTTTCGTCCAATGGGACTTCTTCTCTGAGGCAGTAATATCCATGTGTACAGATGATCCAGAGGATGGACCTGAGAACGACTGGAGACCAATAACCATACTAGGAGAGATGCCATTCATTGATAAAAGCGTAATATGATTTCCTTTTAATTAAAGTGGTCATAAACATCTGGTGAGCGCAGTGTGTGCAAAGTAATGCCCCGTACACACAATTCGAATATCGTACGACAGATCGTACGACTTTTTTCGGTTAATAGTCGCAAGTAGAAATTAAATAGGTTACTAAAGTCACGAAAATTCTCGTACGACAGAAAAAAAAAATCGGAAGTGATGTCATGTGCTGTAATGTATTTGTATTGTATTTTTGGACGACAACTATACTGACTAAACGAAAATCGTACGATCTGGTATCGTACGAGGAAAATTTTCGTGCTTGTCCGATCAAATAATATCGGATGAACTGTCGTGATCGGCTCTCGAAAGTAGTGTACACACGATTCGAAAATCGTACGATTCTTCCTCGGACGATTGTTTTCGTCCGATATTCGGATCGTGTGTACGGGCCATTAGAGCACAATTGTGGTGTCACTGATTATTATCACATGTTTTGGATTGTTTTGGCACAGAGTACTTTTAATTTAATTGATTGCACTGTATGGACATTTAATTGCTATAGAGCACAGAAGAGCGCGATCATTTATCCCAAATCCTATTAGGATATTTTGGTTTACATTCTTGGGACTTCACAGTATCTGATGACATCAGCTCTTTCCATTTAAACAGGTTTACTGTAAAAATATAGATTTTTGTTTGTTATTTTATACACGATTAAAAAAAAAAAAATCAGCCCCTGCTGCAGCCTCTCACCTTGTGTCTTTCTCCAAAATTACAATGTTGCAGCCTGATCGGAGGGGGGGGGGGCTGCTTGGGTAGAGACTGAGGAAATGCTTCCTTCTGCCTGCAGCAGACTGATCACATCATCCCAGCCTATGCAAAGTCACTGAACTGTATATTAAAGAGGAACTGCAGTCTGCTCACATAATTTGTAATAAAAATATCTTTGCCATTCTGAAGCTTTCCTCCAACCACTTTGCATATTATTTTATATAGACTGCGATTCTGTACTTGCCAAATATGCTGCAGAAATCTCCCTCCACTGAGTCTGGCTGCAACCATTTTAACTGTGGGCAGCTGAAGCTGCTGCCAGTTCACTTACTGGATTTACAGACACACAGAGGCACACCTCCAGCCCTACAGCTCTCATTGGCCCTCTTATGACTCACCCCCTCCTGGCAAACTCTTACGAGAGGGAGAGAGAGAGCTGTGCATGATGTCATAAGCCTAGGCTAATGACCAGACAAGAAACAGGAAGTGGGCTGTATAGGGGATTTACTGGCAGAAAAAAAAAGTTTTACTATCCAAAGTTAAAACAACAAGGGCAGAAGATTTAATAGATGGAAAGATGAAAAAAGTTCTACTTTAAGGTTGGCATTTCAATGGTAAAAGATGAAAAGATGTATAGTGTGACATGTCAGGAATGTATTTGAAGCGGAGTTCCGCCAATTTTTTTTATTTTTAAAGTCAGTAGCTACAAATACTGCCGCTGCTGACTTTTAAAATAAGGACACTTACCTGTCCAGGGCGCCCGCTATGTAGGCACCCGAAGCCGATCTGTCCCTCGGCTCTCGGGTGGAGGCGCCACCATCTACGGTAGGGGAATCGGGAAGGGAAGCCCTGCGGCTTGACAGCCTGCTTCCCTACTGCGCATGCGCGTCTCTCGCTGCGTGATCCCACTGGTCCCTGCTGTCTTCTGGGACCTGTGTGTCTCCCAGAAGACAGCAGGGGGGGGACTGAGGAGGCGGTGGACGTGGCGTAGATGGCGTAGGGTGGCTTGGCTATCTATGCCCGGAAGTGGGAGCAAAATACCTGTATTACACAAGTATCTGCTCCCCCCTAAAAGGTGCCAAATGTGACACCGAAAAGCGGAAGTTCCATTTTTGTGTGGAACTCCGCTTTAAGCACACGATTAAAGCTAAAAGGGAGGTTCCGCTTTTATTATCAGGCCATCACTGGAATAATCAGTTTTTAGCACTTTTTCAAGGGAAAAGGTTAGACACTGTATAAAAAAAAAGCAGCCTAAGAAAAGAGGACTGCGACATTTCATTGATTAAAAGACGATTACTAACTTTTGCACAGGGTTATCGGTCTCATGTAGAAGATTGTTGGCGCGCCAGATGAAACGTCTGTAGAGCGTTTGCCAAGGCAGCCGGAGTCTACGATCTGACAAGGAAACAAATTGTTACATCACTACAGAGGCCATATTATGCAATCTGTATCCCTGCTTAGTTCTTCTTTGGGATGTATCCACCGGGGTCATAATTATGTTCATCTGTCTGCCCTGATCTCCACTCAGCAAGTGCACCAACACGGGCCTGACGTCTGCAACTCTTGGGGCCCCATGGTTCCTTTTCCAAATATTTCCCAACAGACTGCAGCAGCACATGTATGATCTTATCCATCTCCTATTGAGAAGCCAGGATTTAGGATGGATGGAGGCCCAGTGCACAGTATTGCGCTGCCGTAACATGTACTTTACTGCAACATGCGGTAATGCACGCTACTTGTTTTGGTGCAATGTGGTACAATTCATTTTGACTATGCAGACAGAAATGCGTTGCAACGCAGTATAACTTGTAGTAATTCAATAGTGTGCTTTGTAATGCAGGGCACTGCCAGAAAAGGTACAGGTCTGTTTATTGAGACATTGAGGTGCATTTGGAACAGGCTGCCTAATGCACCACACAAAAGTGCATGTTAAAGCACATGCCTTAAAGCTGAATTAAGCGGTAAAATTTTTTATACCAGAAGAGACCCTATTGGTCTTCTCTGTCATAAATGCTTCTCCCTGCCTGTCAGCGGTAATGTAATTTAAGCTGTGCATGTGCAGCTCTGAGTACATTTACGGCATGACTTTGCTGTGATAATTTGATTCCAGTGTGCATGCGCAGGAGTGAAATCATTGCAGGCCCACCAGTCAAGTAGTTGTAGAGTCCAAATCTGGAAGAAAGACAAGGATAAGATGGCAGCGCAGCGACCAGCAGGAGCGCAGACACTGCAGATCTGTAGGGGCAGGGCCGGTGCTACCTCTAGGCAAACTAGGCAGCCACCTAGGACGCACTGCTGCCTAGGGGGCCCGGCCACTGGTGTGTCTACTCTCTTCTCTCTGTAGCAAGCAACTAAGTCTCAGCATCAGCAGGCAGCCGCCGCTCCATTCGCACATAGTGTCAGAGGCGCAGCGGAGGACTGTGTCTGTGTCCCGACTCCCGAATGAATGGAAGCAAGCAAACATTTATTAATGGGCACTGGTAGGCTCCATCGATGGGCACATGTAGGCTGCATCGATGGGCACATGTAGGCTGCATCGATGGGCACATGTAGGCTGCATTGATGGGCGCTGGTGAGGCTGCATTCGATAGGCGCTGGTGAGGCTGCATTTGATGGGCGCTTCATTAAAAAGGTGGGGTATACATGGGCAGGGCAAAGGGGGTGGAGTCAGGAGTGGAGCCAAGGGGGCGGAAAAATTAGGTTTCGCCTAGGGTGTCAAAAACTCTTGTACCAGCCCTGTGTAGGGGATCATTTGGAAAGTAAGTCTGTCATAATGTGTTAATATGCTGTGCTTACTGGTACATTGTGGCATAAAGCTCTCGGGGGGGGGGGGGGGGCATTTTTCAAATATTTTTATGAAAGGGTCTATTTCCATCCCAATGGCGAAGCATAGGCCCAGCCTAAGGCTGAGTTCACACTGGAACACGCAGCGGCTCACAGCCCAGAGTCCGGTGCGTCTCCATTCACCGTTTCAGGTCCGATTTCAGCCCGAATTTTGGCCTGAATTTGGACCTGAAATGGACCAAAGGCGCACAGGACTCCTGTGCAATTCGCACCGGAGCCGCTGCGGAGATATGTGAATTGGCTCCATAGAAAGCCGATCACAATCTCCTGCTATGCGAATTGGATGTGGGGGAAATCACATCCAATTCGCATAGGTGTAAACCCAGCCTGAAACCTATGTGTTGCAATAAGTGCTGTAAATACGTACGGTACAGTTGGTGCAGACATACCTGCACTGCATGATACCACAATACATGTATGGTGCGTTGCATTAAGTCTGGTTTTTGTTCTGTTGCCCTGTGTTGGCAGCCCAATATCAGGGCACTCTCTGAAAAGCGATTTTTGTCTTTTAACTTTTATTTTTTCAGCCTGTGAACGCATCTTAAAGCGGAGCTCCGCCGGAAAAAAAATATTAAAAGCCAGCAGCTACAGCTACAGCAGCTGCTGACTTTTAATATTAGGACACTTACCTGTCCTGGAGTCCAGCGACGTCCGCAGCAGAGGACGAGCAATTGCTCGTCACTCTGCTGCCCCCACCGCCATCCTCGGTGAGGGAACCAGGCAGTGAAGCCATGCGGCTTCACTGCCCGGTTCCCTAGGGCACATGCACGAGTCGCGCTGCGCCGTTCTGACTGGTCTCCGTGTGTTCTGGGAGCCGAGTGTCTCCCAGAACACAACGGGTATTCTGCGGGAAGTGACGTGCTTCCCGCAGATTTCCCGCAGAGAGGGCTCCCGAAACAGGTATCTGCACCCCCCTGAAAGGTGTCAATTGTGACACCGGAGGGGGGGAGGGATCCGATGAGCGGAATTTCCACTTTAATGTTAGCCTAAGCGGTCATGTACACATTTACAGGCGTTTTAGAAGAGGAACGTTTAGACACTGAAAAAAAAAAAACCCCACTTGCATGTTCAAGAGAGGAGCTTTTTGCGGTAGAAAAAATGCTGAAGGTGCCTAAAAGAGTGCAAGTGTGTCTAAAAGCGCTTAAATGCTTGACGCATTTAGTGGTTGAACCTTCATTCATTCCAGTGGCCAGAATAAATTATGGCCAGTAGAATCAATAAACGCCCAAACGCTTGAAGCGCTTAAACACCTGTGCAATAGACAATCCTAACGCACACGTTCCTGGAAAATGGTTGCCCAATTAACCACTTCAATACCGGGCACCTTCACCCTAAATTACATTACAGCTGACAGGCAGGGAAAAAGATTTTTTATACCAGAAGAGACCCTATTAGTCTTCTCTGTCAAAAATGTTTTTCCCTGCCTGTCAGCTGTAATGTAATTTAGGGTGAAGGTGCCCGGTATTGAAGTGGTTAATTGGGCAACTAAGTGGCAAATGAGGTTTAATGATGATAAATGTAAAATGATGCACTTGGGGGCAAAGAATATGCATGCATTATACATACTAGGGGGGAGTATAACTGGGGTGATCCGTAGTGGAGGAGGATCTGGGGGTTTTGGTTGATCATAAGCTTAATAATAACATGCAATGCCAAGCTGCGGTCTCCAAAGCGAGCAAAGTCCATTCTTGTATTAGGAGAGGCAGTGGCGGCTGGTGTTATTTTTGGGGGGGGGGGGGGCGGCAAGCAATCCACTCCGGTTGGTCAGGTCACGGGCGGCACCCCTCCCCCCGGTCGGTCAGTCAGTCATTAGGGGTCCCGCACTTAGCCCATCTAGGGCGGCTTCTCTCCGGGCTGCGGGCGGCTGCTTTCTCGGTTCCCTGCGTCTCCTCCCTCCTCTCCTCTGTGCGCCGTGCGTCTCCTCCCTCCTCCTTCTCCTGGTGGCCAATCTGTTTGGATCTTTATTCGGCCAAACGGGTGACGGGTCTCATAACATGTACAAACATTTTCTTCGGCCCTCCCCCCCCCTCCATTCTGAGACATACAAAAAAATAGCAGATAGACTTAAAATCAGTTCACTGCAGCAGATCACGCAGCGATTGCAATTGTTTGCCAGAGGTTACAGCCTATCCTTACCGCTCACTGGCTGGTTGCTAGAGGTTACAACACATAATTTCTGCTTGTAGATTGGTTGCTAGAGGTTACTGCACATCATTAGCGCTCACTGATTGGTTGCTATAGGTTAATGCACATCATTACCACTCACTGAGCAGTGGAGCAATCCCAAATAATTGAGAAAGTAAAGCGGCACATTAATACACATACTACAGGAGAGGGTCAGAGAGTGCAGACATACTGTACGAGATTACCAGAGACTGCGGGCATACTGCATGAGATTACCAGAGACTGCGGGCATACTGCATGAGATTACCAGAGACTGCGGACATACTGCACGAGATTACCAGAGACTGTGGACATACTACAAGAGATTACCAGAGACTGCAGTCATACTGCACGAGATTACCAGAGACTGCGGACATACTGCAGGAGATTACCAGAGACTGCGGACATACGGCACGTGATTACCAGAGACTGTGACATACTGCACGAGATTACCAGAGACTGCGGACATACTGCATGAGATTACCAGACTGCGGACATACTGCATGTGATTACCAGAGACTGCGGATATACTGCATGAGATTACCAGAGACTGTGACTTACTGCATGAGATTACCAGAGACTGTGATTTACTGCATGAGATTACCAGAGACTGTGATTTACTGCATGAGATTACCAGAGACTGTGATTTACTGCATGAGATTACCAGAGACTGATTTACTGCATGAGATTACCCGTGATTCCGTAAATTGGGGCCCCGATGACAGTTTTGCAGAGTGCACAGAGGACACAGGAGGCTGTATTTGCGCGCTAGCCAGCAGAGAGGGGGCAGGGCCGGGAGCTCCAATGATGCGATTACCCTGCCCCATGTAGCCTGTATGCTTGGAACAGAGCGGCTGTAGTTAGAGCAGTGATCAGAGTGGGCGCGTCAGTGGAGCTCCCGGCCCCGCCCCTGGACCTCTGTATTCCCCAGCCAGTATAGAGGGTGCAGTGCCGGGAGCTCCACTGACGCGCCCACTCTGATCACTGCTCTAACTACAGCCACTCTGTTCCGAGCATACAGGCTACATGGGGCGGCGTCAGTGGAGCTTCCGGCCCGCCCCCTCACTGCTGGCTAGATCAGGAATACAGCCTCCCATGTCCTCTGTGCACTCTGCAAAGCCGTCATCGGGGCCCTAATTCACAGAGATTGGGCCCAGGGCAAGTGCCCCGTTTGCCCTGCGCTAAAGATGGCCCTGATTCATTCGCTATTGTCACATAACTGAGTGGGCTTGGGGAGCAGTGCCCCAAGCCCACCCTTTTTTTAAGCCTATTAGAGCCTCTGGCTCTAATCACATGCTTCAAAAAAATCTGATTGGAATCCATGCGTCCAGCTCCCTGCATGTAGATCAGGGGGTCGAACGCATAGATGGGAGGGGCGGCGCCCATGCACCCCTAATGAAGAGAGGTATGGACTCCAGAGAGAGATGTAATTTTGTCCCTCATGTACAAATCATCAGTAAGACCTCATCAGGAATATGCAGTTCAGTTTTGGGCACCAGTTCTCAAAAAGGATATCGGGAACTGGAGAAAGTGCAGAGAAGGGCAACCAAACTGATAAGAGGCATGGAGGAGCTCAGCTATGAGGAAAGATTAGAGGAACTGAATTTATTCTCTCTTGAGAAAGGGAGATTAGGGGGGGGGGGATATGATCAACGTGTACAAATACATAAGGGGTCCATATAGTGAACTTGGTGTTGAGGTATTCACTTTAAGGTCATCACAGAGGACACAGGGGAACTCTTTACGTCTAGGAAAAAAGATTTCATCTCCAAATACGGAAAGGTTTCTTCACAGTAAGAGCTGTGAAAATGTGGAATAGACTCCCTGCAGAGCTGGTTATGGCCAGCTCAGTAGATTGCTTTAGGCCTGGATTCTTTCCTAAATGTACATAATATATCTGGGTACTGACATTTATAGGTAAAGTTGATCCGGGGAATATCCGATTGCTTCTCGGGGACTGTGGGTATACGATTGGGTAAATAGGATTGTATGATTTTTTTTTTTTATTGGTTGAACTAGATGGACTTGTGTCTTTTTTTCAACCTGACTAACTATGTAACTACCGTATGTTTGTTTTCCAAAATTTTCAGTCTTTTTTCGTTTATAGTGCAAAAAATAAAAAACCCAGTGGTGATCAAATACCACCAAAAGAAAGCTCTATTTGTAGGAAAAAATGCTATAAATTTAGTTTGTGTAGCATGACCGCGCAATTGTCAGGTAAAGTAACGCAGTGCCAAAACGCAAAAAATGGCCTGGTCATAAAGGGGTTACATCTTCCGGAGGGCAAGTGGTCAAGTGTGTTTTTTAAGCTGCTTTTTTCCCTGCCATGAGCAAAGGCGTCCAGGGTAGGAAAAAAACATTGTGCATGATGCCCTTGTTGCAGTCTTTGCCGGAGTCACCTTCCTAAAAGTTCCGCATGCTCAGTGCACATACTTTTTCAGCAGGATGATTTGTAGAGAGCACAAACCTAACTAGGGTGCAGGCACTCTATTCACATAGCCAGATAGAAAAGGAATGACTAGAGATATAGGTGAAAGGGTATGAATCGCCCAGACACGGGCTGCTCCATTACACTATATCACCGCTGCTCACTTTTGTTCTACAGAAAATTCCACTCTGCTCCGCTGAACTTTTCTCCATTTGCACTGGAGTTGCCAGACTGGAAGTCCTATGGACTCCAATGACAGACGAGAACCCCTATGCTCCACTTACAGCTGCATGCCAGCCAAAAAAGCTGAATTCACAGCTGAACGGATAATATGTGGGCTGCTCTGTGCGACACATGAGGGAGATTTCCCCTTCAGTTCCTATCTGAGACAGACAACTGAAAATAGGCAGTAAAAATGTCCTCTTAACTGTCACCAGAACAGAGAGGGTGAAGAGCCCATTCACACTTAAGCTGGCCATAGATGGAACAGTAGCGACTGGCTGAGATTAATTCCATCTATGGGCAGGCTGGTTGTACGAAAGTCGATCCATTGATTAACCTCAATACAACCAACCTGTTGAATTTTTTGCATGCGATTACTGCCGGCGGATCTGTGGGAGGTTGTGGGACACTGTAGGGGCTGAGGGGTCTCTGGGGGCACTGTCGGAGGTTGAGGGTCACTGTGGCCCACTATGAGAGGTTAGATAGCACTATGAGAGCTGAGAGCCACTGTGGGAGGTTGTGGGGCACTGTAGGGGCTGAGGACTCTTAAGGGAATGTGGGAGGTTGAGGGGCACTATGGGCCACTATGGGAGGTTGGGTAACACTTTGGGAGGTAGGAGGCACTGTGGGAGGTTGTGGGACACTGTAAGGGCTGAGGGGTCTCTGGGGGCATTGTGGGCAGTTGTGGGGTACTGTAGGGGCTGAGGGCTCTCAGGGGACCCAGGAGCACTGTGAGAGGTTGAGGGGTACTGTGAGCTACTATGGTAGGTTGAGTAGCACTGTAGGAGCAGGGAGGCACTGTAGGAGGTTGTGGGGCACTGTAGGGGCTGAAAACTCTTAGGGGACTGTGGGGGGGGGGGGTTAAGGGGCACTATGTGCCACTATGGAGGGGGGTAACATTTTGGTAGCTAGGAGGCACTGTGGGAGGTTGTGAGACACTGTAGGGGCTGAGGGGTCTCTGGGGGCACTGTGCGCCTCTATGAGAAGTTGGATAGCACTATGATAGCAGGGGAACACTGTGAGCATTTGTGGGATACTGGAGGGGATGAGAGCTCTCAGGGGACCTGGAGCACGGTGAGAGGTTGAGGGGTACTGTGAGTCACTATGGGTGGTTGGATAGCACTATGGGAGCTGGGGGCACTGTGGGAGGTTGTGGGGCACTGCAGGGGCTGAAGACTCTTAGGGGACTGTGGGAGGTTGAGGGGAACTACGGGCCACTATGGGAGGTTGGGTAACACTTTGGGAGTTAGGAGGCACTGTGGAAGGTTGTGGGACACTGTAGGGGCTGGGGGGTCTCTGGGGGCACTGTGGGAGGTTGAGGGGCACTGTGGGCCACTATGAAATGTAGAATAGCACTATAAGAGCTGGGGGACACTGTGGGCAATTGTGGGGTACTGTGGGGGATGAGAGCTCTCAGGGGACCTGGAGCACTGTGGACCACTATGGGAGGTTGGGTAGAACTATGGGAGCTGGGAGGCACTGTGGGAGGTTGTGGGGCACTGAAGAGGGGTGAGAACTCTTAGGGGACTGTGGGAGGTTGAGGGGCACTATGGGAGTTTGGGTAACACTTTGGGAGCTAGAAGGCACTGTGGGAGGTTGTGGGGCACTGTAGGGGCTGAGAGGTCTCTGGGGGCACTGTGGGAGGTTGAGGGGCACTGTGGGTCACTATGAGAAGTTGGATAGAACTATGAGAGCTGGGAGGCACTGTGGGCAGTTGTGGGGTACTGTAGGAGCTGAGGGCTCTCAGGGGACCTGGGAGCACTGTAAGAGGTTGAGGGGTACTGTGAGCTACTATGGGAGGTTGGGTAGCACTATAGGAGCAGGGAGGTACTGTGGGAGGTTGTGGGGCACTGTAGGGGCTCAGGACTCTCAGGGGACCTGAGGGTACTGTGGGATGTTGAGGGGCACTGTGAGCCACTATGGGAGGTTGGGTAGCACAACTGGAGCTGGAAGGCACTGTGGTAGGTTGCTGGGAACTGTGGGCCAATATGGGATGTTAAGTAGAACTATGGGAGCTGGGAGGCACTCTGGGAGGTTAGATCAGCAGCAGGCTGACAGAAGTAGAGAGGTAGCAGCCCAGCAGTGGGCCTCGGCCCGGTGGTTGAGAATCACTGCTCTAGACCACATTTTATGAGACACCCTTTTGTCAACCCTAATGCATAACCCAAGCGTGCACTTCTCATGACATCCATTTGATGCGGCAAACGCGTAATTCACCCTCCTACCCTCATTTACTTTATCCTTTCTCTTATACAAGAGATTATCGGCCACTTGAATAACTAGAGATATAACCTCCCCTTCCCATCCTCAATCTGTCTGACATTAGCAGGGTGAAAAAAAAGAGAGAGAGAAAGAAAAAAAACATCTCCAAAATCCACCAGACTGTTGTGAGCTAGCCGGGCGCAAAATGAGGTCAGGGGCTCAGAAACAGACACCTTTCATTTGTTTTGCATTACGGGGCTCTTCAAAGGAAGATTGCAAAAGATGTTTTTCTTTCCGTAGTGCTTATTTTCCTTTCTGATTCCAAGGCTGGGGAATCACAGGGACAAGCTGGATGGAAGGTTTATCATGTGCTCGGGTGCAGATGATTCATCAGCACTGCAAAAAAGAAAAACTGATTGCATAAGGCCAAATTCACATTTCTGCGTTGCGGTAACACATGTATCATTCTTTGCCGCATTGGGGTACCATTCATTTTGACACAATGCGCAGCAGCGTATGGTACTGTGTTGCATTACGCCAAAAATGTGTGATTTAGGCGCGTTAAAAAAGAACTTCACTCCTGGAATATTCTTTTCCCACCACTCCTCTCCCGTTCCGGCGCCACCATGTTCAAATGTCCAGCAAACGTCCAGATGTGCCGCAGTTCTTTGCCAGGTCTTTGGGACTGGGCAGAGACCTGCACACGAACAGCTGGGTTCTAATATCTGGGACTTTATTGATACCCGTGGAGTCTATGTGTTCACGTGCAAGAATACCACACCCATGCACAGATGTGCTGCAGGTCTATGACAGGTCTTAGAGACCGGGCAGAGATCTGCAGCATATCTGCAGCCTGCATAGGGGAATTCCATGCATATGCGCAGGTTCTGTTATCTGGGACCTTGTTGATATCTGCTGCCTCTGTGCACATCTGCAGGAATACCATGCACATGTGCAGATGTGCCGCAGGTCTCGGTCCAGGGAAAGAACTGCAGCACATCTGCACATAGGTGGGGGATTTCTGCGCATGCTCACGCACCACTTGGTTCTGGGACCTTATTGATACCTGTGGGGTCTGTGTGCATGAGTGGGAATACCACACACATACACAGATGTGTTGCAGGTCTTTGGGACCAGGCAGAGACCTGTGGCACATCTGCGTACATATGGGCGTTTTCTGCGTATGCGCATGCACCGCTAGGTTCTGGTATCTGGGACTGATACCTGTGGTGTTTCTACGCAGGCATGGAAATATTAATATGAAGACTTGGTGTAGGCCACCACTTATCAATGTGGATGGTAGATGATAGAAGGGTGAACACTCAATATTGACACCACCAACATACGTGGAAACCATCAATCGTACACCCAAAAATGGAAGAACACTCACAATAGTGTAATTCAAACTAGGTATAGGGTTTATTAATGATAAAAGATACACTTACAAAAAACGAAGGGTAAAAACGTCCATAAAATTGTTAGAAAGCCGGCCGGCATGCAGACACCCGTCCACTCGCGATGACATCAGCACGTCAACCTCCCGACGTACGTTTCGTCACAGAATGACGTTGTCTTTGTTTTTTGTAAGTGTATCTTTTATCTTTAATAAACCCTATACCTAGCTTGAATTACACTATTGTGAGTGTTCTTCCAATTTTGGGTATACGATTGATGGTTTCCTTGGTTGCCTGGAGAATTGAGCTTATCCGGTCTCTGTTTACCCCTGCGAGTTGTTGTTTGATGCAGATCCGGAGTGAGATCACCTTACAGGCTTTATATAGCTTGCCTTCTGGTAAGCAGGAAATTTATATGGTGGCGGTACACGTGTGTTGGTGGTGTCAATATTGAGTGTTCACCCTTCAATCATCTACCATCCACATTGATAAGTGGTGGCCTACACCGAGTCTTCATATTCATCTATATGGACATTTGGATCACCTTTTAGGGATCATTCACATTTTTATTTTATTGAGTGATGTATGCAATAATTTATCACTGTCACAGGTTTTATTTATTATTTTGAGCGCAGCTCCTTTCATTTACTATAATTTACTTTTGATGTGTTATCTCACGTTTGAGCTGCTGCTGTGTTTTTTCTTTTAAATAGTTTTTGGCACTATATTAGGTAGCGGGGTATTTTTCTATTCTATCTTTCAATGGACATATTAAGCATGTGTGCAGATGCACCGCAGGTCTGTGCCAGGACCTAAAGACCCATGGTAGATCTTTGCACACGCATAATCCCACGCTGCGCATGCGCCCTTCCATGACACACATCCCAGATGGCCACAGGGAGACCCTCATTCTCATTCTTGGGGTAAGTTTGAAGAGAGACAGCGCACACAACCGGGAAATCCCAGTTTATTTTGCAAGATCCTCTGTCAGGTGCTTAGGCTCAATGTGTCCTTACACACCACAACACAAACAAGTAATGCTACGAATAAGGCTGTTGCCAAAACGCGTCAAGCGCGTCAACTGTTTTGCTTGTCACTTCTTGTAACCAACCATTAAAATCACTATATGGACTACAGAATTGCTAACTAATTCTTGCCCAAGGAAGCAGAAAGTACTAACCTGCCCCATTATAAAGATATGAAACCTTTCTCAAAATTGGGAAATAATTATCCAATTGTGGAAGAGACAGTGTTGAGGAACCAGGAGCAAAAAGGCTATTTCAATGGGAATTGGTTTGCTTTAAGGTGCATTGGAAGACCATTCAATTTGAATGGGCTGCCTTTTTTATTATTATTATTATTATTATTATTATTATTAAGGATTTATTATTTTTAGTGAAATAATTATATGGAATTTTTTTTCAGTGTTTTACAAGTTGCAGTACATTTCAAGAGGTTTAGGAGGACCCTGGTCGTGGGAGCTTACAATTTAAATAGGAGAAGCAAATGATACAAAAAGGTAATAACTGTGGGGGATGAGCTGAGAAAATAAAAGTTCAGTTTTTAATGCCCAACTCCAGGCAAAAAAAAAATTCCCCATGCAGTGGGGCTGTGCCTGCACTACATGTATTAACTGCTCATTTTCCAGGGCAGCGGTCTCCAAACTGTGGCCCTTTGCTTGCCTTTATCCGGCCCTTGGGGCACCATTTGCATCCACTGACACCAACAATGGGGCACTATTCCTCTCAATGACACCATCAAAAGTGCACAATTCCTTCTATTGACACCAATGATGGGGCACTATTCCTCCCACTGACACCAATGTTGGGCCACTATTCCTCCCACTGACATAAATGATGGGCTACTATTCCTCCCACTGACACAAATAATGGGGCACTATTTCTACCCCTGACACCAATGAAAGGTAACTATTCCTTCCACTGACACCAATGAAAGGGCACAATTCCTCCCTCTGACACCAAAGATATGGCATTGTTTACTCCCGCTGAACAGCGGGACGTCTTCTACTCCCACTGGCCCTTTTATTAGAAAGTTTGGAGACCCCTGGGTCTAGGGGATTGGAGAATGGACATATACCTACCTAATCCTCTGATCCTCCTTGACCAAGACCGGTCCCTGCCCCACCCTTCCTCCCTCTAGCAGTCTTGTGCGGTGGACTTTTCCTGACGTCATCCCACCCATAGACCTGCTATGAGAACGTCAGGAACAGTCCACCTCTAGATTGTGGGGGAGCACTGTTTGCCGGTGGAGTAGAGGATCAGGCGAGTATACAGCTTTCTCCTCTCCCCTGAACAAAACAAGCAGTTAAACCGTGCCTGCATGGGAAAACTTTTTGTTTTTGCCCGGAGTTAGGCTTTAAGTGGAGGTGGGATAGGCTTAGTTGAATAGATGAGCTTTCAGAGATCATCTAAAGGTGGACAGAGTATGAAATAGTCAGACAGATTGGGGTAGAGAGTTCCAGAGAATTGGAGAGGCTCCGGAGAAGTCCTGGAGATGAACATGGGAGGTGATAAGGGAGCTATAGAGCGGGAGGTCTTGGGAAGAGCGCAGAGGACGGTTTGGGTGATTTGTCGAGACAAGGTCAATGTTGTAGCTGGGGGCAGCGATGTGGATGGCTTTATATGTTGTTAGTATTTATAATTTTATTTGTTGGGTGAGTGGTCAGTGGAGGGATTGGCAGAAAGGGGCACCAGACACTGCACGGTTGGTAAGATGGATGAGTCTGGCAGCAGCATTAATGATAGACTGAAAAGGGTGATAGGGGGATAGCATGGATAGTGGTAGGCCAACACGGGGAGAAAGTTGCAATAGCTGGAGTAAACGCAACTGCGATAACCCATTGCAAAAAAGTAGAAAGTGGATGTGTGCTAAAAGAAAATATTTTTTTTTATAAATATACAGTTGCAAAAAAAAGTATGTGAACCTTTTTGGAATGATATGGATTTCTGCACAAATTGGTCATAAAATGTGATCTGATCTTCATCTAAGTCACAACAATAGACAATCACAGTCTGCTTAAACTAATAACACACAAAGAATTAAATGTTACCATGTTTTTATTGAACACACCATGTAAACATTCACAGTGCAGGTGGAAAAAAGTATGTGAACCCTTGGATTTAATAACTGGTTGAACCTCCTTTGGCAGCAATAACTTCAACCAAATGTTTCCTGTAGTTGCAGATCAGACGTGAACAACGGTCAGGAGTAATTCTTGACCATTCCTCTTTACAGAACTGTTTCAGTTCAGCAATATTCTTAGGATGTCTGTTGTGAATCGCTTTCTTGAGGTCATGCCACAGCATCTCAATCGGGTTGAGGTCAGGACTCTGACTGGGCCACTCCAGAAGGCGTATTTTCTTCTGTTTAAGCCGTTCTGTTGTTGATTTACTTTTATGCTTTGGGTTGTTGTCCTGTTGCAACACCCATCTTCTGTTGAGCTTTAGTTGGTGGACAGATGGCCTTAAGTTCTCCTGCAAAATGTATTGATAAACTTGGCAATTCATTTTTCCTTCGATGATAGCAATCCTCCAGTCCCTGATGCAGCAAAGCAGCCCCAAACCATGATGCCCCCACCACCATACTTCACAGTTGGGATGAGGTTTTAATTTTGGTGTGCTGTGTTTTTTTTCTCCCCACATAGTGTTGTGTGTTTCTTCCAAACAACTCAACTTTGGTTTCATGTGTCCACAGAATATTTTGCCAGTAATGCTGTGGAACATCCGGGTGCTCTTGTGCAAACTGTAAACGTGCAGCAATGTTGTTTTTGGACAGCAGTGGCTTCCTCTGTGGTATCCTCCCATGAAATCCATTCTTGTTTAGTGTTTTACGTATTGTAGATTCGCTAATAGGGATGTTAGCATATGCCAGAGACTTTTGTAAGTCTTTAGCTGACACTCTAGGATTCTTCTTCACCTCATTGAGCAGTCTGCGCTGTGCTCTTGCAGTCATCTTTACAGGACGCCCACTCCTAGGGAGAGTAGCAGCAGTGCTGAACTTTCTCCATTTATAGACAATTTGTCTTACCGTGGACTGATGAACAGCAAGGCTTTTGGAGATACTTTTATAACCCTTTCCAGCTTTATGCAAGTCAACAATTCTTAATCGTAGGTCTTCTGAGAGCTCTTTTGTGCGAAGGCATCATTCACATCAGGCAATGCTTCTTGTGAAAAGCAAACCCAGAACTGGTGTGTGTTTTTTTATAGGGCAGGGCAGCTGTAACCAACACCTCCAATCTCATCTCATTGATTGGACTCCAGTTGGCTGACACCTCATTCCAATTAGCTCTTGGAGATCTCATTAGTCTAGGGGTTCACATACTTTTTCCACCTGCACTGTGAATGTTTACATGGTGTGTTCAATAAAAACATGGTAACATTTAATTCTTTGTGTGTTATTAGTTTAAGCAGACTGTGATTGTCTATTGTTGTGACTTAGATGAAGATCAGATCACATTTTATGACCAATTTGTGCAGAAATCCATATCTTTCCAAAAGGGTTCACATACTTTTTTTTGCAACTGTATATATATATATAAACACATATATACACAGTATATATATATATCCTTATTTGCTGGAAGCTGCTACAATTCATCAGGTTCACAAGTGCGGGGACATGATGAATAAACGTTCCCGACATTTGTCTTTAATTACCGCCTCTGTTCTATTAATAACGAGAGCTCTTGTGTGTATTAACACCTACAAGGCTTCGGAGAAGATGAAAGCCCAATAAGCAGAGGTGAGGATGCTGTGCAAACCACAAGACTGGCAAGGCGAGAAAACCGCCACCTTCTCTGCAGTACATGGTCTGGGAAGAATCTTTGGGTCACGGAGATAGATGTGTCAACACACAGCGGGGGTTCATTTACTAAAACTGGACAGTGCAAAATCTGGTGCAGCTCTGCATACAAACCAATCAGCTTCCAGGTTTTATTTGTCAATGCTTAATTGAACAAGCTAAAGGTAAAAGCTGAACATTTTGGCAGCCTGGGATACCTTTGGGTGCCCCAAGGAGAGTAGTAATATGGTGTGCATAGCATGCCACAGCGAACAGTGGGTGTGGCCAAATCGCTCTTTCTGACATCATCACCCTGCCACCCAGTGATGCCGAACTTGACCCAAAACAGCCACCTGCAGCTCCTGGATGGCAACAGATTTGTGTGACTAGCTTGGTTACTTGAGGAGCCACTGCCTGGTTTGAATAATGAGTCCAGGTTTCAGTCTGTCTGAAACCTGGACACATGATTCAAAACCCTGACTGTCTGGGTGAATCCTGGACAGGTGGCAATAGGGTTGCCACCTGTCCGTGATTCACCCGGACAGTTCAGGTTTGGAATTATGTGTCCAGGTTTTAAACTGCCTGAAACCCGGACACATTAATCAGACTGGACTATGGCTTCCCAGCAGGGTTGCTGGCTGCAGTTGTCAAAGCTGAGAGTATCTGTTACACTCTCTTTCATACTGCCCAAAGCCAGCACTAACAACTCATCCATATCCCCCACACCACTACCCTTCTGTGTCTGCCCGCACTCTAATCCCCAGCACTGTGCCTCAAAAAAAGGAAAGTGGGGGCCGTAAATTTGAAGTCCAGCAACCTCAGATACATCTGGATGAGAGGTGCTGACTGCCAAGGGGTGAGTGAGCTCACCGTCCTTCTACCTCCTGCCTCTGAGTGAGTACACTAAGGTAAATCAGGGTTCTCAGAGCACCCCTTACATCAGAGTACACCTTTACACCAGAGGCCACAGTGTTCCCCTTACATCAGAGTTCTCAGTGTTCCCCCTTAAATCAGGGTTCCCAGAGCATCCCGCTGAGTTCTCCTTTTACATGTGAACTTGAATAATTCCCTTACACTGTAATTGGGGTTACAGTGTAAGAGAACTATTCAAGTTCAGATGTAAAAGGGGAACTCTGCGGATTCGGAAGTAAAAGGGAGAACTCTGCGGATTCGGAAGTAAAAGGGAGAACTCTGCGGATTTGGAAGTAAAGGGGGACTCTTGTGATTAACTTCACATGATTAGAAATGTTATTTAATTGCAAAATATATGTGTAGTTTATATGTTTTTTTTTTATTTTTAACAGAGATGTAGTTTATATGTTTTTACTATAAAAAAAATTGCCGTGCGCCGCTTAACTGTTCGGGTTTGACTTGAAGCAAAGGTGGCAACCCTAACTGGGTCGATGTGCTTCTATATTCAATGCAGGCAAATCATGGCTGGTGGGCGGAGCCAGGCATGGCGCATTATATAGCTTCCTAAAAAACATCACATCACCCCCTGCTGTAGTACTGCTCTCAAGATCCCCTCAGCCCTGATGCAAGCAGTGGCTCCCGGGAGAAGTGATGGAAATATGAATATGTCTTGATGGGCGGCTGTCAGTCTAGAGCAGTGGGCGTTTCTAGGCAGACTGTATTTGCATACAAACTGCTTTGGGTAACACCCACATTTGATAATGAGCCTCTATGACTTCACCCCCTGGTTCACACTGAATCCGACTTTAAAAATCGTGCAACTTCACTTGAGGTCGCATGATTTCAAAGCAGCAGCACTGTGCGACCTCAGGTGCGACTTGGCTGACATCTGCGCGTGACTTCATGCACAGATGTCTATGAACAAAAAAAAAATTGTGCAGGAACCTTTTTTTCAAATCGGTGCGGAACTGCAAAGTCGGAGTCGCACCCATTTGTCATGCGATTTTGGACCTGTCACATTGCATGACAAGTCGCATGATGTGAACGAGGGGGGGGTAAAAGAACTGAAATGCAATAAATGAAAGGGGTAAGACAGGGACAGTCAGGCTAGAGAGCTGGTCGGTAAGTAGGCTTGGTTTTTCCCTGGGCATTCCCCAGGCCATGTTGTTATCTGCTTTAGCCTTCCAATGCTACTTGCCGTGATAGCCAGCTATAGATGGGGGCGGTGGCCATGTTTTTGTTTTCACCTATGGTGCTTGTATTGGTCCAGCAGTGCACCAACACCTTTGCTGCCATTGTGCTACGCTGGGTGTTTGGTGTGCTCCTGTACGTTTAGGGGGGGGGGGGCTCCCCTTCAGTCCACCTGCCCTCATCTAACCATCAGAATGCATGTGCCTCCATTGTGGGGACACTCAATGTTAGTGTAGGACCACAGACTCCAGGGGGCCTTGGCGTGGCTCTGTGGCTCACGCATGCGTTTGCAAATGCGTGCGGACAAACCCCTGTTTTTAACGCATACTGTTAGACAGGTTAATTGGTTGTCAGCGAGCTGGTCGGTAGGTAGGCTTGGTTTTTCCCTGGGCATTCCCCAGGCCATGTTGTTATCTGCTTTAGCCTTCCAATGCTACTTGCCGTGATAGCCAGCTATAGATGGGGGCGGTGGACATGTTTTTGTTTTCACCTATGGTGCTTGTATTGGTCCAGCAGTGCACCAACACCTTTGCTGCCATTGTGCTACGCTGGGTGCTTGGTGTGCTCCTGTACCTTTAAGGAGGGGTGGCTCCCCTTCAGTCCACCTGCCCTCATCTAACCATCAGAATGCATGTGCCTCCATTGTGGGGACACTCAATGTTAGTGTAGGACCACAGACTCCAGGGGGCCTTGGCGTGGCTCTGTGGCTCACGCATGCGTTTGCAAATGCGTGCGGACAAACCCCTGTTTTTAACGCATACTGTTAGACAGGTTAATTGGTTGTCAGCGAGCTGGTCGGTAAGTAGGCTTGGTTTTTCCCTGGGCATTCCCCAGGCCATGTTGTTATCTGCTTTAGCCTTCCAATGCTACTTGCCGTGATAGCCAGCTATAGATGGGGGCGGTGGACATGTTTTTGTTTTCACCTAGAGAGGAAACGACTCTGCCCCCCAGCCATGCCAGGAACTGAATGGGCGGCTGCGGGCTCCAGGAACAGCTTAGGATTTGGTGACCCCTGGCAAATCGTCATTTGACCCGCAAGTTGAGAACCACTGAGCTAGATGCCAGGAAATGAGACAGGCTGTATCTAACTTGCTGCAGCTTCTAATGCACATTGTAAGAAGCTCACAGTGTGCAGTGAAATGAATCAGAGTAAGCAATTTCAGTACAGAGGGAAGGGAAGGCTGGAGTTCAGCTTTAAGCTAAGGCATGAGGCAAGCGAATGATAAATAATGATAAATTAAAGTGTAGCTGCGCTTGTCGTTTTTTTTTTTTTTGCCCCCCCCCCCCCCCTCTTCCATATCCCAGAACCATTAGTTACGCTGTGACAGGTTCCCTTGAATACCATTAGCGGTGACCAGCTATGCAGATTTCCCCCCAGCAGCCTGCAGGGTCCCCCTCCTGACAGCTGGCAATTCCCGAGGAGCGCACGTACGGCGATATTAAATGCACGCACCCGCGCCGAAAGATGAAATATTGCGCTCACCTCGCTTCGACTGTTTTACAAGGGAGATTTATTCGCACATTTTCTGCTCGGCTGTCCAGAAAACTGACAGCTCAATATCTCCCGAGAGCCTCTGACAGATTCCGAATGCACTTTTTTTTTTTTTTCTTTTATTATTTTTCACCTTAGCCGCTTGCGCAAGCGAAGGAGTATCGCATCGGCATTCCCCTCCGAGATTTCCAGCATTTTGTGTGGTTATCCCGGAATTCTGATGAGAGGGAGTTTCCATAGGGATTCCTGAAGATTAGGTCCTGCTAGATTCTCAGGGGCTGCGGAAAGCCTAATTTCATGGAAATCTAAAGGCATTTATCAGAAACCACATGACGCTTATTTTCTAAGCACTGTGTATCATAAACTATTGCCCTCTTGTATTTGTAATAATAGAAGCTCACAGTGTGCAGTGAAAATCAGAGAAAGCTGTTTCAGTACAGGAGGGGAGTCCACTGCCTACATACAAGAGGCAAATGGGAGAGATATGGGAGTTTCTAGGTGCAATTATATACACATTCATATACCAAAAGATAATAAAAATCGTTTGTAAACAAAAAAAAAAGAAGTTTATGCATACAACATTGGTGTCCATAACGCACAAGGGACACTATTTCTAGTGTAATATTACTGTTTCCACGCATTCATTTCAACATGTTTCGCCAGAAGGCTTCTTCAGGAAATAGCGATGTGATACTTGTCCAGTAGCAATGATATCACGCTATTTCCTGAAGAAGCCTTCAATAGATAGGGTTGCTACTTGTCCTACTTGTCCAGTAGCCATTATACCACGCTATTTCCTGAAGAAGCCTACAATAAATGGTGTTGCTACTTGGTGCTACTTGTCCAGCAGCCATGATAGCATGGCTATTTCCCTGAAGAAGCCTTCTGGCGAAACATGTTAAAATAAAGGCGTGGAAACAATAATATTACACTAGCAATGGTGTCCCCTGTGCTTTATGGACACTAATGTTGTATGCAATGACTTACCTTTTTTTTTACCCATGTGTATAAATAAAAACATATTTTTACCTGCTTTTGGTATATGAATGTGTATATAATTGCACATAGAAAGTCCCATATCGCTCCCATTTTCCTATTGTATACATTGAGGCTCGGTTCACATATGAACCGCATGCGGCTCATAGCAGGGGTCCAGTGCATGCTTGTTCACAGTTTCAGGTCCGATTTCAGCCTGAATTTTGGGCTAAATTCGGACCTAAAATAGACCAAAAGACGCACAGCGTTTTTCTGAAAACGCACCGGACCCGCTGCGGAGATATGTGAACCGACTCCATAGAGAGTGGGTCCAAAACCGCATCCTATTGCGAATTGGATGCAGTGAGACCGCATCCAATTCGTAATGGTGTAAATCCAGCCTTAGGAATGTTGGTACCATATATTTATATTCCCAATTGACCTGGATTTGGCCACATATTTACTATATTCTGCCTACATACAAAGTGCTAAAAGGTGTGCCTGTGTCTTATCTCAAAAAGTTGGAAGGTGTACGTCAACTTTGCCGCCTTTGGTACTTGTTCAGGCGTTTTGGCAAAATCTGACGTTCTTTTATCAAATCTCCAAAATTCACAAGGACAGATGTAGCACCATCCTAATATAGAGCAGGCTGCTAAGTAAATTTAGTCTGGCTCCCCTGTAATCAGTGAAGCAGGGGTTGATTATGCAGGGCTGCTCAGTGTTTTACAGGCTGCTGTTCTGTTACATCCCCCTGTATTCTAGAGCAGGGGCCTCCAAACTTTCGAAACAAAGGGCCAGTTTACTGCCCTCCAAACTTTAGGGGGGTCGGACTGTGGTTGGTTGGAGTAGCAAAATTGCTGGTATCGGTGGGAGTAAACAATAGGCTTGGTGGTCAGTGGGAGTAAAAAATGTACACGGGAGGAACACTGCCCCATAATTGGTGTCAATGGGAGAATTAGTTCCCCATCACTGGTATCAGTGGGAGGAACAGTGCCCCATCATTGGTGTCAGTGGGAGGAATAGTGCCCCATCATTGGTGTCAGTGGGAGGAATAGTGCCCCATTATTGGTGTCAGTGGGAGGAATAGTGAACCAAACCTGGTGTCAGTGGGATAATTAGTTCCCAATCTATAGTAGGAGTAGGAGGAATAGTACTCCATTGTTGGTGTCAGTGGGAAGAATAGTGCCCCGCATTTGGTGTCAGTAGAAGGAATAGTGCCCCAAAGGCCAGATAAAGCAAAGGGCCACATCCAGCCCACGGGCCGCAGTTTGGAGACCCCCTGTCCTAAATGATCCTAAAAATATAGAAGGAGGAAGGACAGAACAGGCAGCCTGAATATTTATGGAACTCCAGCCAATCCCTGGGCAGGTGTTCCCAGAAGGTGGAGAGAGACCTCATAAGTAGTCTGAGGCCTGCTGCCTGAGCAGCAGTGGGCAGTGTTCCTGGGTCCAGTTCTGCAGGAAGGAGGGGACCCCCTGGTGCAGGGTCCTAGCGGAAGCCTTGAGGAAGACACAGAGGTCCCAGCTATGCTTAGCTGGGGGGCCTATTTGCAGATCTATGACCAGGGATCAAGTTGGGTCAGGAGGAAGCCCACTGGGGAGAGCCAGGAGGAAGCTGGTGGAAAAGAGTCCAGCTGTGTGAGCTTATATCTCCCTCTTTAGAAAGAGCCTAGTTGATTTTGGCAGGAGGCAACTGATGAAGAGTGAGTAAGCAACCCTATTGCTGAGTAGTTAGTGACTATGTGTAGCTTTTAACTCTGGGAGGAGTACAGGTCACCATCAGCATAGGAATCCTGTGGGGCACTCAGCAGTTCTGTGCAGTGCAGCCAGAAATTGAGGAGTCCTCAATTATCCAGTTGCTACATGAAACGCTACTCCCATAGGAGCCAAAGGAATTATTTGTCCAGGTCTTTTCAACTTCAGCCCCGCAGCCAGGCACACAAGAGGCTCATTCAGTCTTTCTCCAAATACCAGTCTAGGGGATGTTGTTTTTATTTTCTTAGAACGTACATAGGGATTAGGGTAGTGGTGGGATACTCCAGGAAAAGAACTATGTACAACTGAGGACTTAATCTTCCTTTCTGCTTAAGTAGTAGTAGAACCAGTAGAGCAAAGTCCCTTCTCTTTAATTGACAATATCTGGACACAGCTATTCAGGACACCAGCCAGTGTCCCCTTTAACAGACCCACAACTGACTATCACTAGGCACCAGAGGGGTAGCTAGAGCACAAGGTCCCCAAGAACCAATAATGTTTGTACCCATAAGGCCAAAGGACAGATGGATGCCTCTTTCCAATCTTCCAAGTGATTTCCTCCAGTGATACCAGACTGATCTGTAGCAGACAGCTCCTCTCAGTCGGCTTCTTCCAAGCACCCGGATCTCCACATTCCTCCCTCAGATCACCCACCTGGGGCCTCCACATGGCAGCCTGTGCCTCAGAGGGCAGCATGCCCCCTCAGGCTGGACTCCTGCACTCTGGGACAAGACTCATGCCACGTACACACGATCGGTTTTCCAGTCGGAAAAACCTTGGATGTTTTTTCTGACGGAATTCCACTCAAGCTTGTGTTGCATACACACGGTCACACAAAAGTTCTCTGAACTTTCGACCGTCAAGAACGCGGTGACGTACAACACTATGATGAGCCGAGAAAAATAAGTTCAATGCTTCCGAGCATGGGTCGAATTGTTTCCGAGCATGCGTGATTTTTTCCCCGTCGGAATTGCAACGTTTTTTCTGATAGGAATTTTTCCCGTCGGAAAAATAGAGAACCTGCTCTCAAACTTTTGCTGGCGGGAATTCCGACAGAAAAAGTCAGATGGAGCATACACACGGTCGGAATTTCCATTCAAAAGTTCACATCAGACTTTTTCCGACGGGAAATCCGGTCGTGTGTACGCGGCAATCAGAGCTCAGTATGCTCACTGAATAAATACTGTCTTCCAGCATGCCATCGAAGCCTGCTTCTCTGGGATTGGCTGGTGGCTGCATCAATATTCATGCTGCCATCTGCATAGCTTCACACATACTATCCAAAAACTTCTCACTTTCCTGGATACAGAGGAAGCTATAGGCCAGACTGGAAGCAGCTGAACACACTGAGCAGACCTAACTAGCAGATTACAGCTTCAGTGGATACAGCGAGCAGAATATGCTTTTGCCTACCAAATAAATGCAGCCACACAGCCTACAGTGCAAGGACGTGCCATGAACATTTAAAATAAAAAATAAATCGAGCTTTGAGGATCGTAGCTTGGCGAGCTGAGGTCACAGAGACCCCAAATTTGGGGGGTAGCTAGCCTAAGTCCTACCCCACCACTGGGAATACATGGGTTTATGGGTATAAGATTTACCCATAATCCCATGTTTTTCTTACACAGTTAGGGCTCTTTCACACGGGGCGGATCCGTGAAGATCCGCCCCGTGAAGCTCCGCTTGCTCAGCGGGGATCGCTCCGTTGATCCCCGCTGAGCCGACGGATGACTGGGCGGTCCCCGCACACTGTGCAGGGACCGCCCTGTCAGAGCGCCGCTCTCCCCTATGGGGAATCGGATGACGACGGACCGTAGAGTCCGTTGTCATCCGATCCGCTCCGCAGACGGAAGGAAAAATAGGATTTTCCTCCGTCACACTTTTTCGGAGCGGAGCGGAGCGGATGTCAGCGGACATGTCTCCGCTGACATCCGTGCTTCCATAGGGGTGCATGGAGGATCCGTTTCAGGTCCGCCTAAAAAACTGACAGGCGGACCTGGACGGACCTCCGTGTGAAAGAGCTCTTAAGAAGGAGAATGAGAATCTGCTGCTGTTGAAAAGGTACAAGCTAAATCATAATATTATGCTATATGTTATAACATAATAATTTATTATTTATCTATTTACTGTGAAATTACTGGTTGGAAGTTATAACTTCAAACTTCAGTAATTTGTCCGTTAAGCCACCTTCTTGAGTACAGTTTTTGAAAATATAGTAAATTACCATAAAAACTAATTATTTGTATATTACTTATGTTATGGTAATTAACCCCTTGCCACCCAGGCCAATTCTGACACTTCTCTCCTACGTGTAATAATAGGGTTGCCACCTTTTCTTCAAGCAAAACCCGAACACTTTAGAAATTATTTATTTTTTTTTAGGGGGGAACACTGTGGACTGTGGTATAAAATGGAACTCTGGTAAGAATTAGACATGTGCATTCGTTTTCGTCCGAATGCATTTTCGTCCGAATTTCAGCTATTTTCGTTATCGTTTTAACAAACGAAAACGAAAGCACAGAATCCGAAAACCGAAAGATCCGACATAAACAAATGCTTTATTTTCGTTGCTACAA
The DNA here is from genome assembly GCA_029206835.1 of Rana muscosa. Classification (NCBI taxonomy): domain Eukaryota; kingdom Metazoa; phylum Chordata; class Amphibia; order Anura; family Ranidae; genus Rana; species Rana muscosa. Next base: position 305,564,136 of record CM055120.1, read on the forward strand.
CAGTTCGATATAGATAGGAGATTCGACGTGACGCTGACAATAACAATCTGTGTCTATCGAACCTGTGGTCGAATGTGCCTAATCTTAAGGGCTCTTTCACACGGGGCGGATCCGTGCACACTGTGCAGGGACCGCCCTGTCAGAGCGCCGCTCTCCCCTATGGGGAATCGGATGACGACGGACCGTAGAGTCCGTTGTCATCCGATCCGCTCCGCCGACGGAAGGAAAAATAGGGTTTTCCTCCGTCACACTTTGGCGGAGCGGATGTCAGCGGACATGTCTCCGCTGACATCCGTGCCTCCATAGGGGTACATGGAGGATCCGTTTCAGGTCCGCCTAAAAAACTGACAGGCGGACCTGAACGGACCTCCGTGTGAAAGGGGCCTAACTCTATTAGTCCAAGATTATTCTACATAGGAGAGAAAAGATTCGACATTATAGAGAGAAAAGATTCGACATAGGAGAGAAAAGATTCGACATAGGAGAGAAAAGATTCGACATAGGAGAGAAAAGATTCGACATAGGAGAGAAAAGATTCGACATAGGAGAGAAAAGATTCGACATAGGAGAGAAAAGATTTGACATAGGAGAGAAAAGATTCGACATTATAGAGAGAAAAGATTCGACATAGAAGAGAAAAGATTCGACATAGGAGAGAAAAGATTCGACATAGGAGAGAAAAGATTTGTTATTATAGAGAGAAAAGATTCGACATAGAGAGAAAAGATCACTGCTGGAATTGGGTGGGGGAAGTAAAATAAAAATAAAGTTGATGATGAATGTTATTGGCTGATTGTAACCAAAGAGGAGGAGCAGTAAAATAGCTAGAATGACGAAGATTCGACAAAGCATCGAAAGTTAGAAGATTCGACGGTGCAGCAAAACTGTACGACGCTGCAATCGTACATTTCCGGTCAAATGCATCCTCCCATAGGCTATAGAAGAACTAATGTTGGTTGACTAGTAATAGTAATGAATAAATATAATTATTACTAGTCATACAACATTAGAATTCTTCTATAGCTTGTGGGCGGAACATTCGACCGGAAATGTATGATTGCGGCGTCGTACAGTTTCACTGCTCCGTCTAATCTTCTTTGAACATTCAACAGACACCATAAGCCTTCAATGACAGATTCGACCTTAATTAATTCAGATTTTCGGACGAATGCAATTTCTAACGAAAAACGAAATAAATAAAAACGAATTTCGGGAGTAACTAAATAAATTTATTTTTCGGACGAAAACGAAATTCCGAAACAAAATATTTCAGTGTGCACATGTCTAGTGAGAATAAGAATTCCCAGCATTTCCCCTTAAATCAGGGTTTCCAAAGCTCCCCCTTACATCAGAGTCCGCAGAGCACCCCTCACATCTGAGTCCCCCATACCTTGGTGTACTCTCTTGCTCAGGGGCAGGGCAGAGAAGGGAGGGAGGGGGCCTATGCACATGGTGTTTGTGGTACTTGGTTAATGTGGGGCATAGGTGTGTGCAACCTGGGCAACAGGGGGAATCTGCGCTGCACTTGGTGAATAGGGTGTGCCCAGGCATGCCTAAGTTGAGGGGGGGGTTGCAGTCCGGTCTGAATAATGTGTCCGGGTTTCAGACAGTCTGAAATCCGGACACATGATTCAAAACCCAGACTGTCCGGTGGTAACCCTATGTAATAATCATCATTTTTTTGGTAGAAAATTACTCAGAACCCCCAAAAACATTATATATATTGTTTTAGCAGACACCCTAGGGAATAAAATGGTGGTCGTTCCAACTTTTTATGTTACAAGGTATTTGCGCAGCAATTTTTCAAGCACGGTTTTTGCGGAAAAAAATTGTTTCATGAATATATAAAAAAAACACTAAAGATAACCCAATTTTTTTTTTGTATAATGTGAAAGATGATGTTATGCCAAGTAAATAGATACCTAACTTGTCACGCTTTAAAATTTCGCACACTTGTGGAATGGCGTCAAACTTCAGTACTTAAAAATCTCCATAAGCGACGCTTTATTTTTCTTTTACAGATTACATGTTTAGAGTTACAGAGGAGGTCTAGTGCTAGAATTAATGCTCTCGCTCTAGCGATCACGGCGTATGTAACCTATGTGTATCTGGCTCTGATACTAGCAAGTGCCTCACCAGCCACTCACCTCACCGCACGTCCCTGCTACAGTGTGGCTACTAAATTTGCCTATCAAAAACGCAATCTAACAACTATCTAACTATCCTAGAACCTACCTAGGAGGGTGCTACATACATCCCTGGGGTATCCCATGCTCCCATTGCCTATCCCAGTTCATCTTTCCCAATAAAAACCCTAAAAATCGGTGTATCGCGATTCGGGTGTCCCCGATGTGGCATCAATGCATGCGACCAGGAAAATTGATTACCGGGATGATGCCCGCAGCTGCAGGCATCATCCCGATACCATTTTTAGAGCGGGCGGTCGGCATTCCAGGGATAACAACTGATGCGGCTAAAAGCCGCTCAGTTGTTATCCCGGAGGAGTGGGAGGGGACATCACCCTCCTCCCGCCACCTTCCGCCGCTCTTACCGGGCCTCCCGTCCCACCGGGAGACCCGATCCACGAGCCTCTACTTCCGGCGGCTAGAGACAGACTGGAACAAAGCTACGGCTTTGTTCCAGTCTGTATGTAAACAGGGAAGCGACGTCACAACATCACTTCCGGTTTACTCGGCTGCCAATGGCGCCAGTTTAAAAAAATATATACAGTATTCAGAATCGCTGTTTTTGTCGATCTGAATACTTTGAAGTGCAAAGGAGAGATTTGGGGTCTTTTAGACCCCCGATTCCTCCATAAAGAGTACCTGTCACCACCTATTACTGTCACAAGGGATATTTACATTCCTTGTGACAGCAATAAAAGTGATCAGACATTTTATTTATTTATTTTTAAAACACAATGTAAAAAAAAGCTTTGCACGGAAAAGAAAACGCATACGCAAGTCCCACCCGCATATGTACACGGTGTTCAAATCACACATGTGAGGTATAGCCGCGATCGTCAGAGCAACAGAAATTATACTAGCACTAGACCTCCGCTGTAACTCAAAACTGGTAACCGTAAAAAAAAATTAAAGCGTCGCCTATGGAGATTTTTAGGTACCCTAGTTTGTCGCCATTCGATGAGTGTGCGCAAAAAGACACTCAGCTGTCCCACAATCCAGCGAGGTGGCCACCCGAACCCTCCATTCTCTCCCCCGCCTGTCCACGGCACTGGCAATACTACTGTGGGCATCCGGCTGTGACAACTTGCAGCTTCACAGCCGGGTGCGCATGTCTCACTGCGCTGTCCTGCATAGCCGGGCAATCTTCTGGGACCTGTGATGTGTCCCAGAAGATTGCAGGGAGGAAGGGCCGCCTAGGCGGCCCAAGCGGAAGTGGGAGCTCGTCAGTAATCGTGATGCATCGCGGAAACTATTTGAATCGAAACGTTGACCAGATAATCGTAATCGAATCGAATCGTGAGACCAGTGAAGATGCGCACCCCTACTGTGCACCTGGCTGTGTGTGCTCTTAGTGGGGAAATAGGACTGTATTCACCAGCAGCTTCTACGGAGGTGCGCTACACCAAAAAAAAAAGGAGATGGGTATAAAAGGCATCCCTATTTATTGCCTCTTCCATTGACCATCTGCCCCATGTTCACTCGGCTATTCTGTTCGCAGACAATCGACAAAGCTTCCGAGTGACAGAACTGCCTCACTCGACTCTGAGGGCAAAACAAAACAGATGTGCATTGTTCCCGCGCTGAACGATTTCCGAAGAACTGACCTCTCCATTCAGTGTTTGTTCATGAATACCCGTCATTTGTTTATCTCTCCTTATCATAACACAGGCCTTGTGTTTCTGCTGGGGCAACTGCTGAAATCGGAAGTGAAGTGGGGGGGGGGGGGTGTACTATCTATTGTGTGTCAGACTGGCCTAATCCTCCTGGGTGAGAAAAAAAAAAAAAGGTTCCTAGAATGGTTCTATTGTATACAAATTCTACTAAAACTTCCTCCGATAACGACCTCGCTGTTTTTATGATGATGAAAAAGAATTAGAACTCCGATTGTTCGCTAATACAGAGTATCACGGTTTCTGTAATAATCAATGGCTAACGTGGTACAACACCCTACACTCCACATTTTGGAAATGGGTACCTCATCAAAACACGGAAGTTTCCTAAACCAGGATTTCCCAACCAAAGTTCTGTAGCATCCCAGGGGTGCCATTTAGGATCCTCCAGGGTGCCACAAGCAGGGCAGGGACAAGGGGTGGGCAGGAGAAGCGGCTGCCCTGGGCACTGTGGTATCATGTGAGATGGAGGGGCACCACAAGGAGATTGGGGGGGTGAATTTGTGTAAGAAGGGGGAATATGGGGGGCTGCAGGGGGTAAGTATTCTTCTAGGAGGGGAAATTTGTGGAAGATGCTAAGAGTGGTCATTTAGGGGGATTTGTGTCAGAAGGGAGAAGAAGATTTGTGCTTGGTGGGGGATTTGGGGAAAATTGTGCTGGGAGGGGGGATCTGAAGTGGGGGGAGGGAGATGTGTACTAGGAGGGGAAAATTTAGGGGTAGAGTCACGTAATGCTCATACATCATGGGAGGGGCGCGCAGTTTGGCATGTTCACTCTGGGCTCTAGAGGACCATGTCCCGGCACTGGCCGAAAGCACAAGACCCAGTTTGCCCTGAATCAGAGATGACTGAGAGTACTCTGTGATCCACAGGGAAATTTGTGGTGATGGGGGACTCTGATGTAAGGGGGAGACTCTGACACGATAGGGGGAATCTGAAGTGGGGGGGGATATGTACTAGGAGGAGAAATTTTAGGGGTAGAGAATTTGTGCTAGGAGGGGGTGCATTTTTTTTGGAGGTGGGGCATATGAGCTGGGGGGATTTGGGGGAGACTTGTGATGAGGGGGATTTCAGCAGGGGGGCAGATTTGTACTTGGAGAAGGGGGGATTTATGCTTAGAGGGTAAGCATGCAGATTAGTGCTCTGTGTTTTTGTGGGGAGATTTTTGGTGACACGTAATGCTCATACCTCTTTGGGAGTGGGGGGGAGGGCGCAGTTTGGCATGTTTGCCCTGAGCTCTAGAGGACCTTATCCTGGCACTGGCCGCAAGCACAAGACCCAGTTTGCCCTGAATCAGAGATGACTGAGAGGACTCTGTGATCCACAGGGGACTTTGTGGTGATGGGGGACACTGATATAAGGGGGAGACTCTGACATGATAGGGGAAAAGTACGCTGATGTGATGGGGGGCTCTCATGCAGGGCCGCTGATAAGGTAGTAAATAAGGCCGGCCCTCCTGTACTGGGCCTGGGCCCCGTCAGTTTAAAAGGGGGGCCCGGGCACCTGCTGAGCAGAAGGGCCAGCTGTACTGTCTTACTGCAGACACTGATCCTCTTCTGCCTTCTCCTTCAACGTTTCTGGCTTCCCTCCTCTCCTGACGGAAACTGCTGTAGGCAAACAAAGGCATACCTCACAACTTTTTGACATGGGAATGAGGGACACCTATCAGCAAAAGTATGCAGGCATAGGACACACCCCTTGCCACGCCCCCTTAAAGGAAAATTGTACAAAACAACAAGATTGGTTAAACCCACAAGTGCTTTACCACTACTATTCCTTTGTATTGGCTTTTGGAATTTACAAATGCAGCAATTTAGAAATCAGATGAAAGGTTTGGCACTGGGAAACACTTTTTGAAAGATAAAAAGTGCATTTTATATACAACTATACAGATCAGACCAAAATGAGGGACAAATGAGGAGGAATGAGGGACAGAGGGACATTGTTCCAAATCAGGGACAGTCCCTCCAAATCAGGGACAGCTGGGAGCTATGCCAAAGGAGATGTTTCAGTGGAGAGTGGGGGGAGGGGGCCAGTAAATATGTCATATAATAATGAATTTAGTGTATTTTTAGCAAAAAATATAATTAGATTTCATTCTGGGGGGGTCCTGTCAGGTAGGCAGTACGGGTCCCCATGATTTCTAACAGAAGCCCTGCTCTCATATATAGATGTATCTGATGATATGAGGGGGGACTCTGTAGTGATGGGGGCTTCGATGTGAGGGGAGCTTTGATGTAATGGGAAGACTCTGATCGAGGGACACTATCATGAGGGTACTCTGATGTGATGAGAGGCTCTTATGTATAGGAGGGACTCTGATGTGATGGGGGGGCTCTGACTCTGTGGTGGGAGGACTGCAATAATGGGGAGCCTCTAAAGTATGGGAAGGCTTTGATGTGCTCAGAAGACTCTGATGTGAAAGTGGAAATCTTTTATGGGGGTAGTCTGATGTGATGCAGGGTTCTCATGTATACGGGGGACTCTAATGTTATGGTGGGACTCTGACTCCGTGATGGGGGGACTCTATTGTGATGAGAGGCCTCTAATGTATAGGAGGGCTTTTGTGGTATGGGAAGACTCCGATGTGATGGGGAGACGCTATCATGTGGGTACACTGATGTGATGCAGGGCTCTCGTGTATAAAGGGACTCTGATATGACTGGGGGATTTTGATGTGATGAGAGACCCTTGGCTCTTAAATGTGATGGGAAGACTCTGACGTGATTGGGGGACTCATGAGGGTACTCTGATGTCATGTGGAGCTCTCATGTATAAGGGGATACTCTGATGTGATGGAAGGCCTCTGACTCTGGGATAGGGGGATTCTGTGGTGATGGGGAGCCTCTAAATTATGTGGGGGGCTTTGATGTGATCAGAAGACTCTGATGTGATGAGGGGGCTCTATAATGGGGGCACTCTGATGTGCTGTGGGACTCCCATGTATAATGGGGACTCTGTGGTGATGGGGAGCCTCTGATGTATAGAAAAGGCTTAGTTGAAATGGAAGATTTTGTCTCTGATGCGAGGGAGGGGGGGACTGACATGGGAGTACCCTAGTGTGATGCAGGACTCCCGCGAATAAGGGGGACTCTGATGTGATGGGAGGTCCAAGGCTCTGTTGTGATGGTGGGCCTCTGATCTATAGAGAAGGCTTAGATGAAATGGAAGACTCTGTCTCTGATGTGAAAGGGGGGGGGCTGACATGGAAGTACCCTGGTGTGATGCATGACTCCCATGTATAAGGGGAACTCTGATGTGATGGGAAGACTCTGATGTGATTGGGGGACTCCTCTGATGTGATGTGGAGCTCTCATGTATAAGGGGAACTCTGATGTGATGGGAGGCCTCTGACTCTGTGATGGGTGACCTCTGATTTATAGGGGAAGAGGTGATGAGAAGACTCTGATGTGATGGGGGGGACTCTGACATCTGGGTACACTGATGTGCATGGAATTGCGTTGGCGTTTAATTAGAACACACCTGCAGTAGAGCGCAGCACATTGCATACAGCGTGTTCTATGGTGACCTGCATTGCCAAATATGCTGGGTGTGCTTGTTTTGAGCATTAAAGTGGTTGTAAACCCACTTTTTAAACAAAGCCCTACAGGTAAGCCTAGATCAAGGCTTACCTGTAGGTGCAAGAAATATCTCCTTAACCTACACGGTTAAGGAGATATTTGTATGTAAATGCGGCGACGCTGACGTCACCCCATTCACAAATTCGGCTAGGTCGCAACATTCGACGACGTAGCCGAATTCGACAGCTCACGCGCGCATGCGCGGAGTCACGTCTTCTCCGCTCCGGCCAATCACAGCTGTGATTGGCTGCAGCGGCGATACCCGGAAGTAACATTCCGGCTATCGCTGCAGCGATGGATGCGGCTAGAGGAGGGACACGGACGACTTCGGGGGCCCCGATCGAAGGTAAGTGGTACATAATGAGCTAGTATGCTAGTCATACTAGCTCATTATAGCTTTGTCTTGCAGGTTAGTCAAAAAAAAAAAAAAAAAGGGTTTACAACCACTTTAAGGTGCTCCTCTGGCTCATTAAAATGAATGGACCGTGCATTACCATACATGCATAAAGCCAGCGCAAAGCGTGAATAGACCTCATAAGATTAAAAGAAAATAAACAGCAGCAGTCCTCAGCTTTGTACACACCTGCTGTGCTGCATATCACTGTCTTTGTCATCACAGGTGCTCTTCAAGGCACATATCCATATGTAACAGCTGGACAAGCATTCTTGTGCTGATTATAGGGGGTGGAGAAGTAATGTACGGACACTTCTCTGTGTGATAGCGCGGGGGATGGGGGAACTGAAATCCCAGTGTTTTTTTGTGTGTAAATTAGAACAGCCCCACCTCCCTTTAGCTGACAAATTGCAGATAAATGCAGAAAGGATCCTCCTAGACCAGACCGGCGCTTCTCAACCTTTTTACAGAAGTAGCACCCTTCAAAAATATGCAAAATCTCGAGGAACTCCGGTCTAAAATGAAAAGAACGTAAAGGTTATTTATCAATAGGAAACCTAAGCCTGGGACGATGCACACAACTGTGATGATTAAATTAACCTCAATTCAGAGGTCCCCTCTTCACATTAGAACCCCCCCCCCCCATCACATCAAAGGTTCCCTCATCCCACCAGAGGTCCTCCTATCACATCAGAGGTTCCTCATCACATCAGAAGTCCTCCTATCACATCAAAGGTTCCCCCATCACATCAGAAGTCCCCCATCACATCAGAGGTTCCTCATCCTATCAGAGGTTCCCCCATCACATCAGAGGTCCTCCTATCACGTCAGAGGTTCCCCATCACATCAGAGGTCCTCCTATCACATCAGAGGTTCCTCATCCAATCAGAGGTCCCCCATCACATCAGAGGTCCTCCTATCACATCAGAGGTTCCCCCATCACATCAGAGGTCTCCCATCACATCAGAGGTCCCCCTATCACATTAGAGGTCCCCCTATCACATCAGAGGTCCCCCCATCACATCAGAAGTCCCCCTATCACATCAGAAGTCCCCCCATCACATCAGAGGTTTCCCCATCACAGCAGAGGTCCCCCCCATCACATCAGAGGTCCCCCTTTACAACAGAGGTTCTTCCATCACACCAGAGGTCCCCCCATCACATCAGAGGTTCCCCCATCACATCAGAGATCTCCCATCACATCAAAGGTTCCCCCATCACATCAGAGGTCTCCCATCACATCAGAGGTCTCCCATCCCATCAGAGGTCTCCCATCACATCAAGGTCCTCCCATCCCATCAGAGGTTCCCCCATCAGATCAAAGGTCCTCCCATCACATCAGAGGTTCCCCCACCAGATCAGAGGTCCTCCCATCACATCAGAGGTTCCCCCATCACATCAGAGGTCCTCCCATCACATCAGAGGTCCTCCCATCACATCAGAGGTCCTCCCATCACATCAGAGGTCCTCCCATTACATCAGAGGCTCCCCCATCACATCAGAGATCCTCCCATCACATCAGAGGTCTCCCATCACATCAGAGGTCTCCCATCATATGAAAGCCCCCCTACCCATCACATCAGAGGTCTCCCATCACATCAAATGTCCATGTTTTATTTGCCTTGGATTGGGCCTTATTTGATGGTGGGTGCTATTGATTTTTACTCTATATCATTTGCTGTAAACATGAGAAGACCCACTGAATAAAGGTCAAAACTCAACTGGTGACCTCCTTTATTGCACAGAGTTTCTACTAGTGTACTGGGGGCCAGCAAGGCAGAGGACATGGTACAGAAATTCTGAGGATAGGGGTCAGCTGAGTTGAAGACAGGGGTCAGCAGGGCGAAGGACAGGGGTCAGTAGGGCAGAGGATTGGGGTCAGGTGAGCTGAAAACAGGGGTCAGCAGGGTGAAGAACAGGGGTTACCAGGGGCGAAGATAGGGGTCAGCTGAGCTGAGGATAGAGGGGTCAGCAGGGCGAAGGAAAGGGGTCAGCAGGGCAGAAGACAGTTGTCACCTTGGCGAAGGACAGGGGTTAGCAGGGCAAAGGACAAGGGTCAGTGGGGCAGAAGACTGGGGTCAGCAGGGTGGAGGACAGGGGTCAGTAGGGTGAAGGTCAGGGGTCAGCGGGGCTGAGGATAGGGGTCAGCTTAGTCGAGGACAGAGGTCAGCAGGGTGAAGGACAGGGGTCAGCAAGCTAGAGGACAGGGGTCACCTTGACGAAGGACAGGGGTCAGCAGGAATGAAGATAGGGGTCACTGTGGCAGAGCAGAAGACAGGGGTCAATGTTGGCAGAGCAAAGGAAAGAGGTCACTGTGGCAGGACAGAGGATGGGGTTACCGCTGGCAGTCGATGGATTGTCTTCAGTACAACCAGCCTGCCCTTCGATGGATCAAAATCTCAGCCGGTCCCTGCTGAACCGGCAGAGATGCGATCCATCTATGGCTGGCTTAATTCAAATTGATATATACACATAGTAGGGCCAATTTGGACAGAAGACAATTAACCTACCCGCATATCTTTGCAGTATGGGAGGAAACCCACTCAGGCACAGGGGGAACATACAAACTCCGGGCAGGTAGTGCCGTGGTTGAGATTCAAACCAACAACCTTAGTGTAGAGTAGTGATGAGCCGAACACCCCCGGGTTCGGTACGCACCAGAACCCGCGAACGGACCGAAAGTTCGTACGAACATTAGAACCCTATTAAATACAATGGATGCGAACGTTCGAATTCTAAAGTGCTAATTATAACAACTATTATGCATGTTATTGTCCTAAAAAGGGTTTGGGAACCCGGGTTGTGCACCAGGGGACATGTATCAATGCAAAAAGAAGTTTTAAAAACGGTCGTTTTTCGGGAGCAGTCATTTTAATGATGCATAAAGTGAAAAAAAAAAAGTCAAATATTCCTTTAAATATCGTACCTGGGGGGTGTCTAAAGTATGCCTGTGAAGTGCCACGTGTTTCCCGTGTTTAGAACTGTCCCTGCACAAAATGACACTTCTAAAGGAAAAAAAAGCCATTTAAAACTGCTTGCGGCTTTAATGTAATGTCTGGTCCCGATAATATGGATGAAAATCTTTAAGAAAAATGGCATAGCTACCCCATGACCCCCCCCCCTACCCCAGCCCATTACCAGCCCCTTTGGGTCTTGTATGGATATTAAGGGGAACCCCGCACATAAAATAAAAAAGGCCCTATATACTCTGAACAGCCGTATACAGGCGGTGCATACAAGACAGGGACTGTAGGTTTGTTCTTATGTAGAATCTGTTTGTAATTTTGAACAGGTACATTGTTGAAGTGTAGCTCCAGCCCAAAAATCTATTTTTAAACTTTTTGGAAAACATAGGTAAGGGTTATCACCCCTGTAACATTTGTTTTGCTGTCTGTGCCCCTGTTCAGAACATTTCACCTCACTTTCCGTCCCAATGACAACTGTTTTTGAAATGTGGTGTTTTTCTTGAAACAAGGATTGCTGATAAAGCATCAGTACAGAGGAGACACCTTTCTCCCATATTTATTCTTACAGGAGAGAATTTTCCTTCCTAGTGGTAGATTTCCTCTCACTTCCTGTTGTCTTCTTGCGTTTGCAAGTAGGAGTCGTTTGTAAGGTGGATGTTTGAAAGTAGGGACCTGCCGTATATACTCTGCAGAAATAGGCCCCTTAGTTGTTGGTGTTGGCACAACACTGTAAGCACTCACAGTTACTCTTGGTTGGTGCTGGAACGCCCTGCTGTCAACTATTATATCAGGAATTTTAATTACATATAATTGTTGAACAGTGGTAGTAAAAATTGGGCCTTTGATGGTGGTGCTGGTGCCACAACACTGTAAGCCCTGACAGTTACTCTTGGTGGGTGCAGCAATGGGCCCTGCTGTGAATTATTAGATCAAGAATTGTAATTGCATGCCCCTGTTGAACAGGGGCTGAAAAATTGGGCCTTTCGTGGTGGTGGTGGTGGTGGTGGTGTTGCCACAACACTGTAAGCCCTCAGAGTTACTCTTGGTGGGTGCAGGAATGGGCCCTGCTGTGAATTATTAGATCAAGAATTGTAATTGCATGCCCCTGTTGAACAGGGGCTGAAAAATTGGGCCTTTCGTGGTGGTGGTGGTGGTGGTGGTGTTGCCACAACACTGTAAGCCCTCAGAGTTACTCTTGGTGGGTGCAGGAATGGGCCCTGCTGTGAATTATTAGATCAAGAATTGTAATTACATGCCCCTTTTGAACAGGGGCTGAAAAATTGGGCCTTTCGTGGTGGTGGTGGTGGTGGCGTTGCCACAACACTGTAAGCCCTCAGAGTTACTCTTGGTGGGTGCAGCAATGGGCCCTGCTGTGAATTATTAGATCAAGAATTGTAATTGCATGCCCCTGTTGAACAGGGGCTGAAAAATTGGGCCTTTCGTGGTGGTGGTGGTGGTGGTGGTGTTGCCACAACACTGTAAGCCCTCAGAGTTACTCTTGGTGGGTGCAGCAATGGGCCCTGCTGTGAATTATTAGATCAAGAATTGTAATTACATGCCCCTTTTGAACAGGGTGTCAGGGTCACCTGTGGCCAGGTGACAGATGCACACCGTAGGGGGACAGGAGTGCACCGCGAGGTAGTGAACCCTATGGCTGGCTTCTGTGGATAGGAAACTGGGTGGTTGTGGAAAGCGGGACCAGAGGAGCACAACCGGGATCCCAACGGAAGCGAGAGCCAAGATTCCCCAGGGCGCGGAGTCTAAGACCCAGCTGGTCTTCTCCAGGGCCTCTAGTGGTGAGGATGTTACGCTGCAGGCTGGGACCAGGTCGCGGCCCCCGGAGTTTCCTAGCTCACGCCCCGTAGGATAAGGGGAAGCAGCAGCACACGATAGAGAGAACCGAATAACAAGCCGAAGGTCAGGGGCCACAAGCAGACAAGGATAACGAAGAACGAGCCGAAGGTCAAGGGTCACGAGCAGACAGGGATGGTCGGGGACAAGCCAATAACGTAACAGAGAGACAGATGTAGCACACGGCAGGCAGGAACCCAAACACACAATGCCTAACAAACACGTTGATCAGCCAAGCAGGCTTGCAGTGCACAGGTTAATATAGTGTTCTGTGATAGGGCCTGGGGTGGAGTCTGGCTGGGAGGGGATTATAAAGGAAGCCAGGTGAAAGGGCTCAGGCCTCTAAGATGAACACATGGGAAGGAAGGTAAGCTGACAGACAAACACTACTGCATATCCATGACAGTACCCTCCCTCTTATGGGCCCTCCCCCGCCTGGACCCAGGCTTAAAGGGAAATCTCTGATGAAACCTTCTCAACAGATGAGGTGCAGCGACATCAGATGCAGCGATCCAAGACGCCTCCTCAGGACCAAAACCTCTCCAATGCACAAGGTACTGAAGAATGCCTCTGCAGAGCCGAGAATCCAGAACTTGTCTAACCTCGTACTTAAGATTATCCTCAGAGACCGAAAACGAGGTAGGGAGATGACAAGAAGATCTATTGAGGACCAAAGGCTCTCTAGGAATAAGCAAGGGCATGAGGGGATCAACAGGAATCTGAGGAGGGTCCCCTAGACCCTTAAAGGGGAACTGGTCATCTTGCACAGGACCATCAGACTGGGCAGATGTCAGTGGAATCCTGAAGTCAGGTTGGTTAGAAGGTGACATGTCGCCGGAGTCAAGCTGAATAGCTGAAGGACAAGCAGAATGTCCCAAACAAGAAAAAGTAGGAGGCTCACTGGGCATGGGCTGGACTGGCATAACTAGTACAGAGGCAGAGTGAATAGCGGAGTCAGGTGTAGCGACTACCTGAATCGCATCGCAAGACATAGCGACTGCAGGACTTGTAGACAAGCTAGCCTGGCTGTGCGTCCAAGGGTGGTTAGGGACAGAGAAATGTAAATGGTTGTGCAACCTGGAATGAATGACCGGCTCAGATTCACAGGGGGCAACCTTGGGTAGGCAGGACGAGGAACAGGAGGGACCCCAAGCCAGGATCTGTCCAGTAGTCCAGTCCACATGAGGAGAATGGAGCTGTAACCATGGGAGACCCAAAATTATAGGCGTTGAGGCCTTGGGTAAGATAAGGAAGGATATCCACTCCTGGTGGAGTGTCCCTACCGACATCTTAACAGGGAGGGTCTGGAAGCGGATAGGTCCCCCTGGGAGAACAGTACCATCAATCGCCAAGACCACCAATGGTGTGGTGAGGGGCAAAAGAGTAAGTCTCATGGACGATGCGATTTCCCAGTCCATAAAATTACCAGCGGCTCCGGAATCCAGATATGCTGAGACCGAATGAGTAGAAGCACCAACATGAAGGAACACAGAAAGCAGAAGACGAGAAGGGGAAGGTGATATTTCTGGGTCCAATACTCCACTTTCCAGATGAAGTGGACCCGAATGTTTTTCTGGACAAAGAGAGCAAGTGTCACGAAAATGACCTTTGCCCCCACAGTAAAGACACAGACCAAGAGTTCTGCGCCTAGCACGTTCCTCGGGGGATAGCCTGGTCCGACCCAGCTGCATGGGTTCCTCAGCTGGTAGGAGATGCTCTACGGGTCGAAGAGAGGGGAGCTCAGGCTGACTAAGAACCAAGGAGTGCTGGCGTTGCTTTTCTAAGGTCCTCTCCTGAAAGCGAATATCGATCTGGTTACACAAGGAGATAACGCCGGCCAGATCAGTGGGGATGGTTCTTCCTGCTAATTCGTCCTTCACTCTATCAGACAGGCCATGCAAAAAGGTTGCGACTAAGGCCTCATTGTTCCAGCTCAACTCAGCCGACAGTATGCGGAAATGAAGGGCATACTGTCCCACAGAAGCAGACTCTTGGCGGAGACGTAAAAGGGCGCTGGCCGCTGAAGAGACACGAGCCGGTTCTTCGAAGATATTCCGAAAAAGTTTCAAGAAGCCAGACAGGCTAGAAACCACTGGATCATTCAGTTCCCACAGAGGGGCTGCCCAGGCTAAAGCTTCACCAGAGAGGAGGGAAATGATATAGGCTACCTTAGCCCGATCAGACAGGAAGTTTTGGGGCTGGAGCTCAAAATGAATTGTGCATTGGCTAAGGAACCCCCTGCAAGCCTTGGAGTCCCCAGAGAAACGGGACGGAGCTGGCAGTTGTAGTGAGTGTGTGGCTGCGACTGGTGCAATAGGTGCAGCCGCTGGTTGTATTTGAGGTTGCGGATTTAGGGTTCCCAAGGAGGCCTGAAGCTGCTCGAAGCGAGAAGCCAGATCCTGGAGGAATCGCATCACCTGAGTCTGATTCGATTCCTGGGTTTCAAGTCTGCAAACTATGCCCTGCAACGGATCATCCACGGGTAACGGGATGTCAGCCGGGTTCATGGCTGATCAAACTGTCAGGGTCACCTGTGGCCAGGTGACAGATGCACACCGTAGGGGGACAGGAGTGCACCGCGAGGTAGTGAACCCTATGGCTGGCTTCTGTGGATAGGAAACTGGGTGGTTGTGGAAAGCGGGACCAGAGGAGCACAACCGGGATCCCAACGGAAGCGAGAGCCAAGATTCCCCAGGGCGCGGAGTCTAAGACCCAGCTGGTCTTCTCCAGGGCCTCTAGTGGTGAGGATGTTACGCTGCAGGCTGGGACCAGGTCGCGGCCCCCGGAGTTTCCTAGCTCACGCCCCGTAGGATAAGGGGAAGCAGCAGCACACGATAGAGAGAACCGAATAACAAGCCGAAGGTCAGGGGCCACAAGCAGACAAGGATAACGAAGAACGAGCCGAAGGTCAAGGGTCACGAGCAGACAGGGATGGTCGGGGACAAGCCAATAACGTAACAGAGAGACAGACGTAGCACACGGCAGGCAGGAACCCAAACACACAATGCCTAACAAACACGTTGATCAGCCAAGCAGGCTTGCAGTGCACAGGTTAATATAGTGTTCTGTGATAGGGCCTGGGGTGGAGTCTGGCTGGGAGGGGATTATAAAGGAAGCCAGGTGAAAGGGCTCAGGCCTCTAAGATGAACACATGGGAAGGAAGGTAAGCTGACAGACAAACACTACTGCATATCCATGACACAGGGGCTGAAAAATTGGGCCTTTCGTGGTGGTGGTGGTGGTGGTGGCGTTGCCACAACACTGTAAGCCCTCAGAGTTACTCTTGGTGGGTGCAGCAATGGGCCCTGCTGTGAATTATTAGATCAAGAATTGTAATTGCATGCCCCTGTTGAACAGGGGCTGAAAAATTGGGCCTTTCGTGGTGGTGGTGGTGGTGGTGGTGTTGCCACAACACTGTAAGCCCTCAGAGTTACTCTTGGTGGGTGCAGCAATGGGCCCTGCTGTGAATTATTAGATCAAGAATTGTAATTACATGCCCCTTTTGAACAGGGGCTGAAAAATTGGGCCTTTCGTGGTGGTGGTGGTGGTGGCGTTGCCACAACACTGTAAGCCCTCAGAGTTACTCTTGGTGGGTGCAGCAATGGGCCCTGCTGTGAATTATTAGATCAAGAATTGTAATTGCATGCCCCTGTTGAACAGGGGCTGAAAAATTGGGCCTTAGGCACTGGTGGCACAACACTACAACCCCTCACAGATACTGTACTTGGAGCACAGCAATGAGCCCTGTTGCAAAGTATTGCTTCAAAAATTGTAATGACACGCCCCTGTTAAACAGGGGCTGAAAAATTGGGCCTTAGGCACTGGTGCCACAACACTCCAACCCCTCACAGATACTGTACTTGGAGCACAGCAATGAGCCCTATGGCAAATTATTGCTAAAAAAATTGTAATTACACGCCCCTGTAAAACAGGGGCTGAAAAATTGGGCCTTAGCCACTGGTGGCGGCACCCATAAACAAAAATGATCTTCCAAGCTATCATCATCAATCGTATCATTGAGGACTCGGAGGAGGAGGATAGCCAGTCAACATAACAGCACAGGCACTCAGCATCAGCATCAGTCTTGAAGGGATGTGACATGTTAAAATCAATTAGTCTGTTATATCAGCATCAGGTGTGTGGTAGCTGGTGGTGATCCAAGACTGGTTCATCTTGATGAAAGTCAGTCGATCAACCGAGTCGGTGGACAGGCGCACCCTGTGATCCGTGACAAATCCTCCAGCAGCACTGAATGTGCGTTCCGAAAGAACGCTGGATGCAGGACAGGCCAGTAGCTCAATTGCATACTGTGCAAGCTCTGGCCAGTGATCCATCCTCAAGACCCAGTAAGCCAGAGGATTTTCGGTGGGGAAGGTGTCCAAGTCTGACCTTGCCCCTAGATATTCCTGCACCATGTTTATCAGACGCTGGCGATGGTTGCTGGAACCGATCATACTTTGGGGCTGCGGACTAAAGAATTGTCTGAACGCATCGGTCAGACGGCCACCTTCCCCACCGCTCCTTCTTTGACTGGCCGAAGCCTCAGCAACTCGTTGTCCAGGACCAGGAGTTTGTAACCTCCCAGTCTCTGGGAACGCGTTGCACAGACCTTTCTGCAAGGCCTCCCGGAGTTGTCTCATCCTCTGCTCCCTCTGCGACGGTAACATAAGGTCCGCAACCTTACCCTTGTACCGTGGATCAAGGAGAGTGGCCAGCCAGTAATGGTCCCTCTCCTTGATCCGAAGAATACGAGGATCCTTCCGCAGACTTTGCAGGATCAGGGAGGCCATGCAGCGTAGGTTTGCTGAGGCATTCGCTCCGGAGTCCTCTGGGTCACTAAGGACGACATGATCCGCAGCCACCTCCTCCCAGCCACGTACAAGTCCACTGGTTTCTTGGGACTGTAAATCATCCCTAAAAGACTGCTGCTGATGATGCTGAGTGCCAGCCTCCACCTCCATGCTGACACAATCCTCCTCCTCCTCCTCCTCCTCCTCCTCCTCCTCCTCTTCCTGTGCGATGGGTGGGACAGAAGGAACACTGTCTGGGTAAAGGGGGCCTTGAGAGGCAAGGAAGTCCTCCTCTTCCTGCCTCTGTTCTGCCTCAAGTGCCCTGTCCATTATTCCACGCAGCGTGTGCTCCAACAGGTGAACAAGAGGTACAGTGTCACTGATGCATGCACTGTCACTGCTCACCATCCTCGTGGCCTCCTCAAATGGTGCCAGGACAGTGCATGCATCCCTGATCATGCCCCACTGGCGTGGAGAAAAAAAACCAAGCTCCCCTGACCCTGTCCTGGTGCCGTAGTCGCACAGGTACTCATTGATGGCCCTCTGCTGCGTGTGCAGCCGCTGCAGCATGGCCAACGTTGAGTTCCACCTGGTGGGCATGTCACATATAAGGCGGTTCTTGGGCAGGTTCAACTCCTTTTGCAGCTCAGCCAGGCGAGCACTGGCATTATAAGATCTGCGGAAATGCACACAGACTTTCCTGGCCTGCCTCAGGACATCCTGTAAGCCCGGGTACCTGCCCAAGAACCGCTGCACCACCAGGTTAAGGACGTGAGCCACACAGGGCACATGGGTCAGTTGTCCCTGTCGGAGGGCGGAGAGGAGGTTGGTGCCATTGTCGCAAACCACCATTCCTGGCTTAAGCTGGCGTGGCGTCAACCACCTCTCGGCCTGGCCCTGCAGAGCAGACAGGACCTCTGCCCCAGTGTGGCTTCTGTCCCCCAAACACACCAGCGCAAGCACGGCATGGCATCTTTTTGCCTGCGTACTTGCGTAGCCCCGTGAACGGCTACGGAGCACCGCTGGTTCATAGGACAAACCACAGGAAGAGGCCATGGAGGAAGAAGAAGAGGAGGGGGTGGAGGAGAGAGGTGTGTCACAACCAGTAGTAGCATTTTGGAGGCGTGGCGGTGGGACAACCTCCAACACTACTGCACCTTGTCCTGCATCCTTCCCAGCTGCCAAAAGAGTGACCCAATGGGCCGTGAAAGAAAGGTAACGTCCCTGTCCATGCCTGCTGGACCATGAGTCAGCGGTAATATGCGCCTTACCGCTGACCGCCCTGTCCAGCGAGGCCAAGACATTGCCTTCCACATGCCGGTAGAGAGCCGGAATAGCCTTCCGTGAGAAAAAGTGGCGTTTGGGAACCTGCCACTGAGGAACCGCACATTGCACAAACTCACGGAAGGGGGCCGAGTCTACCAACTGAAAAGGCAGCAGTTGAAGCGCTAGCAATTTAGCCAAGCTAGCATTCAACCGCTGGGCATGTGGATGGCTGGGAGTGAACTTCTTTCGACGGTCCAGCAGCTGGGGCAGGGAAATTTGCCTGCTAGAATCGGACGTCGGTGTACTGCTAGCAGAGTGGCCGCAAGTACTTGGCTGTGACACACCTAATTCTACACCTTCATTCTGTCAGGGTCACCTGTGGCCAGGTGACAGATGCACACCGTAGGGGGACAGGAGTGCACCGCAAGGTAGTGAACCCTATGGCTGGCTTCTGCGGATAGGAAACTGGGTGGTTGTGGAAAGCGGGACCAGAGGAGCACAACCGGGATCCAAACGGAAGCTAGAGCCAAGATTCCCCAGGGCGCGGAGTCTAAGACCCAGCTGGTCTTCTCCAGGGCCTCTAGTGGTGAGGATGTTAGCTGCAGGCTGGGACCAGGTCGCGGCCCCTGGAGTTTCCTAGCTGACGCCCCGTAGGATAAGGGGAAAAGAGGGGAAGCAGCAGCACACGATAAGAGAGAACCGAATAACAAGCTGAAGGTCAGGGGCCACAAGCAGACAAGGATAACGAAGAACGAGCCGAAGGTCAAGGGTCACAAGCAGACAGGGATAGTCAGGGACAAGCCAATAACGTAACAGAGAGACAGACGTAGCACACGGCAGGCAGGAACCCAAACACACAATGCCTAACAAACACGTTGATCAGCCAAGCAGGCTTGCAGTGCACAGGTTAATATAGTGTTCTGTGATAGGGCCTGGGTGGAGTCTGGCTGGGAGGGGATTATAAAGGAAGCCAGGTGAAAGGGCTCAGGCCTCTAAGATGAACACATGGGAAGGAAGGTAAGCTGACAGACAAACACTACTGCATATCCATGACAGTACCCTCCCTCTTATGGGCCCTCCCCCGCCTGGACCCAGGCTTAAAGGGAAATCTCTGATGAAACCTTCTCAACAGATGAGGTGCAGCGACATCAGATGCAGCGATCCAAGACGTCTCCTCAGGACCAAAACCTCTCCAATGCACAAGGTACTGAAGAATGCCTCTGCAGAGCCGAGAATCCAGAACTTGTCTAACCTCGTACTTAAGATTATCCTCAGAGACCGAAAACGAGGTAGGGAGATGACAAGAAGATCTATTGAGGACCAAAGGCTCTCTAGGAATAAGCAAGGGCATGAGGGGATCAACAGGAATCTGAGGAGGGTCCCCTAGACCCTTAAAGGGGAACTGGTCATCTTGCACAGGACCATCAGACTGGGCAGATGTCAGTGGAATCCTGAAGTCAGGTTGGTTAGAAGGTGACATGTCGCCGGAGTCAAGCTGAATAGCTGAAGGACAAGCAGAATGTCCCAAACAAGAAAAAGTAGGAGGCTCACTGGGCATGGGCTGGACTGGCATAACTAGTACAGAGGCAGAGTGAATAGCTGAGTCAGGTGTAGCGACTACCTGAATCGCATCGCAAGACATAGCGACTGCAGGACTTGTAGACAAGCTAGCCTGGCTGTGCGTCCAAGGGTGGTTAGGGACAGAGAAATGTAAATGGTTGTGCAACCTGGAATGAATGACCGGCTCAGATTCACAGGGGGCAACCTTGGGTAGGCAGGACGAGGAACAGGAGGGACCCCAAGCCAGGATCTGTCCAGTAGTCCAGTCCACATGAGGAGAATGGAGCTGTAACCATGGGAGACCCAAAATTATAGGCGTTGAGGCCTTGGGTAAGATAAGGAAGGATATCCACTCCTGGTGGAGTGTCCCTACCGACATCTTAACAGGGAGGGTCTGGAAGCGGATAGGTCCCCCTGGGAGAACAGTACCATCAATCGCCAAGACCACCAATGGTGTGGTGAGGGGCAAAAGAGTAAGTCTCATGGACGATGCGATTTCCCAGTCCATAAAATTACCAGCGGCTCCGGAATCCAGATATGCTGAGACCGAATGAGTAGAAGCACCAACATGAAGGAACACAGAAAGCAGAAGACGAGAAGGGGAAGGTGATATTTCTGGGTCCAATACTCCACTTTCCAGATGAAGTGGACCCGAACGTTTTTCTGGACAAAGAGAGCAAGTGTCACGAAAATGACCTTTGCCCCCACAGTAAAGACACAGACCAAGAGTTCTGCGCCTAGCACGTTCCTCGGGGGATAGCCTGGTCCGACCCAGCTGCATGGGTTCCTCAGCTGGTAGGAGATGCTCTACGGGTCGAAGAGAGGGGAGCTCAGGCTGACTAAGAACCAAGGAGTGCTGGCGTTGCTTTTCTAAGGTCCTCTCCTGAAAGCGAATATCGATCTGGTTACACAAGGAGATAACGCCGGCCAGATCAGTGGGGATGGTTCTTCCTGCTAATTCGTCCTTCACTCTATCAGACAGGCCATGCAAAAAGGTTGCGACTAAGGCCTCATTGTTCCAGCTCAACTCAGCCGACAGTATGCGGAAATGAAGGGCATACTGTCCCACAGAAGCAGACTCTTGGCGGAGACGTAAAAGGGCGCTGGCCGCTGAAGAGACACGAGCCGGTTCTTCGAAGATATTCCGAAAAAGTTTCAAGAAGCCAGACAGGCTAGAAACCACTGGATCATTCAGTTCCCACAGAGGGGCTGCCCAGGCTAAAGCTTCACCAGAGAGGAGGGAAATGATATAGGCTACCTTAGCCCGATCAGACAGGAAGTTTTGGGGCTGGAGCTCAAAATGAATTGTGCATTGGCTAAGGAACCCCCTGCAAGCCTTGGAGTCCCCAGAGAAACGGGACGGAGCTGGCAGTTGTAGTGAGTGTGTGGCTGCGACTGGTGCAATAGGTGCAGCCGCTGGTTGTATTTGAGGTTGCGGATTTAGGGTTCCCAAGGAGGCCTGAAGCTGCTCGAAGCGAGAAGCCAGATCCTGGAGGAATCGCATCACCTGAGTCTGATTCGATTCCTGGGTTTCAAGTCTGCAAACTATGCCCTGCAACGGATCATCCACGGGTAACGGGATGTCAGCCGGGTTCATGGCTGATCAAACTGTCAGGGTCACCTGTGGCCAGGTGACAGATGCACACCGTAGGGGGACAGGAGTGCACCGCAAGGTAGTGAACCCTATGGCTGGCTTCTGCGGATAGGAAACTGGGTGGTTGTGGAAAGCGGGACCAGAGGAGCACAACCGGGATCCAAACGGAAGCTAGAGCCAAGATTCCCCAGGGCGCGGAGTCTAAGACCCAGCTGGTCTTCTCCAGGGCCTCTAGTGGTGAGGATGTTAGCTGCAGGCTGGGACCAGGTCGCGGCCCCTGGAGTTTCCTAGCTCACGCCCCGTAGGATAAGGGGAAAAGAGGGGAAGCAGCAGCACACGATAAGAGAGAACCGAATAACAAGCTGAAGGTCAGGGGCCACAAGCAGACAAGGATAACGAAGAACGAGCCGAAGGTCAAGGGTCACAAGCAGACAGGGATAGTCAGGGACAAGCCAATAACGTAACAGAGAGACAGACGTAGCACACGGCAGGCAGGAACCCAAACACACAATGCCTAACAAACACGTTGATCAGCCAAGCAGGCTTGCAGTGCACAGGTTAATATAGTGTTCTGTGATAGGGCCTGGGGTGGAGTCTGGCTGGGAAGGGATTATAAAGGAAGCCAGGTGAAAGGGCTCAGGCCTCTAAGATGAACACATGGGAAGGAAGGTAAGCTGACAGACAAACACTACTGCATATCCATGACACATTCCTCTCAGTGCATGTTTCAGAGAGGACTGAAGTTATAGTGGGGTTGGAGATCCCAGCTGATGCGGTGCAAGGAGAGGTCCGCTTTGTTCTTTGGTGTGGGTCTTTGAGGTAGGCTTGCCAACGAGCTGCATGGCAGGTCAACATATGTCTGGTCAGGCATGTGGTACCCAAGCGGCTGATGTTTTGGCCACGCGATATACGCTTGAGACATATGTTGCAAACAGCAGCTGTGCGATCTGATGCACTAGCCTCAAAAAAGGCCCACACCAAAGAACTTTTTGAATGACGGGCAGAGGCAGCGCCCTGCACAGGCGGAGCTCTGCGGTGTGATTCCGTCGGTGTACTGCCCTTACGCTGGCCACCAAAGGGCATCCTGCCTCGTTGGAGATGTGCCTCCTCCTCATCCTCCTCCTCCTCCTCTCTCCTATTAGGCACCCACGTGGAGTCAGTGACCTCATCATCCCCTCCCTCCTCATCACTGGAGCCAATCTGGCAGTATGCTGCAGCTGCTGGAACATGACTGCCAGATTGGTGTCCTTATTGAGCATCCCCTCTGTCTGCTCTCACGCTACTGCCTTCCTGTAGCTGGGTTTCATCATCAGACCCTTCGAAACGCTGGGCATCCTCCTGGAGCATGTACCCAACACTGTGCTCAAACAGTTCGGGGGACTCCTCAGGAGGAGGACATGGTGGGTCTAGGGAAGGAGTGACTGATGATGAGTCTGACATTGATACCAGGGAAGAGGACGCTTTGGCAGCTGCTTTTCCAGTACCCTGAGCCTGGGTGAGAGAGGATGAGGAGGAGGAGGAGGGCTTGGTCATCCACTCTACCAAGTCTTCGGCATGATGTGGCTCAACATGTCCAGCTGCCGAAAAGAAGGACAAGCGTGTCCCATGGCCATGTGCTGATGACAATGCACCACGTCCACGACCAGCACTGTTGCCCCCAGACACAGAGCCTGCTTGCCCTCTTTTATTGCCTCCTGACTGTCTGCCTCTCCTTGTTTGCCTTCCAGACATTCTAATAGATGGCCTGCAGGGAGATGGGAAAAAAGCAATAAGGGCTACCTTCAGGTGTCCTTCTCTGTCCCTTTACTTAAGGATTTCTAAATATGGTTGAGGATGATTGCTTTTGCACAGAATAGCACAACGACAATTTCCCTGACTGTCCAAAAAAACAAGGATTTCAAAGATGGTTGATGAGGAATGCTTTAGCACACTATAGCACAAGGAGAATTTCCCTCACTGTCCTTCCCTGTCCCTAGAAACAAGGATTATCACAGTGAAAGAAACTGACACTCTTCCTACCTATAGTTTTCTGTCCCTAGAAAAAATGTTTTTTTAAAGCACACTATAGCACAAGGAGAATTTCCCTCACTTTCCTTCTTTGTCCCTAGAAACAAGGATTATCACAGTGAAAGAAACTGACACTCTTCCTTCCTATAGTTTTCTGTCCCTAGAAAAAATGTTTTTTTAAAGCACACTATAGCACAAGGAGAATTTCCCTCACTTTCCTTCTTTGTCCCTAGAAACAAGGATTATCACAGTGAAAGAAACTGACACTCTTCCTACCTATAGTTTTCTGTCCCTTGAAAAAATGTTTTTTTAAAGCACACTATAGCACAAGGAGAATTCCCTCACTGTCCTTCCCTGTCCCTAGAAACAAGGATTCGCACAGTAAAACACACTGACACTCTCCCTACCTATAGTTTTCTGTCCCTAGAAAAAATGTTTTTTTAAAGCACACTATAGCACAAGGAGAATTCCCTCACTGTCCTTCCCTGTCCCTAGAAACAAGGATTCGCACAGTAAAACACACTGACACTCTCCCTACCTATAGTTTTCTGTCCCTAGAAAAAATGTTTTTTTAAAGCACACTATAGCACAAGGAGAATTCCCTCACTGTCCTTCCCTGTCCCTAGAAACAAGGATTCGCACAGTAAAACACACTGACACTCTCCCTACCTATAGTTTTCTGTCCCTAGAAAAAATGTTTTTTTAAAGCACACTATAGCACAAGGAGAATTCCCTCACTGTCCTTCCCTGTCCCTAGAAACAAGGATTCGCACAGTAAAACACACTGACACTCTCCCTACCTATAGTTTTCTGTCCCTAGAAAAAATGTTTTTTTAAAGCACACTATAGCACAAGGAGAATTCCCTCACTGTCCTTCCCTGTCCCTAGAAACAAGGATTCGCACAGTAAAACACACTGACACTCTCCCTACCTATAGTTTTCTGTCCCTAGAAAAAATGTTTTTTTAAAGCACACTATAGCACAAGGAGAATTCCCTCACTGTCCTTCCCTGTCCCTAGAAACAAGGATTTGCACAGTAAAACACACTGACACTCTCCCTACCTATAGTTTTCTGTCCCTAGAAAAAATGTTTTTTTAAAGCACACTATAGCACAAGGAGAATTCCCTCACTGTCCTTCCCTGTCCCTAGAAACAAGGATTCGCACAGTAAAACACACTGACACTCTCCCTACCTATAGTTTTCTGTCCCTAGAAAAAATGTTTTTTTTAAAGCACACTATAGCACAAGGAGAATTCCCTCACTGTCCTTCCCTGTCCCTAGAAACAAGGATTCGCACAGTAAAACACACTGACACTCTCCCTACCTATCCTTCTCTTTCCCTAAACTAAAGGAATCCAGGTTAAGCAAGAAAAAAATAAATGTCACTGTCCCTGCCTATGCTTCTCTTTCCCTGCTCCGGAACACACTACACTAGGCCGCCGTGCTGGCGGCCTTTTATAGTGTGGGGCGTGTACTAAACACCCTCAGCAATAATTGGCCACAGGCATCCTGCCTGTGGCCAATCATTGCTCTCCTCGCTGCCGGCGCTGTGATTGGCCAAGCATGCGGGGTCACAGTGCATGCTTGGCCAATCACAGCGCCTGGATGACACTGCGATGGCGTAGTGCATTGTGGGCCGTTCGCGTCACTCGAATTTGGCGCGAACGGCCCAAATCGTTCGATCTTCGTCGAACGATCGAACAGCCGATGTTCGAGTCGAACGTATGTTCGACTCGAACACGAAGCTCATCCCTAGTGTAGAGCTACCAAGCATAAATGCTATCTGCTTTGCGACTGTGCAAAACAAGGGGCCCATATGGTGGTATGGTGGTTCCCTTTGGTCAGTTATTGGCGGATCTCTCATGATCTAGGTCCCTGGTGAAACATAGAAGTGCATAAGTGTGGGGAAATCCTTAGGTGGGTATGGTGTGGCTGAGGATATGGATGATGCTAGTTATGTCCCCACCATTATTGCTTTGAAAGGTATAATGTTTGAAGGACTGTTTTCCTTTGATCTTCTGGGACACATATTAATGCCTTTTAACCACATCATTCCATGCAAGTAGAGTATACCTGTATAAAGACGTATTACATTATGAATGCCGTATCAGTATATGCACTGCTTCGGACAATTGTCCTGCTTCTCTGATTAAAATTTAATAAAAAAAAAAAAGGATCCTTCTAGTATCAAGCTGAATTTCCTTGGCATCCTTGTCCTCAGTCGTCTCGCACTAGTGGCAACCATCACTCAGCAGAAGACACTCAAGGAAACTTTGTAAGATGCAGAATCGGTAACAAGAGAACACCGGGAGCTGATAATAAGCTGATTCCGACACCGCGAGGACGTTACATTTGATACAAATCACAAACTATGCCACAATAGAAAGTGTTTTACTTCTTCATTTTTCAGCGGGGAAACTGCAATATAGTTGACGACCGGCCAAGACTTTTCACTTTCCTGTTAAGCGGGAGGATGAGTTCAATGACATTTCCCGAAAAAGTGTCAAATCTAAACTTAGAACATCCTTTTTTATATTTTTTGGTTTTACAGGAATTTAAAAAAAAAAAAGAAAAGAGAAACGAAAAAAACATCGAGCTTGGTTTTAAAAATACATCCTTGCTTCTGTTACAGTTACACCGAGGTTATTCTTAAAGTCGCGTTCTGCTTCCATGTCATATTTGATACGGTAAAACAAAGCAGCAAAATCGTCAATAGATAATACGATTAACAGGCTGCTGGGGGTTTGGCGGCACGCATTACCACACACAAAGCAAGGTCATGTGTATTGTTCCTCGAATCAGGTTGTGATTTGTGTATTCCTTCCACATCTGTGCAGTAATCCAGTGTGAGACTTCCTGTAATAAAGAATGCTCACTGCTGCTCTCCCTCCTTGTGCAGGGGGACTGGTCTGGTCTCCGCCCCCCTCCTGTAGTTTAATGCAGGTGTCTTGTCACATTCGGCTCCCCATCACAGATTGCTCCGGAAGTGACGTTCCGTCGCCGCCATCTTGCTACACCCCACACTCCTGCACAGTAATGATAGAGTGAGAAGGGGGCAAGCGGACATCTTGTTACACCCACCGGAGTTTTAGATTTCACAGTCATTTTCAACACAAAACGGAGCTTATATGCTTAAATACAGTATTTGGAAATCCAACGGACTGTTTAGATGTTAAATTTGAAAAGCAGCAGCAAACCTGCTGACCTTACATGGTTGCTAATGTGACAGAACACCTCTGATTTTCACATTTAACATTTAAACAGTCCGTCGGATTTAAAAATACTGTATTTAAGCATATAAGCTCCGTTTTATGTTGAAAATAACTGTGAAATCGAAAACTCCGGTGGGTGTAACAAGATGTCCGCTTGCCCCCTTCTCACTCTATCATTACTGTGCAGGAGTGTGGGGTGTAGCAAGATGGCGGCGGCGAAACGTCACTTCCGGAGCAATCTGTGATGGGGAGCCGAATGTGACAAGACACAGGCAAGCCTGTAGTGGGTGGCGCCTGCTGGGCCCCTCCCACAGCTCTGCTCTCTGCACAGGATATGTGCAGCACAGTGATGATGTCACTGCTACAAAATGGATTTATATCCTTTGTAACCATTGAGGAATATATTTAAATGAAAGTTTTTGTTTTCAGAGCTCAGCTTTTAAGTGGTTGTAAACCTCTGAGCAGAAAAATGAGCAAAGCATATCCCTCTATAATGTGTACTTGCCTCAGTCCAAAACACCTAGTGTCATTCTTGTCTCCTTTCTCTTCCCTCTGCTATCTTCATGTGTCACTTCTGACAGTCTAGGACAGTGATGGCAAACCTTGGCACCCCAGATGTTTTGGAACTACATTTCCCATGATGCTCACCTACACTGCAGAGTGCATGAGCATCATGGGAAATGTAGTTCCAAAACATCTGGGGTGCCAAGGTTCGCCATCACTGGTCTAGGATGCCACAGAATCCAGGTGGATAGCCCCCCCCCCCCCCAGCACACAGTTGTCCATGTTTCCTTATGAGACTGTGTAGGAAAAAGGGGGGTGTCCATTCCCTCCACTCAGGTCTCAGATTACACTCAGCTCCTTGTTCTATTCTGTGCAGTGTGTGGCGCTCTGCCCACTGGAGCCGAGAAATAGCCTTTAGGCTGGGTTCACACTGATGCAGCCTTGAGTCCCAGCAGGGGGTCCGGTGAGTTTCTGTACAACGATTCAGGTGCGAATCAATTCCCAAATTTTTGCCTGAATTCGCACCTGAAACTGAGCCAAAGACCCTTTCTAATGTGGACCGCGGCCACCCCGGAGCTGTGTGAACCGGTTCTATTGCAAGCCGATCACAGTCTTCTGTCATGCGAATCGGATGCGGGTACTGCCTTAGGCTGGGTTCACTACTATGCGAATTGGATGTTTCCCTGCATCCAATTCGCATGACAGGAGATTGTGACCGGCTCTCTATGGAGCCGGTTCACATATCTCAGTTGTGACTTCGGAGTGGTTTGCACAGGAACGCTGTGCGTCTTTGGCTCTGTTTCAGGGCTGAATTCAGGCCAAAATGTATCCCTGATTTGTCCCTGAAATGGAGAACATGAACGCACCGGACCCCCTGCTGTGAGCCGCATCCGTCGGAGGTGTGAACCCAGCCTTAATCTGTGTGTTTTAGAAGGCAGTAGAGAAGAGTGAGGTGCAGATAAACAAAGTACAACTTATGTGGGAGGATTTATTTAATCACTGTGTATCACACATAGCACTAGAAAAGCAAGGAAGATGGTGCAGCAGCCTAGCACATTACCTTTATAAACTCTTTATTTATAAAAAGCAAAATACCGTATATACTCGAGTATAAGCCGACTCGAGTATAAGCCGAGGTACCTACTTTTACCAAAAAAACTGGGAAAATTTATTGACTTGAGTATAAGCCGAGGGGGGGGGGGATGTGCCCATTGCCCAACCTTACTGTGCCCATTGGCATCTCACTCTGCCACCTCACTGCCCATTGTCACCTCACTGTGCCCATTGTCGTCTCAATGTGCCCCCTTACTGTGCCCATTGCCATCTCACTGCCCACTGTCACCTCACTGTGCCCCCTTACTGTGTCGATTCCGCCTCCCTGTGCCCGAGTCAGTACCTCAAAATCTTGTAATTCCGCGGCGGCGTCCATTGTTCAAATCTCGCGCCGTTCTCCCTGTCCCTTCCGTGATAGGCGTTTCCAGCAAACACTGTGTTGAGTGTTTGCGCCTATCACGGAGGTCCTCTCATTCGCCGACTCCATTTCCCAGCAGGCACTGTGTTCAGTGCTCGGCCAATCACGGACGTCGGACAAGAGGACCTCCGTGATAGGCGCAAACACTCATCACAGTGTTTTCTGGAAACGCCTATCGCCGAAGGGACAGGGAGAACGGCGCGAGATTTGAACAATAGACGCCGGCCGCGGAATTTCACGATTTTGAGGTACTGACTCGAGTATAAGCTGAGGGGTATACTTTCAGCCCTAAAAAAAGGGCTGAAAAACTCGGCTTATACTCGAGTATATACGGTAGATGTATATTCACAAATGACTGAGTGTCACAAGCTCTTTACAAACAATTAAAGACTATGTAGCCCGATCAACTGCCACCTGGATACAATAGGCTTACGGGTTTTGAGGAGGTTCCTGAGAAAGAGGGGAACCCCCTCGAAACGCGTAAGCCTATTAGATCCAGACGGCGTCTTCCTTAGATAAGGAGCGTGTGCAGTTGATCGAGCCACATAGTCTTTGGTTGTTTGTGATGAGCTTGTGACACTCAGTCATTTGTGAATATACATCCGTTTTGCTTTTTATCAATAAAGAGTGTATAAAGGTAATGCTCTAGGCTGGTGCGTCCCCTTGCTTTTCCAATGCCCCATTATTGTTTTTTACCCTCATTTTTTGCTGAAGTGCATACATTGACACCTATAGTTTAAACAACACCGTCATATTGTCATCAAAAATAAATAAAAAGTTACATTTTTACAAACAGTGCTTTGTTAACCTGTCTGGTAGTAAATAAAAAAATTAAAATAAAATAAAAAGCCCTACAAGGGGTTAAACTGTACTTTTAAAGTGTGACACAATCAGTCGGATTAAAGAGGGGTATATTTTTCCCTCTGTAGTTCATAAACCAGGAAACAAAGAAGGATGTTGGGTTCACTGTGTGAAACTGGAGAGCTTTAGGATTAAGTGGGTTTGGAAAAGCCACGTCTTCCCAAGGTTTGATGATAAGCTTCTAGATATATTTGGCGACAGTGGAGGTGGCGAGAGGGGGGGGGGGGGGGGACACTGTCTTTTCTCAAGAACACCATTAGGGCTCTCACAAAAGAAACAACGATTGGAATCCGACAATTGGGCATCGCGGGATTGTCACTGAGAATTCTTTCCGAGATGAAACTTAAGAGGAGAACCTTTCTCTGGTGCCTCCGAATGACGTCAGATGTAAACAGTCCAAGGTCATCTTTCCATGCCATGTTTTGCTCTACTCAACTTTTTTTTTTCTACCCTCTTACACGAAATAACCATTCCATTTATAGGTCTCGGCAACCGTACGCTGTGCGTGGTTGAATTTATTTATAGAGGAAATTTTGGAGTTTAAGTGATACCCTTTATTGGCTAACTTAGATGCAAGCTTTCGGGATGCCTTAGACCCCTTCTTCAAGCTTTATAAATGTTTTCAATATAAAGCCTGAAAAAGGAATCCAAGGTATCCTTGAATATTGTTGCGTAACATTGCATGATTAACACCTTTACAACATTGAATGGCTCCTTTCACACAGGTGGCCACAGGGGATGGTAAACATGGGCATATCTACCGCAAAGCAAACAAGGCATTTGCCTTGGGCAGTATTTTTTCTGGGGGGGGGAGGGGCCACCCCCAGGCTCCCTCCCACTGCCACTTTTCCCCGCGCCAATCACTCCCCCCCCCTCACAGAGGGATCTGTTCAGCCAATAGATCCCCCTCCGCTGCTCCAACCCCCCCCCCGCCTTCCTGATTGTGGGGGAAAGGGATACATAGAGACGTATGCCTTGGGTAGCATTTTTTCAGGGGGGCGGTGTAGGGTTGCCACCTCATCCCTTTAAACCCGAACACATATGAATTACACAGGTTCTGAGGCTAATTTAATGCAGGTAAGGCACCAAGTGAGTTTAATTACCACCTTAATCAGCCACAGAACCTGTGTAATTAATATGTGTTCGGGTTTAAAGGGATGAGGTGGCAACTCTAGGGCAGTGCCACCCCCAGGCTCCTTCCCCCTGCCACTTTGCCCCGCTGCACTGACCCCCCGCCCTACTCGCAAACCCAATGTCCTGCAGCTGTCTGCTTCTCTCCTCTGCCCTCCCACCGATTTTGGGAGCTGCAGGGCAGTCACAGAGGGATCTGTTTGGCCAAATAGATCCCCCCTCCTCCAACCCCCCCACCATTGTGGGGGAAAGGAACACACAGGGGGTCCGACAGCAGATAGAAGGGGGAACAGGTGCTAGGGAAATTCCGTGAACAAATAGCGCGTGCAATTAACAATTAGTGACATATACATCTATAAATAGTGCAATCAAAAAAATTTAATGATATCTGTGTAATAAACGTGCAAAAGCTATATTAAATTAAAGTCCAATAACTACCGTATTTATCGGCGTATAACACGCACAGGCGTATAACACGCACCCTAACTTTAAGAGGGATGTTTCAGAAAAAAAACTTTCCATAGCCCCCTGCGTATAACACGCAGGCACAGTTTACCCTCTATTTTCAGGGTAAAAAAGTGAGTGTTATACGCCAATAAATACAGTAAATAATAAATGAACTCCTTGAAACAAATATGTATGTGCTCTTTATTGAAATCCCGCACGCTGATGATATAAAGTTGAAAATGTGTCCCCAAACGACTGGTAAGTAACTTGACGCGTTTCGTCATCAAAAATGAGTCACGTTAGGGCGCACGGTGCGGTGTGTAAGGCTCTAGGTGATACCCAGCATTATACCTGAGCCCTTTTTAGCTTTTTGTGAGGTTTACCTGATGCCTCAATGTTTGTTACAAGAAGGATCTATCCTGTTTGGCAATTGTAATTGTTAAAAAGTTTTAAATAAAGAAGAAATTTTTTTTTTACGCTATGAGGAGGTTGTTTTCTTTTTGATATGCCACGAGGTTAACCCTTGGATTACGGACTGCAGCAAGGAGAAATTGATCGGAGCCTGTCCTGGGGATTCCTTGGTCACGGAGACCGCTTAAGCTCGTTTGACCTCTCTTATAGTACGACAATGAGGGTCAATATCTTTTGGTGAGTATGGACCTTTAGGCTTCATGTACATGTTTTTACAACCTCTCCTGAAAGATTTAAAGCGGTTGTAAACCCTTGTAATTTTTCAAATTAAGATGAAAAAACACCTGTGACCGCCCCCCAGCCCCCCCCCGTTTTACTTACCTAAACCCTGGAGTTTGCCCGGGGTTCTCGGCTCTGGATTGGATAGATTAGTAGCAGCACAGCCATTGGCTCCCACTGCTGTCAATCAAATCCAATGACCGGGGTCGGGGCCAAGTCCTACATTTCGGAGTCTATGAACGCCGAATGCTGGGCTCAGGAGCATGCCCGCAGGGTAACCCTCAGTAAGACCGGTTCTCCTAGGGGGTTATCTGAGGCAGGGAGGAGCTGTGAGAGCTGCAGAGGGACACCAGAAGTCTAGGATCGGGGCCAATCTGTGTTAAATAGCCAAAAATGAAAAATGCCTGTAAACAAAACATGGCTAAACGCGAGTTACCGCGTTTAGACGCGTTTGGCGCTTGAAATGCCTCTAAACTCAGCTTCTAAACCCATTTTTTTGCGTTCCTAAAAAAGCCTCTAAACTCAACTGCCTAGAATCGACTGTGGACCACCCAGTGTACATGTACTGATAAGATAACATTGAGGAGAGTTCAGGGGCAGTTGAAAAAAATGCCCGACTGCTCCTAATAGGGTTGCCACCTGTCCAGGATTCACTCGCACATTTCGGGTTTTGAATCATGTGTCCGGGTTTCAGTCCACCTGAAAATTGGACACATTATTCAGACCAGGCTGTGGCTCCCCAAGATAGTCACACACAAATCTGTTGTCGCTGCGGGCGGCTGTTTGGGGGCCGGTTTGGCATCACTGAAGGCTGGGGTGATGATGTCAGCAGGAGCAATTTGGCCACACCCACTTGGTCGCTCTGTTCGCTACATTACTACTCCCCTTGGGGCACCCAAATGTGTCCCAGGTCTTTTATAATCCTATAGTGTTTACTGCGAAAAAATATATAAATAAATTGCACTGTGCCGCAAAAGTGTTCGGGTTTGGCTTGAAGAAAAGGTGGCAACCCTAGCTCCTAAACATCTGTTAAGCAGCAGCAGTGTACATGAGGCGTAACTTCACTTACCAGTCGATTGGGGATCCTTCTTGTAACAAACATTGAGGCATCAGGTAAACCTCACAAAAGGCTAAAAAGGGCTCAGGTATAATGCTGCGTATCACCTAGAGCACAGGTGTCAAACACAAGGCCCGCGGGCCGAATCCGGCCCTCCAGGCCATTTCATGTGGCCCTCGCACATCTCCTGCAACTGCAGGAGAGATACAGCCCTCCTCTGGTTCTACTCCAGACCCTTACTTTCTGCATCCAGCTTCTTCCCAACAGCAGAATAAGGAAAGGGGGTACACTGTGATGTAAGGGAGAGTGGGGGACTCAACTTCTGATGGTGGGGTGGCTCTTTACATCTAATGTAAAGGGGAGAGGATGTGCTGGACATCTAATCTTACAAATACAACCGGCCCTTTTGAGGGCAATCATAATGCTAATGCGGCCCACAATGAAATTGAGTTTGACAGCCCTGACCTAGAGCCTTACACACCACACCGTGCATCCTTATGCCGCGTACACACGATTGGAATTTCCGACAACAAAACCGTGTTTTTTTTTCCGACGGATGTTGGTTCAAACTTGTCTTGCATACACACGGTCGCACAAATGTTGCTCGGAAATTCCAAACGTCAAGAACGCGAAGACGTACAACACTACGACGAGCCGAGAAAAATTAAGTACAATGATTCAGAGCATGCGTCAAATTGAGTCCGAGAATGCGTAGGATTTTTGTGTGTCGGAATTGGATACACACGATCGGAATTTCCAACAAGTACTTTTGTTTGAAAAATTGAGAACCTGCTCTCAAACATTTGTTGTCGGAAATTCCAACAGCAAATGTCCGATGGAGCCTACACGCGGTCGGAATATCCGACCAAAAGCTCACATCAAACATTTGTTGTCGGAAATTCCGATCGTGTGTACGCGGCATAGCTTGACAAATTTTTGATGACGAAACGCATCAAATGTTACTTACCAGGCGATTGGGGACACATTTTCAACTTTATATCATCAGCGTGGGGGATTTCAATGAAGAGCACATACATATTTGTTTCAAGGCGTTCATTTATTATTTAGTTATAGACTTTTAATTTATTATAGTTTTTGCACGTTTATTACACAGATATCATTTAATTTTTATGATTACACTATTTATGGATGTCTATATGTCACTGATCGTTAATTGCACGCGCTGTTTGTTCACAGGATTTCTCTGACATTACTATTCAATATCAATCACACGATTTGAGACAGCTGCTGCACGAATACTTTAGATATTCATTGTCAAGGCACGAGTGTTTATTTTTCACCCATTTGCTCAGCAGGAGGGGGAAAGAGAAGGAGAAGCTGGCAGCACTGCAGGGGGACGCAGAAGAGGATTGGAGTCTACGATAAGACGGTACAGCCGACCTCCTGCTCAGCAGGTGTCTGGGTCCCCTTTTCGAACTATCAGCGGCCCCAGCTGCATCACCAATCAGATTCAAACGTACAGCCTTCTTAGGCCCCATGCACACAGGGCGTTTTTACAGCCGCGTTTTTTACAGCTTAAAAACGCCTGTCCATGTTTTGTAAACATTTTTTGACCTTTTTTAAAAAGAAAAAAAAAATAAAATCCTGGAGCTCAACGTTTATGCGCGTTGGGCGTTTTTGCAGCTCAAACCTGGAGCTCCAGAACGCACTGGAACTGGGTTTTTTTTGCAGCTGGAAAACGCCTATGCCACTTGGAGCTCATAAAAGCTCTATGTGTGCATGACACAATAGAATAACATGGATGGGCGTTTTGCAGCTGTAAAAAAAAACATCTAACGCTGCTGTTAGCAGCTGCAAAAACGCCCTATGTGCATGGGGCCTTAGGCTTGACATACATGGTCGAAATTCGATAGAATTTCCTCTTGAAAATCAGAAAATTTGTGCGTTTTGTGATCCGATGGTGCCACCATTGATTTCGAAATTCGACCAACCAAGTCTTCAATTTTACCTCCTGTTGCTACAGAAAATATTTTTTGTGTCTGGGAATCTTCTTTTCTTTCCGGGAATTTTCTTTTCTTGCACATGCGCATTTCTTTTTCGATTACATTTCTCGCACGATTCTCCCATCATTGATTAGAAAATCGCTTGTTTTTCCCAAAAATTCCAACATGTCCGATTATTAAAATTCGATGGCCGCACGAAAATCGGCTGTTGCTGCAGCCCA
Organism: Rana muscosa; assembly: GCA_029206835.1. Classification (NCBI taxonomy): domain Eukaryota; kingdom Metazoa; phylum Chordata; class Amphibia; order Anura; family Ranidae; genus Rana; species Rana muscosa. Next base: position 305,599,559 of record CM055120.1, read on the forward strand.
CTAATGGTGCGAAATACGAACGAAAATTCTTAGATAAGATTTTCGAAAGAAAATTCTTTCGAAATTCTACCCATGTATGATAGCCTTAGTATTACATTTTCTATATGAGTCACAGCAAGAAGACTGCAGTGGGTGTGTTCGGGAAACGCTCCCCTGCATTAGAAAAAGGGGTTCCCAAATGATTAAGAGGAAAGTGGGGTGTGCTCATGTGTTACAGCAACGCCGGTGTGACAATCTAACCCTCCGAGGGGCTAAGCTGTGTTCCTGGCATTGATTTCCATGCTTGATCTTCAATTTCGAATGGAGTGTACCTGTAATGTATATATAGATGTTCCAGGCGTGATGAAAACCAGGTTATGTGATATAGAGCGCAGGGAAACTTGCCGTGCTGGAAGGGAACAGATCTTGGCAGGGGGTAGCTTCTGACACACTTGCAGAACTGCAGAAGGTCAGACCATTGTGCCTGGCTATGAGTAAGATTAGTGGTTCGCACCGCCTGTGTACACTGAACCCAGCAAGCTGTGAGCCATGAAAAAAAAAAAAACTAGGACAATGTTTGGTAACAGAAGAAAACCCTGTGCTAATAGAGATACCACGGCAAGGAAGCCTAGAGACTGTGCTGGGGCTGAAGGAATATTGTATTATTATGAATGTAGCATAGAGAAGAGCATAGGCCACACGTTACAACCTACAGCCAAAACTGGCATTTAAAAAAAGACATTCATGCAGCTCCAAATTTTTTTAATACTATTATTATTATTATTGTAGCGCTACCCCCAGTTAAGAGAGCCGCTGGTTTTGTTTTGGGCCCTGTAGTGCACCGCTGTCAACCCCTGGCAATCGGCTCTAACCTCCCGTGGCACAGCTAGTAAGGGGAGATAGGACCGCGTGACCGCAACTCTTGGTAACGCAGTCCTATGGCAAACACACACAGTGATATACTTTAAAACTTCTATTAAAGTAAGTGAAACTGACACCAATGTACTTGACCCAGATATTTTACTGAAGCTAATGGGCAAGTAATAAACAACATGAAGCTAATGGGCAATGTGAGGGGGTTAACTCGGTAGCGGGTGTGTGTGACCCCCTGGTTGGGCTCCCCACACAAAAACAGGGCCAGCAGACGGAGGTTGTGGTTTTCAAAATCAAAAGGTGCGGTTTATTTCTCTATGTACAGTGACAAAAACACAGCAAAGCCAAAAAGAAACAAACAAAATAAATCCTGGTCAGTTTGACCTCTGACTAAACATGCAGGTTTCCTAAACTAACAACTGGGATCAGCCTGGTGCTGTCCTAGTCCCTAAGTCCCTGGTTTAGTAAAAGTCCAAACAAATAGCCACACAGGCTTTGCCTCACCGCACAGGGGTTCACTCTCCCTAGACAGTCCACACAGGTCTGGTTCCAGGCATGAGCTAACATCTAATGAAGCTGGGAGTTCTTATAGAGGCCTAAATGAGCTGACAAGCTTCAGCTGGTCTCATCAACTCCCTGTCTCACGACGCCCAGCACTCTCCCTAGAGGTATGAGTCATTCATGAGCCCACTAGCCTCAGCTGGGCTTCATCAACTCCCTAGTTGTATAAGTCGGCATAAAGCCTGAATCTGGGAGAAATATATCTACCCCCCTGGATGCAACCAGGTGACTTTACCTTCCTGCTGTCACAGCAAGTAATAAACAACAGTATAACAAGTTGCAGATCCCTGCAATAAACAGTAATAAAGACAAACAGAGTAATCAGAATAATAAAGTATTGCTATGCAACTCTAGCGCTGCCCTTTTACAGCTACTTCCCCTCATGGGTAGACTAACACCCAGCAATGTCTACCTATGCAGTCAGGCCTGACTGATCTAAATGGAAGTTCAGTGAAACAATATTCGCTAGCAATCTTTCGGTGGTGCACTTGAAGAACAACTTTGTAATCCCAACGAATAGTAAAGATAAAGTGTCTGTCTTTAAACAGCTCTCACCACCCGGACAAGTCCAAGTCCGTTTCCTCCATCGATTCGTCTAGGAACAGGAATCCACCGACATCCAAGTCTTCAATCCTTCTGGTGTACTGCAGCAAGGATGAGAAGATGTCTCTAAGGCTCTGCTAGGCTGGCAGAGGGGCTCTTTGGAAAGGAGCACAAGGCCCAGGCTTCAGGCCTTGTGCACACAGCAGTTCAGCACAGAGATCCTCTTGCTAGGAGAGGGGGCGTCCAATAGAGACCGAACAAACTCCACCTCCCCTTTATAAAGTCTGCCCCAGCAGTCTCTGTTCCGGAGCAATGTACCCTGGGTGCTGCAAGATGTACTGGGAGATGTAGTCTCTCTGTATTAAAGGGGAATACCCCGCTACATTATATTAATAAATTAATCGTTTTCATGCTAGCTTTGTAAATACCTGAATTTGACTTGGTACCAGCCTCTTGCAGTCTGCTGAACGGCAGAGCTCAGGAAGAAACAGCAAAAGGAGACAATCAAATATAACGCAGTGCTCATGTGCTAACAAGGAACATGCAGATAGAAGGAGCGTGCAGAGGGACAGAGAGATGAGGTCATTAGTCTGCTGCCTCCCCCTTCACTGTCAACTTCAGTTTTAGCAAGCACTCTAAGCCCCTGGTGCCCAACCTGTGGCCTTTTGGTATATGATGTGTGGCCCTCAGACCTCAGCAGTCTGTAGTGGGAACATTGATAAGGGCAGGGGTCTCCAAACTTTCAAAAACAAAGGGCTAGTTTACGGCCCTTAAAACTGTAGTGCCCCATCATTGGTGTCAGTGGGAGGAATAGTGCCCCATCATTGGTGTCAGTGGGAGGAATAGTGCCCCATCATTGGTGTCAGTGGGAGGAACAGTGCCCAAAAATTGGCGTCAATAGGAGGAATAGTGCTTCATCATTGGTATCAGTGGGGGGAATAGGGCCCCATCATTGGTGTCAGTGGGGGGAACAGTGCCTCGACATTGGTATCAGTGGGAGGAATAGGACCCCATCAGTGGCGTCAATGGGAGGAATAGTGCCTCATCGTTGGTTTCAGTGGAGGGAATAGTGCCTCGTCTTTGGTATCAGTGGGGGGAATAGTGCCCCATCATTGGTATCAGTGGGAGGAATAGTGTCCCATCATTGGTGTCAGTGGGAGAAATAGTGCCCCATCATTGGTGTCAGTGGGAGGAACAGTGCCCAAAAATTAGCGTCAATAGGAGGAATAGTGCTTCATCATTGGTATGAGTGGGGGGAATAGTGCCCCATCATTGGTATCAGTGGGGGGAATAGTGCCTCATCATTGGTGTCAATGGGAGGAATAGTGCCTCATCATTGGTATCAGTGGGAGGAATAGTGCCCATCATTGGTATCAGTGGGAGGAATAGTGCCCCATCATTGGTGTCAATGGGAGTAATAGTGCCCCATCATTTGCGTCAGGAGGAAAAGGGCCTCACATCAGTGAAAGAAATAGTGCCCCAAGAGCCACATCTGGCCCCAGGGCTGCAGTTTGGAGACCCCTTGATAAGGGTAATAACATTGATCTCTGCTAGCCTCGTGTAACATGTTCCCAGTTTTATATTGTCTGCAGCATCTCCCCAGCCAACAATGTATCCTGTCCTCACTCTCTGACCCTCATTTCCACTATTAGGTCTCCAGTTTCTGACAGTCATCTCCAACATTACATATATTGAACATTATGTGTGGCCCTTTGGTGATGCCATGGGTGACATTTGAGGCCCCCCTTTAGCTCATAAATTGACAACTATTGCTCTAAGCCAGGGTCTCCAAACTTTCTAAGCAAAGGGCCAGTTTACTGTCCTGCAAGCTTTAGGGGGGCCGGACTGTGAAGAGTGGGAGTAAAACATTTCTCGGCATCAGTGGGCATAAAAAATGCTCCTTCATTGGTTTGAATGGAAAAATAGTGCCCCATCGTTTGTATGAATGGGAAAAATGGTGCCCCATCAATGATATCACTTGGTGGAATAGTGCTCCAAGGGCCAGATAAAGGTAAGCCAAGGGCCACATCCGGTCCCCGGCCCCGTGAGCCGCAGTTTGGAGACCATTGCTCTAGGCCAGGGGCGTCAAACTCAATTTCATCGTGGGCCGCATCAGCATTATGATTGTTCTCGAAAGGGCCGGTTGTATCTGTAAAATTAGATGTCCAGCGCATCCCCTCCCCTTTACATTAGATGTCAAGAGCCACCCCACCATCAGAAGTTGAGTCCCCCACTCTCCCTTACATCACAGTGTACCCCCCTTTCCTTATGCTGCTGCTGGAAGAAACTGGATGCATTGCTTAAAAGCGGAAAGTAGGGGTGCGAGGGCCACATTAAATGGCCTGGAGGGTCGGATTCGGCCCGCGGGCCTTGTGTTTGACACCTGTGCTCTATGTCATTGATGCTGAGCTGTAATGCACAGTGCTGTCACTGGAAGCATACTAACAGGAGAAGATTGAAATTTAGCAGAATAATGACATCTCCAATGTGCTGATGCTCCTTCATTGTCCAATCGGGTGGATCAAGGGGGCCTTGACGCAGGAGTCCTTGACCAAGCTGTAAAGCATGAATGCAGCAGAGGTCAGAGACCTGCCTGTGCTTTCTGCCTGTGAAGACTGGCTAAAGAGAGTTCTCAATCTTTTGGCAGCAGGAAAGAAAGGTCAGCTGTTTGCTTGGAGATTAGCCTTAAACTTTTCATAACTTTCAGACTTTGATACTTGGCTTCTGTAGTATATAAAGCCGGTGAAGGTAACCACGTTGTTATGTAAGGTGTCACTGAATGTGACTATGCACTTCTGCAGGGGTTGGGGGAGAAAAAAAAAGTGTGAAGCTGCACAATAATCTGTGCTTGTTCTCAGCTTTGTGCTTCTTCTTATTACCATAATCACACATTGGCAGCCCACTGTACTCTCGGTTTGGAAAGGTGATACTTTCCCAAGCAGAATCTTGACATATGAGGAGTCACCCGCTACACACATTGCCCCCCCCCCCTCGCCCCCAAACACCAAAGTCTTATTAGAAAACTGAGTTAGAAAATAGTTTTTATAGTCTTTTCTTTTCTCCTTATTATATCCTGTCTTTTCCTATTTATTTTTATATAATAAAATGGTAGCGAAACACTCACTTTTACAATGTTCAATTATAACACAATAATAGATAGGGGGAGGGGCAATGTTGGGGGGGGCAATGTGTGTAGCGGGTGACTCCTCATATGCCTCTGAACTGTTCTATTATAAGAAGTTACTGCATCTCGTAGTAATTAATACTATTTCTTTATTACATATCACTCTAAAAGTTAAACGTTTAACAACTTTTCCATTTTTAGTTTCTCTTGATTATATAATTGTTAAAATTGACAGTAATGCCGCGTACACACGACCGTTTTTCATGACGAGAAAAATGCCATATTTTTAATTTGGTCATTAAAAACGATCGTGTGTGGGCTCCAGAGCATTTTTCGCGACGTGAAAAATGGCCTTTAAAAATTTGGAACATGCTCTATTTTTTCTTGTTGTTTTTCACGTCATCGTTTTTCTCGTCGTGAAAAACGGCCGTGTGTAGGCTTTAACGACGTGAAAAAAAACGTGCATGCTCAGAAGCAAGTGATGAGACAGGAGCGCTCGTTCTGGTAAAACTAGCGTTCGTAATGGAGATAGCACATTCGTCACGCTGTAACGGACTGAAGAGCACGAGGCTGAAAAGCGTGAATCGTCTCTCACCAAACTTTACTAACACGAGGATCAGCAAAAGCAGCCCAAAAGGGTGGCGCCATCCGAATGGAACTTCCCCTTTATAGTGCCGTCGTACATTTCGTACGTCACCGCGCTTTGCTCGAGCATTTTTTTTCACGATAGTGTGTAGGCAAGGCAGGCTTGAGAAGAATCACGTCGAGAAAAACGTTGTTTTTCCGATGATATTAAAAACGATCGTGTGTACGAAGCATAACACCTTAGTTCTTTAAATAACATATAACTTGCTTGAGAGCCCGTTCACACAGGGGCGACTCGTCAGGCGATTTAGCCGGCTGACAAGTCGCGCTCCGCTCTGTACAATGGAACCGTTCTGATAGGAGCGACTCAAGACGCTCCGACTTAGAAAAAGATTCCTGTACTACTTTGGGACGACTTGCATTGACTTCAATACAAAAGTCATTTTGTAAGTCGCCTCTGAAGTCGTGTGGAAATCGCGCGGCAAGTCGTGCTGCCCCTGTGTGAACCGGGCCTAAGTCTTCAATTGCTTGTAAATACAAGTAATACTAAGATTTGATATGAAAATTCAACTAATGCTATCATCTAATGCAGGCATGTCCAAAGTCAGGCCCGCGGGCCAATTGCGGCCTGCGTTCTGGTTTAATGTGGCCCCCTTGTAATTTGGAGATATAAAGTGTATTTATCACCGCTGCCTCGGAGGGGACAGAGAGGGGGTGGGACGAGCGCTGTCAGATTACATACAGGAGAATCTCTTGTTTACTCTGTGGCATCTGTAATAGGAATTTCCGTCTCCTGGGCTGCCATTGGATGACTGTTCTGTCTATCATAGGAGGCGGGACTTTGTATTAAAGAGGCTGTTGTGTAAACAGGAGATTCTCCTGTATGTAAATATGTCAGCGCTCAAATTCTTGATGGACAGTGTATTAGTGCTCGGATGAACATACTTAGACCGAATTTTAATGGTTGAAAGAATGTCAGTCAAAATGGTCGGCCCTCATGCATGTTCACTTAATCAAATCTGGCCCTCTTTGAAAAAAGTTTGGACACCCCTGATCTAATGTAATCAATATTTTGTTAATTGTAACAATGTTTATATTTACAAAATCAATAAACAAATTTGACAAGAAAATCGTTTTTGGACATTTGAGCGGACTTTACCGGTACCAGAAAGGAACACTATATAGTTTTACAAAAATAAATAGATTTATTTAATGTTACAAAATGCATGAAAATATATAGAATAAAAACAAGAGAAAAGCAAGCTCTCATTTGTATAACCACATATATATATATAAGGTATGTATATATTCCCTATTACTGCTGAGTCAAAAAAGGTCAACGTTTCGCTGTCGCTTCTTCAGGACCTATTTCCATTGACAGCAGGCAAAGGGATTATAGCAGAGAGACCCCTCCAATGTGTGGCATGCCGTAGGCTACCCAGGCACAATCTGATCAGCGCGACACTCCCTAAATCAAGACGATCAAAAAATACCAGCAGATCCACAGCGTCACTATATCAGGGTGACCATTTTTTTTTTCACAAAATATATGGAGCCGCCCTCCTATTGGTTCCTAAATCAAATGATTCAGGACGAGGGTCAGTGATCGATTGGACTATATAGAAAGCTTCCAGATGGCAAACAGGAGATCAAATAGGAAAAAAAAACTGGCATAAAATAACATCCAATGATCTGCATTAGTAGGCAATTAATATCGTCAATGCTGCTAATGATGACTGCAGGTATAGATCTGTTCCTGCCGTGGCATATTTATCCAGGACACTCAGGAACAGATCTATACCTGCAGTCATCATTAGCAGCACAATATTAGCAGCACAATATTAATTGCCTACTAATGCAGATCATTGGATGTTATTTTATGCCAGTTTTTTGGTCCTAGTTGATCTTCTGTTTGCCATCTGGAAGCTTTCTATATAGTCCAATCGATCACTGGCCCTCGTCCTGAATCATTTGATTTAGGAACCAAAAGGAGGGCGGCTCCATATATTTTGTGAAAAAAAAATAGTCACCCTGATGTAGTGACGCTGTGGATCTGCTGGTATTATTGGGGAATCGGGTATTTTTTGATCATCTTGATTAAGGCCCCTTTCACACTACTGCCGACTTCAAAGTCGCGCGATTTTACCGCGGATGCGATTTTTCCGCAATTTGCGGCCTCAATTTCATGGAATGCCTGTGTAAATGGCATCAAAATCGGATCTAAGTACTAGCGCAGGGACTACTTTGAAGTCGGAACGACTTGAAGTCGGACTAATATGAATGTTTGTCATTGGAAATCATGGAAAACGACTTGTCATGCTACTTTGCCATCACAAATCGTGGGACAAATCGTATAAGGCCCCTTTCACACGTACGGACCGTATGTCCGCTTTTTCATCCGTCCGTTTACAGATGAAAAAGGGACATACATTGGTCCCTATGAGATCGCAGGTGTCAGCGGATGAACATCCGCTGACACCCGATCTCCTCCGTGTCCGCTATGGTCCGTTTCTGCAGACGGAGGAAAATCCTATTTTTCAATCCGTCTGCAGAGCGGATCGGATGAACACGGACAGACGGTCCGTGTTCATCCGATCCCCCCATAGGGGAGAGCGGAGATCTGACAGGGCGGTCCCTGCACAGTGCGCGGGGACCACCCTGTCATCCGCCGGCTCAGCAGGGCTCAGCGGAGCGATCCCCGCTGAGCAAGCGGAGGTTCACGGGGCGGATCTTCACGGATCCATCCTGTGTGAAAGGGGCCTAAGTGTGAAAGGGGCCTTAGGGAGTGTCTCGCTGATCTAATTGTGCCTGGGTAGCGTACGGCATGCTGCATGCACATTGGAGGGCTCTCTCTACTATAATCCCTTTGCCTGCTGTCAATGAAAATAGGTCCTGAAGAAGCGACAACGAAACGTTGACCTTCTTTGACTCAGCAGTAATAGGGAATATATACATACCTTATATGTATGTGGTTATACAAACAAGAGCATTAAGGTGAAAAACACAAAGGTTTACAACCCCTTTAAAAACCAAGAAAGGGAAGAGCTACACTATTTTACCAAAAGTACTGCCTTTACACACACATGAACTTTAATGGCATCCCAGTCTTAGTCCGTAGGGTTCAATATTGAGTTGGCCCACCCTTTGCAGCTATAACAGCTTCAACTCTTCTGGAAAGGCCGTCCACAAGGTTTAGGAGTGTGTCTATGGGAATGTTTAACCATTCTTCCCCTAGCACATTTGTGAGGTCAGGCACTGATGTTGGACGAGAAGGTCTGGCTCGCATTCTCCGCTCGAATTCATCCGAAAGGTGTACTATCAGGTAGAGGTCAGTACTCTGTGCAGGCCAGTCAAGTTCCTCCACCCCAAACTCACTCATCCATGTCTTTATGGACCTTGCTTTGATGGCCTGTGCCAGTGTGGGACTCATAGCAGATGCATGTGAAAGGAATGCTGATTAATGAGATCTGGAAAGCCCTGGGTCTCCTGTTGTCTACAAGTCTGGAGGGTTTTTTCATCCATTGTTAACTGTGCTAATTAACACACCTTTGTCTCCTAGCAAACTATTGGGGGATGTGTTTCTACTTATGTTTATTGTAAGTTGTGAGTTAGGCCCCTTTCACACAGTCGGACCGTTTAGGCGGACCTGAACGGCCGCTCCATACCTCTATATGGAGCGTCGGATGTCAGCGGTGACATGTCCGCTGACATCCGACCCGATTCGATCCGCTAAAATCAGACGTATGGCAATACGTCCCCATCCGTCCATGCTGTCTGTTTTTGTCTGATCTCTCCATAGGAGACAGCGGCGCTGGACAAGCCCCTCCCCGCTCTCAGTAAGCAGAGAGGGACCCGTCATCCGTTGGCTCAGCGGAGATCAGCGGAGAGATCTCCCGCTGAGCTGGCGGACTCCGTAGCGACGGAGTCCACCTCCTGTGAATGAAGCCTTAGGAGACGGCAAGGCTGACCTGAAAGGTCATATCTCTGAGTCACCTAGTCTGGGTAAATGATTAGTTAATTAGCTCATGTTAATTAGGTTTCCGGTTACAGTTTGTATTGTCATTCTGATGATTTTAGTGAGATCTCAAATAAATCAGTTCATGTTCGGCAGCCAAGTACTGTCTAGTTATTGGTTGTCAGCGGTTTGGAATATCTGATATCTATATTCAGACTGGAGGATGCGGTATATGACAAAAAGCACTCAACTCCTCCCAGCCGAACAGGAAGTGGGCCCTGAGACCCCTGGCCAATCGGGTCTCAGGACCCGCTTCCTGATTGGCCAGGAGGAGAATCAGGAAGACAAAAGCGAATATGAATTCGCTATTGTCACACAGAATAGAGAACAAACCTTACTACCACTTTAACAACCTTTCTATTGTAATTGGCTCACAATTCTTCCCGTAAATCTACACAGAACTTGAACTGAAATATCAGACATTCCCCGTTCTGCTCTTAGGGCTACTTCACTCTTTGGATTTAATGTGTTACTAAACCCAGGAGCCTGCATTCACTATATATGGTCTTCCACAGTACACAGAACATGGAAATGCAAATATTTTAGTAAATATAAACTGCTAAATACCTTTATTCCACAGCAGTGTATTGCAGTCTTGTGACTTCTATCAGTGTCTGGTTAAAGCTTGTAGGAGGAGTTTTCATTCTACTCTGACTGCTCTATAAGACTGCAGGACCCTCTGTCTGGACAGTGCCGATTGGCCCTGTGCTTATCACATGCACTCTCCCAAGAAAAAAAAAACTCTCTAGCAATACACACCAAACTGAGCATGTGCAGCTTGTCCCCGAGCCTCTGTTCTACCAGGAGATGGATTGGGGACAGTGGAAGAAGGTGAGGATCAGAAAAGACAGGATCCAACAGCCTTTTTACACAATGCTGAGGATTTACCCCTTAGGTTCCACAGTGAGTATAACAAGCATGCTTTACTGCTTATACAGACTTATTTTACTGTTGTGGGTTTAGTAACACTTTAATGTTGCAGTGATGCAACGTTTCTCCTATTTCAGCACAGGACTGATCGATGTATGTGATTGGCCTGGAAAGGTCTTTTTTTTTTTTTTGTTTGTTTTTGTTTAATAAAGTAGGATTTCACTTTAAAAGCAAAATCCAGTTTCAATCACGACCTGACGTGTACAGATCGATTTTTTTTTTTTTTTTTGCTCTGTAAATAGTGGCAGATTTCCATAAATGTATGCGATGAGCCCGGCAGGCCATATGCTGAAGGTTGCTTGCTCTCAATGAGCCGATTACCTGCTTTAATCAATATGAGAAGCCTGGGGAGCTGTGAGCTCACATCCTCTCCCTGAACCTGCATCTGAGAACAGACACAGCAATTGTTAATGGGAGGAAAGGAGCGGAGAGCCGAGCAGCCTGCCTGAACCTCTCTGTCCTCGCTGTCCCCGCTGACCTCTTGCGGTTGTATCACTCGTGTAGTGAGGTCAGTGTGGCCACCGGCATAAACTGTTTACAGAGAGTTCATCTAATCCGCTCCTTATAAAATGAAGCAGCAACTAACTTCTCTGGCTCCAGGTCTGCAAAATAAAAGGGCATATAAAAGTTAAAAAAAAGTATACAAACGAGGGGTCTTTAAAAAGTTTCCGCGCTGTTTTGTATTAACCCCTTGAAGCGGCGCCTGCTGGCCCATTAGGGGGTTTAGAATGCCGGGAGGTGGGGTGTGACCACCGTGATTGGCTGTCACAGCAATCACATGATCGAAAAGCTCCTGATAGCAAGGGCGCGCGCTCTCGGCACAGCGCTATTTGCACTAATGCGCGCAAATATGCGGCCTCATATATGTATCGACTTTTATCGTACCCACTCCCACTTCTGCAATCCTCACCGACTGGACCATTCACAAAGCGCCACACAAGCGCAATGGGGAGCTGGCTGTGGGACGACCGGCTCCCATATCCAAGATGGCACCGCCAGGGACCTGCGGCTGTTAAAAAACTGGCTGTGGGAAGACAGTGTTGGACCCTGTGCACTGGTAAGACCCCTTTCACACTGAACATCGCCCTGCGCCAGCGGTAAAGCGCTGCACGTTTTAGCGGCGCTGTGCGGGCGGGAGTGGGGCGGGGTATAGAAGGGGTTAACAAGGGGTTAAAAGCGCCCGAAAAGTGCCGATGCCGAAACGCTTTGTAGGCGTTTCGGCAGCACTGCCTATTAATTTCAATGGCTGGGGTGGTTTACAAGCGTTGTATACACCACTCCCGCACCGCCCCAAAGATGCTGCTAGCAGGCCTTTTTTTTACGTCCAACAAGCGCACCGCCCCAGTGTAAAAGCACTCGGACTTTCACACTGGGCTGTTAGGGGAGGCAGTTTACAGGCGCTATTTTTAGCGCTTAAACACCTGTAAAGCACCTTCAGTGTGAAAGGGGTGCTTGATAGGCTCCGTTCACATCTAGTAACGCTCCCACGTTGCGTTTTTCAAGCTTTTTGTGTACGTTTTTGGAGCATCACCATTCACTTGAAAAGTGCGCCAAAGTAGCTCAAACACCTTTTTTTTTTGCCAACTTTGGTGCGCTTTTCGTGTGTTTTGTTGTACAACACTTTCTAAGCGCATTAGGGGTTCGGGTTGTTTGTTTCAGCGTGTTTTTGGCGTGCATTTTGGAAATGTGTGCAGAAATATGCCTTTCCGATATGCTCAGGTGTGAATGGGGCCTAAAAGTCAGCAGTCACGGCATTTGTAGCTGAAAAAAAACAACTGAAGTTCCTCTTTATTCAGTTGCCTACGTTTATAAACATCATGGCAGACAAATGGTTAAATCCAACTCACAGCTGCTGTCTTCAGTTAGTGTAGCTGAGGATGCAGCTATACAAACACGATCTGTGTTTGAATAGCTGCATTTAATATCAAGGGTCAAATAGATCCCTGATGTCTCCATAAAGAGGACCTGTCACCTGCCCATGCTATCACATAGAGAGCTAACAGTCCCCCTATGTGATGGCAATAAAAAAATAATAAAGAACTCATACAAGATCCTTTTTTTTTTGGTACAAGACCCCGGATATACTCCACAAAATGTATCCCTCCACCTCTGACCGTTGTTGCCGCTGCCGGCAGGACAGAGGCTCTCTCTTCCACATCTACTGGTCTTGTCCCCTCCTGGCCCCGTTCTGGCAATCCACGCAACAACTACTGACCCGCCTCCTAGAGGTACCAATTCCCCTGATGCCCAAGCTGTTCCTGCTGGGCCTCTCGCAGCCTAAGGTCACCAAACCTTACAAAAAACTTCTCAGGCATATCTTAACAGCAGCCAGATGCCTGAAAGCCCTCAATTGGAAGAAAACCACCCCCTCCAACCCAGGAGTACCCTGTACTCCAGGATCAAAGATGTAGAGTTGATGGAGAAGATGGCGGCCAGAATGCGCGATAAGTTGGACGATCACGATGAGGTCTGGGGGGAGTGGCGTCGGCAGAAGGACATGCCTTGAGCGGGCGTAGGAGCAGGCGCGGTAACCTAACCTTCTTCTCTTTTTCCTTTTTCTTCCTTCTCTCCTCCCCTATTCTTTCCTTTCTTTCCATCTTTCTCTTTTCCTCTATAATTTGATTGTATGCTCATGCAGAAATGTTAGTGACACTAACTGTCAGATGCTGTATACTGCCTTATGTTAGCGGACATAGCCATTGGAGCTGTTGGTTCTTATTTGTTTTTTCTTTGCACCTATCGGCCCTTTGGCCCATGCCCTATAACACCTACCGTATATACAACACGAACTGTTGCATTTTGGCGATTGTCTGTTTTGACTTTTTGATATCTGTGCGTTCCTATGATATGTGAACTGCTTTATTTAAATTTAAAAAAACGTTATTTGAAAAAAAATAAAAAATAATAAAGAACAAAAAAGTGTAATAAAATTGTATAAAATAAAAACAATTTGTAAAAAATGTAAAGCACCCCATCACCCCCGCACACACCCCATAAAAAAGCACAGCACAGGATGAGCGCATCTATGTAACATCAATTGCGGCAAACATGTGAGGTATCATCACGAGCAAAATTTCTAGGGCCATAATTATTATTGTTATTATTATTATTTAGGTACTTATATAGCGCCGTCAATTTACGCAGCGCTTTACATATACATTGTACATTCACATCGGTCCCTACCCTCAAGGAGCTTACAATCTAAGGTCCCTTAACTCACATTCATATACTAGGGCCAATTTAGACAGAAGCCAATTAACCTATCAGCAATTCATAGCTAACTCTAAACTGATGACCTGTAAAGGCTTTCAAAGTGTTCCCTAAGGAAAAATATACTCTTGCATATTCATTTTGACACATCCAATACTTTTGATTATTTGGTTTTTAAATAGAGACCCCAATGGAGAGGATATTGTATTGATATCAGATGGACATTGAGATCTTATGTTCTTTCTAGCTCTAAAGAAGGGGACGATCTTGGACCCCTGAAACGTGTGGCTACTTTTTGGATTTTTCCCCTGACTTTTACTTGAAACAACCTGGTTTTAAATATGACCCATGGAGAGGATATTTTATTGATACCAGATTGACATGAAGGGCTTCTTTAGTCCTTTCTAGCCCTAATGAAGGGGGCGATCTTGGACCCCTGAAACATGTAGCTACTTTTTGGATTGTACCTCTGACTTTTATTGGAATAAACTTGGTTTCAAATATGACGCTGTGGAAAGTATATTGTATAGACAGCAGAAGGACATGGAGATCTTCTTATGTTCTTTCTAGCCCTGATGAAGGGGGTGCCCTTGGGCCTCCGAAACGCATGGCTGCTTTTTGGATTGTACCTCCGGCTTTTATTGGAATAAACTTGGTTTTAAACATGATCCCATGAAGAAGATATTGTATTGATATCAGATTGACATTGAGATGCTCTTGTGTTCTTTCTAACCCTGATGAATAGGACAATCTTGGACCCCTGAAAAGCATGGCTACTTTTTGGATTGTACCCCTGACTTTTGTTGGAATAAAGTTGTATCAGGACCGCTTAGCAGTTGTGTGGCACTTTAGTTTAAATTTTTGTTACATTGTGCTACAAGCCAGGAAGACCATGGAGATCCTCTGGATCCTCAGCCTCTTTTAGTAATTTCCTCTCTACATGCATCAGCTCCAGTGACTTGTGCACATCTCTAAGCCCGTTTACTACCAGTGACAACGGCAGACCATGCCCGTGCAACATGTGTCGGCACAGCCACTTTTAGTCTCAACTAGAGATGACAATGCAGAAGCACAGTTGGGAGACAGTTGTCACCTTACCTTTTTAACCCAAACCTTCGATGACCATGACGTTGGAGGTGGTGGTGATCAAACACTGCTGGAACTTCCAACCAGACTGAACCGGATATGGATCTAGTAAGGCAGAAAATGCAATTTGAACCGTAAAGGCTGCAATGTTTTTGGTGGTGGTAACATGAAAGCCTTGAATATTCTAGCTGAACCATAAAGTCTGATTTTTTTTTTTTTTCATTTTATAAATTTTTATTTCGACCATTCAAAAAAGAAGACAATAACTGAAAACAAAGGGAAGGTAAATCTCATGACGTTATCCATACATCATTGTAATAACATAATCACTTAATTGGTCTATTCATCCATCCGACCAACAATTATATTTCAGAATTTACTTCATAGTCTCAACAATTATTCCTATTCACCATAATTCCCTTATTCATTCATTTCTACCTGTATCTGTTCCCCTTTGGTCATACATCTGTAAACTCAATCTATTCCGGTATTCTTAATACAGTGTCTGCCTCTATCCCTCCTTCTAGATTACCCCCCCAATCCAATCCATAACAAGACAAAACCTCAAAATACATTCATAACCCAATAAACACACCCACACAAAACAACAACCAATGACAGCGAAAACAAAACAAACACCGAAAAAAGAGAAAGAAAAAAAAAAGAAAAGGGGGGGAAATCCCTTTACAATAAATCAGGGACTCCCCCCTCTCCTCCCCCCCTCCTCTCCAGGGTCCCTAACAATATCTTACTCCTCTATACTGCTCCCAAAAGTGTCCTCCCCTCCTCTGAGTTAATAAAGAGATTCCATCTTTCTGTTAAAAAAAATTAAATAAAGAGATTCCATACGGACCATGTTTTCCGATATGTCTCTTTTTTCTGTCGTGCTTCCATTTGATTCATCTCCTCTACTTTCTTAAGCCATAGTCTTATTGATGGAGATTGTCTTTGCTTCCACATACCCGGTATGCACGCTTTAGCCGCATTTAAAAGATGGCATACTATCATTCCCCTATATCTCTTTACTGACATTTTTGTTTCATGTAATAAAAAGAAGGCCGGGTCGTCAGATATCTCTTCTTCCCAAAACTGCTGACTAATTCTCCGGACCACTCCCCAGAAATCCTTGATTCTAGGGCATGACCAGAAGATATGTAATAACGTCCCAGGATCTCCACAGCCTCTCCAGCAGGTATCCGTGACCTCCGGAAAAAGTCTGTGGAGAAGAACAGGGGTTCGGTACCATTGGGAGACAATTTTATAATTTGTTTCTTGTCTCTTCGTACACATTGAGGATTCAAATATATTGTGTATTATACTGGTACGTTGTTCCTCTGTGAAGATTCTACCTATTTCCAATTCCCATTTACCTACAAATGGCAGTTGGAAATCTTCTGTTGGTCTGATCAACAAATCATGCATCTTCGAGAGTATATGAGAAAGTGATCCTTTCTCGTTACAATATTCTTCGAATATCGTTAGCTTCCCCTTAAAGTTATCAGGTGGAGGTAAAGTCTGCAGAAAATGCCCCAGATAAAGTCTGATTTTACCATTTTTTCTGTGGTCGTAACGTTAAGTTCTTGACTTGCTTCCATTGGAGAGGGTGTGTGTGTGGGACAATTGGCTGTTTAAAAAAAAAGGAATAGCAGTCCTAATATGTATAGGGTGGACATAGCTGGTCAGACCTCCAAATCATCAACTTGTCCTTGGGAGCTTGGCTACTTCTTCGGCAGTGGCCAAGGATCCAAGGATCCATGGCCTGTACATGTGATTTCACACTCACAATGGAAGATGCTTACAGCTAAAATCATATAACTTTCTGTGAAATACAATACGGGACAATAGGACAAATATGGCCCTCCGGGCTAAGACACATTCTTTATACCTACCGCGTTGTCTTAATTTACCAAATCAAGACAGTAACATTCTGTCCCATGGGTTCAGGAACATAGACAAGGAAATTAAGTAAAGTAAAAATGAAAATGATCACCGTATCCACGGTTCTTGGCTGTTCTTTTCCCATAGCCACCCAGGCCACATAGAGATGTATTAAGAGACAGGGAGTGCAAGGTTACATTCTTTGGGTTGACTTTGGAGGGGGTCACAGGGTATTCTCTTTAAAATTTTGCTCTGCTCTCAAAAAAAATGGAGGAGCATCCATTATGACCTCTTTACTTTGCACCAAGGAAACCATGACGTAGGAGGTAGGTCAAGCTTTAGGCATTTTGTGCCCACCATGGCCAATGATTCTTTATTTGTACAATAAGAAATCTACTAACCACAGGTGTTCACCACCCAACCCAGGCAGTTGTAAGCTGCCTTGTTTTTTTTTGTTTTATCAAGACAGTAGCATTCCGTCTCATGGGTCGGGTTTTACTAAATCAACCCCAATGTGTAAACCGTATGTCTTCAAAAGTCGCAGGCAATCGCATTGGACCGAGCTACGACCGCATGCGGTCTACAGGCACCTTAACCCTCATAGGCACGAAGCCAACAGTCACATGCAAGAAAATTTATTGCGGTGGATGTAAGCACAGAGGCGGCAGCGCCCCCTCCCCAAGCAGCTGCAACAATCGCAGGCTTGACACAGAATGCTTGAGCTGTACAGAAGCATGAAGCTCCATACTTAGTCACCGAAGGGTGGGTGGGTGTGCAGCTTCACCCTCCCCTAGACACTCCCTCTGGCTCTGTCAGCAGTATCATGTTGCAGAGTCCTTGAGCCTCAGTCAATGTGAACAGTGCTGTCTAAGAGGACTGTTCATCCCTTGGACTATACAAACTAGGGACTCCTAGGACCAGAGCGGACTACAGGAGGAGGGGAGGTGGTCAACCTAACTAGAATACCACAGAAGAAGCTGTCACCCTTTAAGAAGACCCTTTTTTTTGCTGCTTAAACCACCATGTCAACTGTACAAGTCATCTATCACCAGAAGATCCATAATTACCTTCTAAATTCGGTTTTCCCCAAAGACGACATGCCAGCTGGTGAGTTGCATCTGCAGAAAAAAAAAAAAAAAAAATCAAAAAAATTGTTACTTAAACCCTGAGTGTTGCGTTACTTGTAAATTGGTCTTTTTTGATGTGCGTTGTATACATTGTATCACTTGACCGGTTTGGTAGAAGTAGACGGTGATAACCTATGATGCATTAGATTGTAGAAATATTTTTTTTTGCATGTGGTCGTGATTCACAAGATCCTGACAGATCATGACAGCCACGGTTCAGATCCATATTAAAGGAGAATTTACAGTGATTTCTGTGATGCATGAGAGTGGGAGGCGGTGGGTTAGGTAACCACCGGGGACACCTAGCTGTGCAAAGGGAAACACACACCATCTGGGCTATTATGATATAACACCGGCTCCTGGTGCTTTTGTTTTTTATTTTTAAAAGCACCGGCTTCTTCGGTAGCGCCGTACAAAAAAAAATGTCATCAAAAAATAAAAAACCCAACACACCCGTGGCCCCAGCATGGGGGGACCCTAAGCAATAATTTGGTCGACACCGATTTAAAACACTTTTTTTTTCTTTTTCATTTTTAAACCGAAGAGCTTGCAATCATCAGTCACATGATGACATCTCTGTGTGCACCGTTGACACATTGAAATCGAATTTAGGACAGGGGGGGGGGGGGACCGGCTTGAAGGTTGCTGACCTCTGACTTATAAATAACAAAAGGGGGGGTGGGGGATGGAAGAGTGCAAAATCTATTTTTAGCCGGCTGCTGTGCCATCTAACTGTACACGTTAAATATTGCCAAATGCAGGAGGCGGTTTATTTAGAAAGCAAGAAAGGGCTAAAAAAAAAAATTGGGTAAAATTTTGGGATTTCAATGGCTACGATGTTAAATATCCTTAAATAAAAAAAGGATTTATCGTTGTAGATTTAGAATGCAGATTCCATGCCGGGGGGGGGGGGGGGGGGGTTAGCCAGCGGACGCTATAGTGGAAGATGTAGGATTACATAACATGGCCGTTCTCTGGGATTCTAAAGGAGAAAGATATTCGTGACCTATAGAATTGAAAAATGTAAAAAATTTGGTTCTTGATGCATTGTACGTTTTGGTTGGAACATTATTCCCCTTTGGCTAAGGAGTGTACGGGAAGCAGAATTTTTTTTTTAAGCATGCGAAAAAAAAAAATGCTATCTTCAGCAACCTCCTAAAAATACTGCGTCGTCGTAGATGGCTGCGTGAGGTAAACGTATATCTGGTAGATGCCGTTCTCCACCGTGGAGTGGCGGAATTCCTGAATATAAATAGGTGGTAGATCTGAGCCATTTTGTAACTGCGTAGTAGCTCAGGGCGGTATTAAGAGGGAATTCTGTAGCAGGGAGGCGATGAATCGAGCACCATAAGAGGTTAACAGAATTTGTATGAGCTGGCTGGCAAGAAAAATGTCAACAAAGCGCTCACGGCTGGCGCCTAGTGGCCGAAGTTCAAATCAAAACCACACCAGCAGCAATTTGCTGGAGAGAGAGAAAGCGGTTAGGCAGCTGGCTTAGCATGACACACAATAAGGCGCGCCAAATAACAATACAACAACGTGAGGAAGAAACGCGCATGCTTCTTTTTTTTTTTTTTTAATTGGTCTCGGTTACGCTGGGTGTTCACCGGCGCAGGTTTCGATGACTTGCGGACTCTTTTCTAAAATTAGAAGAGTGGAATGCCAACGGCTTGCAGGAGATCCTGACCTAAATAAATAGGAAATGCAAAACTTAGTTTACAAACAACGTAAAGGTGAATCATACTCAACGGGAGGTGTGGACTTTGCGAGTCGTATTTTACGTAGGATTCCCAAAATTCTCCACCCTAGGAACGGGGTAAAACAACCCCATGACCACTTCTTACCGGTGCACTTATAAATGTGCCGAACATGATGGTAAATCAAGGAGTTGCGGTCGGTGTCCAGTATGGCAGGGGCCGCTGAATTTATGATTATTAATAAATCCCCTTTATCCTATTATCCCAACTTTATTTATTTTTTAATTATTGACCCATGTACCACAAGAGAATGTAAAAGGCAGTCAAGAAAAAACACAAATTCATAGAAGTTGTGCACGTTGTATTGACTTGCGTCACAAAAATGGCATCTGCTGCGTACCTAATTCTGATTGGGCACATCTAAACCATAGCTAGCAATTTATCTGTAGCACCGATGCCTTAAACGTGAAAGCCTAGCATGGCCTGGAGTGACTAGGCTTACCCTAATTGTTATTAAACCAAGCCTCTTGGACAGCCTTTCGCAAACCAAAAAATGTTCAGGTCCCTAGGAACCCTTACTAAAACCAATAGGCAAAATGCCCCTTATATTGGTGGTCAGTAGGAAGAATCCCCCCTACCCCTACAGTGGTGGTCAAAATTCCACCCTTAAAGACAGTAAGATATTTGGTGTCCTGGTATTGGCTTTGCCAAGTGGTGTTGGCCCTGGAACCTTAAAGGCACCATCAAACGGTGGTCCATCAGCCATGGCTCAAGGAACCCCTAACAACCTCTGGATGAACCGCAGGGTTCCACAGAACCCTGGCTGAGAGTGGCTTCTCTTATCAGCTGATTAGATTTTGCCATTTCCTATGAGTTTCACTAACAAACATAGACTTTTTTTTCCTCAAAGAGCCTCCATCGTAAACCAGTAGTACCTGTCACGCCTCCTATTAATGCCTGGGCTGGGTGCAAGGGAGAGGGAATGGAGGGGTGGCGGCCATGCCAAAACATGCAGCAAATTTCTAAATACATCCGGCAAGGGTGACGTTGGAAAACAAAATTAGACACGCCTGTAAAGAAGCATGACTAGAACGATCTGTATACAAAGTCATTTTCTACGACTATGACTGGTACCTTTGTACATGAGATAGGCATCCAACAGAGGAGGCTGTTGCTTTGTACACAGGCGGAATTTATTAAAGTGTGTGTAAAAACCCAACAATGAACTTCCTGTGTTATCTCAAGGAGAGTCAGTAGCCCTCTGGGGCCTTATCTTGTGGAATGATTAGCAGTTATGTTGTGGAGGTGGGACTAGCATAGTTTGGCAAGCGAAAACTGGGCAGGGCTGACACCACTCAGTCCGACTCCACAATAATGCTATGGGTTGTCAGCCCACAACAGGACTGAGGGCTCATTCACATGGGAATAGCATGAACATGTGTGCGTCTATGCGGCTGGCATTTGCGTACAAATTAACAACAATCTGCACGCTGGTTACCGAGCGTTTGCCTGCGGACTGTTTACGTCCAGGTCTGCTCATCAGTCCCTGTACTCTTGCAAATGCTTGGATGTACGGTGACACGTGGCCTGTCATTGATTTGTATACAAACACATGTCACTTCTGGACGCATAAACACACGCCCATTCACGCTGTACAGTGTGAATGAGCCCTTGGGCCCCAAGTGCATTTCTGCCAGGTCTACGTCTATTTTCTGTGCTCCAAAGGAATAAAGTGAAGGAAAATGTGCATTTAGGGCAGAGACATACTGTATGTTTTGTTTTTATTTTGCCCTCTTAGCTTTTTACACGACATCATTATACAGAAAGAAATGCGTATATCAACGCATGCCTAAAATTATCTGTGTGTGTGGCAAGGTGAGGCGTTTTATGGTGGCATGTATGAGGTAGTTACAGATATATGTGAAACTTCTAAATAAGAAGTAGGTGCTTATTTTATGAGGTAATTCTCTTTACAGGTTACCTCAGAGGAATGCAGCTAAGATAAAAATAAAGAGGATATGGTTTTTATTTTTAACATGCACTGAGGTGTTTGTTGGATGTTTTGTGAGGTCACTCTCTCTCTCTCTCTCTTTTATATATATATATATATATATATATATATATATATATATATACACACAGTATATTTCTTAGGTGCATTCCTCAATTCCTCTGAGGTAACCTGTGTGTGTGTGTGTGTATATATGTATATATATATATATATATATATATATATATATATATATATATCTTAGCTGCATTACTCTGAGGTAACCTGTATAGAGAATTACCTCACAAAACAATCAAATGCCTCTGTGCATATTAAAAAATACATAAATTATAAAAAAAAGTTTATGTACTGTATATATTCTCCAATGGTTGCCCCACTGCACACATATCAGAGATAGAAAAAATGGGCTTGGGTGTGCAGCAAAGACTGTAGTGCATGTAATCCAAAAGAGAGAGCGGTACTCATGGGTCTTGAAAGGGAAACGCACAATGAAGGTTATATTTCAACGTTTCGATGAGGCACAAACTCGTCTTCCTCAGGACCGACGTCCTGAGGAAGACGAGCTTGTGCCTTGTCAAAACAAAACCTTCATTGTACGTTCACCTTTCAAGATCCGTGAGTGCGCTCTCTCTTTTTGAATATATATATATATATATATATATATATATATATACATATATACATATATACACACACACATATCTTAGCTCCATTCCTCTGAGGTAACCTGTATAGAGAATTACCTCACAAAACAATTAAAGGGTAAGTTCAGCTTTACAGAAAAATCTTTAAGGTGAACTTACACAGGACTTCCTCCTCACCCCGCCCCCAGACCTTGATCGTGGCAATCTCCCGTTCTGAGCCCTGGTATATCCGCGTCTAAGAGTCCGGGGCTTAAAAATTCCCTTGGCATCCACGCGTCTTCCTCCAAGCCAACAGGATGGGCTACGCAGCTTCTAATTTGGTCGGCGCTGCCCATGTAACGGCGCTCACCAATTAGAATGCTTTCCGAAACATCTCTCCTGACGGGGTACGTTTTGGAGATTCAGCTGCGGAGATCTTTAAGCCCCCTGACTCCTGACGCAGATATAATGGGGGGCTCAGAATGGGAGATTGCCGCGATCCAGGTCAGCGGGACTGGGGGGGGGGGGCAAGGAGGGGATCCTGTGTAAGTTCACCTTACCGATTTTTCTGTAAAGGTGAACTTACCCTTTAAATACCCCTGTGCATGGTAAAAAAAAAAAAAGTGTATGTGTATATATATATATATATATATATATACATACACACACACATACTCTTGTATATTACATTTTTTTAACATGCACAGGGGTATTTCAAGTTTGAGGTATTTTTTTTTTTATACAGGTTACCTCAGAGGGATGCTGCTAAGATAATATATATATATATATTAATTAATATATTTTAGCAGCATCCCTCTGAGGTAACTTGTATAAAGAATTACCTCAAAATTGAAATACCCCTGTGCATGTTAAAAAAACTAAATATACAAGAGTATGTGTGTGTGTATATATATATATATATATATATATATATATATATATATATATATACCTTTTTATAATTTATGTGGCTTTTTTTAACATGCACAGAGGTGTTTGATTGTTTTGTGAGGTAATTCTCTACACAGGTTACCTGATAAGATAATACAATGGGGTTTGGTTTTCTAGAAGTGTTGCTTTGTTTTTGTCATGCAGTGAGGTGTTTATGATTGTTTTGTGAGATGCCATGATGATCTGGTGTATGGTTCTCTATGGAAATCTCTTGTATTTTCTCATCCCTGGTCCCCATGTTTCTTTGCACATGTCCCTATGGATGGTGTGAGCTCCTGCAGACCACCCAGCCCCTTTCAGGCAGCCTCCCCCCTCAGCCCCTCTCCCTGTGTGGTGCTCCTTTACCTTATGTGCTCCCGGATTTTGCCGCCAAAAGCAAAGCCCACTCTCATCCTATAGGAATGTGAGGAGGGGAGGGGGGAGCCCATGATGAAGCCCCCCTCTCTCTCTCCTGTATAGCCCACTGCTGTGCCCAGCAACCATCACCTCATCCAACCCAATTGTTTTGCAAATGTGTAAACTCTCTCCCCATCAGCAGCCATGACTTCATATAGGGTGATAGGCTGCTAATGAGAACGCTGTGGAAAATTCCAACTCTTCAATGAGAAGTTAGGAAATCTCCTCCACACATTGTTTAACTTTTGTGTTTTGGGAGGGGGGGGGGGGGCAGTTTCAAAAGGCGGGTCCAGCCCAGAGGAGGATGAGGGGGATTGAAAAGACAATAGCAAAGCATTGCTTGCTTAGCCACGCCCTCTCGGTCGCTTTGCATTTAAATGCTTAGCCCGTTGCTGTGCGCCCATTGGCTGCCTGGTGGTGGGAGGTGTGAGCGGCGAGGGGAGAGGGAGAGACACACACACAGAAAGAGAGGGAAGGGCCGACCCCGCCTTGGCGCGCGAATGGAACTCCCGGGACGCGCTGTGATTGGTTGCAGCCGCACAACTCCCTCGCGCTGATTGGCCGACCCGCGGGCAGAAGGAGTAGTGAGATACAATTTTTTTTTTTTTTTTTTTTTTTAGAGCGCTCTACCCACACGTGGAGCTTATTTCGTTGTTCTACCGGCCGGCTTCACGCGTGTTTGGTGTGTTTGAGTGAGAGATTCGGGGAATCCGTACCAGGGAAGGAATCATGCTGCTGGCTGCTCCGGAAACCTTCATGGATCATCCCATCAATCGTTATTATAGGACGTCCGAGCCGAACAATAATAGTGTGAGCCCGGCGTCCTCCAGTCCATGCCCGGTGGCTGATGAGCAGGGCAACCTAACCGGAGGTAAATATGGGGGGGAGAGGAGATTGTACACTGCAGGCTATACAGCGCGTTCATGGCGCACGTGGTGTGCAGACTTTAGTTTTTTGCTGTGTATATTATTTATATATATATATATATATATATATATATATATATATAATATATATATATATATATAATTATTAAAATAAATTATATATCCATTCATGTTACCCAACAAAAAAAATTGTTTTGTTTATATATATATATATATATATATATATATATATATATATATATATATATATATATATATATATATAATGTGTATATGTACTTGCTATGGTGTTTTTTTTTTTTTTTTTTGAAAGAAAAAATCCAAAACCTACATAAAAAAAAAAAAAAAATATATATATATATATATATATATATATATATATATATATATATATATATATATATATATTTTCCCTGTGGTCATCATGGCACATGACTTGTCATTGGATGGGCTCTGCCTGCTGCGGATGTGTTGCCATTTATTTCGGTCCAGCTGCAGCATGTGATCTGATCTCTATGAATGGCTTTGATCTTCTGTGTACAGTCGGTGTGGCTTATTACGTGTGTGTGTATACGTGTGTGTGTGTGTGTGTATACACTGCACATGGGGGGGAGGGCGGATGGGTTTCGTTGTGATTTTTATTTCTATAGAGAATGGAGCTGAAGATTAAGAAATACTTTGTATCTCTTTTCAGCTGATTGTTACAGATCAGAATGTAGTGCAGAGGATACATTGTATACAGCAGGGATGATGGATAGTAGCACACTGTATACAGATGATTATAGAGGGGTTGAGCTGGATTCAACTGAATATAGATGGGGAAGGGTATATTGTATACAGATGATTAAAGGAGGGGGCACACTGTATACAGCTTATTTATAGATGGGGGGGGGGGCACTGTATATAGTTTATGGATAGGGAGGCATACTATATACAGATTGCAAATATGGAGGGTGGGGAGACGCACACTGTATACCACTGACTTTGGGGGGGTGCTGTATGCAGATGATTATAGTTTAGTATACAGCATATTATGGATAGGGGTATACTGTATAGATTATGGGGGTTATGCAGATTATAGATGAGGGGGCATACTGTATACAGTTGGCTATGGGGGTACTGTATACAGATTATAGATGGGAGGAGGCATGCTGTATACAGATTATATATGGGGGGCCCCATATATACAGTTGACTATGGGTGTGGTTTATAGATGGGGAGGGGAGCATACTGTATACAGCTGATTTACTGCATACAGATTATAGAGGGGAGTATACAGATTATGGGGGGCATACTGTATATTGATGAGAGGCATACTGTAGATTATAGATATGGGGCACACTTTGTGCAGCTGATTATGGATGGGGGAGTGCTGTATACAGATGATTATGGATAGAGGTATACAGATTATATGGGGGGTGCTGTATCCAGATTTTAAATGGGGGGCTACTGTATACAGCGGATAATGGATAGGGAGTATACTGCATACAGCTACCGTAATTATAAAAATGTGGGGGGGTACATTGTATACATCTAATTATATATGGGGGGGGGCACATTGTACGTAGCAAAGCTTAGATTGAATATATGACGTGCCCATCCATTCAGTTCATGTTTGCAGCCGTCTGTCTCTCTGCGTCATTGCACATGGTCTGTTGCTAATAAGATGTATCTGCAGTGTTGGGTCCACATCCTATGATCTGTGAGCTACACTAGATAGCTGTGTCCATCCCGCCCTCCCTACTTTGCATTACCTGCAGTATGTGCCGGGATGTGCTACCTGCAGCAAGAGGCTGCAGCTATTGATCTGGCTGGGGTGGGGGCGGCTTTGCAGATGAGCCGTAGGCTGTGGTGCAGTGAGCAGCGGCGGAGTGTGGGTGTGGGGTGGTCTCCTCCTGAGGGAGGGGTTTCCCTGGGATACCCGCAGAGCTAAGCCTGGGAAGGGGTTTGCCTGTTCTGCAGGGAGTCTCCCTGGTCCTGCTGTTTTCTAGGAGAAGATGCTGCTGTGTGAGTGCTCCAAACACATAACCACTGCACACAGGACTCATTATGACGGCACCATGGCCTTTCTGCATCGTGACTCACCCTCTGTATACGTTTATGAAAATATCTATCTAGTGATGAGTAAGAGCCTCATGTTCTGAGATCATCACTTAACGTGAGCAGATATAACGAGATGGGGGGGGTCTGCGTGGACCTCACACTCCGATAGTTCAGCCACTGCAGTGCCATGAATGTTCTGGCTGTACCTGCCCTTAGTATCCTTTCAGGTATATTGACTTCCTAGATGTAATGATGCTTGCCGGCATCAACAGTTGGCTAACCTTCTTTTCTTCTTCCTTTGCAGTCGCAGAACCCTTCGAGAGCTGCTACCAGGTGGGGCCTGTCATTGGCACTGGAGGATTCGGCACGGTCTATTCTGGAGTCAGGCTGGCAGATAAGCTACCGGTAAGTTGTTTTGTATAGTGGTACAGAGAGAGAGCTCTACAGCAGGGGTCTCAAACTGGTGGCCCTCCAGCTGTTGAGAAACTACAAGTCCCATGAGGCATTGCAAGTCTGTCAGTTACAAGCATGACTCCTACAGGCAGAGGCACGATGGGACTTTTAGTTTTGCAACAGCTGGAGGGCCACCAGCTTGAGACCCCTGCTCTACAGTCTATTGGGGGGTGTCTAAGTGAGCAATACAAACAAATGCTATTTTTTAGATTCCATTGAAATTATGCATTTAGTTTAAAAGCTGCTACATTGGAACTTGTGTTGGCAGTGCAACTAATGTCGTCTGTTTTTGTTTACAGGTTGCTATCAAGCATGTGGCACGGGACCGGATTGGAGAGTTTAAGCATATGGTAAGCAGTCATAATACCAGCTCAGGTTGCTTATAGCACGTCACATCAAAATGTTAAATTAGCCTGGCTGCATGAGGCTTATTGCGTTTTTTTTTTTTTTTTTTTTTTTTTTTTTTTTGCTTTCTTTTTAGAATGGCACCCTGGTCCCTCTTGAAATCTGCCTTTTAAAGAAAGTGTCAGCGGGCTGCCGCGGAGTGATCAAGCTTTTGGACTGGTATGAGCGGCCCGACGGTTTTATCATCATCATGGAGAGACCGGAGCCCGTGCAGGATCTGTTTGACTTTATCACAGAGCGGGGAGCTTTGGGCGAGGAGCTCGCCGCCAACTTCTTCCGGCAAGTGGTGGAGGCTGTGCGGCACTGCCACTCCTGTGATGTGGTGCACCGAGACATTAAAGATGAGAACATTCTGGTGGACCTCAGGACAGCTGAGCTCAAGTTGATCGATTTTGGCTCCGGCGCACTGCTGCGGGATGCAGTTTACACAGACTTTGATGGTTAGTTTCCATTCTGTTGCCTATTTTAATGGTTTTTGTTTTTAGTGTTAAACTACATACAAGATTTCTTTAAAAAAGGGATGATTGGCAGTTAATTGGGTCAAAACTCATACAAATTCATGTAGGGCATTGGTGCCTGTTCTATTATCAAGCCTACTAAAGTTGACCATACATATTGCTCTAACCATACCAGTGCTCTAAGACACGTGTGTCAAACTGGCGGCCCTCCAGCTGTTGCAAAACTACAAGTCCCAAGAGGCATTGCAAGGCTGACGGTTACAAGCATGGCTCTCTGGCAGAGGCCTGATGGGACTTGTAGTTTCAGCTGGAGGGGGCAGCATTTTGACACTCCTGCTCTAAGATGAGACAAGTATACGTTGGAGATTTACTAAAAATGGCACACTCAGTATCTGGTGCAGCTGTGCATAGTAGCCAATCATGTTCTAACTTCAACTTGTTCAATTGAGCTTTGGCAATAAAACCTATAAGCTGATTGGTTTCTATGCAAAGCTGCACCAGATTTTGCACTCCAATTTTAGTAAATAACCCCCATTTGAGTCCGAAGTACTCCATGAGATTTTTTTTCCATTGCTTTGGGATCCCCAGTGATGGTCTTCAGAAAACCCTCAAAAATTAGTTAGGGATGCTGTAAACGACAGTTTGCATTAGTTTGTTACTTTTTGGATATTCTTGGGTCTAAATGTTCTTTGTTTTTATTTGAAGGTACACGAGTGTACAGCCCACCAGAATGGATCCGCTTCCACCGATACCATGGGCGTTCAGCTACCGTGTGGTCCCTCGGCATCCTGCTATACGACATGGTGTGTGGCGATATCCCCTTTGAACATGATGAAGAAATTCTTAAGGGCAAGATCCAGTACCGTTGCAGGGTATCAAGAGGTAAGCCAATCCTTCAAGCACTCATTTAATGGTCACTCTCATTGGGGTTGATGTACTAAAACCGGAAAGTGCAAAATCTTGGGCAGCTGTGCATAGTAGCCAATCAGCTTCTAAGGCTGGGTTCACACTATACGACACGACTTTCATCCTACTTTGCTCTGCGACATCTGTCCTACATTGGTCCGACATTCATGAACAGGATACTACTTTGATCCGACATTGTGCTAGTCTGACTTGTCCTTTGACCAATCAAAACAATCCCAGGGTGAGATAAATGCCTTTTACTGCTGCTGTAATCACATGTCGGATGTCAAATGTCGGATGGTTAGGACAAGGATCCTACTTTGATCCGACATTAATGATATTCAATGGGCTGAAGTCGGATCAAAGTCGGACAGAAGTAGTACAGGGAGCATTTTTAATGTCGGACCGACATGTGTCGGACCAGTTAAGACGGCTCTCATAGGGAAACATTGATTTTCACACGTCATGCGACATGAGCTCCTAATGTTGGAGCGTTTGTCGCCCCAGTGTGAACCAGGCCTCACTTCAGCTTGTTCAATTAAGCTTTGTCCACAGCCTGGAAGCGGATTGGTTTCTATGCACAGCTGCACCAGATTTTGAAACCCCTTGTGTTGTCTGTTGCCTTTTAATATCCAGGAATAAGGTTTACAATTAGCCACACAAAGTGCATCCACCCATGATTACTGTAGGTGCACAAGCAGACATGGACAGCTGTGGTTGCCATTAGCCTGTTGCACTGTATCGGCACAGAGCTGCCAATCCCAGCTACAGAAACTAGTCGATTTTGCTGCTGGGATTTACTGTTTGGTTAAACGCCTGTGCGAATGTATCCTTGGCAATTCGTTTTTCTCATTCAGTGTAGTTCTGGGAGAGCAAGACCCTTTCATTGTGACTAGGGAGGCCATAAGCTGTTCTTTAAAGTTGGTTGTTAAAGTAAATCTTTCACAAATACAGGGGCTGCCAATGTTCACCTATACTTGCAAGTACTAGTTGACTGGCTGCTATACCGATCCGTTGCCTTTAATACTTTGTGCAAAACTAGTGGCGGGTCAATGACTCAATCTGGCAAGTCAGAATTTGTTAAACATTATTGGCTTATTTGTAGCAGGTCAATGTGTGTTAGCTTGTCAGTCTTTTTCCTCATGGGTTACTTTTAACAAGGGGAATAAAAGACCTTGGGCTTTTATAGTGGAAAAGAACATATTTGGTTGCTGTGGCTAATACAGTTGGTCTTGCCACGGTCTATTAGTATAATTGGCCCCCAGCATTGCTTGCAGATATGTAGGTGGTGACTGTTTTGCATCAATTACACACCTATATTCCATGTTCTAAGTTGCGTTTTTTTTTTTTTTCCCCCTTCAGAGTGTCAGCATTTGATCGAGTTGTGTCTGTCAAAGAGACCCTCAGACCGACCCACCCTTGAACAGATCCTCTCGCATCCCTGGATGTCACAGCAAAAGCTCCTAGACCAAAAGGACAATGGCAAAGTAACAAGAAAGCTGGACCAAGAATCTAGCAGCTCAAGTCAGGAAAGCCTCTGAGCCCAAAAAACAGACGCTCGCTGAGCGACTTGGGAAAGGATATTACGAAGTCCCGGCGCAGAGGGGCTGTCATGGATCTGAACGTCCGGTCCCCTCAGGCTTGGATTCCCAGTGGGATAGAAGGAGCTGTCCCACCCAAGTGATATACCTCGAATATGGGGGGGTCTTCAGAAGGAACTTTGTTTAAGGAATGTGGTGACTTCAGACTGGACTATATCCTAGAGACCCCTCACTTTACCAAAAGACTTTGATGGTTGGGGTGGGAGGGGGACGTGAGCAAGCAGGAAGGGTGGGTAGCCTGCTATGCCATGAAGGGGCTTCACTAGCAAGCATATATTTTGTATCTTGCTTAATGGTTCTTTTTTTTTTTTAATATTCAGGTCCGATCTGCTGTTGACAACACATTATGAACAAGTGCTCGCTTTTAGAAGTGCATCCACATAAATGTTGACTCAACCCAAAATCATTTTGTTTAGGGATAGGTGCTACTTACTTGAAGCTCTCGGTCTTATGTTTTTTTGGTATGTAGCAGCAGGCTTCCCTAAGGCTAACATTGGTCATCCTTTTTTTGTATTTTTAAAAATTTATAATATAGTTAAAAAAAATTATATTTATAAATATATGCTATTTCTTCAACGTCCTTCAATAACATGCATGTAAATGCAAAGCCCAGCACAAGGTGGTTGAACCTGGAAAACACCAATTTTAATTTTTTTTGGGGGGGGGGGGGGGGGGGGGGGTTTGTTGGCATTTAGTCAAACAGCTGGCCACCATGTAAGCAATATTAACCATATGTTAGAATGGGTAGTAATAGCAGCCCATTTTATTGTTTTTGGGGGTGTCTGTTTTAGCAGGATGCACTTCTCAAAATGCCAGCAGGTTTTATTAAGGCTGTAGAATCTAGCGATAACACGGGACCTGGTAAGGGATACTACTTTGGCTGTGTGTATTCCACGACTTCAGTTTTTTTTTTTTTTCCCACAGTCCAGATTGCTGAAATATCAGCTGTTGAGAATCCTAAGGCTCCACACTGTCCCATTGTACGATCAATGGAGGATTTTTTTTTTTTTTTTTTTTATGTATCCCTCCTTGCTGCTAATAGGGGACTGTCGCCATGGCACAGTAGTTGAGGGAGTTAACTGAAAAGCTTGCTCAGGGAAACTGGCTTAGTGCTGGTATTTCTGGCAGTGCCTGTATTCTCTAGGACCGCTCATCAAACATCTACTCCACAGGAATGTATGTCGGACCTCTAAACTGAGGCTTTGGATGGATCGGTCATATTTTTCTGTTTTTTTTTTTTTTTTTTTTTTTTTTTGGTGACGACTGTTAGTTGTCAGCAGAACTGGTTTACAATGACAAGTATCATTGCAATTTCTTAATTTATTACTACTTTTTTTTGTTTATTTTTACATCTTAAACAACTTGGGCAAAGTTGTTTTTCATGGCCTTAACTCTTAGAGATGTTCCTGTCATTTTTGTTGTACACTATTTCTATGTTTATCAAAAGTGCCCTGGGCAAATTCACAATCATCCTGTGGGTAGATGGATGTAGACATTTGTGATCTACTCCAAGCAGTGTAAGCAAGAAACACGCTGTTCTTGTGAACTTCAGTTTACAGTTGACACAACAGAACTTTGATTTAGGGGCTCACTGTTGTGTTGAGCAATGGTTTTAGTTCTGAGTGCACCCCTTTTTTTAAAAAAAACTTAGTGTACCTGTTGGTGGAGGCAGCAGCATTTTTAGCATGAGGAAATATTGGCAAAAATTTTGATAGTCATGTTCCTTTTTTGAAGCTCATTGGCTTCAAGCTGGTACATCAGTTGCCTTTTGATACAGGTACTCTTTAAGGACACTTTGAAAATCCTTATTTTCTTAACACTCACTCCTCAGTAACTTACTGATCATTCCCACACTGAGAAAAATGGGTTTAACTCTGCCTAATGGAACCAGTTGGGTATAAAATTTGAATCTTGGGTACATTCTGTACCCTTACAGTGTTCACTGGTTATGTCCTAATTTATTTAATTTAATCTGTGTAACTTGCGCCTTTTTTTTCCAGTTTCGTGAGGCAGACTTTATTTATAAAAGTGACTTTTTTTTGTTTCTTATGAATATTTATAAGAATCTTTGTTACGTTCTGTACATCAGAATTTTCTTTTGGGTCAGTTTTATTTAATGTTTAATTATATCTATTTCTTTTAATAAAATTTTTTACAAGTTGAATCTTCTGTTTTTGTGTATCTTATTTAGCGCACTGTAACTTGTAGATAATCTGCCATTCCAGAGCAAAGTGATGAGGTTGTCTTGGAATTCTACCCAATATTACTTGCCTCTCCTGCACTGTGCCTCCATCTGAGCCATTGAATACCTACAAAAGAGGTTTTCCACTATTGCATGTCTTGGTGTCGGTTGCCATCATCCCAGTATATGTAGAGAAAAGAAGAAATCCCCTTGTACACTGGGGTGCTTTGCAAGCGCTATAACGCTAAAAATGGCGCCCTGAAGGAGCCGCTGCTGTCTCTCCAATGTGAAAGCCCCGAGGGTACGCTAGCAGGACGGTAAAAGTCCTGCTAGCAGTATCTTTGGAGGTGTGTGTACTCCGCTTCTGCCCATTGAAATTAATGGGCACCGTGGCTAATACTGCCTGCAGCTGCGCTTTACCGCTGACGCACCCACCGCCCCAGTGTGAAAGGGGCTTTAAGGAATTGGGACTTTAAGAGGCAACTCGTACACCAGAAATCGGTATAAAACATTAATTTCTTTAGTCATCTTCCAGAACGGCAGACCTGAGAGATGACTGGTCCACCTGACAGGAAACACAATCAACACATGAGGTTAAAAGGCCCCTCCCTTCCCCTGCACCTCGGTTCTTGATTGTGTTTCCCGGCAGCGAAACGTTTGTTGTTTTTGTCAGACCTGAAGTCGGTAGCGGATGGTCTCCCCCCCCCCCCCCCCCCCCCCCCGCCTGAGAGCTGGACGCCAAGGCCGGGGAGGGTTGCGGGTCCTGCCAGGGATCAGTCCCTTCTCAGGGGGGGTTCCCAATGACCGGTGGTATTCCCCGGTAAAGAGCCTCCCGGGCACAGGGGCGTTTCCCGGATCTCTTGTGGGTACATGCCTCCCCACCTACCTTCCACCCAGTCAGGGTACTTGGGGGGGGGGGGGGGGGTGAAGGAACCGGAGGGTCTGCAGGAGTCCAGGCCGCTGGAGGAGGAAGGCTGTCATTTTCCTGACAGTGCTGCTCCATAGGGAATGCTGGAAACGCTCCTAGGCAGGAGTGAGCATTCGTCGGGTGGAGCAAGATGGCGCCGGTTCCGGGCGACATCACTTCCGGTTTCCGGTCCACGCCAAAATGGCAGATCCGGACACTAGAGGCCAAAATGGGACTACCTCTGGAGGCGGGACTCCAGCAAAATGGCGCCGATCGGCGTCCTGGCCATAAAAATCCGGTGGAGCCAGGCGGAGGTCCCACAGGCCCCTCTCACCGCCTGGAGTCTCACAGCAGAGCTCCTAGGAAGTAGGAACCAGCTGAGACCAGGAATGGAGCGAGAGGAGGACACAGCAGTGGCTGCATCCCAGGAGGGGACCACGAGTGGTGAGTCTTTCCTCTATTATTCACAAGGGGTTGGTTAAGGGAGGTCTTACCCACACCCCTTGGGGGGGGGGCAGGAGAAAGTACAGCTTGCTAAAAAACTAGTGCTGTCTTGTCTTTTTGTCTCCTTAGAACCCAGTGGATCTGCTCAAGGGGCCCACAAGGTTAAAAGCAAAAGTACCCCTCCCCCTAGAACAAAAAGGTGTGGGAATTGCAATGAAAAGCTCCCACTTGATCACGCAAAGCCTTTTTGTTACAGGTGCATACATAAATTGTCGGGTAAGGAAACCTCACAGGTGTTGAGGGACTTCCTTACTGTACAGGCAGAGATGCTGACTACGTTACAATCCCTTAAGACAGTTATTGCATCTAAGGAAGAGCATAGCACTAGTGGCAGAGAGGTTCTGTCCTCTAGAGAAGGTACTTCATCTCAGGGGGACACATCTGACAGAGGTCAGAGAACCCCACAGGGGCCTCCCTCTTCCATTACTTTAGGAGTAGATGAGATTGAGGACCCAGAGGAGTCAGAAGAGGACTCATTAAAGGAGGGGGAAGGTTCAGACCCTGAAAGCCAGGACAGTGACAGTCCTAAACTTAGGCATCTCTTTCCCGTGGAGGACATGGGACAGTTGCTTAAGGCAATTTATGCCTCTGAAGATATCCCAGAACCTCCAGTACAGACAACAGCCCGGGATAAGTTGTATAAGGGCTTAGGAAAACCTCAGTCCAGAGTATTCCCAGTACACCAAACCCTTAAGGAGGTAATTCTGAGGGAGTGGAAGGACCCGGAAAGGAAGGTCCTTAAGCTAAAAACCTGGAAGAGAAGGTTCCCTTTTGGGGGAGGAAGAAGAGAAGTTTTTCAAGACCCCCAAATTAGATGCAGCCCTTTCTCAGGTCTCTAAGAAATCCGATTTGTCCTTTGAGGACTCGGGTAGCATTAAGGACCAAATGGATAGGAAGGCTGAAACGCTTCTGCGCAGAGCATGGGATGCCAATGCGGCAGCCATGGCTCCTGCACTAGCATCTGCCTGCGTAGCCAGGAATGTGAATGCCTGGCTAGGTAGGCTCTCTGGCCATGTTTCTAGAGGGGACAATTCCGAAGAGGTTATGGACTCTCTAGAAATAATTAACAAAGCAGTAGCATATTTGGCTGATGCGACAGTGGAGGTGGTCAGAACCTCAGCCAAGTCAGCGGCCCTCCTGAACTCTGCAAGAAGGGCGGTCTGGGTTAAGTCATGGCAGGGGGACCCTATGTCCAGATCACGGCTCTGCGGGTTACCTTTTGAAGGTTCCCAGCTTTTTGGCCCTGGTCTGGATCAGGTCCTATCGCGATCTGCAGAGAAGGGGAAAAAGTTCCCGGTTAAGGCCAAGAGAGAAAAAGGCAAAAAGTTTTTTCGTGCCCCTCCTAATCAGGGCCAAGAAAGACACCAATAGAAGATGGGGGAAGGGAAAGGGCGGACAGAAGGGTGGCCTGCTCTTCTCCGGACCCAAGGACGCCAGCAGGCAGCCAAAGTGACGTCAGGGTAGGGGGGAGACTTTCTCGATTTGTCCCTCAATGGCGAAGGATCTCCGAAAGCCCCTATATCCTGCATATCCTGACAAGGATATCGTCTGGAACTTTCCTCTCCTCCCCCTCAAAATTTTACTCTGAGGCCTCGTACACACGGCCGAGATTCTCGTTGAAAAAAACATGTCGTTTTTTTCGACGAGATTCTTGGTCAAGAAACTTGTCCCGGCCGAGTGTACACACGCTCGTTTCAAAGAACCCGCGGTTCTTTGAAAGGAGTGTACGCGGTGACGTCATCGACTACGTCGAGCATGCGCTCGTCACATTCGATGCTGCCGCCATCTTGGTATACCCTACGTATGCCTAGGAAGCTACCGCGCATGCGTCGAATTCATTTCGAACATGCGCGGGCTTCCGGGCGGACAGGTAAGTGTACACACACTCACTTTTCTCGTCGAGAAACACGCCGAGGAGAATCTCGACGAGAAAATGGAGAGCAGGTTCTCTATTTTCTCGTCGAGGTTTCTTGTCGGTTTTCTCGACGAGAAACCCGCTAGCAGCGTACACGCGACCGATTTACTCGGCAAGACCTCTCTGCCAGCAAGTTTCTTGCCGAGAAAATCGGTCGTGTGTACGAGGCCTTACCCATCTCCCCAAAGAACCTTTGAGAGCAGCAGGGTTGATGGACAATTTGCAGGGATTGGCGGACCAGGAGGTTATCGTTCCCGTTCCACCCAAAGAGCTCTACCAGGGATTTTACTCCCACGTGTTTGTGGTCCAGAAGCCGTCAGGAAAATTTCGCCTGATATTAAATCTCAGGAAGCTGAACAGGTTTCTGATACACAAGAGCTTTCGGATGGAAAGCATTTATACTGTGAGAAAACATCTATTGAAGGATGCCTTTATGGCCACAGTGGATCTGAGGGACGCGTATCTCCACGTGGCTATTGCCCCGGAACACCAATCCCTGCTGAGGTTTGCAGTCCTGACAAGCAAGGGTATACAACACTGGCAATACCGAGCACTTCCCTTTGGCTTAGCTGCAAGCCCAAGAGTGTTCACAAAGATATTGGTAGAGGTTGTAGCTTACCTGCATTTACAGGGGGTATCTCTGATACCCTATTTAGACGACCTCCTGATCTATGGACAGTCTTTAGAGCAAGTGACAGCAGACGTAAAGACGGTGATCTGCACCTTGGAGAACTTGGGCTGGATAGTAAACAGGGAAAAATCGTCCCTAGTGCCATCCCAGATAAAAACTTTCCTAGGATACTCTGTGGACGCAGGGGCTCAGAAGCTTTTTCTCCCAGAGGAAAAAAGGTTAAAGGTAATATCAGCAGTTTCCTCTCTATTGGAACCCAGGGACTGCTCTCGCAGACAGGTCATGAGGGTCCTTGGCCTAATGACTGCCTGTATTCCGGCGGTTCCCTGGGCTCAGCTCCATTCCAGGGAGCTACAGTTTTTCCTTCTATCCTCCTGGGACAAGAAGACAGAGTCTCTGGATGGGAAGGTGGCCATTCCAGCAAGGGTAAGGGCCTCCCTAGATTGGTGGCTGGGTCAGGACAGACTCACGTTGGGTCGTCTCTGGACCCAGTGGAACCCTATAAAAATTACCACAGATGCAAGCGCCTGGGGTTGGGGTGCTCACTTGGGGGACCTCCAAGCGCAGGGATCCTGGAACCAGATCCAAGCAAGGGCCTCCTCCAATTACAGGGAGCTTCTTGCGGTGGGTCAGGCTCTGAAGGCCTTCGAAAGCAGACTTCAGGGACTAGACGTCCAAGTCCTCTCGGACAATGTGACAGCAGTTTCCTATCTAAACCGACAAGGGGGTACAAGATCCAGAAGGCTACTAAGTCTAGCCCTGGAGATTCTGAGTTGGGCAGAAGGGGTCCTTCAATCCATATCGGCGGTCCACATAAGAGGGACCACCAATGTGGTAGCGGATTTCCTGAGCCGACAGCCCATTCACCAAGGGGAATGGGAACTAAACCAGAGTATTCCTCCAGATAAGTCAAGAGTTCGGGGTTCCGGAGATAGACCTTTTCGCCCACAGAGGGAACAGAAAGGTGGAGCGTTTTTTCTCTCTCACCAGAGAGGGAGGTTCAGAGGGAATAGATGCTCTAGCTCAGAATTGGGACTGTCACCTAGCATATGCTTTCCCCCTCCACTAGCTTTGATTCCTCGGGTTCTACAGAGGCTGGCCAACTCGGAGTGCAAGCTGATTCTGATAGCCCCTTGGTGGCCCAAGAGGACTTGGTTTGCTACTCTGAAGAAATGGTCGGTGGCCCCTCCTTTTCCTCTCCCAACCAGGCAGGATCTTCTTCTGCAGGGGCCAGTCGTTCACCCCAACCCAGGATTCTTCAGGTTGACGGCATGGCTCTTGAGAGGGAGATTCTCAGAGGCAAAGGATGCTCCGATAAAGTGATTGAGACCCTCCTAGGTAGTCGAAAACCAGTCACTAGGAGGATATATTCAAAGGTTTGGAATACTTTTTCTCACTGGTGT